>CM031620.1:34923679-34936179 GCA_018398815.1 Conus ventricosus
GGGGCGGCAACGGAGACAGTCTGTCAACTGTTTCGCTTGATTCTTTTGTGCGTGGTCAGAACATGATCTTGGTTGGGTTCTGCGCTTTCTTCCTGTCTCCTCTGTCGCCGCCCTTTCAACGGCAGTCTTCTTGTGTCGCTCACTTCTGCTCCCCCGTGTGTGTGTGTGTGTGGTGTGTGGTGTAACCACATCCAGCCGCTCACTGTCACGGACCCAGTACTGCAGTCCACAGAGGTGATTAATATCAAGCCACCATGAAGCGACCCACCCGAGGAGACACTGCGCTGCTCCCGTGTCATTTCCGTTGCGTTTAGTGGCGCCTGTGCTGGTCCAGCTTATATAAGCAGGATAATTACCTCCCAAAAAGCTTGTACGGACGACAACGAAATAGTCGAGCGGAGCCAGCATGAGTGAGCGCCCCTTGCTGAGGGCGCCACTGCCTTCATCTAACAGCATGAATTAAAGGTTTTGGTCACTTGGACCTGAAGTCATCACGGGCCCAAATGGAGGTGGAGATGATCTAACAAAGCTGAGGTCACCACGAGGGGGGGCATGGGGGGCCCTCAGAATCGAGACCTTTTCCTTCCTTCCTTCTTTCTTTCAGGCTACATCTGCAGTTTAGCAAACTTCTCAAACAAAACACATCATTTGACTTAGCAGACATGGGCGCATAATGGGATGCGGACTTGAACTGGATAAAAACTATACAGTGATGTAACAATTGTTTAGCCCACAGTTCAGTTTAGTGGGTTTTGAAGGTATTTTGTGTGTTGGTGTGTGTGTGTGTGGGGTTGCGTGCGTGCGTGGTGCGGCGTGCGTGCGTTGCTGCTTTGCGTGGTGCGTGCGTGCGTGCGTGCGTGTGTGCGGTGTGTGTGGTGTGGGGGTGTGTGTGTGTGTGTGTGCGTGGTGGGTGTGTGGGGGGGGGGGGAGGGGGAAAAGGGCGGAAGGAGGAAGTTACTTTTGTACGTTGCTGTTCTTTTTAACCAGTTATCCCACAGTACATTAAACTGCCTGCGTGCAAAAGGCCCAAATTATGTATTAACTTTTGTTTGTTTGTTTGTTTGTTTGTCTTCACTTTTTTTGAGATACACGCACCGCTTCCAGCTGAGAACAGGCTGGCATTGCTACGGTGTTTCCACAGCTGTTAAATGGATTTGGAGTCGCAGTCGAGTTGGTGATGAAGAATGAACGCAGAGAAAAAATGTTGATGTCAACTTATAACTTATCTTAGTTGCATATTCATTGATTGAGGGTCATGCAAACCTTAAATTATTCTCATTTGTTTTGTATCTTTGTTAGTTAACTATAATGACTTACGTGCAAAGGTGATTATCTGTGTGGTTTAATATGCATTTATCGCTCTGTATAAAACCTCCGTCCAGCCCTCCCCCTCTCTCTTCCTCTCTCTCTACTCTCTCTCTCTCTCTTTTCTCTCTCTCTCCCCGTCCCCTTTCTCTCTCTTTTTTCTCATTCACTCTCTCTGCTTTCTTTCTCTCTCTTTTCACATAGACCACGCACACGCTACATACACACATACATACGCACAAAACACACACACACACACACACACACACACCACACACACACACACACACACATAACTACAATCCCTCTCTCTCTGTCCCCCTCCTCTCTCTCTCCTCTCTCTTTTCTCTCTCTCTCTCTCTCCCCTCTCCTCCCATTCACAAATATACAAATATGCTGCACTCTTTGACATTGGGCATGTTATAGGGACTTACAAACTCAAACATGTAACAAAGTGTCAATTTTTTAAAAAATCGAAAACGATAGAAAAATGTAAGTTGAAAAAAAAGTTTTTGGTTTATTTGTTCTCTTTGTTTGAGCAGTACATTTATGAGGGTGAGAGTGTCAGTACACAACACATTAGAACATGACAAACCCAGAATTTGGGATCCAACGGCAGAACACTTAACACCAGCAAGAATACGGGCCATTTGTAGTAAGAACAGCGCAGACCATGCATGGTTTTGTGAGTGACTGACTTAAAGAAACAGAAAAGAAGGAAAGTGGGGGGGGGGGGGGGCGACTGGTGAATGGAGGTCCCACTTAAAAGAAAAGAAAAGGAAAAAGGTAGGAGGAACCAAAAAAAAAACAACAAATTGAGATTAAACGATGATATTACTGGCAACCTACAGCTGGCATGGCCCATGGTCTAACGGTCACAGCATTTGTCCCGCAGACTGACGGTCGGGGTGGGTTCGAAAACCCCTCGCAGGGTCATAGTTTTGTTCCGGCGTAAAAACCCTCTCTGTCACTCCCCCCCCCCCCCCCCCTCCTGATTCAGTTTTAGGGAAGGTTAAGGCGGGGGAAGGAGAGGAAGGGTCTTTCGCCTTACTTCAAAAGGGCCCTAAACATGATCAATCCTGAACTTACCCCCCCTTCCGTAGATAGGCTTTGGGGGTTTAATTGACTTTCACTTTGTTAGTTGTGGCTGGATGGACAAAATTGGATCAAAGATTTCCCTCCCTTACGGGAATTGGAAAGAGATCAGGGTTTTAAAATTCAGCAAAAGGCTGGTTGATATTGTTGAGGATGTTATTGTTTAGGAGGGGGTGGTGGGGGTGGTGGGGGTGGTTTTTGGGGTGGTTTTCTTGTTTGTTTGTTTCTTTTTTTTAAAAACTCAAAGTCTAAATTCTTGATTACATGTTTCTGTCCTTTGTTTTACTTTTGAAGTGAGGTGACTGACCGGGAAACTGAAAAAACTTTTTTTTTTTTTAAAACAAAAAAAATTTGTGAGTATTCTGCATGACAGTAGGGCAAACAGATTAAAAGCGAAAAAACGACGCTTTTCGGCCTGTTCGCCCTTTTTCAGGTAAAACAACCACATCCAGGGAAAACGAAAACGATAACGAGCATTTCATTTAAATTTCCTTATTGGGTGCCAAGAGGGTTTTGACGGAAAACGAGGTTTTTGGGAAGGGTTTGGATCATGGGATAATAATGGGGCAATAATTTAATGATTAAAAATAGTTATAACGAAGTGATGATGACAAAGATATTCAAATAAAAAAGGGAAATGATTTTTTCTCCCATTTGGGGGTACAGCCGTGTTTTTTCTATAACAAACTATGTCTTTGTTATCCCAAAAGTGGAATTTACCCCCTTTTTTATTATTTAAAGGGTTTTTAAAACATAAAAAAAGGGGGAAATGTTTTGCCCCAAAGGAAACCAAACACAGAGTAACTTTTTTTCCCAAGATTGGCACAGTTTTTAAAACTTGAATAAAGTCAGACAAATACATACACGAACAATCTAATAGTGGGGAAAAAACAAGCGCAGGGCCCAAAAATGAACTGTCTTTTATTGTAAAGATTTGGGAAAGATTTGGGCTTAAGGGGGGGGGGGGGGGGGGGGTGGGGGGGGGGGGGGGGGGGGGGGGGGGGGGTTTTAGTTGGAAAAATGGGAACATGAAATTAAAAAAAAAAATATTTTTTACAGATTGAAAACTTTCACTAAACTTTCAAAAAGGGGAAACCTTTGCAATTTTTTTTTTGAAAGGGAATATAATTTTTATTCCCTGCTCCGGGGGCCTTTCGTCCCCTGGTGGAAATCATCGGGAGACACGGCTGGTTGTGTCTGGGGCCCCGGGCCCTCAAAAAGGGGACACCCACGTCCAAAATACTTGGGTTCTACCAAAAAAGGGGGCAAAAAAAAAATTTCCAAAAGCACCCCCAAAACAGCCAGCGAAAAGGGAAATTAAAAGCAAAACCCAAAAGAATTTTGTGGGGGGGAAAAAAATTTGATGTAAAAAATAAAACATTATGCAAGTAAAATAAAATGGTTGGGGGCGTCTTTTTAGCCTACGTTGAGGATCCCCCCCAAAGATGCCCAAAGGGGGAAACAAAAGACCCAAAAACAAAACGGAAAAGAAACAAAACCCCCTTTTTAAACAAAGCAAAATCGGAAATAAATTTAGGTAGGGCAGAAAAGATTAAAAAGTAAAAAAATGGGTATGTTTTGCTCCCCCTAAAGGGGAAAACCCAACACAGAGTAACTTTTTTCAAGCTGGCACAGCCTTTTAAACTTTAAAAAATCAGACAAATTTTTACACGAAAAATCTAATACAGCAACTTTTTTTTCCCCCCACACATTCGGTTTTGGGTTTCCATTTTTCTAATCTTCGGTGGCGGGGTTTGGGGGGGCTTTTTGGGTTCTTTTTTTCCCCGGGTGGTGAGAACACCACAGTATTTTGGGCTGTTGGGTTTTCTCTATTTTATGCCGGGGAGCGCAGGGCACAACCACCGTGTCTCCCTGATGATCCGACCCGCGGAAAGAAAGGGCCCCGGAAACAGGGAATTTCAAAATATCTGCCTTCAAAAAAAAATTGCATGGTTCCCTTTTGCAGCTAGTGAAAGTTTTTATTCTGTAAATATTTTTTTTTTAATTTCATGGTTTCCCCGTGTTTTTTCCTTTTTTCAAACTCCCCCCCCCCCCCCCCCCCCCCCCCCGCCCCCCCCCCCCCCCCCCCCCCTTAAGTCCAAATCTTTGCCAATTTATTACAATGAAGACAGTTCAGTTTTTGGCCCCGCGCTTGTTTTTTTTTTCCCCCCCTTTAGATTGTTCGTGTATTTAAATTTTTCTGCTTTTCAAATTTAAAAAGGGTGTGCCCGTCTTGAATTAAAATTACTCTTTGTTAGGTTTCCCCTTTTGGGGGCAAAAACATACCCCCCCTTTTTTTACGGGTTTTTTTGTTTAAATGTTCCCCCCCCTCATTTATTTCATTTTGCTTTTATTTAAAAAGGGGTATTTTTTCCCGTCCGTCTGTGTGTTTTTCCTTTTTTATCCCCTTTCATCTTTGGGGGATCCTCAAGCGTAGCTCAAAGGAAATGTCCCCTCCATTTTATATTCTTGCAAATTTCTTTATTTTCAGCAACTTTTTTTCCCCCCCAAAACATTCGTTTGGTTTCATTTTCTACTCTTCCTGGCTCTTTGGGGGGGCTATTGGGTTTTTTTTTGCACCCTTGGGGGGTGAGAAAACCACAGAAATTTTGGACTGTGGGGTGTCTTTTATTTTACCGGGACGCAACCAACCCGCCGTTTCTCCCCCGATATCCGACCCAGCGGACGAAACCTCGGGGCAGGGAATACAAAAATATCTGCCTTTTAAAAAAAGATTGTGATGGTTCCCCATCGCTAGTGAAAAGTTTTTTTAAATCTTTAACATATTTTTTTTTTAATTTCATGTTTTTAAAATTTTTTCCCTCCCTTTAAACTTCCCCCCCCCCCCCCCCCCCCCCCCCTTAAAATCCAAATCTTTGCCAAATCATTACAAGAAAACAGTTCAAATTTTTTGGCCTGCGCTTGTTTTTTCCCCCCCCTATTAGATTGTTCGTGTATGTATTTTTCTGACTTTAAATTCCCAAATTAAAAGGCTGTTCCAAACCTTTAATAAAAGGGTTTCTCTGTGTTAGGTTTTCCCCTTTTGGGAGCAAAAATACCCACTTGTTTACTGGGGTTTTTCGGTTTTCTGTTTTCCCTTTCCTCTTCATTTCCGATTTAAGTTTTTTGTCTTTTTTTCTTCCCGGAAACCTTTTTTTCATAATTTTCCAAATTTTCCCCCTATAAATTTTTTTGGTTTGGTTTCGCCACCCCCCTTAATACTCTAAATGCCCATTCATATCATCACCAAAAATGGTTTTAAACCTCCCTTTATTATCAACTATTTTTTATATTGTCTTGAGGAATTTGCTTTTTTTTTTAGTTTATTAGTACCTGAGTTTCATGTCATTTTTCGCAGGGGTGTTGGGGTAAAAAGCTCTTGGGAAATTCAGTTTCGCAGTTATCATTTTTCCTTTCCCCCCTCCCCCCCCACCTCCCCCCCCCCCCCCCCCCCCCCCCCCCCCCCCCCCCCCCCCCACCATCCCCCACCCCCTCTTTTTCTACATTAATTTCCCCCCCTCGTATTCTCTCTATAACTTGAATCTCTCCCCCTCTCTCTCCCCTTCCCCTCTCTTCTCTGTTAGACATGCGTGTGTATGTTTGCGAAAAGGGTGTTGAGCGTGTGTTGGGGTATGCGGGGAGCGCGCGCGTTTGGGTTTGTTGGGGGTGTGTGTATGCTTTGGGGGCGTGCGTGCGGGCGTGCGTGCGTGTGTTCGCCCCGCGAAACGCAGGTGCATTGGGGGTGTTTTCAAGGACGTTGGGAAAATCTCACAAAAGGCATTAGACTCTTGGAGGGAAAGGGGGCGTTGTACGTGTATTTCAAAGGTAATAACCCAAATTTTAAAGGGAATAGGGCCCAAATTAAAAAATGGGTTTCCCCTTTCCCAAAACCCCACGGCCCAACTTTTTGGAAAGGGCCCAAAGGCCAGGGGACAGGGTGGGCAACCCCGGGGAAAAGTTCGGACCTTGGGCCCCGGGGGCAAAGGGGGGAGGGGTGTAACCAATATACTTCGGCACTCCAATGACGCTAAATTTTCTCCCTTCCCTGAGGTTCTTTTTTAAACATCAGTGAAGAGCAGGGGGTTGGATTCGTTTGGATGGTATTGCCGTGGGTCACTGTGTTGGTTCTATTGTCAGGCTGGCTGAATGCATGTGGAGGTTGTAGTAGCCCTCCTTAAGATAATTACTGTGTTAAGTAACCACCGAAGTCGGCGGGAATTTTCGATGTCCATCTGGTGCTAAGTGTGTGTTTGCTAATCAATTAGGTAGGGGGTGTGTGTAAATGCTGATGTGTGGGAGAGTGTAGGGAATGGAGAATTCAGGGTACTTGTGAACTAGGGGTTTGAGAAGCAGCGTGGACAAAGGCATGGCCCGAAGGGGAATCCTTTGTGTCCATCCCTATATAAACTGAGGGAGAACAACGTGCAGGAGAACAACACAGGAGAGAGAGAGAGAAGGCAGAGGAGAGAGAGAGAGAGGAGAGGAGTGAGCAGGACAGAGAAAGGGTCGAGAGAAACGTGGTCTGGGAGATAGAAGAGACAGCAAGGTCTTAGAGTTAAAGACAAGCTGGAAGAGAAGGAACTAAGTTTGAAGCCCAGAGGTGGGTGAAGACAGACAAACTGAATTTGAACCCAGAGGTGGGTGAAGAAGACGAAGAAGAAGAGTTCGACGTCGAGATCCAGAGACGACCACGAAGACCCAGTCCTGAAGCCTGGAGCCAGTCAACCAAGGGCATCACCATCAAGCAGTGCTGAAGAAGACGTGAAGAGACTTTTTTTTCAAGAACTGGGTGTGGTGTGAAAGCGTGGTTGTGTGTGTGAAAACCTGGCCAGGTAAGAAGTCATTTTCATTATAACCCGGGATTAGGATGTATTGATCTTTTATGTTTTGATATTTCATTGTGTGTGATTTGATTGTACATGATTAATTATAAGTAGCATAGAAATTGTATTTCTTGTTCTCAGTCGTGTTAGAAGAGAAACGAATGCGTGACATCCCATTCCCAGAGAGAGGTGAATGTTTGGTGTGCGCATGAGTGTGCATATGCGTGTATGAGTGCAAAGATAACCTTGGTGTGTTAAGCCTGACTAATAATACATCAACTTAGTGCACTTAAGCAATACCATCACGATTTCCCCCGTCCTGGACAAAGTGGCGAGCCTGCCAGGATTGCATGGCCCAAATTAGTCTCAGGCGGGAAACAAAGTGAGTACTAGAGTAGTACTGGGGCGAAGCGTCCACTAAAGGCAATTGTAATTAGCTCTTCTAATTATTTCCCTTAGTTCTTTGAGTGTTGAGTATTGACTTGTGTGTTAGGGTGGTTGTATTAATCAAAGGTCGTTCAGAGAAACGAAGAACGAGGTTCTAGTCTTAACTCTCACAGAAGCTGTGGTTTAAGATTAAGGCTCCTTTGTGTTAGGAACACTACCATTGGTTGGTGTACTCGTGACGTTTAGTAGATAAACTGTGTACCAACTTTTACCGGGTTTATAAGCGTAGCTGTTTTAGTGGTGCTAAAACATATAAGAAAAGAAAATGGCTGAAGAAAGTTTTACCCCATAGAGAAACTAGTAAGTTTGGGGAAAGAAATGGGATATACAGGAGATGAACTGCGTAGATTCATTGAAACTCAGCAGAAGACTGAGAGAGATGAAAGGGCTGAAAGGAGGAAATTTGAAAAGGAACGTATAGAGGCAGAAACCACTGCGTCAAAGGCTAAAGCAGATGCAGAGAGCGCAGCTGCCAGAGCAAGAGCAGATGCAGAGAGTGCAGCGAGAGCTAGAGCAGATGCAGAGAGTGCAGCTGCCAGAGCAAAAGCAGATGCAGAGAGTGCAGCTGCCAGAGCAAAAGCAGATGCAGAGAGTGCGGCTGCAGGGCAAGAGCAGAAGCGGAATCAGAGATTTTAGCAAACAAATTGAGTTGGAAAGAATAAAATCTGAAAATCGTAGTGAAATCGACACCAGTTCTGAGTCAGTAGGCCGCAGACTAAATTGCGCACCTAGACCTAAAACTCCCACTGTTCAGAGAAGAAACTGATTCGATCGATGCCTATATCAGTCGGTTTGAATCGGTTGCCGAGCACGAGGGCTGGCCGAGATGACTGGGCAATAAACCTGTCTGCCTTGTTGACAGGTCGTGCGTTACACACAGTTTCCACCTTACCCAAAGGTGATCAGAGAGATTTTGACAAGGTGAAACAAGCGGTGCTAAAGGCATATGATTTGACTGAAGAAGGTTTTAGGCGTAAGTTTCGCGAGGCGAGAATCGAACAGGGTGAGACATACACACAGTTCGGTGTTAGACTGGACCACTATTTTAACAAATGGGTAGAACTTAGTGGAGTAGACAGTGATTTTGAAGGCCTCAAGACACTGGTGATAAAGGAACAGATACTTGATGGTTGTGGGACGGGCCTTACCAACCACATTAAGGAAAAAGGTGCAACCACAATAGCTGAGGTACTTGAGACAGCAGAGACTTATCGGGAAGCGAGGCGTGATTTGCCTGAACAAGAGGAAAGCCTGGAAGTATATTCAGAGGATAGCAGGCCAGCACATGACTCACGCAATGAGTCAGCAGTACACACCCGTAGGCCACAGCGTCACGTGAGCAAACAAGGGTGAAAACCAACAGCTGCATGGCTAGGAATGAGCGTACCTGTTTTCTGTGCAATAAGACAGGGCACTTGGCTAGGGATTGTATATTTAAGTCACAGAAGGCAGCAGCAATGAGGGTCAGGCCAAGTGAGAGACAGGTAGAAAGAGATGGAAAAGATGACAGTGTTATTTTGTCTGGATTGTGCTGTGTGTTCACAGATTCAGGCGATAACATGGATGTGCACAAAGGGCAGAGTAGGGGAAAATGTGGTTAATGTCATTAGAGACTCTGGGTGCACTGGTGTTATGGTGAAGGAGTCCCTGGTTGAGAAGGGACAATTCACAGGTAAAACACAGAGGTGTAGACAAATAGATGGAACAGTAGCAGAATTCAAAACGGCACTGGTGTTCATTGATACACCATTCTATAGTGGAGTCGTACAGGCGTTGGCTGTTCCAAAGCCGCCGTATGATCTGGTAATTGGGAAACATTTCAGGAGCACGTGGGTACGAAAACCCAAACCCTGACTTCTCTGTTGAATCAGGGAAAAGAAATCACGGGAGAGAAAGGCCCAGGCGGTCACACACTTCAGAAAGCACTGGAGCGTGTCCGGGGAGACTAACCCCACTCACTTACGGCAGAACAAAAGGGCGACTACTCGCTCAGTAAACTGTTTGGTTTGTGCTTACAGAGGGCAGAAGAAAAAATGTTAATGAGGGTACAATCGGGTTCGAGTTAGAGAACGGCATATTGTACCGAACTTTTACTCATTAGCGTTCGGGAAAAAAACGAAGAAGCAGATCGTTGTGCCTACGCAACGCAGAAAGGCGGTGATGTCCGAGAAACATGTGACGTCAGCCTCGGGCCATCTCGGGAAGAAGGCCACACAGAAGATGGTGACGCGAGAGTACTACTGGCCCGGTATCCTTGGCGATATCAGGCGTTTCTGTTCACAATGCAGCACATGCCACGGGGTAGGCAAGGTGTGTGTACAGAAAGGGGGATCAGACTGGTCTGACCAAAAAGTTGGCCAAAATAAAATGGTCGGTCGAGAAGTCAGGTAGTGGGTGCGTGTGTCTTTTGCGTGTCGCGTATGCGTGACGTGGCTGATTGCGGGCCACGTGTATGAAGAGAAAGGGAGAGAATTTCCGTAGAAACATAATGGTTATATGGCCACACGACTTTGAGCTGGTGGAGATTTCAGATTTATGTTGATATTTGCTTGGATAGTGTGTATGTATTGATTTTTCTCTAATTTTTGTTGCAAGACATATCTTGCGTGCGTTCTCTGGTGTAAGTAGGCTTATGAGAGGCCGAATTTTAGCACTGGTTTAAATGGGAAAAATTATGAGAGTTTCATCTCCTTGAATGTGAAGTTTTAGCCAATGCAGGGCATTGTCTTCGAGTGGGGGGAATTTGTCAAGGAGCGTGAAACCTCTCACAAAAGGCATTAGACTCTTGGAGGCAAAGGGACGTTGTACGTAGTATACAAATAGGTAATAGACCAATTATAGGTAATAGGCCAATTAACCAGGGTACCTTACCCAACGCACACGGCCGAACTGTGTGAAGGAGGCCGAAATGGCCAGGTGACAGATGACACCTAGGAGAGAGTTCGGACCTGCCCGGTGGCGAAAGGGGGGAGGGATGTAACCACTATGACTTCGGCACTCCAATGTGAGCGCTAAATGCTCAGTCAGCTGAGGTTCTTTTGTAAACAGTCAGTGAAGAGCAGGAGTCTTGGATTCGTTTGGATGGTATTGCCGTGGGTCACTGTGTTGGTTCTATTGTCAGGCTGGCTGGAATGCATGTGGAGGTTGTAGTAGCCCTCCTTAAGATAATTACTGTGTTAAGTGACCACGAAGTCGGCGGGAATTTTTCGATGTCCATCTGGTGCTAAGTGTGTGTTTGCTAATCAATTAGGTAGGGGTGTGTGTAAATGCTGATGTGTGGGAGAGTGTAGGGAATGGAGAATTCAGGGTACTTGTGAACTAGGGGTTTGAGAAGCAGCGTGGACAAAGGCATGGCCCGAAGGGGAATCCTTTGTGTCCATCCCTATATAAACTGAGGGAGAACAACGTGCAGGAGAACAACACCAGGAGAGAGAAGAGAGAAGGCAGAGGATGAGGAGAGAGAGGAGAGGAGTGAGCAGGACAGAGAAAGGGTCGAGAGAAACGTGGTCTGGGAGATAGAAGAGACAGCAAGGTCTTAGAGTTAAAGACAAGCTGGAAGAGAAGGAAACTAAGTTTGAAGCCCAGAGGTGGGTGAAGACAGACAAACTGAATTTGAACCCAGAGGTGGGTGAAGAAGACGAAGAAGAAGAGTTCGACGTCGAGATCCCAGAGACGACCACGAAGACCCAGTCCTGAAGCCTGGAGCCAGTCAACCAAGGGCATCACCATCAAGCAGTGCTGAAGAAGACGTGAAGAGACTTTTTTTTCAAGAACTGTGGTGTGGTGTGAAAGCGTGGTTGTGTGTGTGAAAACCTGCCAGGTAAGAAGTCATTTTCATTATAACCGGGATTAGGATGTATTGATCTTTTATGTTTTGATATTTCATTGTGTGTGATTTGATTGTACATGATTAATTATAAGTAGCATAGAAATTGTATTTCTTGTTCTCAGTCGTGTTAGAAGAGAAACGAATGCGTGACATCCCATTCCCAGAGAGAGGTGAATGTTTGGTGTGCGCATGAGTGTGCATATGCGGTGTATGAGTGCAAAGATAACCTTGGTGTGTTAAGCCTGACTAATAATACATCAACTAGTGCACTTAAGCAATACCATCACGATTTCCCCCGTCTGGACAGTGTGTGTGTGTGTCAGTGGTGTGTATGAGTGCGGAAGAGATGGAGGAGACGTGTGTAATGTAGTGCAGTCAGCTGGTGCCAATATAAACAATGTAGCTTTGGTGAAGTTGTATCATGAGTACAATGACGAGGAAAAGCTTGTACTGGGGGATGGGAGGGACAGAAGGGGTGGGGGTGGGGTGTAGTGGGATGGGGGGTTGTTGGAGGGGGAGGGGTAGAGGTAGGGGGTGAAATGTGTATACAGCACCATTTATGGGCATTGTTTTTTTCATGTTGACCAATGCCGTTTCTGGACGATGCTGCCCAGGATTTTTTGTTTGTTTGCTCGTTTGTTTTTAATTCATAGGGAATCTTTCAGTGCAGTTCATGTTGTTTGTGTGGTCCGTTGTGTGTGTGTGTGTGTGTGTGTGTGTGTGTGTTGTGTGGTCGTGTGTGTGTGTGTGTGTGTGGTTATGTGTGGTCCGTGTGTGTGTGTGTTGGTGTGTGTTATGTGTGTCGTGTGTGTGTGTGTGTGTGTGTGTGTGTGTGTGTGCGTGTGTGTGTGCGTGTGCGTGCGCGTATGTGTGTATGTGTGTGTGCGCATGCGCGAGTGCGCTCGCACACATGCGTATGTACGTGTGTGTGTGTGTGCGTGCGTGCGTGCGTTCGTGTGTGTGTGTGTGTGTGTGGAAGGAGGGGGGGGGGGGCGTGTGTG
>CM031620.1:34943679-34956179 GCA_018398815.1 Conus ventricosus
GGAGGCACGTGATGGCTCGTTCTTCGTGTTCGTTGTGCTGAAGGTTTGTTTTCCTCACCTGAAGACGATAAAAAGCGGTCCAAACGCGTCGTGTTTTGTCTTGTAATTTGTTTGGCCTTTCGTCCGGCGGAACAGTATTGTCTTTTGTTTTTTTTTTCTGTTAAGTTTCTTTCAAAAGGGGATAGTGTTCTTGTGGGTGTGTGCGATGTGATATTATTGCGGAGGTGTAACTTTTGATTTTTTTTTTTTTTGTAGAGGTGTGAAAGGGGACAATATATTCATTGAAAAAAAAGTAAATTGTGAACATATTCTTGTGGAAGACTGAAACGTGATAATTTGTATGCGGAAATGCGAAAAATGATAGTCTTGACCAGATGTAAAAAGGTTATGATACTCTTTAGGAGGTCAGAAAGTGACACTATTCTTGTGCAAGTGCAAAAGACTTTTTTTTTCAAAATGTGTGGTGTGTGCGTGTGTGTGTGTGTGTGTGTGTGTTGTGTGTGTGTGTGTGTGTGTGTGTGTGTAAAAGGTGAAGATATTCCTGGAAAAGTGTACAGGATGATAATGATATTTCTGGGGGTATAAACAGTAATCCTACTTTTGTGATGGAGTAAAAGGCAATACTATTACTGTTATTATTATTGATTGTGTAAAAGGTGACAATACTCTTTAAGAGGTGTAAAAGATGATGATATTATTCGCAACGATGCAAACAGTGATTAAAAATCATTGTGGAGGCTCAAAAAGGCATAACATTATTCGTAGAAGTAAAACGGGTATACGTGTGTTGCAGAGATATTAAAGGTGATCGTGCTACACGAGAAGATGTAAAAGCTAAAACGATTAGCAACGGTGTGAAAAAGTGGCCATATTGTTATGCAGATGTAGAGGGTAATACCTTTTTGTTGAGCATTATTCGCGGAAGTACATAAGATGATGATACTACGATTCGAGGAGGTGTGAAAATTATCAATCAAATTATTCCTTGAGGTGTAAAAGGTAACTATGTACTTCTTGAGGTGTGAGAGGTGATAGTGTTCCTGTGGAAGTCTAAATTGTAAAAAAAAAACACACACAAAAAGCCCACCATAATTGTTATAGTGTGTATATTGTATAAAGGCAGAAAAGTAGAAAGGCGATAATGTTGTCAAGGATATTAAAAGGTGACAACATTTCTGTGGAGGCTACAAATGATAATACTCTTGTGGATGTTGCAAAAATGATCATGATGTCATTGAGCCCGAAATGGTAATAATAACATTTGGGGAAGTATAAAAGGTGGCAATAAACTCGTTGTTGCGTGTCAAAGTTGATAACATTATTCGTAGAAATGTAAAACGTGACCATGTTTTCTTTTTTTCTTTGGTGGATTGGATGAAAAGTGATAGCATCATTAATAGAGGTGTCAAAGACGATAACATTCTTGTGAAAATGTAGAAGGTGATGATAATTGTAAAAGAAAGAGAATATTCCTGTGGATATATGAAAATGTTGGTATTTTCAGTAAGCGTTATAGAGGTTAATATAATTCGTTGAGATGTAAAGAGTGCCATTATTTGTGAAGAACTGAAAGTTGATGATCCTTTTTGTAGTGATGTAAACAAAACATAGGTGGTGTCATTAATGGAAGTGTCAAAGGTCGATATTACCCTTGTGGAAGATAATAGTTGATAATCTTTTTTTCTTGAAGATGTAAAAGTTGACTATATTTTTGTGGATATGTGAAAGTGACAAACTCTAATGAAAGATGACATTATTTTTGGATTTGTAAAAGATGATGATATAATTCACGAAAGTGTAAAAGATAACTGTTTTAGTTTTTGGGAGGTGTGAAAGGTGATGCCATTTTGGTAGAGGTGTAAAACTTGACAATATTCTTTTGGAGGTGCAGAAGGAGTATTAGCATTCTTATGAAGGTATACACATTGATCAATATTAGCATTCTTATGAAGGTATACACATTGATCAATATTAGCATTCTTATGAAGGTATAACACTTGATCAATATTAGCATTCTTATGAAGGTATACACATTGATCAATATTAGCATTCTTATGAAGGTATACACATTGATCAATATTAGCATTCTTATGAAGGTATACACATTGATCAATATTAGCATTCTTATGAAGGTATACACATTGATCAATATTAGCATTCTTATGAAGGTATACAAATTGATAAATATTTTGCGAAGTTGTAAGAGATGGTGATATTCTTGTGGTTGTCGTAGAAGGTATGGATATCTTGTTGAAGTGTAAGAGTTTACAATATCCCCTTTGGATGTGTACACGGTGGTTTGGTGGAGGTGAAAAAATTGATAACATTATACCTGCAATCGTGAAAGGTGTTGATATTTTTCTGGAGGAATACGACGCGATGATATTCTTAGGGAGAGTGTAAAATGTAATTATATTCACGCAAAATTATAAACGTTAATACCTTTCTTTAGGAGTTGTAAACGGCGATGCTCTTCTTGTTGAGGTATAATAGATGAGAACATTATTCGTGGAAGTTTAAATGGTATAACACTCTTGTGGAATGTAAACGGTAATAATGTTAAATGCAGGAGTTTACCAGGTAATAATCTTATTCAGTGGTTAGTGTAAAAGATGATGATATTGTTGTGGAGGTGTAAACGGTGGTTGCATCCTACATGTAAGTACTAATGATGACACAATGTTCGTGGAGAATAAAAAGTCATACTAGCATACATGTAGTTGTAAAACAAACAACAACAAAAATGATCAAACTCTCCATCGAGACGTGAAAGATGATAATATCCCACACGAAGATGTGAAAGATGATAGCATTCTTGCGGAGATGTAAAGCTTGATAGAATTCTTCGCAGAGCTGTAAACGCTGACAATAATCTCGCGCAGAACCTGAAAAAGGTGTTCCCATTATTTGTAGACGTGTGAACGGTGGTCCTTTTTCTTTCTTTCTTCCTTTTTTCCCCCTTCTTTTTCTTTTTTGTTTTATTTCATTTTTATTAGTGGAGGTGTGAAAGGAGATGATATTCTGGCTGAGGTGCCAACAGGTGACATTGTTGGTCGTGGAGGTGGGAAAAGGCAATAAAGGGCCTAGGCGTCATCCGTCAGCGCCATCTGTCGCCGTTGATGTTCAGTGCAAGGCAAGGGACTGAATGCCGCGTTCCGCCTGTCTGATTCTCTCCCTGCATCCCTCTCTGCTTCTCTTCTGTCCGATGCGATCATTACCGAGTCAAAAAAAAAAAAAAAGAAAGAAAAAGAAAGAAAGAAAGAAGGAAATAAAGAAAGGAAAAGAAAAACCAGTAGAAAGAAAAAGAAAAAAAAAAGAGGTATTGGAGGCAGGAGGGGGGGGGGTAGGGGGGGGGGGGGACGGGATTCAGGCGGAGGGAAGGCGAAGGGAATGTGGGTGGGGCAACGGATGACGTAGAGAGAATGATTAAAGAAAGGGTAGAAAAATGAAGAAAGGACGAACACGATGAGACATGTACATTGAGAGAGGGAATAGAAAAAAAAAAGGTTGAGGGGTGGGGGGTGACATTGAGTGATGGAGGCGTACAGACAGACAGAAGGACAGACAGACAGACAGAGACAGAAATAGACACACGAATGAACATGCGCGCGCACTCATAATCCACAAGCATACTGACACACAGACACATAAACCCATACACACACATGCACACACGCGCACGTGCACACACGCGTGCACACACAGACACACGCACACAGACACACACACACACACACACACACACACACACACACACACACACACACACACACACACACACACACAACACACACCACCAATACACACAAGTGCGCACGCGTGTGTGTGTGTGTGTGTGTGTGTGTGTGTGTGTGTGTGTGTGTGTGTGTGTGTGTGTGTGTGAGAGAGAGAGAGAGAGAGAGAGAGAGGAGGAGAGAGAGAGAGAGAGAGAGAGAGAGAGAGAGGAGAGAGAGGGCGAATATGAAATGAAATGAACTCTCACAGCCTGTTTGAAGGTGGGGAGTAGGTGGGGGGTGTTCGGGGGAGCGGCTGAGGATAGTGCGTGGCTTGAGTTCACAATTACGGGGGGGGGAGAGAGAGAGAGAGAGAGAAGAGAGAGAGAGAGAGAGAGAGAGAGGGAGAGAAATTTTCCAGATATGAATGTCAGTGCTTTCTGCTGACCATTGGTAAAAGTCTTCTGTGATTTTGCTTTGACTCCGAGGGTTTCTCGACTGATAAGAGCATGACTTCAGACGAGAGGTAAAGGAAGGAAATAAAAGTTACCTTACTACACTGTCGAACGAATGGAACAAACCATTATAAGCAATACACAAGCTACGCATTTCGACCATGAGATTTTCAGTTAGCAAGGCAAGGAATTTCGACCAAGGAAAGTCTTGATGTTTTAGCTGAGCTGGGACTTGCCAATCTTTATCGGTGGTAGGATGTATGACGAGAGTGTTTCCGTTCTATTTTTGGCTACACAAATCAAGCAGTCCTATTTTGTCAAAAACACACACACACACACACACACATACACACTCTCTCTCTCTCTCTCTCTCTCTCTCTCTCTCTCTCTCTCTCTCTCTCTCTCTCTCAAACAAACTCAAAAACATCGTTATATCACTAACTCCTCCGTCCAACAATGTCGAAACAAGATTCAAACAAAGTTTCTGTTGTTTTGATAGTGCAGCAGTTTTTACCCAACATCTGTCAATTTCGAATACCAGATTATGACCTATATTTGGTAACATATCCGTGGGCAATAGTCTTGAGCATGCAGCGTAAAAATTAACATGGAAGGTGTATCTACCCAGATGTCATGTTCCACCATGGTTGGAGCTCGAACTGATACACCCTTGAACTACTCACGTGCTACTAATCTTTGTTTTCAATCAGATTAATCTCCAGATTCTGATGAACAAATCTCTTCATTCGTTTTTTAAGAACTGTGCATACCTGTAACTCAGCTTTCTTTCTTTTCACTGTCATTGTGGCATTGTGCCCTTCCATCACAACTCATAGTTGTAATATTAAACCATAAATAACAGTAATTCTTGAAATCTCCTTCCCCCTCCAACCCCCACCCCCTAAACACACACAAACACTCCATCTTGTCCTTTGCCACTACAAAGTTTGTTGGTATCATCCTCAGTGTCGTCCTTTTGCAATGACATTGATGTTTCCCTTTTCAACCTTTACAAATAATCAACATATTTGTAAAATATTTAGCTGATTTTGTAGACCACGTGGGATGGCTGACAATGATGCAGCATCATCTGTAAATGATAATCTGCTTAATCATACCTGGTATCACACATTTTCACTCTTTCTTCCACAAGTTTTGTCAACTGATTTATGGATGTTGAACATGACGTGGGGTTTAGAACGCATTCATGTCTCACTTTCACTGCTCGTCCTTTCTTTCACTGGGCATTCAAACATCTCAGAAAATTCATAGTTTATTATCTGCACAACAGTAATAGTTTGCACATTGTTTTGAGAGGCACCCTTATCGTTTGTAAGAAATACATAATCTTAACCAAAAACAAATTCCACATTATTCAGCATCCAAACCCTCTATAAGATCTTATAGCGATTGTTTCCCCTTTCCTCCTCATTCGTATCTGGCTGGCGGCATACAACGTGCAGATATGATTAACAGCAAGAGTTTTCTTCAAAATCGAGCTTAATTTTCTTTAGTTGATTCTACCCAGTGGTAAATTCTTCTGTTCAATATTGTTGTGCAGCACTTACATATAATGTACAATACAGGTTGTCCCCCATTACTATCAGCGTTATTGGGTTTTCCTTCGTCTAATACATATTAGCCAATACACTACGATAAACTGATTTCACACAAAAAGTATTACTTTGTTTTTTTCTTCAGAAATTTCTTAACATCATGACCTACTGTTTTCAACATTTCCGCAGAGATATCACCTATTCCACTGGCTTTGTATACTTTGGTGATGGCGTAAATGATTTCATTCTCTGAAACTCTTGTTCAGTTTCCTGGAACAGATCAGCTTCGAAATTAGCATTGTTCATCGTGTCCCTAGCTGTTGTTTTGGAAGATGCTCTTGAAATACTTGAACGTACTGTCTCAGCTACTTGGGGGGGGGGGGGGGGGGGGGGGGGGGGGGGGGGGGGGAGGGATCCATTTTCCTTGAATCTATCCCAAATGGTGACGTGCTGTGCATTTATTTCACCAGCGTGTGTGCCTCTTGCTTTCCAAATGCTCGGTTTTTCTTATTTAACGGATATTGATACTTTTTTTCTTTAATAAATAATTTATTTAAACAATTGGAGTTTACAGGTGCGCACAAAGAAGACAGTGCGGAAATTCGATACATCACATCAGAAACATTTCTGTAAGTTCAGCCCATAAACATTAGTTAAACGAAACAAAACGGAGGAAAGGGAGAAGAAGAAAAAAATCTGATGAAAGCATCAAAGGAAACAAACAAACAAAACAAACACACACACACACACACACACACACACACACACACACACACACACACCACACACAAAGAGGTAAAATACAGCTTTTGACTTAAGGGTTTTTTTCTTTTCAGATGTACAAGCATATTTTCCTCCCTTCTTTTTGAACTGTTATACTATTAAATTTGGAGGTATGACTAAAAATAACAAACAACTACAAAATGATTACAACTTTCTGTCTTTTCCTTAGTCTTTCCATCATATCTGAATAATCTTCACTGTGAGGCATTAACCAGTCAAAGGAATTTAACAACACAAAGCCTTAGTTCGTAAGTTTGGGAAACAACAATAACAACAACAACAAACAACAGCAAACAGTAAGCTATAGTCCGTTTATGTGATGGACAATTGATCTATATGGATACCAATTATGATTAAACTCTTCTAAGTTATAGTTAATTTTAGCGATATGTTCTTCAATCTTGTATCTATTACTGAGTTGTCGTAGGAAAGAAAATAAATCAGGAACATGTTTTTCTATTTTACATCGATAGATATACATCTTTGCAAACATTATTATAAACTCTAAGACAGAATCTATATTTAACTTTTCATCTACGCCAAAAATTGCCAGGTTTTACATGAAATTATTAAATCATGAGTATGTTACATTTTTCTTGCAATACACGTTCGACCTGATTTCCAGAAAACTTGTATATATTTGCAATCCCATACAAAATGTTGAATGGCATCTCGTTCTTCATTACTAAATGAACACTGAACCGTATCAGTTACACGTGGGCAGGGGTGGTGTGGGTTTGTCTGTGGGTGTGCTCGGCAGCTGGAGGTGGTGGTGTTTTTCGCCGGTGGGCCCTGCAGTCATGAAATACGGGCTGGTACACCCATGGGGGATGCTACTTTAAGGCTGTTATGAGCTGCATCCTGTAGTCTAATTTACCTCTGTTCAGGAGCAGTTATGTCCCTTGATAATTAATGGAGTGTCCTGCGCGTGCCTGTACCCATCGTCAACACAGCGCAGGCCTCCAAGGGTGGTACAGGACTGCTCTAAAGGCAGGTGAAGACAGTTGCTTCTCTGGGTCTCTCCCAGCACCTTCGGGTGTTTTCTTTTTCTTCTTTGCCTTAACTAGGCTGACCCTGGTAGAAAGGTCCAGTGACGGTGAGGAAAAGACCACTGACCACAGGGAAAGGCCTGTTGACATGGGAAAGACTACAACTTTGGATTCTCTCTTGAGGGCACATAAGACCGTATGGCGAAAGCTTGGCTGTGTCTGGAGTGGCACTGTCTTCATCTGTCCGTGGGCAGGGGTGCATTGGTCTGTGGGTGTGCTCGGCAGCTGGAGGGTTGGTTGTTTTCGCCGGTGGCTCTGCAGTCATGAAATACGGGCTGGTACACCCATGGGGATCGTACTTTAAGGCTGTTATGAGCTGCATCCTGTAGTCTAATTTACCTCTTTCAGGAGCAGTTATGTCCCTTGATATCTTAATGGAGTGTCCTGCGCGTGCCTGTACCCATCGTCAACACAGCGCAGGCCTCCAAGGGTGGTACAGGACTGCTCTAAAGGCTGGTGAAGACAGTGCTTCTCTGGGTCCTCCCCAGCACCTTCGGGTGTTTCTTTTTCTTTTTCTACACCCATTGCATTCAAAACAATATTAGTCGCAATGATTCGATGGATAATTCTTATTTGTAGCCACTTAAGTTTGACATTTCTGATTTTACTGATTTAAAAAATACCTTTCTCCAGGAAATATTCAGATTCATTTTTGCTGACCACCTTGAACAGCACTTAGGTTTGTTATTGTCAAGTGTGTAGTATTCATAATATCCTTTCGCACCTTTATTTGTACTAGTTATATAGATAGATATAGATACTTCTTCTGTTCAACAACTTACTTACCTAGGATTCATCCTCAGAAACGAGGGATCAAAAGGAGATATCTTCTAAGCGCAGCAATGCCAACATAAGCCATGTCCTAACTAAAATCTCTATGGAAGTTAATGATATCGCATTGAAGCAAAAAAATCAGGCCCCTACATGCACTGGTATATTTCATTTACTCTGTAAACAAACAAGACATGAATCCTCAGAGTGGATCTGGAAAGAACAATCCAAGCCGTGGAAATAATGCGTTTACTGCAAGACACTAAACTTCAGGTATGCTGAGCCTGTCACCAGTGAAAAATGTGTCGACACGTAAGGCAGCACATCAGACCATATGAAAATCCATCGTGTATCAAGATCCAGTGGCCTCGCTGAAATGATCATCCGGAGAGCCATTGAGGGAGGGAGACAGAAGAGAAGGTAGGCAAAGAGAAAAGAAATGGTGGATCGACAACATCACAGAGTGGACAGAGAAAACATTCTGCAGGGCCCGGGTCTGGAACGCCGCTAACAGAACTGGGGGAACGTGGGACACTGGTCCTCAGTGCGACACCACCAATAGTTTCTCCGCAAAGTGAAGGGAGAACAAGAAGAGAGTTCTCCCTTGTTTCCACATGCCTGTCTTCTTCCTTTCGGAGTCGTTTAAAACAGGTTAATTTAGCCATACCTTTTTCTTTCTTTTCTTTTTCTTTTTGTTTGTTTGTTTGTTTTTGGTTTGCCTACCCTCTTTTCTCAACAATTATTTTTTTCACAAAATAACACAGCAACACTTCGGTTCCCCTTCTTTTTTTTTTTTTATTACACTTACATTATATGACAATACACACGTCACAATTTGAAAGTCATCATGTGGCCCATGTACCTTTGCAGTCACTTAGATATTTTATTATTTCAGCAGATGGGATGGTATGTTAGCTGATTGCCGGCACACACGCTCTCTACCATAGAAATAGAGGGTTAAATACGTGTTTTCCAATTTCTATGGACTGTTTTACATTATTATAGTTTCTTCTTTGTTGTCATGGTGGTAGAGATGGTGGTGGTGGTTTATGGGGCTTCTTCAAGATCTGATGTAATTCCCACTGTGAAGTAGTGGGCGCACAGGTTACACTAGTTATCATCATCATCATCATCATCATCATCATCAGTATTGTTATTGTTATCGTCATCATTATTGCTTTCATCATCATCATCATCATCATCATCATCATCATCATCATCATCAAGAACAACAACATCATCATCATCATCATTATCATCCTTTTTTTCCTAAGAAGCAAAAGAAGGAGCAGTGATCGTAGTAGCAGTAGCAGCAGCAGCGGAAGCAGTAGCAGTTAGAAATAGCAGTAGTAGTAGTAGTAGTAGTAGTAGTAGTAGTAGCAATAGTAGTAGGAGTGGTAGTTGTTGTTATAGTATCAGCAGCAGTAGCATTAGTTGTGTTCCACGATGAATTGCATACGAGCCACGGTCCCAGGACACACCCTGATTTTGAGACACTTTACTCGTGGACTGGATGCAAGGCGTGTGTACACGTTTCATTGATCGGAACAATAGGTTTATATTGATTACATTGTCAATGACTATGACAGAAAGAGGGCGCATCATTGATCTCTCTCTCTCTCTCTCTCTCTCTCTCTCTCTCTCTCTCTCTCTCTCCTCTCGCTCACACACACACACACACACACACACACACACACACACACACACACACACACAATTAATCACACACAGAGCATTGCACCAATTGAACATGTGCACTACGATCATCAACATCGTCACCATCATTATTGCCAAAAAGGACAAATACTGCCCCTGTCACTCTAAGCCCACCGATCCTCCCGTGGCGTGTGCCTTACCTCCCTCCTCCTCCCTCTCCGCCCTCACCTCCCATCATCCACTCCCCTCCCCCCACCCCCACACTGCGATTCCCCCACCAATCCTGGCACACAAAAGTCCCCCCCCCCCCCCCCCCCCCCCCACCTACTTCCTGTTCCCTTCAAAACCTCTTCAAAGTAACGGCATGACTTCTCTCATCTCTCCATTCCCAAGCCCCTCCTTCCCCCCTCGCCCTCCCCCTCCTCCACTCCCCCCTCACCCCCCCACCCCCACCCCACCCCCCCCACCCCCGTCATCTCTTCGCCCGTGTGAACAAGCCGACAAAGAAACGGGGGTCACACGTCAGTGCGTTTGACCACTCGTTGCCGAGGATTATCACAAGCCATTGTAGCGCTCAGTGTTGAGTTACTGGCAGATGAAAGCTGGAGGGCGGGCGGGTGTATGGAGAATGGCGTGGGGGTGGGGGGTGGGGGGTGGGGTGGAGGTGGGGGGGTGAGGGAGGGAGGGGAGAAGTGGAGAAGAGAGAATATTTGATAACTGAAAGGCTTCAAATTCCATTGTAAAAAAAAAGCATTGTCTTTTTTATCGACGTAAATTATGGGGCAGCAGGATTAAGGTAATGGAGATGGATATCTGAAGACTGAGTGACAGACCATTGGACATGAGATTTATGATGAACAGAACATCAAGCTGTCGTGTTCCACGTAACCCAGCAAGAAACGAATCTGAATTTGGATGCTGTAGTGATGATTAAAAGAGCGACACGCTTCATGTCATCATTATCCTCAGTATCGTCATTACGTTGGCATCATGTTTGTGTCTCGGGAGAAAATGTCATTAAGTATCAAACAATGTAGGTTACTTCCAGTCTGAATGTGAAAAAAAAAAAAAAAGACACGCACATAACTCGAAAATAATTCTGCCTGCGGAACCTAGTCGCCTTGCGCTAACGCAGACACGAAATAAACAGAAGAAACAAAGGGAAATAAAAGCTGTTTGTGGCCGATACACAAACACGGAATACACAGAACCAACAAGAAACGTCACTGAAAGAGAACAGTTCGATTCAAAATGAGGTGACTGCAAGCGGAGATTGAGGCAGATTGTTTGAATAATTATCAGCAAGTCAGCGAAAACAACAGGGACAAACAAATTACATCACAAAACACGATGCGTTTCGACCTGTTAGGCCTTCTTCATGCAAGACAAACCACATTCAGAACAATGAAAACGAACAACAAGCAGTCACTTATCGTCTCAAATTCACGTCGCGTTTTGTCTTGCGATTTGTTTGTCCCTGTTGCTTGGCGTACTAATTATTATTCTTTTCAGAATTTGAAAGAGAAAAGTTCCGAGCCGTGATATAGACCTGACCCTTACACACAGCAACAACAACAACAGAAGACACGGAAGGGCACTGGGGAAAATGCAGATCCCTGTCACCATTGATAATGCCTGTTAAAAAAAAAAAATCCTCGAACCACCCTTTGATTCCGATTCGAAGGAAAATTCGACATGTTGATCCTCAAGCAGCGTCCCCTGCGCCCATCACGTTTCGTTACAATCGACTGGATAGGCTTTGTGTCAAACTGCTGACAGACAGACAGACAGACAGACAGAGAGACAGACAGACAGACAAGCCAACAGACACAGATGAACACACAGCCTCCATGGCGGGGGTGTGAGCTCACACAAACCAGCGTGATTTCCTTCCTACTCTGACAGTGCTCTTTCATTTTGAACATTGCCAGAGAAGGTGAAACAAGTAAATTAGGCGTGGCTGATATGAACAAGGAACCTTTAATGACGAAGTGGGGGGGGGGGGGGGGGGGGGGAGATTCAACATATTTCCACAACTTTCGCTTACTTTATTACTATCATTGCTGTTGTTGCCGTCGTCGACGTCGTCGTCGTTCCCGTTGTTGTTGTTGTTGCTGTTGCTGCTGCCACCGCTGCTGCTGCTGCTGCTGCTGCTGTTATTGTTGATGTTGTTGCTGTTGTTATCACTTTAGTAGAAGAAGTAGTAGTAGTAATAGTAGTAGTAGTAGTAGTATCATTATTGTTATTGTCGTGTCGTCGTCGTCGTCGTCATCATCATCATCATCATCTCATCATCATCATCATCATCATCATCATCATCATCATTATTGTTGTTGTCGTTGTTATTGTTATTGTCGTTCGTCATTATCATAATCGTTATAATTGTTGTTGTTGCTGTTGTCACTATTATCATTACCACTTTCACTATGATTATAATTGACTCTTGTTTGCCAAAATACACGCAAACACACACAAAAAGTCAGGTGCAAAGTGACGCTTACTTTTACACACGATACC
>CM031620.1:34966179-34973679 GCA_018398815.1 Conus ventricosus
TCCCTTTTTTATTTATTTTTATTATTTTTTTTTAGCAGCTCCATGTACAATACGTGGCAGCATGATCACAGACTGTCAGGTCTGCAACATCACGATTTTCAGCTGCTTTAGGGTCATCTGAGAAAAGACGATCAATTACGACAGCAGATGTTGCCGTCACCATGGTTAGGGTAGACATGAATAGTGTTAATCCTAGCAACGCTGTGGGGGAGTTCAGGCATGGCGTTATTAAGGTGTGACAAGTCCTGAAGTAAAAGGGGTATACCACACTTTTCTTTCTTTCTTTCTTTCTGCGTACGCAGGCTGATACTCCTGCGGACACTCCCTGTATAGCCAGGCAGTGGAGTTTTGTGTGTATGACCCTTTTTCATCCCGCCATTAAGGCAGCCATACTCCATCTTCGGGGAAGGTGCATGCTATGTGTCACGTGTCATCCATACCAACGGCCAAACTGGCCTTCTCTTCCGAAAGTTGGTGATGGGATTTTACGTGTGTGCAAGATGTTATGCGTGCGTTCACACACAGAACCTCGGTTTATAGTCTCATTCAAAGGACTATATGGGGAATGGAGTCAGAACCAATGTTAACTCGAGGGAAAAATCCCCCTATACCGAAATTCAAACCCGCAACCCCAGGATCACGAGTCCGGCGCTCTACCAACTGAGCTATCCGGCCCCCTGTATACCACACTAATATGTCATTTCCGCAAGTGTGAGTACCTGACTCAGTTTACTAGCTACAGAGCTACAGTAATTGTTGTGCGCGCACCAACTCTCTCTCTCTCTCTCTCTCTCTCTCTCTCTCTCTCTCTCTCTCTTTGTTTACATGCCGGATTGAAAAAGAGTCCGAATCTTTGGTGGGTATTTATCTCGTCAATCATACACAAGAAATTATCTTACCACCCAAAAGTGGATATAAGAGTATGGTATAAAGTACATATGAGCGATGAAGTTGTTTTCTTGCGTTTTATCGCAGTCCATATACACTCCACACTGTTTCTGAATTTGAAGGTCTTCGAATAAGATGTCGGATGGATTAATGGATCTACAGTGCGATGCCAGTTTCTCGAGAGGCTGGTTGATTTTTCCCGATGACGGAATAATTTCGGATTCTTATATTTTCATCATTGATATCAGAATCTAGTCGTGATTCGGTTACACCAAAGAAATGTGAATGGGTAGGAGTATTTATAAGCATATTAACATCAGTCACTTTGTTCGCACGTCAACACACATTCAAATGGCCGATTCGCAAGTCCTGTCCCTTTTCCACGAGCCATGTAAAATGATTATTTGTATAAACAGTTGTAATGTCGTGAAAATTAAGTAATTATTACACAAAATTCATCAACAACAAATCAGTGAATGACAAAAATTAAAATCGTGGTCAAAAGTAACAGAGTGTATAGATAACGCATTAAGCGGCTGACACACGAGCCTCCCCGCCCGTACGCTTCGGAAGTACCGGTCGAACCCGATCCCAAACGTAGCGTCTGTCATAGTAAACGTACATCTGAAACGGACTTCGGCGTCAGTTAAACCCGACCGTTCGAGATACACCGTGATCTATTCGAAACGGACAGTTAGTATCCTCCAACCAATCAACGCTCAGCATTGAGCCAACACCCATGACACAAGGAAAAATGGCGTCGTCCAGCAAGACTGTCCGATTCGAAGACCAAACATTTGATTGAATCGTACCAAGGCCATGATGTGCTTTGGAATGTCAACTCATAAAATTATAAGAATCTAAATATTCGAGAAAAATCTTCGTATTCAATTGTACAGTCCTTTGAAGCGGCATGTGGGATCAAATCTCGAAGGTTTTAAAACTATCGTGAAGCACTCCGTCCGTTCGACACTGACTGGTCGGACCGCACAGGTTCAAACGTTCCGTCTCAACTGTACGGACAAAAAGGCTCGTGTGTCAGCAGGTTTACTGTTTGATGAAATCCAATACAGTAATCAAATGAAAAGCATTTCAACACTTTTCAATTTGTCCATTCGCACACGCGACATAGGCCAGGAAAACCGTGAAGAAAGCGTTAAGTTGGAAGAAAACAAAGTACACATTGTCACACGCACAAATGTACTCTACACAAAAAAAACATCAGTTACTGCACGTTCCCTCGCACTTCTGTACTCCGCGCGGCAGAAAAGGAGAAAGTACGTTGTTCCAGCGTTACACAGACACAGCTGATGGTCAAGACACTGTGTCGGAACATGCACATCTTCTGTGAACCGCACGTAAAGCGTTCTGTGAATATGAATACGCCCTGATCAGTGGAAGTGTCCGGTGCGTGGAGCATCACAGAGTACACTAACCCGATAATAGGTTTCTCTCTGTCTCTACCTGTCTGTCTCTCTGTCTGTCTCTCTCACACATACACACGCACACGCAAGCGCGCGTGCGCGCGCGCACACACACATACATACATACACAAATGCGCGCGCGCGCGCGCGCGCGCGTGTGTGTGTGTGTGTGTGGTGATGTGTTCGTATATATAAGCGTGTGTGTGGAGAGGACGTAGAAGTGAGGCACAAGTGCATGTAAGTGTACCTCTGATGAAGCATTCACGATGATTTCTGTAGCTCTCTAGCTAGCAAGCTGAATTAGGCGCTCACAGACGTGGAAACGACATATTAGGTTGGTATACCGATCTTCTGTTTGTTTGTTTTTTTTTAAATTGATCATCAACCGTCTTTTCCTATGCTCAGTCTGATAGGGAAATGTGTTCCTCTCAATAGATGAAAGAGAGATTTCAAAATGAAAAGCTACCCAGGCGTTACCCAGTTATAAGGGAAGTTCCGATTCAGTTCGTTTCACTTAATACTGCAACGTCTTTTCTGGTGAGTGGCCCACCAACATCGACTTGACCGACAGAATCCTGTTGTCTGCCAACACCTGCACAGTGACGTACTGTACGCAGAATGAGGATACTAGTACAGGATACTGTGTATAGCTTTGTGTGGTGAATAAGGATACAACGACAAGAAACCTTGAGTAAGGAGAATGAATGTACTACGACAAAATGATCTGTGTATGTTTGGGGGTAGGGGGTGGGAGGAGAATACAGATATTACGACAAGATAACATTATATGGGGAATGAGGAAACTGCGACAATAACAATCTGTGTCTAGGGAATGCGGATACCACAAGATCACCTGTTTATGAGGAGTGAGGACATTGCAACAACACAACCTGTGAACAGGAAACGAGGATAGGCCCACTACAACAAGATGACTTGTATATAGGGAATGAACATTCTGCGACAATAATATAACCTGCGTGTGGCTTTTGGAATACTACATCAGACCAACGTGATTTTAGTTGTGTTATTGGATGTGGGAAACCTGTGAAACTACGACAAGATAACCAGTACCTATGGCTTTATAAGGAGCTCTGCACTTCTGTGTTTCTGTGTGTAAGAAACAGGGATACGAAGACAGCATGATGTGTGATAAACGGCGCGGTAATAATGTCACGGAGCTCTGCTCTTCTGTGTTTCTGTGTGTAAGAAACAGGGATACGAAGACAGCATGATGTGTGATAAACGGCGCGGTAATAATGTCACGAAGAGGACAGACAGATGCAGCGAGAAGAAAAAACAAAATTGAAAACGAGCACTGAACGAACCCCAACTCCTGACGTCCCTGATCGCCCGGAGTAATGCGCTCAAAATGACAATGGCCGTCTCGCCATGTTTAACGATGTCTACTGTCTGTGTGAATTTCTTAAATGCACAGGCAAAAATAAACCAGCTAAATGTTCATGAACATGGGGAGGAAGAGGGAATGCGAAGAGAACACGTACCAGCTTTCATATCCACGACAGTTCATTTTTTTTTTCTCTTTTATTTCCAAGGACCAAACTGACTGTATTAACACATACAACAGTAATAAAGATGAGGCGTCATGGAAGATAAACGTACTGCAACGTATAAAGCATCAGCAGTAAGAATAGTTTCTTATAAAGAAAAAGAAAAAAAAACATTCAACAAAGGTTCAAAAGAGTACAAACATTTATCATGCGTAAATCATTCGAATTAAGGCAAGATGAAGGTCAAGTGTTCTTGACGAAACTGTGAAATCATGCATTTAATGAGTCTTGGTGATCGACGAACAACATTGACTATTGTCCCTGCAGCACGTAGACATGATATAACTTGAGCTGCACGGATTTATAATAGAAAAAAGGCCTACCGTTGTTAACTCTTTTGTTTTCATCACGGATCTGAACTGTGTGGATTTTTGCCGAATACGAGGTGCTCTAAAGCTTTGCGCGGACAAGTGATCCCTCAGAGCTCACCCACGCCGGTTCCGCAACTAAGCTTTCATTGTGGTCAGTTGGGGGCTCAGTAGGTGGTGTCCTGCTGTGTTGGATCAGAACAGGCGTCACTGAACACCACCAAGTGACTCGACAGCAGTGCAGTGTCTCTCCGGTGGGTTGCCTCTTGACGACTTGACATTGACTGCTTCCTGTGGATTGCCGGGGCCGTGGCTGCGGCGGGACGGGCCGGGCTGGGCTTTGGCTCTGAACGGGGGGGGGGGGGGGGGGGGGGGTCGAAATGTGCGGCGTGGGTTCAATGCCACTGAGGTGGCACAGAAGATGGGATAGCAAAAAAGGAAAAAGAAAAAATAATGATCTTATTGAAGTAAATAAATAAATAAAAATCCCTCCGGCTCTTCTCAGGCGAAAGAAAGGCAATTTGTTTCACGCCAGTGTCAAGAGTTTCCTTTCTTAACCCATCAGTGGCGGCTTGGTTACACCCTGTTATAAAAACTGCCAAATTCATGTGCAAGGTATTGAACAGAAAGAAAGAAAAAAACAAACAAAACTTCCACACACATCTATGCGAGCAACGTCGCGTGAGCAGTAAAGTGATGCACACAACATATGCGTACAACGTTGTGAAAGAGTTAACGGCAGGAACTGTAGACCGTCAAAGAAGTGGATCAAAATGGAGGCTGTAAAGATTTATAACAGACACGAACAAGCATTTGACCTCCCCTTTATTAACGGAGGAGTTGTGGTCGATTCGAAAAATGTGGGCAATAACAATGTGAAGAATGAGGATGTCACTAATGAACATAACATTGTCAACAGTCAGAATCCAAATAAAGGATGTACAGTGCCTATAACGCATTATTTGGGCCATTTACCAAATAACATAACTGTATTTTCAGAGAGAGAGAGAGAGAGACAGAGACAGAGACAGAGAGAGACAGAGAGAAATAGAAATGATCTTGGAAACCACAAATCGTCTGTGCAGCATCCATAATTATGTCTGACAATGAATTCAAAAAGGTGCACAACGCCAGTCAACCGATCACCACCAAATCCATTTCCTGTATTTAGCCAGATGGCCTCCAAACCCACCCACGGACAATAACTTCCACTCCACGGCTTCTCACGTTTCTCTCCCTTGTCAGCCTTGGCAATGATTCACAAGTCTACATACATCAAACAAACATATACTCACAAAGCAGCCATTAAAACAAAGAAATAAACTAACAGATCGAAAATCATCCGTTAATGCAACAAAATGGCCGCTATGAATTATCCAGTCACACAAACGATCAAAGCCTACAAATAACTAGCTGCATAATCGAACGATGAAATAAGCCCGTAACTATTCCGTCAAACAAACGAACCGTTCATACGCGAATAACGAAGTGGTCATTACATACAGAGGAATTATTAAAACAATTATTCACTAAATAATTATCTTCAATGACGGTATGTACCTTTATTATTTGTGCAGGTCACCATGCCACGGTCACTCTGACCTAATCCTTTCCGTCTCGCCAGCCAGCAAGGGCGGAGGCGTTTACCAGTCAATTTGCCAAAAGTTGTGTTTAAATCTCTTTGTGTGCTTTAAGTTTAAGCCACGTGTCATGGTAAAAGACGGAAGTGTCTGTACCTTACGTTTTCCAGCATAATAAATTTGAATACCGATGGCACACTGTCCGGAACCAGCGACTTGTTTACTAAAGGCACACTATGTCATATTCTTACAGATTTCCATTTCAGTGTTGTTGAAAGCTGGTTCCTTCTCACTGACAGATTTACACGTATGAATGATGCTAGCGATTCGAATTCCATATTTCACGTTTCCAGTTATTTTCAAAATGGGATTTGAACAGTAAAATTGAAAAAAAAAAAACTTTAAATTTACATTTTGAATCTATTGGTCTTGCGTCGAACAAAATGGTAAGTCTGCCTTCGCCCTGAGCAATACATAGCAAAATCTTCGGGGAAACAACAACGTATCTGTCACACATCTGGTCAACGGATTCAGCGCCTCCACATGCACATTCCTCTGACCGGTATGGAAATGGCTTTCTGGCTGGACACTGGCTTCACAGAGGCGTGTCCGTCTCTTTGGACTCGGTTATGCACGAACCTCCTGAAGGTCCCTGCAACGCCTGAGATGCTCCGGGATTGTTGGAAGCTTCTGATGCATGCAGTGATATGTGATGTGGAATCACACAATGCCAGGGCTGCTTCCAGCCTCTGTTTATTTCAAACCGCATGCCCAGACCAGCAGCTGGGCTGGTCTACCGTGACCAAGTGGTGGACTAATTCTGTGGCCAAGCGTGGACTACCGTGGCCAAGTGGTGGACTATAGCCGTGGTCAAGTGGACTACTCTGGCCAAGTGGTGGCCTACTGTAGCCAGGTGGTGGACTATTACCGTGGCCAAGTGGTAGACTACCATAACCAATGGTCAACTATCGCGGCCAAGTGGTGGGCTGCTGTGGCCAAGCGGTGGACTAGTGTGGCCAAGTGGTAGACTACCATGGCCAGCATTGAACTATCGTGGCCAAGTGGTGGACTACTGTGTCCAAGTGATGGACTACTGTATCCAACTGATGGACTACTGTGGCCAGGTGATGGACTACTCTGGCCAAGTGGTGGATTACTACCGTGGCCAAGTGGCGGACTACTACCGTGGCCAAGTGGCGGACTACTCGTGGCCAAGTGGCGGACTACTACCGTGGCCAAGTGGCGGACTACCGTGGCCAAGTGGCGGACTACTATGGCCAACTGACCAGGCCCACAGAGTGCCCCAGTGGGCATGGCACTTTAAAAAATAAAGTGAACCCATGTGAAGGCTTAGCTTTTCTTGAAGTTGAAACGTAACATGGGTTAGCTCCCTTTCCTATAATTCCCGGGGTTTGTGAAAACCACATTTTGAAGACTCACAACGCTTAGAAGTTTTTTTTAAATTAGGGATTCTTGCACATACATAAAAATACTTGTCCAAAAACATGTGCAAAAGTTGTGTAGTTTCATGTCCACAACAAGTCTGGTTCAATGTGCAAACTAAGTATGTATCAATGATGTGAAATACTGAAATCTAAATTGAAAAAAAAAAGAATGTAGGTACAAAATAAGTCTAGATATATCTGCCAAACATATGTAAAAATTGATCTCTATAAATGTGCAAACTTACTCTAGATACATGAACAAACTGATCTTGATAAATCACAAAACT
>CM031620.1:34986179-35032718 GCA_018398815.1 Conus ventricosus
GTGTGTGTGTGTAGTAGTAACAGGGGTCACGTTGTGTGGACAGGGTCACGTTGTCTGTGTGTGACAGGGTCACGTTGTCTGTGTGACAGGGGCCACGTTGTCTATATGTGACAGGGGTCAATGTTGACTGTCGTGACAGGGGTCATGTTGTCTTTGTGTAACAGGGGTCTGTTGTCTTTGTTGTGACAGGTCTTGTGTAACAGGGGTCATGTTGTCTCTGTGTGACAGGGGTCATGTTGTCTCTGTGTGAACGGGGCATGTTTTCTCTGTGTGATAGGGGTCATGTTCTCTGTGTGACAGGGGTCATGTTGTCTCTGTGTGACAGGGGTCATGTTGTCTTTGTGTAACGGGGGTCATGTTGTCTCTGTGTGACAGGGGTCATGTTGTCTCTGTGTAACAGGGGTCATGTGTCTCTTGTGTGACAGGGGTCATGTTGTCTCTGTGTAACAGGGTCATGATGTCTCTGTGTGACAGGGGTCATGTTGTCTTTGTGTAACAGGGGTCATGTGTCTCTGTGTGACAGGGGTCATGTTGTCTCTGTGTGACAGGTGTCATGTTGTCTCTGTGTGACAGGGTCATGCTTGTCTCTGTGTGACAGGGGTCATGTTGTCTCTGTGTGACAAGGGTTCATGTTGTCTTTGTGTGACAGGGGTCATGTTGTCTCTGTGTGACATGGGTCATGTTGTCTTTGTGTGACAGGGCCATGTTGTCTCTGTGTGACAGGGGTCATGTTGTCTTTGTGTGGCAGGGGTCATGTTGTCTCTGTGTGCAGGGGTCATGTTGTCTCTGTGTGACAGGGGTCATGTTGTCTCTGTGTACAGGGGCATGTTGTCTCTGTGTGACAGGAGTCATGTTGTCTGAAAGGGTCCGAGGAGGGCAGCTGGTCTGTCATGACGAGACTCTAAGGTTTGTAGGGCAGCTTTAACAGACCTTCTTCACTTGCACGTAGCTTTGTTCCAGCCAAAGGCAGACCACCACTGTGTTTAGTATCGCCCTGGTCGCGGGAGGGAGGGGGGGGGGGGGGGGGAACTCGTGACATTCTGCGCAGCGGGAGGAGACAATGGTTTACAGAAGGAAACTGGAATACATGCGTTAGGATCATAAACTTTTTTTCTTACAGTATTTTACATCCGTGTATGCGTTGCTTGTTATCATTTCAAACACACAAAGTTCCGTTCAGTTTTTTGTCCACCTTCTTTGAAAAAAAAAAAAAGAAAGAGAGGAGAAAGAAAGGAGAGCAAAGTTAGGATACACCCCTGTGTCTCGCCCCTCCCGTCTGTCAACATTCCGGAAAAAGACATGCAGATCCACTCCTGAAATTCAAACTTAGTCCTCGACCTTCTCTCTCTCCCTCCTCTTTCTCTCTCTCTCTACCCCCCCCCCCCCCCCCCCCCCCCCCACCCCCCCCCCCCCCCCCCAAAAACCCCCCTCCCCCCCCCCCCCCCTTCCCCCGGGCCCCTCTTTGACCTCTCCCATCCTTTTAAATTCTCACCTAATCTTTTTGAAGCTGATTATCTCATTGGGGAAACTGCTTGCATGTCCTGTGACCATATTGTCATTTTCCTTTTCAAAACATTAAATACCTTTTGTTTTTAGAGTTATCTTTTCGTTTGTGGTAAAGCCTATTCTGTCACTCTGCAAAAAAAGGAACAATAAATTAACTAACAACATAGTGTATATCTCTGTGCAAGGTTAACAGTAAGTTATACCCTATCATTGTATTCTCTGTGAAAGGGAAACAAAAAAGTTAGATTGTCCTATCAACATTTAATGGTTTATTCTAAGGGAAGAAATATTGTTACAGGAGAATACCAAGGCAGTTAGAAAAACACAAAACAAAAAAACTATCCACCGTATGTCACATGTTATCATAATTAGCTGCTGTTCAGAAGAAAGTTTACAAATAAAATACAACTAATGTGGCATTTATTAATCATGTACTGGCCTTTGACGTCATTTCTAGATTTTCTTTTTGTGTGTGTGGCCAATATTGGTAAAGGATAGTGTTAGGGTACATCATCACATCACAGTTGTGAGTAGCGTGTGTATGAAAGTGAAAGCTGGGGTACGATGTGAGGGTACACGGGGTGTAAAACAGGGAGATGTGTGCGGCCTACTTTTATTATCTCTTTTTACGAATGAACTTGATCTAGAAGTTATAAAAGAAATGTGATATGGCGTACGTTTGTAGCAATGTTTTATTGACCTATCTCTTTCACTCTTTTGTGCTTTTAACTGAGACTGCGCTGAGTCTTAGGATGCACTTAAACAGATTATGTAGTGCGGGGTAGAATACTGGAACTTAGAGTTAATATGGATAATAGCAGCATATTTGTTTTCAGTGAAGAGGGATATTTATCTCCTCGTAAAGTTTGGTATTCTTGTGGTGTTAGGATGGCTGTAGAAAATACGCACAAACACCTTAGCATCTATTTTACCAAAAAATCTCAGTTTCGGGACTCCTTGTGACGACTTGGTATCAACAGCAAATATCAATAAATAAATGAAATAGTAAATAACGACAGGGTAATCATTAATGTTTTAATTAAAAAGTACCAGAAAGCTGAAAAAATCTGGCATTGACCTGTTAGAGGTTCAAAAGTGTCTACGGCACTGTATGACATAAATTGTAACCCATCCCTCCCCTTAAACCGCCTTCAACCTTCCCTGAACTGAGTCAGATACTCATTGACTGCTGGGTGGGCATGGGCAGAGAGGGTTTTCAAGCTGAAAAAAATCAATCCCACATGCGGTTCGAATTTACAAACCGTCAGCTCCAAAGACAGACGATCTAACTGTGCGATCACGAGAAAAATTCAGTCTCGCTTGTGAACGTAAATTAGAGAGGATAAAAATGCATGTCATGTTGTCCAGTTTTGCTTGAATTGCGTAATAAAACAATATTACCTTAGAAAAGTAGTTGCAGACTCAGAATCAGAAAGAAGATGGACAGAGAGAGAGAGAGAGAGAGAGAGGATGAGGAGAGAGAGAGAAGAGAGAGAGAAGAGAGAGAAAATATTTATTCAAGTACGCCATTGCCCCTTATGGAGGGGCGAACAATAGAATTTCTGTTACTAGTGCAGCAAAAACAAATGCAAATGTAAGTAGATACAAAACAATAAAACTGCACAATTACTTTTATCGAACTATATCAATTTTGGGAATAAAAGAGCACAAATTTCAATCCCAAGAAATTATATCACAAAAAGTATGACTGTTTAAACAGTAAAAATAATACAATCAAATAAAGATATTTGTAGCAAAATGGCGTGGATGGGGGGGGGGGGGGGTGTTCCTTCACACACACACACACACACACACACACACACACACACACACACACACACACACACACATATATACATATACATACATATAAACACACACATACATATATACACATATATACATATACACATACATACATATATATACACATACATACACACATATACATACATATATACATTATATATTATATATATATATAATACATACATACATACACATACATACATACATACATATCTACACATACATACACATATATATATAATAAACGTACACACACGCATACACACACATGTATATACATACACACACATAAATATATACATACACACACATACACATATATATTCATATAATATTACAATACAACATGACATTCAAACAATAAAATTTTTGCACCATGCCATGATATCACAGAAAAGAATGGTTATTTAAACAGTAAAAAAATAATTAAGTCATGCAGGAAACATCACTGGTACATTGCAGGAAACATCACTGATACATTGCAGGAAACATCACTGATACATTGCAAGAAACATCACTGATACATTGCAGTAAACATCACTGATACATTGCAGGAAACATCACTGATACATTGCAGGAAACATCACTGATACATTAAGGAAACATCACTGATACATTGCAGGAAACATCACTGATACATTACAGGAAACATCACTGATACATTACAGGAAACATCACGATACATTGCAGGAAACATCACTGACATTCAGGAACATCACTGATACATTACAGGAAACATCACCGCACTTACAGGACATCATGACATTACAGGAAACATCCCGTTACTGCAGAACATCCTGAACAACGGAAACGTTCATCGTGATGAGGAATTCAGATTACAGAAAAGCACACAATTCAGATCTTAACACCGAAAATAAGTTAGTCAATCAGATTTTTCCAAAATGTATGTCAACAGTTGCGAGAGTGCAGCAATCAAGTTTTCCGTTCTCAATCCCTGTGTTGTGTGTTGCGCTGCCTTTTATCTCCTCCTTTAAGGCGCACAAGCGGTCATCCATTTTCATCGTCGTCCCTTCCAAATAAATTATGATGTCTCTTATTGTAACAGTGTCAGAATGGGCTGCGAGTGATTAGTTAAAGTCAGCGGAAACTTCAAAATCTTAACCACGATCTGTCATACACAGATTTTCTTCTGCAACGAAGGCTTCAGCGTCATGTTATGTGAAAGTCTGTGTTGTATTTACCGACGGACTGTTTTCACTTACTACTTCAGAAAATTCATCTGCACACTCATCATTAACACTTCGTTTGTCTACACCAATGTCATGTGGGAATTCTAATTTGGGGAGAACAGTTACTGTTTCACTGTCTACGTCACACTGGCCAAGTCGATGTGCTGTGTTCCATTGCCGGACTGTGCACTTGGGTGTAGACAAAGGTACAGGCCGGGAGCCGGAATAGCTCAGTTGGTAGAGCGCCGGACTCGTAATCTTGGTGATCCTGGGTTGCGGGTTCGAATTTCCGCCGGGCCGTTTCGGTGCAGCGGGATTTTTCCCTCGGGGTTAACGTTGGTTCTGACTCCATTTCCCATACAGTCCTTCGAATGAGACTATAAACCGAGGTTCCGTGTGTGAAAGCGCGCATAACATCTTGCACACACATCAAATCCCATCACCAACTTTCGGAAGAGTAGGCCAGTGTGGCCGTTGGTATGGATGACACGTTACACATAGCATGCACACCTGCGTGAGAAATGGAAAGAATGAAGGAAGTAAGGAAACTGAAGTGAACGATATTGACCGGATGACACGGGAAACGACTGAATGATGCGCCGGCAGGCAGCTCTTCAGCCGAAACTACCCAGGTAGGAAGCCCGTTGTGTAAACGAGAGTGTTTATTATACTACATGTAAAGCGCTTAAAGCCCTAATCTTTAGAGAATGGGCGCTATAAAACATTAACATTATTATCATCATTTTTGTTGTTTAATAATTATACATTATTATTATTATTATTATTATTACAGACGAGGGGGGTGGTCAGATAACTGACAGAAATCTGCACAGGACACTCCATTCTTGTTTTCACTATTGTTGGAATTGTAGAACAAAGTAGATGAAGTTGGCAGGAACAAACCGGACCGGGCAAAAAAAAAAAAAAAAAAAAAGTCACTCGCCTCTTGCCCCCTGTGTTCGTCGGCCCTTCTCCTGTCCCTGTTGACCTGTGATGGACACTTTCTCCTGAACACAGCACTTTGCTCTTGGCTTTCCTGGCACGGGAATGGTTGTAGACTGTTTTTAACCTACGATTGACGACAGTCTGATTTTGTCTGCCTTCAATTTTGAAAGACGATATCACCATGTCTTGCAGCGCGGTGTTCAGCATGTTTTCTAATTTCCATGGAAGACCTTCAACAGGCATCTTGGAAGTTTTCGTACAACGCACACAAAATTTTGCCGGAGCTGAAAAAAAATTCCGACTCGTTTGGCAGCCAGACAAGGGAAGTCATTCTGCAGAGATGCAGAGAGAGAGAGAGAGAGAGAGAGAGAGAGAGAGAGAGAGAGAGAGAAGAGAGAGAGAGAGAGAGGAGAGCAATTTTCACTGAAGAACGCCCAGCAGTTTGGTATCCAGGATGAAACAAATGCAACAATGACCTCCCCTCCCGCTCCCTACCCGACCCCCTCCCTCAAACACACACACACACACACACACACACACACACACACACCACACACACACACACACGCACGCACACGTACACACACACACACACACACACACACACACACACACACACACACACACACACACACACATGCACACACACACACACACACACACACACACACACACACACACACACACACACACACACACACACACACACACACACACACACACACACACACACACACCACACACACGCACACACACACGCACGCACGCACGCACGCACGCGCGCGCACGCACACACACACACACACACACACACACACACACACACACACACACACACACACACACGAATTACCCCACCTGAAATTAAAATTCCCTCAGCTGTTTCACGGAGCTCCAGCTCCCGGCCTTTAGCTTGCATAGTAAATGTTGGGGTTCAAACTGAAACGAAATTTACTGCAGGCAGCAAAACGTTATGACCTCATTCATGACCCGGGGTTCTGCCCCTTTGTACGTTTCGTCATGAGGTGAGTGCACGCCATCAAAGCGACGGAAACACGGTGCTCATACTGGGGGGTTTTGCGTCCCTCGGCTGTCCTGTGCGGACTTTTACCACGGATTGTTTGAGTCACCTCTGATATGCTGGGGTTTCCTTCCACTTCCCCCACACCTCCCTCCCCCCTCCCCTGCCCCCCTACCCCTGACCCCCATCCCCACTACCAATGTCTGCCTCCTTCACACCCTTCTCTTTTCTTACTGTGAGGGGTTTATCATCTCTTTGCGTGTGTGGTGTGGTGTGTGTGTGTGTGTGTGTGTGTGTGTGTGTGTGTGTGTGGTCTGTGTGTGCGCGCGCGTGCATGCATGTTTCTTTTCCTTTCTTTTTCTGTATTTTGTTTTTCGTGTTTGGTTGGGTTTTTTTTCCACCTTTCTTGGAATGTATCTTATTTCTAAACTGACCTAATCTTGGTTGCTAAGTACTATTTATGTTTATCATGTTTTGTCGTTTTAAGCTTGTTCGTCGTTTCCTTTTTGTGTGTCATAAATACGTTAATTTTGATATTTTTGTTGCTGTTGTCGTTCTTGAGTGCATGGTGTAAAAATCCTGTTGGCTTATTCATTTTACCCTCAATAAAAAAAAATTCTTATTCGTGTTCGTTCTCTCTCTCTCTCTCTCTCTTCTCTCTCTGTCTGCTGTCTGTCTGTCTGTCGTCTGTTTCTGTCTGTCTGTCTCTCTCTCTCTCTCTCTCTCTCTCTCTCCTCTACTCTCTCTCTCTCTCTCTCTCTCTCTCTCTCGTGGATAGCGGGAGGCCGTCTATTGCAGATTGTATCATCTACCTTCTGGAAATCATGCGCCAGTGACTTCCCCCTTTCCTCAACTCTTTCTCTTCTCTCAATCTCTTTCTCTGACTCTCCCTTTTGTTTCAACTTATGTTATTAACTTTCCCCTTTTCTCTCAATCTCTTTCTCTGACTCTCCCTTTTGTTTCAACTTATGTCATTAACTTTCCCCTTTCTCTCAATCTCTTTCTCTGACTCTCCCTTTTGTTTCAACTTATGTCTATAACTTTCCCCTTTCTCTCAATCTCTTTCTCTGACTCTCCCTTTTGTTTCAACTTATGTCATTAACTTTCCCCTTTCTTCTCAATCTCTTTCTCTGACTCTCCCTTTTGTTTCAACTTATGTCATTAACTTTCCCCTTTCTCTCAATCTCTTTCTCTGACTCTCCCTTTTGTTTCAACTTATGTATTAACTTTCCCCCTTTCTCTCAATCTCTTTCTCTGACTCTCCCTTTTGTTTCAACTTATGTCATTAACTTTCCCCTTTCTCTCAATCTCTTTCTCTGACTCTCCCTTTTGTTTCAACTTATGTCATTAACTTTCCCCTTTCTCTCAATCTCTTTCTCTGACTCTCCCTTTTGTTTCAACTTATGTTATTAACTTTCCCCTTTCTCTCAATCTCTTTCTCTGACTCTCCCTTTTGTTTCAACTTATGTCATTAACTTTCCTTTCTCTCAATCTCTTTCTCTGACTCTCCCTTTTGTTTCAACTTATGTCATTAACTTTCCCCTTTCTCTCAATCTCTTTCTCTGACTCTCCCTTTTGTTTCAACTTATGTTATTAACTTTCCCCTTTCTCTCAATCTCTTTCCTCTGACTCTCCCTTTTGTTTCAACTTATGTCATTAACTTTCCCCTTTCTCTCAATCTCTTTCTCTGACTCTCCCTTTTGTTTCAACTTATGTCATTAACTTTCCCCTTTCTCTCAATCTCTTTCTCTGACTCTCCCTTTTGTTTCAACTTATGTCATTAACTTTCCCCTTTCTCTCAATCTCTTTCTCTGACTCTCCCTTTTGTTTCAACTTATGTCATTAACTTTCCCCTTTCTCTCAATCTCTTTCTCTGACTCTCCCTTTTGTTTCAACTTATGTCATTAACTTTCCCCTTTCCTCTAATCTCTTTCTCTGACTCCTCCCTTTTGTTTCAAACTTATGTTATTAACTTTTCCCCTTTCTCTCAATCTCTTTCTCTGACTCTCCTTTTGTTTCAACTTATGTCATTAACTTTCCCCTTTCTCTCAATCTCTTTCTCTGACTCTCCCTTTTGTTTCAACTTATGTCATTAACTTTCCCTTTCTCTAAATTTCTCTTTCTCTGACTCTCCCTTTTGTTTCAACTTATGTTATTAACTTTCCCCTTTCTCTCAATCTCTTTCTCTGACTCTCCCTTTTGTTTCAACTTATGTCATTAACTTTCCCCTTTCTCTCAATCTCTTTCTCTGACTCTCCCTTTTGTTTCAACTTATGTCATTAACTTTCCCCTTTCTCTCAATCTCTTTCTCTGACTCTCCCTTTTGTTTCAACTTATGTCATTAACTTTCCCCTTTCTCTCAATCTCTTTCTCTGACTCTCCCTTTTGTTTCAACTTATGTCATTAACTTTCCCCTTTCTCTCAATCTCTTTCTCTGACTCTCCCTTTTGTTTCAACTTATGTCATTAACTTTCCCCTTTCTCTCAATCTCTTTCTCTGACTCTCCCTTTTGTTTAAACTTATGTCATTAACTTTCCCCCTTTCTCTCAATCTCTTTCTCTGACTCTCCCTTTTGTTTCAACTATGTCATTAACTTTCCCCTTTCTCTCAATCTCTTTCTCTGACTCTCCCTTTTGTTTCAACTTATGTCATTAACTTTCCCTTTCTCTCAATCTCTTTCTCTGACTCTCCCTTTTTGTTTCAACTTATGTCATTAACTTTCCCCTTTCTCTCAATCTCTTTCTCTGACTCTCTCTTTTGTTTCAACTTATGTCATTAACTTTCCCCTTTCTTCTCAATCTCTTTCTCTGACTCTCCCTTTTGTTTCAACTTATGTCATTAACTTTCCCCTTTCTCTCAATCTCTTTCTCTGACTCTCCCTTTTGTTTCAACTTATGTCATTAACTTTCCCCTTTCTCTCAATCTCTTTCTCTGACTCTCCCTTTTGTTTCAACTTATGTCATTAACTTTCCCCTTTCTCTCAATCTCTTTCTCTGACTCTCCCTTTTGTTTCAACTTATGTCATTAACTTTCCCCTTTCTCTCAATCTCTTTCTCTGACTCTCCCTTTTGTTTCAACTTATGTCTTTAACTTTCCCCTTTCTCTCAATCTCTTTCTCTGACTCTCCCTTTTGTTTCAACTTATGTCATTAACTTTCCCTTTCTCTCAATCTCTTTCTCTGACTCTCCCTTTTGTTTCAACTTATGTCATTAACTTTCCCCTTTCTCTCAATCTCTTTCTCTGACTCTCCCTTTTGTTTCAACTTATGTCATTAACTTTCCCCTTTCTCTCAATCTCTTCTCTGACTCTCCCTTTTGTTTCAACTTATGTCATTAACTTTCCCCTTTCTCTCAATCTCTTTCTCTGACTCTCCTTTTGTTTTCAACTTTTTGTCATTAACTTTCCCCTTTCTCTCAATCTCTTTCTCTGACTCTCCCTTTTGTTTCAACTTATGTCATTAACTTTCCCCTTTCTCTCAATCTCTTTTCTCTGACTCTCCCTTTTGTTTTCAACTTATGTCATTAACTTTCCCCTTTCTCTCAATCTCTTTCTCTGACTCTCCCTTTTGTTTCAACTTATGTCATTATTCTTTTCGCCTGCCTTGTTCGTTGTTGTTGTTGGTTGATTGTTGTTGTTGTTGTTTTTAACTCAACAGTCTTTATATTTTCTCCAGTTATAAAACGCCAATTCTCCTTTCGTAAATTAGCGAGTGGGTTGTGTGGCTACATACCTCTGTCCAGACTGGACACTGGCTAGTCTATTCCACAGATGTTTCAATGTATCCTTGCACCCTTTTTCTGTGTGCTTTGTATCTGTGGCATGCTCTTTTTTTTTCCTCCTCATTCTTTTAAAAACGATAGATTCGGGCTGGGAAAAGAAAAAAAACATTCCAGACCTCATGTCTCCTCAAGTCTTTGGTTTTTGTATATCGCCCCAAACTAACACGCGGGATCCCAGTATCTCTGGCAATCAGCATGTTCACAAATATTTGTTTATATAATTTTTTGAAGAAGTATCTATCAGCAGGCTTTTTCTTGGGAAGTTGGGTTTAATTCTTTCAACCGGGTTTTGTTTGAACCTGGAAATACAGACATGTGCTGAGGCTAGTTAAGCTCTCCTGTCCCAGAAGAAGGTCCCTTTTTTGAGACCGAAATGTTGGACAGAAATAACAATAAAAAGGAGTCAACCAAGCGGTTTTGTGATGCAGTTTTTCCTTCTGCTATTTCATCGTCTCATGACAACAAGAAAACAGACCTCAGCAGTGAAACAGTGGTGCTTCTGGATTTTAGTTAGGTTTTAGTTATATATATATATATATATATATATATATATATATATATATATATATATAAAATGAAAGAAAACCTCAAAGAAAACCTCTGCAGAAAGAACGTTATGCCTGCCAATAGTTTGTAGAGAACGTCCACTTTTGACAGATAAATGAAACCATATGCCGACCCCGCCTCTCACAAAGTATTTCCTGAAGACAAACGAGGAAAGTTGAATGAAAGGAGGTCAAATAGAAATCACTGTCATGCCATCTTGATAACGTGTGTTGTACTGACAGCTATAACACAAACGTAGAAAATCACCTTAATCAATGACTTAAAACAAACAAAAGAAAACGACAAAACATGTAACTCTTTTGTCTCATCTCACCACTGACTGTTATCTATTATAAGTATTTGCCAATTGGACTTTTAGCTCAGTGCAAAAAGAAAAGATACGTTTGACTTGCTGGCAGGAACGCATTTTGATTAGGCTGTACAGACGTATTTAGAGTGAATGTTTTCATTAAGTTACACAAAAGAATGTGACCAGTTCATATGCTATGACCGCAATACAATGTCTATTTTTGACATACTTTGTTTTAAAACAATCCAATTTCCATCTACAGATCAAAGAACTTATCTGTCGTCCACGATAAATGTTTTGATCGTATTTACTTAACGTTTCATGAATATTTCTCATTTCATCGTGTAAACCAGAACACCCAGTTTCTTTTCTATCAAATGAAAATGAGAAAATTAAACTTTTTCTGCCAAAGTGTAGCACTCTTGCATTGACAAAGAGAAGTTAAAAAAAATGCGAATCTGATGATTGTTTTGTTCCTTTCTTTGCTAGGACATCAACCTTTTCATTATAGTATAACCCACAATGGGAGGGCACCCAGAGAAATGTTCTTTCAGGGTCTCTGACTGAGAGGAAATGTACTAAATTATTTATTTCAGTGATCATCTCAGGTCGAACTTTTAATCTAAATTTCTTCATTGCAGCAAGAACTGGCTTGGAATCTACACATAAAACAACTTTAAATAAATTTTGATGGTAAATCAACAACAAACTTTAAAGCCATAATTAAAGCAGTTAACTGAGCAGTGAATGTAGATTTGTTTTTTTCCCCCCGAGATAATAGGACTTTTCTTTGTTTGGGATAATGTATGCTGTACCTGCATGTTCATTGATTAATGATCCATCGGTGTATTTCTTAAAATGGTTGGAAAAGTGATCATCCAAATGCATTTTGATATTGGATAATAACAAATTACTATTTTCAGCCTGTGTGTGTGTGTGTGTGTGTGTGTGTGTGTGTTGTGTGTGTGTGTGTGTGTGTGTGTGTGTGTTGAATGGAAGTCACGACTGGTCGGCCCTTTATGTGGACTAAGTGATCGAAACGCATTTGTAGGAGGACAGGGGGAAAGGGAAACCCGTTACACCGCGAATTAGAGTTCTCGCTAATCATAGACGATGGCAGATTATTTCAAATTTGCATGTAAAAATAATAATGAGATTTGACGCAGGCATTCACTTTTATATGGAGAATGCGGCCACTGACAAATAAAAAAAAAAAGAAGAAGGAAAGGAAGCGAAGAAAAGAGGGAGAATGAAACAAAGAAAAAAAACAAAGGTATGGAATTAGAAAGAAAGAAATTTAATTCTGCCATAGCTATCTGCAAATTTGGGTTTCATTCTGTTGTTTGTGTGTGTGTGTGGTGGGGGGGGGGGGGGGGGGGGGGGGGGGTTGCGCGTGCGTACTCTGTGTGTGTGTGTGGGGGGGGGGGGCGCTACTTTAATTAAATTCGTCAGTAAAATTGGAGTTCATTTTTCATATTCTAGTTACCATGCAGTGTAACATATCATCAATTCCTTTCAGGACAATTACATGAACGTAGGCCCACACGGAGAAAGAAAAAAATGAAAGAAGGGAAGAAATAAATGATGAAAGGAAAGGAAAGGAGAAAGAATTAAAGATAATAATAATTTAAAGAAAAACAAAGACTTGAAGAAGATGAGTTAAATAAGCAAGATGTGAGTACACACACACACACACACACACACACACACACACACACACACACATATGGAGAGAGAGAAGACAGACAGAAGAGAGAGAGAGAGAGAGAGAGAGAGAGAGAGAGAGAGAGAGAGAGAGAGAGAGAGAGAGAGACTTTGACACTTTAATATTTTATTGTCATTACCAAAGAGGTCTTTTGACAAGGGGGGAGGGGGGGTAACAGAACAATAATATTTCTCTCTTCCTTTCCTGCAAACAAATAGTACACATTCATTCCTAGTGTGTATCAAATCAAAGGTTAACAAAAACAAATAAATTCGTAACATTTCCTCATGCACAGGAGTAATGCAGTAAGGTTAAAACAAAACAAACAAACAAAACAAATCTTAAGACTGACTCGACCATCCACTCAATCAAATGATGACGTTGTATCTTACTAATCTCTTCCACATGCGATGAATGATAATATTCATTCAGATATCTCTTATAATGCATTATCTTAAATTTCACTATCCTTCATCTGTCTAACTTTCACTGCTTCCGCGATGAATTTCGCAACTGATTTGATTACAAGTTCATCATCTGATGATAACACGACAGCGACATTTTGTCTTTTCGCTATATCTAACTTGAAAAATGAACAATTGTCCGCACTTCATCATAAGAGAGAGAGAGGGGAGAGAGAGGAGAGAGAGAGAGAGAGAGAGAGAGAGAGAGGAGAGAGAGAGAGAGAGAACACAAAATGGCATTGGTATATGGCTCGTGTAAATAACTAAGTTTGCTCTCTTTTCTCTCTTCTCTCTCTCTCTCTCTCTCTCTCTCTCTCTCTCTCTCATGAGAGAGAGAGAGAGAGAGGACACAATGGCATTGGTATATGGCTCGTGTAAATAACTAAGTTTGCCTCTCTCTCTCTCTCTCTCTCTCTCTCTCTCTCTCTCTCTTTTCTCTTCGTACAATTGTTACCCATAGCATTTCCACAGCTCGCAACAATCTTCATGACTGTCATTTGGTCCCTCAATAGATTTTATGAAGGTTTTCTTTTTCGTCTCATGTGTTCGCCCTTGCTCCCCGCACAAAGCACGTGACCGATTGCCATCTGCTCTCGTACACTCTCGCGTTGTCTCATCTCCAGCTCTCGTGCTCTCTCGCGTTGTATCATGTTGTTTCCCGACGGGCATGCACGTGCGGGGGGGGCTTTGGGGAGCGTAGCGGGTAGTTTTCCACCATTTGGACCCATTATGTCGGGGTTCGTGTGTTCAGTGGGGGTGGGAGGGGGGGGAGTGGGGGTAGGAAGAGGGGAAGACGTGAGTCAAAAACGAACTGCTCATCACTGCAAATCTGTATGGAGATAATGAGTAAACACATCGTTACTACACCATCAAACAATGGCACTTTTCGAAGACCCAAAAAAAAAACAATCAATCAAACAAGCAAAAATCAACAAACAATGCAGAATACAAAACTGAATTGATCAACCGTATTGCGAAATCGAAGCTTTTCCAAACAGCAGATACGTTTACATTTCATTTTGCTGAAGCAGCCTTGAATTAAGGAATGTTATTGCGAAATCGTAGTTATTCCAAAGACTTTCAATTTAATTTTTGTTCATTTGTTAAAAAAATGCAACGGTTTGAACATCATACACGCAATATTTCACCAGTCACAGACCTCTCAAATAACATCATATTAGTTAAAAAAAAGAAGAGAAGAAGAAGAAGAAGAAGAGACAGAAGAAGAAGATGATGATGATGATGATGATGATGATGATGATGATGATGATGATGATGATGAAGAAGAAGAAAAGAAGAAGAAGAAGAAGAAAAAGAAGAAAAAGAAGAACAAGAACAAGAACAAGAACAAGAAGAAAGACAAGAAGACGAAGAGGACGAAGAAGAACAAGAACAAGAAGAAAGACAAGGCAACAAGAAACAGACAGACAGAAAGAAAGAAAAGAAAGAAAGAAAAGAAGATATAAAGACAAAAAAGACGAAGAAATGGTTTCGCTAGACAACAAACAAAAGTGTCAAAAATCAGCTCGAATGAATGAATTTCATAACGCTTCTTCTTAACGCCAAACAAATCTTAAGTCCTAATAACACAACTCACCTCTCGCCACACTTCTTATTAAACAATTATACAGACTGCCTACCGCACGTAGCTGAAGTCCTAAGGTGCGTGCGCGTGTGCACGCATGTGTGTGTGTGTGTGTGTGTGTGTTGTGTTGTGTGTGTGTTGTGTGTGTGTGTGTGTGTGTGTGTGTTGTTTTTGTTGTTATTGTTGTTGCTGCTGCTGCTGCTGCCCCTGTTACTGCTGCTGTTGTTGTTGTTGCTGCTGCTGCTGCTGCTGATTGTGTGTGAGTGTACTGATGTTGTTGCTGATGGTGGTAGTGGCAGTGGTGGTGGTAATGGGGGTGGTGATGGTGGTGGTGTGTGTGTGTGTTGTTGTTGTGTTGTTTATTGTTGTTGTTGTTGTCGGATATTTCTTTTTGTACTCCCAGTTCTTATAGAACAGGGAGTACTTTTCAGTGGGAACGAGGAAATGCTGTTTGTCTGTCTGTCTGTCCGTCCGTGGTCAAAATGTGTTCCATTCGCCCAGACAAAACCACAGGACCGATCTTTCTGAAAATTTGTAGGTATGTTCATTATGGGTCACGGATGATGTCCGATGTTTTAGTTTACCGTTATAGCCGTTACTAACGGCTATAACGGCCCAAAACGGTTTTTCATCTGTATGGAATTTTCTCACGCGCGTATTCAAGATAAACTGGAAGTACGCTTATATGCTTTGTATCTTGTTCTTTATTACCTTTCTATGTTTTATAATTAGAAGACGTAAATGATCCCAAATGCCTTGGTTTAACTGCTGTTATTGTTTCTTCCACCCATTTAATGGTGCAGGGACAGTACTGTCATCCTCTCATCAAACCAATCAGTGAAAAATATGGCGGGGGGGGGGGGGGGGGGGGGGGGGGGGGGGGGGGGGGGGGGGGGGGAAACGGCATGTCTGTTACAAACCAAAACGAAACGAGGCACAAGAAGGAGTGGCCCTGACTGACACACGGACCTCACCTTGTCAAGCTCCTGATGAAACTGACTGAATTGTTTGTCCAGTAAACACACCTCAGTCATTTCTTTCTCACTGTCCCGACAAGGCTGACACTGTTTAGTCACAACACACACACACACACACACACAACACGCGCGCCGCGCATGTTTATTCATTTATGTATTTAGTTTTTATCAGAGTTTCTGTGTGGTGTTGGTAGAAAGAAAAATCGTGGCCTGAGGACTCTCTGCTGCCACGCTCTCCACGAGTTTCTTTCTACCAACGCCACACAGAAACTCCTGATAGAAAAAAAAAATGCTTCGGCAGACCTAATGACCCTTCACCTCTCGCCTTATTATCTTGTCTTCTAAAGCGCGCACGCACGCACACACACAACACACACACACACACACACACGAACGTGCGCGCGCACAACACACACCACACTAATGCACGCGCGCGCGCACGCACACACACACACAAACACACACACACCCCACACACACACACAACGCACGCACACACACACACACACAAAACACACACACACACACACACACACGTCTCCACGCACGTACATGATCGGTCTGATTGTTCACTCTTTGCACGTGCTGAACGTTCCGCCGAAGTTCAGTTTCACAGCACGTGTTTTCCCCTTTTAGTTGCGTGAATCATATTTCAAGATCTGACCAGCGCGTTGGGGCTGTTCAGACATCTGCTATGTCGTGGGCACGAAACCTTTCTTTAACCTTTCTCATCTTAGCCATTCATTCATTTATCCATCAGCTTTAAAAACGCGCGTAGTGTGGTCTTGAAACTTCGCCGGTGTGGTGTTGTGTGTATGGACTATTCTGCATGCAGTGACGCGTCCTTGGGACTAAAACTCAGAAGTATCACAACATGAATTTTTTTTAACTATTGATTCCTTGTTTTTTTTTCGAAACTGAAAGATATTCCGGATCATGAAAAAAACCCAAAATTGGTTATTCGGGGTCGTGTCAAATTTTACCCTGCTACCAGAAGGCCGTCGGAAATCCTGTGTGAAGGGCATCCAATTTTAGAGGTACAGCACTACAGGCCTCCAATACCAAGCCTTTTCAAATGTGTAGTGAAATGATGACAAAGCCAAACGTAAGAAAAGGACCGACAATGTAGCCCCAAAATCGGTGGCAGAAAACCCGGGCCCCACGCGCCGAGCATGCAGTTCCAAAACCCCTCAGAGAGAAGGTTTCGCCCCCGCCCCCGCTGAGAAAAGACTCCCTTTTCCAAGCAAACAGTGACAAAAAGAGACCCAACAGAAAACCCCACACTCCCCAAGGGCAACATCCGGCTGCACCTTCCCTTTCCGACACAATCACAAGGCGGTCGATTCTGACCGAGACAGACCCAGTGGACAGTGCTCCACAAAGGGATGCTTCGCTCCAAACGACTCCTGTTGCTGAGAGAGGAGCACCGGATTCCACAGTCCCCCCCCCCCCCCTCTCTCTCTCTCTCTCCCAGCCCCGTCCCCTCCGGACTGCCCCCGGCGTTCCGGCAATGCCCCTGAGGTGGGGGACCACAAAGACCTACTACCGCTGATCGTCCGAACGTGGTCACAGCAACATGTCTTTCCCCAACGCGGTTTCCCCGAATCCCCAGACGTCCTCCACTGCGTACTGGGTGAGTCATGTCTCTCGTGTGTGTGTGTTGTGTGTGTGTGTGTTGTGTGTGTGAGAGAGAGATGAGAGAGAGCGAGATGAGAGAGTGAGAGAGAGAGATGAGAGAGAGAGAGGAGAAGACTGTGCCTGTGCTAAGAAAGCCATAGCGTTGAGTGAAGTAGTACTAACTAGGCTAACCTCTTGGTGTAGGTGAAACAGCTCGGCTGTGAATTAAGAGCTTCAATTAAATTCTGTGTGTCTCTCTCTGTCTCTGTGTCTGTCTCGTCTGGCTTTCTCTCTCTCTCTCTCTCTCTCTCTCTCTACTCTCTCTCTCCTCTCTCTCCTCTCTTCATAACTTTTTTTTTCAAGCGGCTATTGATAAGTCTGAGAATCGGCATTTGAGATGACCAAGCCTTTCTTTCAGAGCTTCGCAATGATAATAAAACTTGATTGCTAAGAAACGGGTAGCATGTCTGGAATTACAAGCGTAGGCAAACAGAGAAACGTTATTTAGGCTAGTGTATCCATACTTTTAGTGATACGCACACCTCCCTTCACCGACAAAAACAAACACAATTTCTTTCTTTTTTTCTTTCTTTGATTTCTTTCCTTACTCCTTTTTTGTTACATAGTTTCCTCCCATTTATTTTTTTCCACGTTCAGTCACACATTACAATATGTCTCAAACGTAAAATTTGACCTGTGAACGAGTGGGCGTTTCATTGCTCTAGTGTCCATGGGTTCATCACTTTCAAGTAATTACACGTGTCTGGGTTTTTTTGATTGTTGGTGGCGAGATGTCACACAAACAAACAAACAAACAAACATACAAACGAACAGATGCTTTTGCTCCAGAGGCCTACGTCCGCCCGCGCAGGATACGCAGCACTGGCACGATGTGCTACCCTCACAGTGAGGCATATGTTTACGGCGTTTGTTTCTTGACTGGACCGATATTATCATTGTTACACCTTTCACAGAGGAAGCAGCTGTTGTGTTTGGTTCCGTTGCCGTTTTAATTGTCGTGTTCAACACCCCCCCCCTATCTCCCCCGTCCCCCTCTCTCTCTCTCTCTCTTCTCTCTCTCTTCTCCCCCTTCTCTGAGTTACTGTACGCATTCTCGTGTGCAGAAAATGAAATGAACTCCTTCACATGTTGAAAACCCCGGGATGTATTCCCCCCCGTCTTTTCGGAGTCGTCGTTGACTGTTATTTTTTGCCATCGAAAAAGCATCGTCACCAAATCTTCAGAGAAACCCTTTTTTTTTTTAAAAGTTTTTTTTTTTTTTTTTTTTATCATGTGTTTTTGTGATTATTTGATTATTGAATTTTTTCTTTTTCAATTTATTGTTTTTTATGCGAAACAAAAAGAGGGAATTTTCATAGTCATTAATGTGGACAGGGAGTGCAATTTGATTTGTGACACGTTTGGACATGTTTTCTCCATCCACTGTTGAATTACGACATCTTTGAAACACGTTTTTTGTTTTTTTTTGCCCGGGTGAAAGGGAAAAAGCCGCTTAATGATTTATTTTTGGCTAAGTATCTCATGAGGGGTGGTGGGGGTGTATTTTGTTGTACGCGCAGTAGTATAGCAGTGGGAGTGGTAGGGATGTAGAAGTTCATTTTATTTTTCTTATGTACGTTTTACTTTCCCTGATCTGTTTAATTTTTTTCATATCATTTTTAAAATCTTTATCATTCTTTTTTCTTTATCAAAATTCATCATCATTTCTATCGTCGTATTTAAAAATACTTAAAAATATGTCTTGGGCCTCATCCTCATATCATCAAATTCATCTCAGCTAACATCGTTTTAGAGAAAGTAGTTTAAAAAATTGATCTCTTGTGCCTTATCTCATCATAATCATCATCGTCTCAGACAAGTAGCTTAACAATATGATCTCAGGGCCCCAAATCATCACACGTCATGTCCGTATATAATATCTCGTCTTCAACAAAGTAATTTAAAAATATGATTCTTGGGCCACCATCATCTTTATTATCACATCAAAACTCATCGCATCAGACAAAGTAGTTTAAACAGATGATCTCCGGGGGGCCATCATCATCATCATCATCATCATATCTTCATCATCATCTCATCATCGTCGTCGTCATCTACATCTTTTTTTTTTCACAAAAAGTGAGGCCCCCCATAAACCCTAGGGAAATCATACATAGTGCACAGAGGACGCGTGTCCCGGGGGAGTGGTTGTCGCTTCAGTTGGGCCGATCTTGTCGATGAGCAGTTTTTCTGTTGGAAACATGTTGGAACCCAAGGAGAGGGCTGTTTTGCACAGGAAACGATGCCCCGGTTTTTTATTTTAACATTTTCGGTCTACCAAAAGCATTTCAGTGACAACTGTAGCTACCCGGGACAACAAATGTAATGCAAAGACACTTGGGGGATAAAGACATAACCCTATCCTCCCCCTCCCCCCTGCCCCTCCCATCCGCCCCTTCCTTCCCAAAAAACCCCACTCGCACGCGCGCACCGCGCACGCCGCTCACGCACACGCACACACGCCGCACGAACGCACGCACGCAGCACGCACACACACACACACACACACACACACCGCACGCCGCACGCGCACACACACCACACGCTCACCACACCAGCACGCTTACAAACCTATACCCACGGCACCAACCACACACACACACACGCACACACACACACACACCACACACCCACACAACAACCACACATACAGAGAGAGGTGAGGGAGAGGGGAGAGGAAAAAGGGGAAGAGAGAGAGGAGAGAGAGAAGAGGGAAGAGAAAGCAGCCCACAGAACACCCCAGCCCCCATACACAAACACCCCCTCTTCATATCATGAAATAGAGAGTTCAATTTTAAATACTAGTACACAGCCCCCCCCCCCCCCCCCCCCCCACCCACACCTTTTTTTCCCACCCCCTTTACCCGATTCCCGTCCCATACACTTCTCCCTTCAAAAGAGACGCGTACTTTGGGGTTGGGACAAATAACGGGAAATTACGTGCCATAATGGGGCCCCTGCGCTGCATTAGAACGCAATCAATGCAGGCATATAAAACACTAAACCACTCAGTCTACGCTACATTCACAAAAAAGAGTGCGCTGAACTTCATTTATTTAAAAAATTTTTTTTTTTTAAATTGGGGGGATTTCCCGAAATTTTGAGTAGGGTGCCCTTAAAGGGGGATGAAAACGGTCCTACACAAAATCCACCGCTTTGTTGGGGGACGGAAAAATCCATGCCTGTCTTAAGGGAGTGTCCGCAGGAGTATTGCCTGGTACGAAAGAAAAAAAAAAAAGAGAGGAGGAAAGAAACAAAAGGCAGAAAAAAAATTGGGGGGATTCCTTTCCCAAATTAATTCGGGTTTTGGTTCACTTGGATTTGTTTTTGTGCAGGCGAATACATGACAAAGGGAGGAACCCGAGATGAGTCAGAAAGGGCAAAATCAAAACCAAAAAGATAAGTGCTGTGGGGAAAGGGAAAAAAAGTAGTGTAAGGCAAAATGGAAAGCAAACAGCAGGGAATGAAGGTTTAAAGAAAGAAGGGATGCCAAGAGAAGCCAGAGGGGTCCCCGCAAGGGCCCAAAAGGGGCAATGGGACTATATGGGAACGTACTCCACGTACGTCTCAGCAGAATTGAACTATAGCCATGCACTTTGAGGATCAGCTTCACCCGATCGTTAATGACCTCCGCCCCGGGTTCAAAGGGTGAAATGGGGGGAAAAACAGGGGACCTGCGTGTTCCCTTCTGCCCGGGAAAAACTCACGTGGGTGCTTGCCAAGTTAGCAAAACAGCACTATCCCCGGGGAAGACACATGGAGACACCCCCATGTGAAAGAGATCACTACGTGCTTTGCATGCCGGGAAACCGTTCCCCCAGAAGCCCCCTCAACAGCTTTTTTCATGACAGCTGGCCCCACCATGAAATGGGGCGCCCTGACTCAAGAGGATGGAAGTATGTTTTGGGGGGCACAGCAGACCTTCCGAATGGGAAAACTGCCAGAGATCACAAGACGGATATGGTTTACTCCCTCAGGTTTCAAAGCAATAATTCTGAATTAACTCCTGTGCAATGTGACAGAAGAAGGAGGAAACTCGCATCTAGAGACTGGCAAGCGTGGTCAGTCTAATCAGCTGCTTGAGGGAATCTGGCTTCCAAACAAAAGTCCTCGCCATAGCGGTCTAAGCAAGAGGGTTGTAGGCTAATCAGCCTATGACCTCGTCAAACCGCTCTCTACATCTGGTAGGAAAAAGGCCAGAACCCCACAGGCAAAGGCAGAGGCAGCTGAAAAGAGTTCCAGAGAGATCCGGTCGGGGAGCAGCAAAAGCGAACTTCACAAGGCTTACGTTTCCCACCATAGAGCAGGTGTCCGACAGCAATGTGGGTGAGACATACGACGTTTCCCACCATAGAGCAGGTGTCCGACAGCAATGTGGGTGAGACATACCACTGACAAGGCACGCCTTGAGACACCCACCCATCCAAAAGGTGCAGGTCTGCATCCAGGAATCGTCAGTGGAGAAACTCTGACAGCTGAGGAGCATCGAGGAGTCCTGCATGACCAGGATGCCGACTGGCTGCCCTAGAGGGGGGCATCCAATTTCACCTATTCAGTTTCACCTACGCTTTCTTATTCAAATTGCAAGATGGCTGCCCTGACCCGTGCGTTTCACCTGCTCATTGTCCTCCTTTTTACGATTTGCCCAAAGTCCAATTTACTACTCGGGTGCACGCGTCAATTTCACCTACGACTGGGACTGAAAGTATTTAATTGAAGGCATTGCTTTCAGTGTATTTATCATAGTAATGCGTGTGGCTTCGGTCGTCCTCGTAAGAAAAAAAACCACAGTAGGTGAACGACCCTCAATACATCAACGGGTTGGTGACATGCATTCTGAATGAGGTGAAACTGGAATAGGTGAAACTGGAATGGGGGAAATTGAATAGGTGAAACTGGAATGTGAATTGGATCACCCCCCCCCTCCCCCCCCCCCTCCACACCCAGAGGTGCAGGGAGTCAGGGCGAAAAGGACTTGGACTGCTCATCTCGGGACCCACTGTTCAGCCCGTCAGTGGTTTCTCCTACGACTGTGGGATCTTCAGGACCCGTGTTCAGCTCTCGTCAGTGGTTCTTCCTCACGACTGTTGATCTCTGAGACCGCTGTTCACTCTCGTCATGGTTCTTCCTCACCACTGTTGATCTTGAGGACCCGCTGTTCACTCTCGTCAGTGGTTCTTCCTCACCACTGTTGATCTCTGAGGACCCGCTGTTCAGCTCTCGTCAGGGGTTCTTCCTCACCACTGTTGATCTCTGAGGACCCGCTGTTCAGCTCTCGTCAGTGGTTCTCCTCACCACTGTTGATCTCTGAGACCGCTGTTCAGCTTCGTCAGTGGTTCTTCCTCACGACTGTTGAATCTGAGGACCCGCGGGTTCAGCTCTCGTCAGTGGTCTTCCTCACGACTGTTGATCTCTGAGGACCCGCTGTTCAGCTCTCGTCAGTGGTTCTTCCTCACGACTGTTGATCTCTGAGGACCCGCTGTTCAGCTCTCGTCAGTGGTTCTTCCTCACGACTGTTGATCTCTGAGGACCCGCTGTTCAGCTCTCGTCAGTGGTTCTTCCTCACGACTGTTGATCTCTGAGGACCCGCTGTTCAGCTCTCGTCGTGGTTCTTCCTCACGACTGTTGATCTCTGAGGACCCGCTGTTCAGCTCTCGTCGTGGTTCTTCCTCACGACTGTTGATCTCTGAGGACCCGCTGTTCAGCTCTCGTCGGTGGTTCTTCCTCACGACTGTTGATCTCTGAGGACCGCTGTTCAGCTCTCGTCGGTGGTTCTTCCTCACGACTGTTGATCTCTGAGGACCGCTGTTCAGCTCTCGTGGGTGGTTCTTCCTCACGACTGTTGATCTCTGAGGACCCGCTGTTCAGCTCTCGTCAGTGGTTCTTCCTCACGACTGTTGATCTCTGAGGACCCGCTGTTCAGCTCTCGTCAGTGGTTCTTCCTCACGACTGTTGATCTCTGAGGACCCGCTGTTCAGCTCTCGTCAGTGGTTCTTCCTCACGACTGTTGATCTCTGAGGACCCGCTGTTCAGCTCTCGTCAGTGGTTCTTCCTCACGACTGTTGATCTCTGAGGACCTGCTGTTCAGCTCTCGTCAGTGGTTCTTCCTCACGACTGTTGATCTCTGAGGACCTGCTGTTCAGCTCTCGTCAGTGGTTCTTCCTCACGACTGTTGATCTCTGAGGACCCGCTGTTCAGCTCTCGTCAGTGGTTCTTCCTCACGACTGTTGATCTCTGAGGACCCGCTGTTCAGCTCTCGTCAGTGGTTCTTCCTCACGACTGTTGATCTCGGGGGAATATCCTGGAGAACGTCCGGAAAAGAAGGGAAGACGCTGGAAGACCAGATTGAAGGTCTGTAGGCTGGCTCCCGCTTGCTTTCTCAATAAAGACCAGATTGAAGACTCTGTAGGCTGGCTCCCACTTTGCCTTTCTCCAACTAAAGACCAGATTGGAGGCTCTGTAGGCTGGCTCCCGCGTTGCCTTTCTCCAACTAAAGACCAGATTGGAGGCTCTGTAGGCTGGCTCCCGCTTTGCCTTTCTCCAACTAAAGACCAGATTGGAGGCTCTGTAGGCTGGCTCCCGCTTTGCCTTTCTCCAACTAAAGACCAGATTGGAGGCTCTGTAGGCTGGCTCCCGCTTTGCCTTTCTCCAACTAAAGACCAGGTTGAAGGCTCTGTAGGCTGGCTCCCGCTTTGCCTTTCTCCAACTAAAGACCAGGTTGAAGGCTCTGTAGGCTGGCTCCCGCTTTGCCTTTCTCCAACTAAAGACCAGATTGGAGGCTCTGTAGGCTGGCTCCGCTTTGCCTTTCTCCAACTAAAGACCAGGTTGAAGGCTCTGTAGGCTGGCTCCCGCTTTGCCTTTCTCCAACTAAAGACCAGATTGAAGGCTCTGTAGGCTGGCTCCCGCTTTGCCTTTCTCCAACTAAAGACCAGATTGGAGGCTCTGTAGGCTGGCTCCCGCTTTGCCTTTCTCCATCTAAAGACCAGATTGGAGGCTCTGTAGGCTGGCTCCCGCTTTGCCTTTCTCCAACTAAAGACCAGGTTGAAGGCTCTGTAGGCTGGCTCCCGCTTTGCCTTTCTCCAACTAAAGACCAGATTGAAGGCTCTATAGGCTGGCTCCCGCTTTGCCTTTCTCCAACTTGCCGCCAGAGTCAAAAACAAAAGCTGCTCCAGAATTCACCGAAAGGTGGAACATGTGTTGAGTCTATCAGCGCCAACCCAGTGTTGACTGGAAACCCACAGCCGATCATGAACAAGGAACAAGTGGAATTCTCACGTGTCTGCGAGGAAAATTCTTTACTGAGCGTGGTCTACTGATCCACAGAACGGAAAAGAGCTGTATGAAGGAAGACGCCGATGAATGAACAAGAGCGCGCGACCAGGATTTAAACAACGGTGCCGCTGCGTTTGCCGTATGGTGTGACCTGTTATGGAGGGCGAATGAGATCCTAGTGGTTGAGAGGGCAGGTGCTCTCAACTCTTCTCTTTGGCTCGGACCTCTTCTAGACAGCAGAGACACTCTGGCCCAGGTGTACCAATTGGCTACCCCTGCATGGGGCTGGGTCAAGACAGGCAGTTCCCTGGCTGGCCATGGAACCCCTGCAGTGCTGGGCTTTCAGTCCCCGGGAGTTGAGCATGATCAGAGAAGATAGGGTTGGTGAGCTTCTGTTTGTCGTATATCCCTCCCGAAGCTTGGAAGAGGTCAAGACAGTGACTTCTTGGCCCTGGCCCGTAGTTGGACTGCATGGTTGCTGGCTAAGGCAGACATGAAAAAAGAAATGGCTTCTTCACCAAACACATTCATCTCCCCAACAAACGAAAACTTAATTCAAATTTCAGAAAAGTATCCCAAGAATCTGAGGTGGACAGTGATTCGGAAACAGAAACAAGAAAAATGACAGGTTTTGGGGCTTCATGGCTGATAGTTGAGGGAACGGAAGAAGAAAGACCTGTTTCTGTATTGAGTCCATTTGTCGCTCAGAGGATTTTCAGGGGACGGCATGTGACTCTCAGTCAGTGAAGATACTTCGGAATGGTTCTTTCCTCATCCGATGTAAATCTAAACGACAATCCGAACAGCTGCTGAGTGCCACAAAACTAGTGGACAGAGAGATCGGGGTAACTCCTCATAGACAATCAACACGTCCACGGGAGTCATTAGATCCTGGACCTCTGAGGCGTCTCGGAGACTGAAATAAAAACAGGACTAGCATCCCAAAGTGTCATAGATGTGCGCAGGGTTGCAGTCTACAAAGGCCCACCAACACTCTTTGACAAGTCATCAAAGTGGGCTTTTAAATGTCCGCATTCAACTTTACATCCCATCTCCGATGCGATGTTTCAAGTGCCAGAAATTTGGGAACGTCAAAGACCGCTGTTCTGGGGAGGAGGTGTTGTGGTGTTCGCTACAAGGTAACCCATGATGGGCCGCGTAAAGATTCGTGGTTTAAACTCTGACTTTGAGGGAGCTGCAGCTTTTGTGTCATACTCTTAAACCTCGGGAAGTAGCTCTTCAGGAAACAAAATTCTGATCCAAAAGACCTTCACTCTTTCTGGCTTCAGTAGTCTTTCAAAACCTGCCCAAGCTTCCACGTGAGATTTACGGGAGGCGTTGCCCTTCTTATCCACAAAGCTTTGCTGTTTAGCCCTGTTTCTCTTACTACCCACTTCAGCAGTAGCTGCGAGAGTCACTCTCCATAAACCCGTTACAGTTTGCTCGTTAAATCTACACCTTCTGTCTCGGTTAGTCATCAGGACCTAGTCAGTCTGATTGAAGAACTTCGTGGCCCTTGTTTGCTGTTGGGCGACTTTAATGGCCGTAATCCCCCTTGGGGTTAGTGGGGATGCCTCATCCCGAGATCACTTTTTGCAGGATGTTTTACTCAGCTGGATCTGTGTTGTCTGAAGGACGGCTCTCCTGCGTTTATGCACTACTCTAATGTTGCGCTTCCATGTATTGGTCTGTCAGTATGTGAACCCTCAGTTGTCATTAACTATGGGTGGTCTGTCCATGACGATCTGCGTGAAACTGACCATTTTCCCGTCGTATTAAAATCCATAACAACTGAAAACGTCTCCTTTCCACAACACTTCAATTATGGGAATCTTTTTGCTGCGAATGTTTCAAAGGAGCTCCAGGAAACTGACATTCTTCAAAGTCAAGACCCAGCAGAACCTCTGACTAATACTTTGATTAAGTCTGCAAAAACCTGCATTCCGATGTCTTTCAATAAACTCCAACTGCCCAAAACACCTTGGTTTAATTCTGACTGCCAACTAATTACAAGAGAATGCAATCGGGCTCAACGTTTCAAAGACCTTCAGCCATCAAAAAACTCCAAGCCAAAGCGAGACAAACTTTTAAAGTCAGTAAACGTAAACGTAAGTGTTGGAGAGACTTTGCTCCAGGCTGACACCTAAAACATCAAAAAAAAAATCTGGAAAATTATACAGAATATCAAGGGAAGAACACCAACCCATCAATTCATCACCCGAAACTTGCCGATGCTCTGATAACTGACGAACAAACAGTTGCCAACGTACTGGCTTACCACCATTCAACAAAACTCATCATCTCAAGTAAATCTGCTGCTGTTGTTGTTTTTTTTTAACAAACAACTGAGAGAACACTATTCATACAACTTCACTCAGACAACTCTGAGGTGCACAAGGTCCATTTTCAATTAATGAGCTGAAGTTAGCTCTGCAAACCTGCAATGATTCCGCCCCTGGCTGGATGATATTCATTATCGGCTTTTGAAACATCTCCTGGACAGCTGTCTCAGACCCTTCAGAAATTCTGCAACCATATCTGGACCACCTTCCTGAAGGAGAGCCCGATCACTGCAATTCTAATCCTGGAAAAGATCTTCAACCTTCAATTATCGTCCAATAGCTCTGACCATTTGCCTTTGCAAGCTAAAGGAAAAGATGGTCAACTCCCGTCTTCTGTGGAAGCTGGAAACCGATGGCTTTTTTTTAATATACTTGGTTTTGGGGGTTTATGTGCCTGTTTTATTTATTGAAAACGTTTCGGCTGATCGGCAGTTCCAAGTCCGTACTGGCACCACGCTGTCTGACATCCATGAGCAGGAGTTGGGTGTACCTCAAGGGAGCATTCTTTTTCCTGCTGTTCTCAGTATCAAATTTAACGAGACTGTCAATTCAGTACGCCAGGGTTTTGAGTGCTCTCTGTTTGTTGATGACTTCGCACTCTACGCAGTTGGAGGCTCTTATGCCAGCGTACAGCGTCGACTTCAACTTTGCGTGGGTAGGATTCGAAGTGGGCGGAGGAAAACGCCTTTACCTTTTCAAGCACCAAAAGAAAGTTCTTCCATCTTCATAATTTTCGTCAGTTCTTTGCCAATTCTGAAATTCGTCTGAACAAATCTACCACTCCAGCTGTGAAAGGAGCCAAATTTCTGGGAGTTATTTTTTGTTATCAAAAACTGAACTTTAAAAGTCACATCCAACACTTAAAAACTTCATGTCAGAAAGCACTGAACATTCACACACAGATTGGGGCGCTGATAAGGAAACTCTTCTCCGTCTCTACAGGAGTCTGATCCGCTCCAGATTGGATTATGGGTATGTAGTCTACGGCTCAGCCAAACCTTCCTACCTAAAAAAAAACAACAAACCTAGATCCCTTCTATCATCAAGGGCTTCAACTCTGTCTGGATGCATTCCACACTATCCTGCTTCTAGCCTGTATGCGGAGGCAGGAAAGCCATCCCTCTCGAACTGTCGGCTGAAACTTACCTTGAACTACCGTTTGAATCTATCTTGTGACCTCCCAAACCCTGCATATGACTGTGTTTTGACCCCAAGTTTCAAAGAAAATTCGATGACCACCCCAGTTCTCCATCCTACCCTTGGGATTCATATTCTTCCCCATTTGAACAATGCAAATATAGACTGTGGAGTCTTTGCGATTTATCCAAGTTTCCTGATGACACGCAATGGACTTTCTTCACTTCGGAGATTCGGTTTGTTTAGCCTCGTATTGTAAAGATACCACTAGCTCCTTAGCGTACAAGTCCTTTTTCGCTGAACTGTGTTCGAAGTTTCCATCTTCACGCGACTTTTCACCGATGGTTCTAAATCTGAGGAAGGGGTTGCATCTGCTGTGTTTTGTGCAACAGGTCCTCAGACATGTTCTAAACACATTCCCACTGACAGCTCCATCTACACACTGCTGAGTCGACAGCCTTGATCCTGGCTCTTGAAATGGTCTCCAAATGCAAACATAAAGATGTCCTTATTTTGTTGGACTCACTTTCTGCTTTGGAGGCCATTGACAGCCGTAACCTCAAGCACCCTCAGCTGCTGAAATTGTTCGAACTGTACACGTCTTTGAAATCAGATGGATACAGAATAGTTTTTGCTTGAGTTCCAGCCACGTGGGCATTCGAGGCAACGAGTTGGTTGATCAACCTGCAAGGGTGCCACAAAGAAAGAGTTGAGCAGACTGTCTATCCCTCACATTGACCTGAAACCCAAAGCCCAGCTTAACCTTAAATACCTCTGGCAAGAAGAATGGAATTCGCAGGCGGATAACAAACTGGTCAAAATAAATCCAAACCTGAAAGAGTTTTACCATGTTGCCGAGGCGGCTGTAAAGAAGAAACAATCTTGTGCCGTTTGCATACAGGCCACTCCTTTTACACACCATTCTTCTCGTTTAGAAGGTGAAGAAGCTCCGTGGTGCATTCCATGTCATGTACCACTCACAGTGTTGAGACTTGCATGGTGTGAGATATAAACATTTGACAGCAGACTATGAAAACCTTGTTCAGAGATGTCCACCTGATATGATCTTAGAATTTCTGAAAGAGATCAACATTCTTAACCTCATCTAAGATTATACAGATTTTGCAAATTTAACCAACGTTCCTGTGTGCTTTTAGATGTATTTTAAGGGTTGTGTGAATAAGGGTTTAAGATTTTTTTTTTAATGACATGTGAGCTGACTTTAACCCAGCGACGGCCCTGATATGGCCCTTTGCAGTCGGCTGGGCTATAAGCAACATTACCATAACCGTCCAACTCCTTACTTGACCAACTGATGAGGGAGAAAGGGGGGGGGGGGGGAGAGGCGAGGAGATGTGAAGGTGGATGAGTGGGAATAAGGGAGAGGGAGAGGTGTGAAGATGTGTGGGGGGAGGGGGGGGTACGGAAAGAGTCTCATCTGCTCGCCTGTTGCCCAAAACCATCGTTGGGCTGTTGATGTTTTTACAATCATCCAGCCTTCTGACACCTGGCGTCACGCTTTTGGACAAAGGCGATCACCTACCACAAGATCTATTACAATCGCCCGTGTCCTAGTGATGGGTTGGGTGTGGCATGTGTATGTGCGTGTGAGTGTCATTATGAATACGTAACATGTATTATAGAACGTGCCTAACAGAAGAAAATAGAACCAACACTTAGATTTTACTACAGTGACGCACCACAAACGGAGGAGACTGTAATAAAAATGAGAAAAGAAAACTGAATATATGACGTCATGAAAAAAAACGTTACAATTTTACGTATGTCTTGGTGGGTTTATATAGCTTCAATATGAAACATATCTGTAGCAGTGATTTTCATTTGCTGTCAAACAGCCAAGTGCTGTGTGCAGGAGGTGCAAGACAGACTCCGTGGCAAACGGGGAAATTAGGTCACAAATCAGACTATGATAACGTGCATTCTGTCACGTCCCTATGGAACTACTACACAGCGCGAAGGAATCGAAATCGTCTTGATTGGCAGAGAGCATGTCGGGTCACTGAACCGGGACAAGGCTGCTGAACCCATCGCTCAACCGCTGTTGTTGGATCGTCGGTTACACCATCAATGAAGTGGCCGCACACTGTGTAGGCAGTTATCGGTTAACAAAACACTGGAATGCGTGACGTAGGCAGGCAGTTTTGGCCGGCTCTGGGGAAAGGCCTGGTGACGATGAGGAAAGACCCACTGACCGCAAGGGAAGTCCTGTTGACAGCGGGGAAGGACTGTAACCCGGGACCCTCTTCAGAGAGGCATGGAAGACCTCATGGCGAAAGCTTGGCCATGTCTGGAGTTGTACTATCTTCCCCCATCAGAGGAACAGCGACGAATAAGGCGGAGGATGCCCATGGCAGCTGCTTTACGGTAGCGTGTTTTTTGTTTGTTTTTTCGCCGGTGGGCTCTGCGGTTATACGGACTGGTTACACCATGGGAACGTTCCCTTGGAGGTTCTGTCGTGTCACATACCATGGCGTCTGCCAGGGAGCAGTTATGTCCCTTGACGTCTTAATGGAACGCCCTGTGCGTACCTACACCTATGTGAACACAGCGCAGGCTTCCAAGGGTGGTGCAGGATCGCTCCCAGCTGTTTCGTTCGGCAGTTGAGAACAGTACTTCTCCGAGTCCCACCAGCACCTTCGGGTGTATGTTTTTCTTTTTTTCTGGCACACGTGACGCAGTCAGGCAGCGCTGCGTGGTAAGGAAACAGCCGACGATGGGCAACTGAAAAGTCTGACGAATCCTTTGTGAACTTTGCTACTATACCGCCTGATTTCTTTTTTTTTACCAAGTCATGGACAAACGGTCATCCATGCCAGCGTACCTAATAATATATTGATGCAGCTGTATGGCCTGATGAGCTTTAACAGTGAAAGACTAGAAGCAGAGCCAACGCGCTTAGCCGTAGGGTTGAGGTGAGGAAGATCGACTGGCATCTTCACTAGAAGTGCGCTGGCACACGAGGGAAACTAGTGCTCATGCGTGTTTGGGGGTGTTTGAGATTGACTCGGATAATTGTGGGATGTTAATAAATCAACACTGTAGTTGGTTAATTACTAAGATTTCTATGTACCGTTATCGTCAGGTGCACATATCTAAATAAGGCAACACACTGACATGAGGTGATAGCCCAGAACAGGCAAGCAACTGCTGAAGAAGAAGAACAAGAACAACAACAACAACAAAAGAGAGACAGGCAGACAGACAGAGAGAATCTATCATTCACTAAGAGATAAGAGGCTGAAAGTGAGCTAGAGTGAGGTTGACATGATAGTGTGAGATATTGCAGAAACTTCTTCGTACACATTCAGAAACATACCAGACCGAGGATAGGACGAGGCAGAATATGATATAACACTTTCGATAAACAGGCACATAGAATTTACACATGTATCTATTTTGACCACAAACTTTAAAAGACGTTCCAAGGGGTTTTAACTTTCCACTAAGACCTCCCCAGTCTAGACTTATATACATCATCATTCATCATTTCTCTTGCCCATGATGGGCGTAGAGGAGAGATGAGAGACACTCTCGAAGCCAGGCACCGCCATCGGCCCTGTCCTCTGCTGTCGCATCAGCGTAGGGCCATCCATCCTGGTCCATTCTTTGATGTTGTCCATCCAGCATTTGGCTTGTCGTCCCCTTCGTCTGCCACCTTCCAGCGTGCCCTGGATGACTGTTTTGGGCGGTGAATTGTGGCGTATGACATGCCCGAACCACGACAGCTTCCTCTTCTTGACTGTTGCCAAGAGGGGTTCTTGGGGGCCTGCAAGTGATGCTATTTGGCTCCTCACAAGGTCGTTTGTCTTCCGGTCTTGCCAAGAGATCCCGAGCAAGCGCCTGAAGCATTTAGTTTCAAACGTCTGGATTCTCTTGGTGGTCTGTGCTGTCATGGTCCAGCTTTCGCAGCCATACAGCAGGATGGACAGCACCAGGGACTTGTACAGCTTTAACTTTGTAGGAAAGCTGATCTCCCTGCTCTTCCAGATCTTGTTTAGCTTTGCCATTGCTTGTTGCGATCGCTACTGGTCTTGATTTCTGTTGTAGAGCGACCGTCTTTGGTGAGAGTGGCGCCAAGGTATTTGAAAGCGCCCACTTCTTCAAGCTGTTGTCCGTTCATGTAGATTTCAGCATGGGTGTTGGTTGTGCTGTTGACCAGGACTTTGCTTTTTTCTGTGCTCACTTCCATTCCATATGCACCTGCCCTTTCTTCCAGTCTCTTTGTCAGGTCTTGTAGTTCTTCGTTGCTGCCTCCCATCAGGTCGATGTCATCTGCAAACCTCAGATTATTGATGGTTCTTCCTCCGATGGAGACAGTGGAGTGGAAGTCATGGAGGGTTTCACGCATGATGTTTTCAGGAAGAGATTGAACAGTACGGGAGATAGCAGGCAGCCTTGACGGACTCCAAACTGTGGTCTTGAAGTAGTCCCTGTCACGGTCAAAAATAAACACAACCACAGTCGTGGTCCGTCGCCAGCTAGGTTGTTTGGACATAAGCTCTAACCCAAATATTCTGGGCGCCGGCAGACAGCCCCATATGGCGGGTCCAGCCAATTAAGCATAGGGGAGAGGTTCCACGGAGACGGTCTGTCGAGCCCAGACGGACTAAGTAGCTGACCGACGCCTCGATGTCTGGTCAAACGAGTCTCGACGCCCGGATCAGACTCATCCGGCCAATCTGAGCACAGCGAGAGGCTAATCCTAATCTTCCACGTAGACAGTCGAAGTGGCTGGACCGACAGGTCTCGATAGGTCTGGTCAGACGTCTCGGCGCCTACCAGACTCATCTAGCCAATTTACGACCAATGCCCACCATTAGGTCGACAACACCGGAAAGGGAGAGGGAGAAGGTAGTAGGTGTGGGGGTGAAATCAAGCTAATCAATTAAATGACCAATGACCACCACAGAGAGTAAGGCGTGTAGGCGTGACTGTCATGATTTGAATATCCAATGGAATTAGAGGAGATAACTTCGGGTACGAGGTGGTAAAAATACTGACCAATGGTATCTGGCCCTTGGACATGGAGTTAGGTGATAAAGTAATGCGTGAGTGAGAGAATGGGGAGAACGAACAGGGAGAGAGAGAGAGAGAGAGGTTCTGAGTGTAGCTCTGCTCGAGCGAAAAGCAGAGAGATGAGAGGGGGAGAGAAGAGAACCAAGTTGAAGCATTAGCACGAGATAGTCTGCAGAGGAAGGACTAAAGAGAGATGTGGAGAGAGAGAGTTGCTAACTAATGAAGAGAAAAAGAAAGAAAAGAAAAGGAAAAGAAAAGCAACCATGTCCATTTGATAGGGCAGACTAGGAGAGAGAGAGAGAGTGCAATGCGTTAATGCAGGAAGAAAGAAAGGAGAACAGATCGATGTTGATAGTCACTGTTCCATCTGAACCGGGGGTTCGACCTCATACTTGGCCAGCGCCACTTTCATCAGCAGTCCAACCTGACCAACGCCAGCGGTCCAGCCTGCCCCACGCCAGCAGTTGTGTCGTGTTGTGAAAGTGACAGTGAAAGAAAAAAAAAAGGAAAAGAAAAAGACAGTGATTCGTGAATAGTTAAGATCACCTGGCCAGGTAAAGTAGAAATCTATTTATACCCGGGTTAGTTAATGATGTTTTAGATAAATGATTTTGTGAAGTTCAGGAAAAAGAGAATGTTTTACTTTGTTTGATTCCATATGCATTGATGTTTCGTTCTATGATCATGTGTAGTAAAGTTCTAGACTTTACTAGTGGTTTGATGTGACGAATGCATGATATATGAAAGAGATGTAAAGCAACTGAGAGTGTGTTGGGGCTGACGCTAGCCCTTCCTCCATCGACATCACCCGCAGGTTGACCAATTATTGGCGAGCTTGCAGGATATTCTGGCCCATTATTATAAATGTTCAAACTTCTCATAGAGGAAGCTGGGTTGTATTCAAAGTGTGTAAATCCTAAGACCAAGTGTGTCTTACTGTATGTTCCCAAAGAATAATTAAATACTAGGACTTGGCATTGCATACCAAGATCGATAATACTAGGCATGGCATTTCAGCCCGACAGAAGTACTTATTTCGTACAGATTGCCTATAATTCGCTCTCATAGTTGGGTCAGCGTGGCGTCTTATAAAAACTACTACGTTATCCAAGCCAATATTATCATTCATAGGTATTGTGCTATTACGTCACTCGTTGTCGATAACCACCAGTTTGGCTGTCGAAGTAATAAAAATCCTTGTTCAAAAAAAAAAGAGATTACAATGGCGGAAGAAAAGAACACCCCTATTGAACAACTCGTGAGCCGTCGCACGTGATTTAGGCTAATTCGGAGAAGAGTTGCAGCATTTGTTGAAAACCAGCCAAAAGATGGAAAGGGATGAACGCGCGGAAAGACGACGTGTATGCAGGAGAATCTAGCAGAGCAAAACAAGATTAAGGATTCACAGGCTAACAATATAGGAAACCAGAACAAGAAAGATTAAGGATTCAGGCTAGCGAAACCAGGAAACCGAAAGATATAAGGATCCAATTATGAGTTTAGAGAGACTGAGAAATTCAAAGGGAGACCCCGATGAAATGGGAGGTCAGTTCCAGAGACTCTGTGCGCAGTTTACGCCCCCCGACCAAAGTTCGCGCCCAAGTTCTCTGAATAAACCGAGTCGATTGATGCATAAATCAGTCGTTACGAAACGTTTTGCGACCAGTCAGGTTGGCCTCAGAAGAGTGGGCAGATCTATTTGTCCCTGCGTTATTGACGGGTAAGGGCATTACAGATTTTCACTGCATAGCAGCAGACACCCAATCTGATTTTGGTGCTGAGAAGGAAACCCATGATGAAGGGATTTGACCTCACAGAGTAAGGATTCAGAAAGAAATTTCGTTCAGCTAGAATGTCAAGCAGGTGAAACGTACACTCAGTTTGGTGCACGATAAAGACCACATTTTGATGAAATGTTAGAGTTGAGTGTACGAAGGAGTTCTCCGACCTGAAAGAGCTGGGTTATGAAGGAACGGATTTTGTCAGGTTGCGTGTCCCTGATTTAACCCATGACATTTGAAAGAGAGACAGCCAGAGAACAGTCAGGGAGTTGTGTTGAAGTTCGCAGAGGAGTATAGAGAGGCACGATTTGGGCACTAAGGTGCAGAGAGACAGGTGGTGGGCACAGGTGAGAAGAGTGCAAGAGACTAGGGGAGTTTACTGCAACAGTCTGCAATCCAGTGGTGGGCAGAACGGAGGACAAAAGGTACAATAGGTGTTTCATAATTCACAAGAAGGGACATGTGGTGAGGGATTGTCGCATGAGGTTCCAGAAGGCAGCAGACCTTGCAGGAGGTGGATAAGGGTCGTCAAGGGAAACGACCTGCAGTGGAACCACAGGGATCCGATCTGAAGAGGGTGGAGTGCGCCTAATGGACTAGCGACTTGACAGTATCAGTCAGTGGTCAGGAAAGAGGCCTAGGCTTGAGTGGTTCGTTACCAGAGGAAGAAGGGTGGATTGGCCAGCAGAGTGTGAAAGTGATACAGACACTGGTTGTTCATGTTGGTCGTAGTGAGAACAACGCTGGTCCGAGAAGGGGATTAGACAGGGCCAAATCCATACGTCTGTAACTCTAATCGCTGGCACTGTGAGTGGAGTTTCCAGTAGCTAAGATATGAAAACGTACCCCTCTTCTCAGGGCGAGTTGTCTGCGGTGTGAAGAGAAACCCCTTCATAGATTTGGATCATTGGAAATATTCCAGGGGCAAGGATTCCAGGGATCCTAGTTTTGACTGCTAGCAGGTGCATCAGTTCAAACACGGACAAGACGGAGGAAAGTTTGATAACCGTTAGTCGTTCCAGCAAGGAAGTCAGGCATCTGATGTGTCCGCCTGATGTAGTTTAGGGCAGCCGCAGGAACAAAGACCCTTCGCTCCGTGAAGACTAGGGTAGTTGGCACGAGGTGGAGAGAAACATGAGGTTAAGGAGGGTGAGACAGAATTCCTTGTGAAAGGCGGGCTGTTGTACCGAGTGTCACCAAGGGGAAGACAGGTAAGGTGACCACTCAGTTATAGGTACGCAGCAGGTAATCGAGAACACTTTCATGTCAGAGGTCACGAGACGGCTCAATGGCGGGTCATCGCGTGCACCAGCAAAACAGCTGACCGAATCTTTGAAGACTTTCATTGGGCCCAGGAAGCAATGCAGACATAAAACGTTTCTGCATGTCTGTGATGTTGTGTCAAAGATCAGCCCACAAGAGGTGTGAAGAGGAAAGGCACCTCTTTAAACATCCCCCATTAATAGACAGACACCATTCATGGGAGGTGGCTGTTGATCTGATTGGCCCAATCGCGCCCTGTACCAAAGGCGGGCACAGGTAATGTGTTTGACGCTCATGGACGACTACGCGAACCAATACCCCAGAAGCAGTTGCATTGAAAGGCTTAGATAACGCACAGGTCGCGAAGGCAGTAGACATCTCTCTCGCGTGGGTGTGCCAGCACAAATTCTCAGGACAGGGGTCACATTTCACCTCAGGGCTTGATGAAGGAGGTCAACCGCTGCTAGGGATCACACAGCTTCTCACTACCCCATACCACCCACAATGCAATGCTTGGGAGAGATTCAATGGTGTGCTGAATGGGCATCTTAAAGAAGCTCTGAGAGGAAAGGCCAGCAGATGGGACAGCTACCTTCCAGCGGCACCTGTTTGCCTACAGGAAGCCCCTCAAGGAAAGCACAGCTTTTTCGCCATATGAGCTGCTTGTATGGCGGACAGTTTTCGGGGACCAGTGTGCATTCTCAAAGACTTTGGTCCGGAGAACAGGAAAGTCAGAAGAAGTCAAAACCCTATCAGTATGTGGAGGACTGTCCGCAACAGGCCTAGAGGAGACAATTAAGGCTCCGCAAGGGAGAGTTTGCAGGAGCTAGGGTCGTTTTTCTGGAAGAAGGCAATATGACAGAAGGTAGGAAGCAATTCCTCAAGGTGGGAGATCAATCCTGTTACTGCTTCCCACGATCACAACAAGCTGCTGATGCATTGGAAGGGACCATTCACACCCATCAAATGAAAAGGTAGATCAGGACTACGAATCGATTTGAATGGGGAAATCAAAACTTTTACATGCCAAACTTGCTCCGCAAAATATATCAGCGTGAGACTCAGCACATAAAGGCTCAGCAGCCATCATTGATGGAGTGACGGATGACCCAGCAAGAAGAAGGGGAGATTATGATGGCACAGATTTTCCAGGAGAAGAGTCATGACAGGGATGTGTCACTGTATTCAGGGCTAGACAGTAAGGAGACAAGAGGACGTTAGAGGGGGCTCCTAGATCAGTATAGGCGTCCCTGACTGATAAAACCAGCAGACAACTCTAGAGACATGTACGGTGAGTTAACATCGCAAAAACCCGTAACATGTGAAAGCCCTAACCCATCCCCATATGCCACCCAAGCAAGTGATCGAGGAAAGGAGAGGTAAAAAGATTTGGACCTGGGGTGATTTGAACGCGTCCAAATCATCGTATAGTGCAACCCGCGTCTTAGTGATGAAAAAGTCAGGTGAGCATACGATTCGTGTTGGAGACTTATAGAAGACGTCTGCGAACAGTGTCAACCAAGGACGATGGCAGAGGTCATACCGAACATGAAGACCTGATTCGCTCAGATCGCCACAAGCAAGAGCCAGTATTTCACCAGATAGATCTGTAGCAAGGTACTGGCCATATACCTGAGTGAGGACTCAAAGGGAAGTCAAGCATTCTCCACTCCTATGTGGGGCTATACCAGTGGAGAGTACTTCTTTGGGTATGGTCAACGCACGGCGCAGTCCTTCTCTCGGATGATGAGGAAGTTTATTGGACGGATTGGAATGCGTTGTGAACTTCATGGATGACATTCTGATATCATCCGAGACATGGGAGGAGCAAATATGGAGGCAGCTAGGGACAGTGTTAGAGATGTTGAGACAAGCCAATTCTCACAGCCAACCACAAAGTGCCGGTTGGTTTTCCAACCTGGAGTTCCTAGGTTTGTTGTCTTGAGGCGACACCAAAGCAACCAGAAAGGGAAGAGGTGAGAAGATGAATGAATTCAAGAGAGACCAAAGACCAAAACAGAAGGTCAGGTTTCTGCTAGTTTTAGTGTTTCTACAGGGAGTTGTTCCAAATTTCGCAGCAATCAAACCGGAGTCCTCTCATGATTTGGTCCAAGGGCAGGGAAACCGGCAGTGGTCGAGTGGTCAGACGCTGCAGAGCAAAGCACTGCAGACGGTGCTGGAAAGACTAGTTCCCGTCCCATCTTGAAGCTACCAGATTAGTCAAAAACCATTTTTTGTTGCGGACAGAAGCATCAGCCGGTGGGATAGGTGCATATAGTTGCAGGAGCATGAGGGGTCGGAGTTTCCCTGTGAGTATGCTAGCAGGAAGTTGACAACGTGTGAAAAGGTACGCAACTGTAGAGAAAGGAGTGTTTAGCTGTCGTGTGGGCCGTCAGAATTTCACACATACTTTGTATGGGAAAGAGTTCGTGATAGAAGACAGATCATCACCACTCAATTCCTGCAGAGGCGCAAGTTGAAAAACAGCAGGTTCTGCGTTGGGCAATGCACAGCATGCCCTACAGGTATCGAGTGGCAGTACCATTCAGTCGACAGAATGTCGGAGCTCTGTACTATTTAAGTCGTGTATCTAGCATCTGCAACTCAGAGGAAGTCAGTCATATCCGGTTGCTTTTGTTGATAATATGTGTTATTACAGTTATTTGATGGGTATGGGTTCATTCCAGATGGCTATGTTCATATTTTTTTGTGTGAGACTTGTTCATATTTTCTTTTGAGACTTGTTCATGTTAATGTAGTTAATGCTTGGAGCATACAGTCGCTTTGTATGATGCAGTTATTATGCAATAAGTTGAGGATGAGATCCTCAGTGAAGTGACATGGATCGTGATCATACTATATTTGCTTTTCATAGGAAACTTGTGAATAGAATGGTGGCAAATCCGCAGGTAGGGAAATGCATAAGTGCGCACAGAGGTTTGTTATCAGATGAGTCGAAATAACCAAGAGCGCACGTCAATGATAACACATTGGAGTGTATTCACTAATGATATATTTTATAAAGTTATAAAACCGTTGGTTGTTTAAAGTAATATTTCAATACTTTAGCACGTGTATGCTGTGTGTCAGCAAATTCGGTTGTGGCCCTTTTTTGGTACCGGTGGGTGTTGGGGGAGACAATGCGGTGCATAGCTTTTTGCAAGGAGGAAATTGTCACGGTCAAAAATAAACGACAACCACAGTCCGTGGTTCCGTCGCCAGCTAGGTTTGTTTGGACATAAGCTCTAAACCCAAATATTCTGGGCGCCGGCAGACACCCCATATGGCGATGGTCAGCCAATTAAGCTAGGGGAGAGGTTCACACAGGAGACGTTCTGCGAGCCCAGACGGACTAAGTAGCCTGACCGACGCCTCGTTGTCTGGTCAAACATCTCGACGCCCAGATCAGACTCATCCGGCAATCTGAGCACAGCAAGAGCTAATCCAATCTTACACGTTAGACAGTCGAGTGGCTGACTCGACAGGTCTCAGATAGGTCTGGTCCACGTCTCTGCGCCCTACCAGACTCATCTAGCAATTTACTACCGAATGCCACCATTAGGTCGTCGACACCGGAAAGGGAGAGAGGTAGAAGGTAGAGGTGGTGGGGGTGAAATCAAGCAAATCAATTAAAATGACCAATTGACCACCACAAGAGTAAGGCGTGTAGGCGTGACTGTCATGATTTGAATAACAATGGAGATTAGAGGGAGATAACTTCGGGTACGAGTGGTATAAAAAAAATACTGACCATGTACTGCCCTGGACACGAGTTAGGTGATAAATGTAAATGCGTGAGTGAGAGAATGGGAGAACGAACAGGGGAGAGAGAGAGAGAGAGTATCAGAGTGTATCTCTGCTCGAGCGAAAAGCAGAGAGATGATGAGGGGTAGAGAAGAGAACCAAGTTGAAGCATTACACGAGATAGTCTGCAGAGGAAGGACTAAAAGAGAGATGTGGAGAAGAGAGAGGATTGCTAACTAATTGAAGAGAAAAAGAAAGAAAAGAAAAGGAAAAAGAATAACAACCATGGTCCATTTGATAGGGCAGAAAAGGAGAGAGAGAGAGAGTGCAATGCGTTAATGCAGAAGAAAGAAAGAACAGATCCGATTTGATAGACACTGTTCCATCCTGAACCGGAGGGTTCGACCCATACTGCCAGCGCCATTTCATCGGCATCCAACCTAACCAAACGCCAGCGTCCACAGCCTGCCCCACGCCAGCAGTTGTGTCGGTTGTGAAAGTGACAGTGAAAAGAATAAAAAAAAGGAAAAGAAAAAGACAGTGATTCGTGAATAGTTAAGATCCACATGGCCAGGTAAAGTAAAATCTATTTATAACCCGGGTAGTAATGATGTTTTGATAAATGATTTTATGTGAAGTTCAGAAAGCGATAATGTTTTACTTTGTATTGATTCCTATGCATCGATTTTCGTTCTATGATACATGTGTAAGTAAAGTTATAGACGTTACTAGTGGTTGATGTGACGAATGCATGATATAAGAATGAATTGTAAGCCACGCTGTGGAGTGTGTTTGGGCTTGTGCGCAGTCCTTCCTCCATCGACATCACCCCGAGGTTGACCGTCCCCCCGATCTGGGTTGTTGAGGACGACTGCGCTGCTGGCGGGTTATACAGCCCCTGGATGGTTTGGACGAGACCCCCCTACTATGCCAAACACTTCTTGAGCACCTGCCAACAGACCCCCATGTGCACACCCTTCAAACGCTTTTCCTAAAGTCAATGAAGTTGTGGAACAGGTCCTTGATGTTGCAGAATTTTCTTCCCATCAGTATCCCGGCAGGTGAAGATCTTACAACTTGCTTCTGCCTGCCAGGACACCAGCTTGTTCTTTCCGCCAGGAGGTTCTTCCGCCTCTTTTCTTCAGGTCCGATTCAAGATTACTCTGAGCATGATTTTTACTGTGTGGGCTAATGAGACTTATTGATCAGTAGTACTGGCATTGGCGTAGATTATCCCTTTTTGGGCAGGGGATGATGAGTGATTGAGTCCATTCTGTGGCCACTGTTTGTCTACCCAGATCTCTGACAAATCGATGATACTAGAGTGACCATTCCTACCCTCCATGTTTTGAGCAGCTCTGCTGGAATATTGGTCTTCTCAGGTATTTCCCTGCCGGAAGGCAGGCCGATGGCTTCTTTCACTTCTTCTCTCATCACTGATAGTGGTGAGGATTCCCTTGAAGGTGTTGAGTCCCCTCCAACAGACTGTCGCTGTCTGTATAGGGGTAGTTGTAAATCTTGCAGTACTGTGTCCAACTTTCAAAAACAGCGGAGCTTTCTGTAGCCGCTCGCCTGGTTATCCTCGGATGACTGAACGATCTGTTTTGTGGCTGCCGTCTTGTGAGTGTTTTTTCAGTGTGGTGAAGCATGTTTGCTGTTTCCCTTTTTCCATGCCTTTCTCGATGGTTCCTCGCACTGATAATTGAATGCCATTGTTTACTTTGGCTTCAATCATTTACCTTCATTAACAAAGTATGTTGGTTTTTTTTCGATACTGTTCGGCTTGTTTCCAGGCTGAATTTATTCGTATTTTCAGTGATCTATTGTCGGCAGAGGTCAGGATGTCGTAATGAGATCCATGCTTGGTGTTCTCCTTCCGTCTTTTGCCTCAAGTACCCTTCCTCTGCTGTTTCGAAGACTGCCTCATTGGAAGCAGTATGTGAGGGTCGTTGATGTCATTGTCCCCGGTTGAGTGCCGCGAACTCCCGCCCCCGAGCTGTGCCTGGAATGCCTCTCTAACTCAGGGTCTTTATGACTTCTCCCAGGTCAAACTGATGCGTGGCTGCGCAGCTTGGTACTTTTTTCTTCAATTTCGATCTTCAATTGTGAGCAAGCACGATGATCGTGGTTCGCTGGCCTATATCAGCCTCCGGGTGATGTCCTCGTCATTGCTTTTGATGCAATTGAAGCGCCGCGAGTGAGGACAAAGACGATCTGGTTGTAGTCATTCCGTTCGGCGCAAGCCAGGTTGTTCTTCTTGACAGTTTGTGGGAGTAAAGGGTGTTGGCATGGAGAGCCTTTGGTTGGCATGCAACTCCAGCAGGCGAAGTCCCCCTGTCGTATAGTTTCCCCTGTGCCGAATTGACCACTTGTTCCAGCCCAGACTTTTATAGGCATCTGGCCGACTTGGCGTTGAAGTCCCCCTGAACTATGATGATGGCATTTTTTTGGGGCTTTTCTGAGTGGTGTCTTCTACTTTCTCGTAGAATTCTTCACCCGCCTGATCTTCGTGGTGTTAGTTGGAGCATACACCAGTATGATTTGATGTTCTTTGGTTGGCTGACACACGAATGCTATGATTCTGCTGTTAACAGGTGTGCAGCTCATGATGATCACCATGATTTCATTGCGTTCGATGTAAAGCTACGCCTTTTATCATGTAGTGACTCTTCGCCGACTGTGCCACATCTTGTGAACCTTACTCTGTGGGATTGCTTCTCCAAAGCCTGCCCAACTTACTTCCGACTACCCACAAGTCCCATTGGTAACGTCACACTCGTGCTTCTAGTTCCTTATTACTTCACAAGATAGGAGATCTTGGAGAGGGATTGGCGCCACCAGGATAACCTAAGCCCACAGCAAAGTCAGAGAAACAACCATAGCCACAACATAACCGATCGAGGGCCGGGGCCCGGGTTACCATCGACCGCGCATACCACTACAAGCACCAGGGTAGAAGTGAAAAGTCAGCTACTGGGGGCAAAGACATCATACAAGCTGCCAACTGAGAAAATTACCAATTGAACCTGGAATGTTCGTACACACAATCAGTGCGGCCAAAGACTTAAATACAAAAAAACAGATACACAAAACAGTCACATACCTTAACATCCTGATCACTAGGCCAGGCCCGAGGCCGGGACGCCCAACAACACCTGCCTGAACCAGAAAATGCAGTGAGCAGAGAGAGAGAGGAGGGGAAGTCTTTAAATCCTTAGTTTATAATAGCCTTTGCCTGGTTTGTTTCTGAACAACCTCAACGTGAGGATTTGCTTGAACAACGAGAGGATGCCAGGCGATATTATCAATTCCAACTATACTCCTTACGACCGACTGCTGGGGTGGAGTGTTAGAGATGGCGAAGGAAGATTAAAACGGGAGGGGGGAGGGGGGGGGGGGGGGGGGACGGATGGGGTGCCATCGACTTAAAAAAAAGTGGGAGTGTGTGTGGTGTGGAGGGGCCTCAGCAGTTCACTACTGTTTGCCCTGATATCCATCGTTGGGCTTTGATGTTTTTACAATCACCAGCCTTCTGACACATTGGGCGTCACGCTTTTGCACATAGGCGATCACCACCCTAAAATGACAAGTTTTACAATCGCCCCGTTTTCCAAGTTATGGGTTTTGGGTGTGGCATGTGTGCGTGTGTGAGTCAATATAACTATTTACATGTTCTTTCCCCTCACTATTTTTATTTTAATAAAAAGGGCATTTTCTTGCATGAAACAGTAAACATTGAAACAAAGTTTCTTCCAGATTCGGAAAAGGCCCGTTGTGTTTTGTGTGTGTGTGTGTATGTGTGTGTGTGTTAGTGTGCAGCGCGCGCGCCAGATGCCATGCGTGGGTGCACGCTCTGTATACAACCACGCACGGGCGTGTGTGTGTGTGTCACAGACTGTTGAGTGTTGAATGTTTTTGCCTGACGCGCGAAGTGGGCTCAACAACTTGACGCCAAGCTGGACAAGTGGTCTCCTTTTCATTTTTTTTTTCGTAATTTGTTTTCTTTTCTTTGTCCTAATCTTTTCTCTTTTTTTCTGTATTTGGTTTGTTTTGTTTTCTTCTATTCTTTCTCCTCGCAATCCCACTGTTCTCGAAGCCCAGCGTGTTTCTTTTTCTTCGCTCCTCGAGATCTCTTCATGATACAGATAGTGGTCAGAAATATTCAGAAAAGAATAATAGTGCGAATAAAGATGGTTTCTAGAGAACAGACCCCCCCCCCCCCCCCCCCCTCCAAAAAAAACGACTTGTAAAAAATCCGTTTGCGGGTCCCATTCGTTTTAAATGCAGAGTTTTAGTCTTGAATTACATACAGAAAATGTGGCTATCTTCCTGTGAATGATAGTGTGGTGTGTGTGTTGTGTGAGTGTGTGGAGTGTGAGTGTGAGTGTGTGCGTGTGAGTGCGCGCGCGCATTGTGTGTGTGTGCGTGTGAGCGCGCGCGCGCGCGCGCTGCGCGCGTGCGTGTGTGGTGTGTGGAGTGTGTGAGGTGTGGTGTGTTGTTGTGCGTGTATGTGTGTGTGTGCAAAAACTCTCTCTCACTCTCTCTCCTCTCTCTCTCCTCATCACTTCTCTTTCTCTTTCTCTCACTTCATTTTCGCTTTCTTTACTTATGGCATCTACAATTAAACATTATAATAAAATGTTTTTTGTCATTTTCTTGTGTAACGACATTTAAGATTCGAAGTATGACACTGTGTTAGAATTAATCGTTGTGTTTTGTGTTTAATATCGATTTTCCGATTAATCCTGTAGATCCTCAGATGTTTGATTACTTGTTAGTTTTTAGTAAAACGATTTGTTCACAACACCCTCTTCGTTAGGGGCCCTGGCTGTGCATGAATAAAAATCTCTCTTCTCTCTCTCTCTCTCTCTCTCGCTCACCACACCTCTCACACTCTCTCTCTCACTCACCTCAGCACACATACAGCCTACGCAATTTAAAGTACTGAAATACCAAGTCCTTTCTTTATACTTATTCCCACCAAACGAATAACGAACAAATCAATTTGAAATCGAACCGCTCTTCCAATTACCGTATGAAGGTATGGGGTTTTTTTTTTTTTGATGTGTGAGTGTGTTTTTTTTTTTTCATTTTTAAGTATGTGATCGTTCTGGAGGAAGTGCTCTCAGCTGGATTAGATGTAATCAGGAATGAATATATTCTACTACATCGTTTGTGAACGGCATCTCTCTCTCTCACACTCATCCTCTCTCTCTCTCTCACCATCTCCCTCGCTCTCTCCTATCTCTCCGTCCTCCTCTCTCTCCATCTCTCTCTCTGCATCTGGACAGGCAACTCAACGTAGAAAAACGACTAGATTCAGACAAATCTATAATGAGGGGCAATGGCCTAAAACTAAAAATACATTTCTTGAGTCATTAATTTTGGCCTCCTCTTCACACACACGCACGCACGCAAGCACTGCACGCACTCACGCACGCAAGCACGCACGCACCACACACACACACGAGACTCACACGCACACGCACAGCCGCCACACACACACTTTGCAAACTAGATTAGATTCAGCTTGGTGTTTCCTGAAATTGCCGAGCAATAATAACCGTTTATCGATCACGCCTAGCCAAATCAGATTTACTATTGCGCCACCTTGACCAGAACAGGATACAGAAAATGAAGTGCATTATGTGTTGTGTTGCCCGCCTTGCGCAGATCAGAAGCTCAATATTTACCGTTCACGATTTATGAATTGCGCGTCAGTGTAGACTGGCAACTTCATCTGGCATGTATTCACGTGCAAAACTGTTTTTAAAAAAAATTTTGTTTTTTGTCAATTTATGTATTTAAACTTCAAATTGAGATCATTTATTTTCGGTATTCGGTAGTATACCTGACCAAGTGTAAGCTTTGCTCTAGTGCAGTTGCTCGTGATGATAAAATGACTGTGAGTAACTTGCAACACCCCCCGCCCCCCCCACCCCCTTCATGAGGCAATGGCTCTAAAAAACATGAAAACAAACTAACTTTGAATCTGGAGTCTCTCTCTCTCTCTCTCTCTCTTGCACCTCATCTCTCCTCTACTCTCTCACACCCACAACACACACAACACACACACATACAGGAACACACACACACAACACACACACACACACACCACACACACACACACACACACCACTTGACGTTCTCCACTATATCGAGAAACGGAAGAAGATTAGAGACAAACACACAATTTATTGCATATCAGAGATCGTACGTAACACGGGTGCTCAGGTGTAAGAAACCATACCGTTTCAACTTGATCCACGTCGTCACATTTTTGCGACCCTAACGACACTGACCATCGAAGAACATAATCAAGTGTGTCAGTGTCATACTCCGTGCCCCTCCGGGTAGAGAAACACGATGAACATGGAGCAAAGTACAAGCTGGAGAAAATCACACAACATTTAAGACAATGCAGACGAAGAACGAACCAGACGGTCGCT
>CM031620.1:35032818-35052818 GCA_018398815.1 Conus ventricosus
ATCAAATATTCTGCCTTCAAAAAAGATTGCGATGGTTCCTTATGCAGCAGGAAGAGTTTTCATATCTGTAACATATATTTTTTTTTATTTCATGTTCCCAGTTTCTCCATCTTCAAACTCCCCCCCCCCCCCCTCCTTAAGTCCAAATCTTTGCCAAGTCATTACAATGAAGACAGTTCAGTTGTTGGCCTGCGCTTGTTTTTTCCCCCCACTATTAGATTGTTCGTGTATGTATTTGTCTGACTTTTTTCAAGTTTAAAAGGCTGTGCCAGTCTTGAATAAAAGTTACTCTGTGTTAGGTTTCCTTATGGGAGCAAAACATACCCCACTTGTTTACTGTTTAAACATTTAAATAATAAAAGGGGATAACTACCACTTTTGGTGATAACATGACGATAGTAGTTATAGCATTAACAGCGGCTGTACCACCAAATGTGGCAATAATCATCCCTTTATTATTTGAATATCTTTGTCATCATCACTATCGTTATAACTATTGTAATCATTACTATTATTGCCATCATTATTATCCCATGATCCCCTTCCCAACCGCCTCGTTTTCAGTCAACACCCATCTTGCGCCGGATATGAGAAGAAAAGTGAGTGCTCGTTCTTCGTTTTCGTTGCCCTGGATGTGGTTCGTTTCACCTGAAGAAGACGTAGGAGGCCGAAACGCGTCGTGTTTTGTCTTGTAATCTGTTTGCCCATGCTGTCATGCAGAATCACTCACAATTTTTTTCGTTTTTTTTTTTTTTTTTTTTTTAATTTGTTTCAATTCCAGCTGTCAGTCAACTCACTTCGAAAGTGAAACTAAAGACAGAAACATGTTATGATTAATCAAGAGCTCAGAATCGAGTTCATAAGAAAAAACAAACAAGCAAGTAAAACAAATCATCACCACTACTACCACCACCACCACCATCACAAACAACATCCTCAACTATATCAATCAGTCATTTGCGTGGATTTAACATCGTGCATTTCTATGCACCCAGTAAGGCAGGAACCCCTTGATCCATTATATCCATCCAGCTACAACTAACAACGTAGAGGGTTACCAGCCGCCGTGGCGAAGTGGTTAGCGTCGCGGACTCCCGGCTGGGAGGTCGTGGGTTCGAATCCCATCAGAGTCATGTGGGTTTTTCTGCCCCGACCGGCTCCTACCCAGAGTTGAGTTTGCTGCGGACTCAGTTGGGAAGACTGGGACCACACAGTCGAGTTTCATCCACTTAATGGATGCGTTTCTGAGAGTGTTGCTCAAATTTCCTGACCAACACTGCAGGTGCCTGTATCTCTCGGGCCTGGTTGACGCCGGGATATATTATGAAAGGAAGCGTAGAGTGCAGCCCTGTCATGTAGTCTCAGACCGAAATGGAAATCCGTAGCATCATCTTAATCATCCTCATTCTCATCAATCAGCATAAGAAAAAAAAAAGTCTCAAATTCTGTGGCCCTTCATGCCCTGCTCTCATGGTGACTCAATTTCGATGTCCTCCCACGTCTGTGGTCTTGGTTTGGTTCCGTCGGGGTCACCGGTATCGGCGAGTCCATGGGGGCTGTCGTTGGACGGACGTGGTGGCGCCCTCCGGAGGAGAGCTCACTCACGCCGGCTCCCCGACTAAGCAATTATTGTCGTCAGTAGGGGGCTTAGTAGGTGGTGTCCTGCGTATGTTAGATCAGAACAGGCGCCACTGAACACCACCGAAGTGACTCGGCAGCAGTGCAGATTGTGACGTTTTTCAGCCCCCACCCCCACCCCTTTTGACGTATTTGACGGATTTTAAAATAGCTTTAGATCTAATAACTGACTGGGAGATCATGGGTATTTTCATAGTAAACACGCTCTTGACATGTACACGCGTATTCAAGATAAACTGGGAGTACGTTTATATGCGTTGCATCAAGTTCTTTATCTTTTGTTTTCGGTGGGACCTCCATTCACCAATCCCCCCCCCCCCCCCCCTCCCCCCTCACTTCCCTTCTAACTTACATTTTTTCCATCGTTTTCGATTTTTTTTTTAAATTGACACTTTGTTACATGTTTGAGTTTGTAAGTACTATAACATGTCCATGTCAAAGAGTGCAGCATATTTGTATATTTGTGAATGAGAGAGAGAGAGAGAGAGAGAGAGAAGAGAGAGAGAGAGAGAGAGAGAGAGAGAGAGAGGAGGGGACAGAGAAAGAGGGAATTGTAGTGTATATATGGTGTGTGTGTGTGTGTGTGTGTGTGTGTGTGTGTGTGTGTGTGTGTGTGTGTGTGTGTGTGTGTGTGTGTGTGTGTGTGGCGCGCGCGCGTGTGTGTGTAGTATGTGTGTATGTATGCGTACAACCTGAGTTAATCTGACAATAAATTGGTTTCAGTCAGTCAGTATGCGTGTGCGGGTGCGTGTGCGTGTGTCTATGTGTAAAGCAGAGAGAAAGAAAGGCAGAGAGAGTGAATGAGAGAGAGAGAGAAAGGGTGCCAAGAGAGAGAGAGAGAGAGAGAGAGAGAGAGAGAGAGAGAGAGAGAGAGACAGACAGACAGACAGACAGACAAACAGACAGACAAACAGACAGAGAGAGAGAGAGAGAAGGAGGCCTGGACGGAGGTTATATAGAGCGAGAAATGCATATGAAAGTCACACAGATAATCACCATGCGCATAAGTCATTAAAGTCAACTAACAAAGAAACACACAAATGAGAAGAATTTAAAGGTTATGCATGATCTCAATCAATGAATATGCAACTAAGATTAAAGGTTGTGCATGATCTCAATCAATGAATATGCAACTAAGATGAGTTATAGGTTAACGTCAACATTTTCTCTGCGTTCATTCTTCATCAGCAACTCGACTGCGACTCCAAATCCATTCACTAGCTGTGGACACACCGTAGCAAAGCCAGCCTGTTCTCAGGGAGAAAAGTGAAGACAAACAAACAAAAGTCTAATACATATCTGGACCTTTTTGCCAGCAGGTCAAGTTTAAATGTACTGTGGGATGAACTGTGTTATAAAAGAACATACAACGTACAAAAGTAACTTCCTACTGTCAAGGAGCGTGAAACCTCTCACAAAAGGCATTAGACGCTTGGAGGAAAAGGGACGTTGTACGTAGTATACAAATAGGTAATAGACCAATTAACCAGGGTACCTTACCCATCGCACAAGGCCGAACTGTGTGAAAGAAGGCCGAAGTGGCCAGATGATAAACAACACCTAGGAGAGAGTTCAGACCTGCCCAGTGGCGAAAGGGGGAAGGGATGTAACCACTACGACCTCGGCGTTCCAAGTGAGCGCTAAATGCTCGGTCAGCTGAGGTTCTTTTGTAAACAGTCAGTGAAGAGCAGGGGTCTTGGAGTCGTTCGGATGGTGTTGCCGTGGGTCACTGTGTTGGTTCTATTGTCAGGCTGGCTGAATGCGTGTGGAGGTTGTAGTAGCCCTCCTTAAGATAATTACTGTGTTAAGTAACCACCGAAGTCGGCGGGAATTTTCGATGTCCATCTGGGGCTAAGTGTGTGTTTGCTAATCAATTAGGTAGGGGTGTGGGGTAAATGCTGATGTGTGGGAGAAATGTAGCGAATGGAGAATTCAGGGTACTTGTGAACTAGGGGTTTGAGAAGCAGCGTGGACAAAGGCATGGCCCGAAAGGGAATCCTTTGTTCCCCCCTATATAAACTGAGGGAGAACAAGTGCCAGGAGAACAACACCAGGAGAGAGAGAGAGAAGGCAGAGGAGAGAGAGAGGAGAGGAGTGAGCAGGACAGAGAAAGGGTCGAGAGAAACGTGGTCTGGGAGATAGAAGAGACAGCAAGGTCTTAGAGTTAAAGACAAGCTGGAAGAGAAGGAAACTAAGTTTGAAGCCCAGAGGTGGGTGAAGACAGACAAACTGAATTTGAACCCAGAGGTGGGTGAAGAAGACGAAGAAGAAGAGTTCGACGTCGAGATCCCAGAGACGACCACGAAGACCCAGTCCTGAAGCCTGGAGCCAGTCAACCAAGGGCATCACCATCAAGCAGTGCTGAAGAAGACGTGAAGAGACTTTTTTCAAGAACTGTGGTGTGGTGTGAAAGCGTGGTTGTGTGTGTGAAAACCTGGCCAGGTAAGAAGTCATTTTATTATAACCCAGGATTAGGAAGTATTGATCTTTTAATGTGTTGATTTATTCATTGTGTGTGATTGATTGTTCATGATTAATTATAAGTAGCATAGAAATTGTATTTCTTGTTCTCAGTCGTGTTAGGAGAGAAACGAATGCGTGACATCCCATTCCCAGAGAGAGGCGAATGTTTGATGGGCGCATGAGTGTGCATATGCGTGTATGAGTGCAACGATAACCTTGGTGTGTTAAGCCTGACTAATAATACATCAACTTAGTGCACTTAAGCAATACCATCACGATTTCCCCCGTCCTGGACACCTACCTTCTCGCCCTTTTCGCCTCCCCCCCCCCAACACACACACAACACACACACACACACACACACACACACACACACACACACACACACACACACACACAACACACACACACACACGCACGCACGCACGCACGCACGCACGCACGCACGCATGCACACACACACACACACAATACCTTCAAAACCGACTAACTTAACTGTGACTAAACAATTGTTTACATCACTGTATAGTTTTTATCCAGTTCAAGTCCGCATCAACATTATGCGCCCATGTCTGCTAAGTCACTGATGTGTTTTGTTTGAGAAGTTTGCTAAACAGCCATGTTTTCTACTGCAGATGCAGCCTGAAAGATAGAAGGAAGGAAGGAAAGGTCTCTGATTCTGAGGCCCCTCATGCCCCGCCCTCGTGGTGACCTCAGCTTTGATAGATCATCTCCACCTCCATGGCCTGTGATGACTTCAGGTCCAAGTGACCAAAACCTTCAATGTTATGCTGTTAGATGAAGGCAGTGGCGCCGTCAGCAAGGGCGCTCCCTCATGCTGGCTCCGCTCGACTATGCAGTTGTCGTCCGTACAAAGCTTTGTAGGTAATTATCCTGTTTGTATAAGCTGGACCAGCACAGGCGCCACTAAACGCAACGGAAATGACACAGGGAGCAGCGCAGTGTCTCCTCGGGTGGGTCGCTTCTGGTGGCTTGCTATTTAATCTACTCTGTGGACTGCAGTCAACTGGGTCCTGACAGTGAGCGCTGGATGTGGTTACACCACACCACACCCAACCACACACACACACGGGGGAAGCAGAAGTGAGCGACACAAGAAGACTGCGTTGAAAGGGCGGCGAGAGTTGAGACGGGAAGAAAGCGCAGAAGCCCAACCAAGATTCATGTTATGACCCACGCACAAAGAATCAGCGATAAAACGTTGTCAGTCTGGTCTCCGTTGGCCCCCCCCCCCCCCCCCTCCGACTAAGTGTGGATTTGGCGTGTCCACAGTTCAGGGCGTTTTGTTTGTCTGGATGTCAGCATTAGTGTGTTGGGGGTGGTAGGGGGTGGGGGGTGGGGTGGCGTGGGGGGGGGGGGGGGAGATGCGGATTCAGAAGGCTTTCTTGAAGAGGATATGGGAAGAATGATTTTGGGCAAGCGGAAAGCAATCAGTGGGGTGCTCAGAGTGTGGTGTTATATTGTAGTAGGTCGGGGGGGGGGGGGGGGGGGTGGGGAGGGGTTCTTGGGGTCGTGTGTGTGTGTGTGTGTGTGTGTTGTGTGTGTGTGTGTGTTAGTGTGTGTGGTGGGTGTGTGTGTTGTGTGGGTGTGTGTGTGTGTGTGTGTGTGAGAGAGAGAGAGAGAGAGAGAGAGAGAGCAGACGAGAGAGAGAGAGAGAGAGAAGTTTTTTATGGAGAGTAAAAACGGATATGTTAACTGCTATTTACACCTAGTCTCATATAAAGAGAGAGGGAAAATGCAAAGCCATACAATGGGTAGAAAACGAGATACTGATCTCGAAGGGACTACACGAGTGTGAGAATGAGAGAGAGTGAAGAGAGTGAGAGTCGTGTGAGAGAGAGAAGAGGAGAGTGTAGATGTTGAGAGTAGAGAGAGGATTAATGTTTTAGGAAATCTTTGTCTTTACTCAGACAACAAAGTCCTTCATCAATTGTGGAACTAATACTCTCTTTTGAAAATTACGTGCACACTAAGGGTGGTAGTAGTTGGTTCTACATTGATCATCAGTAATACCGAAGGCTTGATTCGGAGAGATCTATTGTTGGTATCGGTGAAATAATTTGATTAATAATGGCAGTTTCTACAATGAAACTACATATACGGATGTTGATCATAGCCCTAGGAGATTAACATTTAAGATGATGAATTAGTTCAGTGGTCCGATCCACAGGGAGAGAGAAAGAGAGAGAGAGTAGAGGTATGGATGATGAGAGAGAGAGAGAGAGAGAGAGAGAGTGAGAGAGAGAGTAGACAGACAGACAGACAGACAGACAGACAGGACACAGGACACATGAGGAGAGAGAGAGAGAGAGAGAGATGAGTGAGTGAGGAGATACTGTGTGGAGGATGAGGGAATGGTGAGTGAAGAAGTAGAGAGAGAGAGAGAGACCGACATGCAGGACGAATGGTCAGGACGCTACAAAAGATTATCGAAATATATGTCCACGAACAGTTATCTTTATGTTATTTGAGCTGTTCCAGTTAAAACTTGTTTATGGCAAACACAACATAGAAAACTCTTTCCAAAACTAGCGAAGCAATATCGTGACTAAATCCCACAAGCAACGGTGTTCCGCTTTACGTAAACCGGACAATGAAATAAGGGCATGTGTGTGTGTGTTGTGTGTTGTGTGTGTGTTGTGTGTGTGTTGTGTGTGTGTTGTGTGGTGCGTGTGTGTTGCGTGTGTGTGTGTTGTTGTTTGTGGTGTGTGTGTGTGTGTGTGTGTGTGTGTGTGCGTGTGTGCTGCGTGTGTGTGTGTGTGTGTGTGTGTGTGTGTGGTGTGTGTGTGTGTGTGTGTGTGTGTGCATGCGTAAATCATAAACAAAAACACGCGTGATAAACTCTCAAATATAAACGTCCGGCACCAGCACTGACTGTCACACACAAAGAATACACAGATTCAATCACTCAACAGACAAGAAACAAAGAAAACACAACAATAATAAACCAAAACACAGACACACACCACAGGACAGACACAGACACAGTGAACACTCACACACACACACACACACACACACACACACACACCACACACACTCACACACACCACACCTTGGTGTTCTCCACTTCTATAACAAGAATCGGGAGAAGATTAGAGTACCATAACACAATTTTTTGCCATATGCATTGTACATGTTGGGGGTGGGCGGGTGGGTGGTGAGTGGTGGCGGGTGTCTGTACGGGTTGAAATCTTAAATATTGGATCACTTTGTTTTCACTGGCGAATTCGGGTTTTGTTCTAGGTTGGGGGCAGCATGCAGCCAGTCTTCAGTTCTCTTAGTGATTGTAATCAGGGACAGGCAGAGTTAAGGACTGTATGCTGTGTCGTAAGTACCAAAACATTAAAATCCACTGAGGATTGCCCAGCGCCGAAAAAGTACGAACAAGACTGACAGACAGGACAGAAGACAGACTGACAGACACTGAACACACACACACACTCACACACACACACACACACACAAACACTCAACACACACTCACCACGTTGCACTTGGCGCATTGCAAAAGAGTTCAGACAAACAAAAGCTTTGTAATGCTTGGAAAAAATATAAAATCGCATTCAAAGACTGAAATTGATGGGGCAAAAGATGGTGTCCACAAAATAGCTTGGGTCTGCCCGACGGTCGTCCCTAGGGGACATTAAGGCCAACTTATGCTGTGACTTCGACAGTTCTACCTATACAAAAAAATTCCAGTGCAATAGAAGTTGATTTATCACCCACACATTTCATTTTTGTGCAAGAGTGAAGGGGGTTAAAAAAATAAAGAAGATCTACCATGCCCGTGGTTGTAGCAAGCAGAGGTTTCTTTGCTGGCGTGGCCCCTGGTGTTCTCAAATAAAACATCATAGATAAAATCATTCCCCCCTCTCTCTCTGTCTGTCTGTCTTCATCTCTCTTTTTTCACACACTCTCTGTCACTGTCTCTCTCTCCTATAGTTCGTGAGCATAATTTTGCTCGCGCTGGTACTAGAAATGTCTTGCTGATAATGTATTCTTGCATTACATCCACATGCTCTCTCTCTCTCTATCTCCTCTCGCTCTCTCTAGCTCTTATCTCTTTACTATCTCTCTCGCGCTTTACTGTAGGCCTTCTTGCCACATTATCGTACGCACGCGATAGTTACACTGGCAAGCACGACACTATTCTCTCTTTCTCTCTCTATTTCTCTATGTTGTCTGTCTGCGTGTCTTGCGTTGCTCTCTGTCTCGTTCGAGTCTGGTCTGTTGGTCTGTCTGTATTTCTCTCTCAATGATTGTTTGTTTTTTGCGTTTTTCTATTGCTTGGCATAGTGTGGGGCTCATATTGGGCACTGGAGAGTTGGTTGGTGATTTGTCAGGTAGCGAGAAGACGTAAAGGCCGCTTACCGTCACGGCGAGCGGCGACCGAGGTGGCGTGGACTTGGGTTTTCGACGCGGGGCGAGCGAGAGAGACGAGAGAGCGCGAGAGAGACGCGCGCAGAGAGATCGCGAGAGAGGCGAGGGCGGGAGCGGGAGAGAGAGATATATATATATCTTATATGTATATATTTGATAAGCTTTAATTTTTTTTGAGTGAGTTTTTATTGTTAAGTGCAGATTAGATCATATCTGAAGATGAAGAGTTGAGTCGAACGGTTGCAGGTATTGTTTGTGATGGTTGATTTTAATCTATGATGTTTTAGGGAGTAAATTGGATAAGCTGTATGAGCGGTATACCTCGGTGTGTTTTGATTAGGAGTGTAGATAATTATTAGGTATCAAAGTTCGCTTAGATGACGTTAGTAATTTGAAGTTATTTGGTTTTGATTGCGTGGTTGTTATGATTGGATATGTTGCATATTGATAGATTTATCGGAGAGTTTGTTTATTTTGTGAATTGTTGGAATAGGAGTATTTGGGATTGAGGGTGTATTGATAGGATGAGAGTTGTAAATGGGATAAAGTTAGTCGATATGTGTATTCGCGGGTGAATATAATGGGAACGATGGAGATAATGGTTAAGTAACTGTGAGTGACGAGTGTAGTGAGGGAAATTTATAATTAGGCATAGATGAAAATTGCGATGAGTGGATGATGTAGTATTTAGAGTTTATTGTTTAAACTATGTATAGGATATTATGCCGAGGAAAGGTGATCTGGCCGGATTGAGTCTTATCTGGAGAGGTGTTTTGATTTTTAGAACAAGTGTGAGATCGTTTGTCGTGGAATTCGGACGGTGAAGTCGTGTGGATGTGTTGTTATTGCTTCTAATTGTAAAGAGTTGAATGATACGTGGTAGCATAACACCTTTTACTGATGTGGGAATCTGGGTATGTAGTTTGGTTGTGCGCTACGAAAGAGTTGGGTTTTATGTTTGGGAGTGTGGTAGGGAGGTGTCGTCTTGAAGATATAGATGTGTCTGGATGAGGAGTATTTACGCTCGGCTAAGTTGAGTGTTAGGACGTGGTTGTTGAGATAATTATGTTAGTGTTGGAGATTATGCGGTCGAGTTTTTTAGAGTTTGTTTTGGTTGGTTATCGGGAATGAGATTTTAGATGTGTTGAGGGATTTTATATGTTTTTCGGAGGTATTGGTGTGGGTTGGGGTAGAGTTGTAGGTGTGTTGGGTGTAAGTGATTGTAGAGTGTTGTGTGGATATTTGGTGGAGTGAGTTGTGTGGAGGTGAGTGTTAATGGTAGTGGAGTGTGTGTGGGGGGATTTGACGACTGGTTGTTGTTTGATAGAGTGGTTTAGTATTGTGGGCGTTGATGGTGGATAAGTTGATTTGTGGAGAAAGTATTAGGGTATTATGATGTTGAGATGATTGTCTGATCGTGGGTGGGATCTGATGGGTGTTGGGTTATGAGAGATAGAGGGGAGTAATTGGAATGATATGTTTGTGTTTTTATTTATATATTTTTTGTGCAGATAGTGAGAGGATTTAATATAGGTAATGTTATATACGTGATTATTAATTTATTTTTATATTCTAATTTTTTATATTTAAATATATATAATATATTGTTATAATAGTATAATTTTAATAATTATTAATTCATATTATGAATTTCTTTAAAATAATTAATCCTTAAATTCTATTTTATATTTAATATCATATATATATATTATTTATAATACTTATAACTATTATATAACATACTCTATCGCTCACATTAATACATTTTATCATATAAGATAATATTTCTCTCTAATATCACATCCTAATCTTCTTCTCTCATTATTATCTATAAAATCTATATAAGTTATAACATAGATTCTCAAACCAAAAAATCCACACCAATCAAAAACCACACAAACTACAAACTTTTCATACTAAAAAAATCAACCTTGCTCATCCTCTCACCACACAAAACAACACACAAATCACCTCCAATCACATAACCTCCACACTAACCACACAACTACCACAAATACAACTACTCAACCACAAACACAAAACTCACAATAAACAACATACATACTAACAACATACCAACTAATTGAACAACCCATCTCTCCATCACCATCACCAATTCACTCACACACACACACATTTTACACACGTAAATCAATATTACTATAACACACACACTTTCAATCACACACACAGTACATTAAAACCACTAACTTCATATGACACAACATCATAAAACACACTCAAAAACACTTCCTCTAACTCCAAATCAAACACTCTCACTAATTTACTAGCCACACTACTACGCACCAAACATCAATCTCCTCATTACTAATCTTCAATTCAACACACCAATAACATCACAATCAAACCTACACTAATATCTTCAACAACAGAAATCCACCACAATACAACTCACACATCCCCAAACACCAAAACACATATACAACCTTCATAACCTCACAACAACAAAATCACAACTACCTACATATTAACAACACTAATAACTATCACTAAACAGACAATGCAACCCACCCACCTACATCACAATAAAACCACCCAACACCTCACTCCACACCTCACTACCAAATCCATACACCACCCCCAACCCCATCACACACAATCCCAACCAACCAAACCACAACACCACACACACCACACACACACACACACACACACACTCACACACACACACACACACACACACATACATACGCAAACAATGATTTTGCAGTGTCGAAGGCTTGTCCGATTTTCCTTTTACATTTGGCCCTAGCGCCGAGCATCATAAAGTGTCTTGCAACCTTCTCTCTCTCTCCCTCTTCTTCTCCTCTCTTTCTCTCTCTCTCTCTCTCGCTCTCTTCACTCACTCACACACACACACACACACACTCACTCAACAAACACTAAGCTGTGCTCTCACAATGACTTTCTCAGCTTTACCTTCGTGTCATCGATCTTAAATGCCTTCACATGATAAGTATATCTGTAATCCCGGCCATTACTGTATATTTTCCAGGATGTCATGTCATTTTGTCGTAATCGGGCTGTTTGACATGTCGGAACAACGTTGTTTAAAGTGCAATTACGTTTCATATGGAAACGGTGTTCTAGAATCAATTGTTAACAAATAACTTGGCAACTTCTGATGTTTGCTTAAATAGGTATGCCCTCGTTCATTGCGAATGGCTTGGGTTTTGGAAGTGACCCATCCTCTTGGCCTAATCAGTTCTGAGAACTTGCCACAGACCTGTGCCAATCCCTGTCAAACGATTTCCTATAAGTCAATTGATGTTGTGGAACAGGTTCTCTGTGGTTGCAGATGTTTCTATGATAAGTTTGGAATAGAGGATGCGTCTCGTCCAAACATATCCTACAGGCCGCTGTTATAACACGCCAGCAAGCGCAGTCTCCTACAACATCCAGGATAGGGGGGACTAACTTCAAGGGACCCCAGTTGGGAATCCGTTTAGGCTGCCTGCTATCTCCCGTTACTGTTCATCTCCTTCTGGAAATACTATCATGCGTGAACCCTCCATGAACTTCCACTCCACTGTCTCCATCGGGTAGGAAGAATCATCAATATTCTGAGGTTCGCTGATGACATCGACCTGATGGGTGCAGCACGAAGAACTACAAGAAATGGACAAAGAGACAGGAAGAAGGGCAGGTGCATTATGGAATGGAAGTGAGCACAGAAAAAAAGCAAAGTCCTGGTCAACAGCACTACATACACCATGGCTGAATTCTACATGAACGGGACAATCAGCTTGAGAAGTGGCGGCTTTCAAATACCTTGGCGCCACTCTAACATGACGGTCGCTCTCTACAACAGAAATCATGACCGAATAGCGATCGATCAGCAGCAATGGCAAAGCTAACAGATCGGAAGTAGAAAGGCTGGAGATCAAGCTTTCCTACAAAGATGAAGCTGTACAAAGTCCCTGGTTGCTGTCCATCCTGCTGATGGCTGCTGAAAAGCTCGGACCATGTCAGCAGAGGACACCAAGAGAATCCTGACATTTGAAACTAATGCGTCAGGCGCTTGCTCGGGATATCTTGGCAAGACCGGAAGACAAACCGACCTTGTGGGAAGCCTATAAATCATTTGAAGGCCCACGAACCCTCTTTGGCCAACAGCTCAAGAAAGAGGAAGCTTGTCGTGGTTCGGGCTTGTCATACGCCACAAATTCACTGCCCAAAACAGTCATCCAGGGCACGTGGATAGGCGGCAGAACGAGGGGACGGGGGGGGGGGGACAAGCCAAATGCTGTGGTTGGACAACATCAAAGAATGGACCAGGGGATGGATGGCCCTACGCTGATGCGACAGGCTGAGGGACAGGGCGGATGCGGTGCCTGGCTTCGAGAGTTGTCTCTCATCTCTCCTTACGGCATTCCATGAGGCAAAGAGAATTGATGATGATGATGAGAGTACATAGTCTCTGTTTGCACAACACCCCCCCCCCCCCCCCAAAAAAAAAACCCACCCGATTTTGCCGGCTTCTACACACACACACAACACACACACACAACCACACACATACAGAGAGGAGAGAGAGGAGAGGAGAGAGTGAGAGAGAGAGGAGAGAGGCGAGAGAGTCGGAGAGATGAGAGAGAGGAGAGAGAGACAGAAGGTAGAGAGAGAGAGAGCGAGAGAGAGAGCGAGAGAGAGCTGTTTACAAACATAACATCCACAGAAAGGTCAACAACTTTCGAAATGCACTAAAAGCAAGTACTCGGTTCCCAACGTTGTTCTATTGCGTGAACAGTATGCATGCAATAAATAAAAAAGTAAATAATTCAAACAAATAAATAATAAACAAATGACTAATAGTGAGATAAATGAATAAATAAAGTAAGAAAAAAAATAAGTATATAATTGTTTAAAGCAATGGGTATCAGCTTGACTTTTTAAAGAGTCCCTTACTTTTTCGTTATTATTGAGAGAAAAAAAAAAAGTCTGCTTGTGGGATTTGACACGGCATCTGAAAAATATCCCTCTGATTCGAACCTGAAACCTTCTACATCTGCAATTCGCTCATTCACCTGCGGCCACTGCACATTATGGCGCTAGTGGAAGTACCACTCTACGTGAAACTGAATCGCTCCGGTCTTGGAGGCGATGGGCTGCGCATTACTACGTCGATTTCGATAGGTCTCTTGTGAACTACGGAAGTTTCTTTACCTCGTTCAGGCCCAAAAGGTGAAGTGGTGTAGTACATACCATGACATCAGGTACGAACGTACCCCTCCTCCAATGTTCTGCCATCTTTACGTTAGCGGATGACACCCCCCCACCTATACACCACCACACACAGTGAGTGCGAGAGAGAGAGAGAGAGAGGGAGAGCGAGAAGAGAAGAGATGAGAATGGAGAGAGAGGAGATGTGAGAGAGAGAGAGAAGAGGTAACATGAATCATTTTCAAGGGGACGAATTCGCCACGAAATCCAACTGAATACTGGGTATGTTTATGAATGTCTGTCAGTTCATTGAGATTGTCGAAACTTACTTGAAACAACAACAACAACAACAACCTGGGGAGAGGATCAAGTAAGCTTAGACCACTGCGTAACTTTGGTTCAGCGACAATCAACTCAATCTCTCGTTTCCAACAAATCGAGTTCTGTCCGTTGCTTTTGGTAGTGGGCCTGATCAGGCTGAACGTCTTCTTCCTCGTTTAGCCTTCCGTTGATGAGCGGCCGGTGTCTCGATGAAGGGCTGCCGTCCACCGCAGTCCTCAGGGTGCGAACAACTTGGCTTTCCACTGCTGTCGGTGTTAGGCCAGTACTTCTCTGGATGCTGCATGCGTCGTACAGACTTGAAGGATGTGGTCGAGTTGTTCATTGGTCCTTCACCACAAGGGCACTCACCACTTGTCCAATTGCCAGATTTTTGTGCGCCATGTGGTGGAAGAAGGCGATGGTGTCAGTCTCATGGCGGATGATCTTGACCTTTTCCGTCGTCCAGCGTATGGTTCTGTCTTCTGGGTTTTGTAGTTGGGGTGAAGGAGGACGCCACGTTATTCCCTTGCTGTGCCTTGTCAGCCCAACCAAGCCACATAGCAGAGAGAAAGGCACTGTTACCTGTGCTGAGCGACGTTCTTTTTGGTCATAGATAAGAAACAGAGTTGGTTTGTCCCCACCCCCACCCCACTCACACACACACCCTACTCTCCCATCGCACGCTTCCTCTCATCACTGCGTTCTGAACAGGTGGATTACGTGGAGACATTCACAGGCTCTCGTTCGTGACATTGTCATGATCAGATAGTTCCCCTACATGGCCACTTTTACGGCATCTGGTAGTCTTAAAGTATTGGCTTCATCATGATTCTTGGTGTGGTGCGTCTTCATCATTTTCTGAAAAAAATCAGTACCCCATGCACGCAGAACTACTGGTTCGGGATCTCTAATTGTGCACGTCTCAACACGCCGTACTTTTTTTTTTTGTATGTCAAATTTTTTTAGTTATTTATTTTTGCGCACACTGTTGTTACTTTGTGTGCGCGGGGGCTCGCCTTCAGATAGAAAATGTTTTTTTGTTTATCATTGGCATTCAAATCTGATGTTTGAATGAAATGATTCCATTTCATGCGCGGGTTGAGTTGTTAATGTGTTTATTGTACGGACTGGATGGGTTGTTGATTGTGATCTTTGATGTTATGGCTAGGGCAGGTGGTGTTCTGTATTGGTGAATGTATGACTGAACGCGCAAACATCTTATATTCGTGATATGCCTGTGTGTGTGTGTGTGTGTGTGTGTGTTGTGTGTGTTGTGATAGAGTGAGAGAGTGAGAGAGAGTCGAGAGGAGTGATGAGAGTGAGACAGAGCATTAAACGTGTGACAAACACACATGGGGGTGAAATCCGTAAGAGGATGAGGAAGAGGCGCGGGGTTGGCTTCATCACTTCATCGGAATGTAATCGCTAACGTTAACCTTCTACCAAATTTCATGGTTGTCCTCGGGGCACCTCTAATTATAGGTCGACCCGTGCAATGGTGAGGCGCCTCACGTGCGTTATCAAAGGGTCCGGGGCTCTTCTAGGAGGGGGGGGGGGGCGGGGCGGGGGAAGGAGGTGTGTCCAGTGGTTGGTCAAGGTTCTCGGTTTCGACACGCACATGACCGATAGTCTCATAGTTATAATGATGGAATCGTGCATGGGGTTAATCACCTGTAGCGCGCAGACAGCAAATCTCAAAGTCTATAAAATGATCATATTGTGCATGGATACTCACTGTAAACATTATTCGCTGTGTTACTTTCTTCAACAGCAGTACAGTGATCCTGCATTTCAGAATTCGCAGTATCATAATGCGCCTTGCTGCCACTCTTTTCAAAGTGCCGTTAAAATATCTATATTCTCAGTAGATTCTAAAATTTTCAATATTGTAAACCTTATGGCAATCTTTGAAAGTGCTGTTATTTAACTTTTCTATTATTACTGTTTACCTGTGTCTGTTGGTTTGTTTGTCTGTCTGTCAGTACTCTGAACTGAATTAAACCGCAGGATCGATTTTTAACGAATATCGGTGGTTAGACTTATGTGGCTCAGGGACGAAGCTGACAATTTGATGCCGGTCAGATACCAGAGTTGGGAATCCGTTTTGTTATTTTTCTCATAAAATTTCAAATGTTTATTCTTCTTTGCTTTCTTGGAATACCTTTTACTGTTTCGTAACTCCTCAAGGAACATACACGGGATCCAGAACGTAAAAATGGCTCATGACATGTAGTGATGTCTTTGGATTTGAAAAATGTGGCGGTTTCTAGAATAAACCAAGATCCAAACTGATTCTTACAGGATGGAAGGTGAGGGGGGGGGGGGGGCATATTTATTCAGCCACTGCGCATTCATAGGTTAAGCTGAATACCTGCAGCTATTGCCGAAAATGTGGACTAATATGCGAATTTAGTCCGTGAACCGGTTTTGATGTATGTATGATGATTTGGGCGACATATTGAAAAGATATAGGAATGGACCAGGGGGTGGGGGTGGGGGTGGGGTTGATTGATGTATAGGGGGTGTTGGTCTTTATAGAGGTCTACGCCTCTCTCGAAGCTCGTATAGTTTCTGGTATTATTATTACATTATCGACATCGTCGTTGTCGTCATCAACATCATCATCATGATTATCAACGTCATCTATATTCATCTTCATCATCATCATTATCCTCATCGTCGTCATCATCATCATCATATCATCTACCAGCAATAATATCATCATCTTGATCAACACCCAACAGTTAACATCATCATCATCGTCGTCGTCGGTGTCGTCGTCGTCATCGTCATCATCATTTCCATCATTATCGTCGATCATCATTATCGTCACTGTCTTCACTGTCGTAGTCATTTCATCATCTTCATCATCATCGTCGTCGTGTCGTCGTTCGTCATTCATCATCATCACCTTCATCATCATCATGATAATCTCCATGAATGTTATCATCATCATCGTCATCATCTCATCGGTCATCGTCAATCATCACAACATCATCGTCGTCTGTGTAATCATCATCATAAATCATCGTGTCGTTGTAGGCGTCGATGTCGTCTATATCGTCGTGTCATCGTCATCATCGTCGTCGTCTGTCGTTACTATCGATATCAACCAATATCTCCATTATAATCAATTATTATTCGTGTCGTTCATCGAAGTCGTATTGATCATCATATCATCATCATCATAATCAACTTCATTGGTGTTATTAGTACAACCTTGATTCCCTGCCAGTGTAGTGGGCGAGGTGTAAGCTACATGAAAAGAACTGTTACCGTTAAAAGACAAATCAGATTCGAGTGGTGCTCCCTTGGTGTGTTGTCTGTGATGAAGAATTCTGACTTGGTGGGCAATCCTGAAGATGGAAGGTTCTTTCAGACACAGAACTGCACAAGGAGATCATGCGGCACGACAATTCGCTGCTGGCGAGCAGTGGTTCTGTAATTTAAAGAAAGAAACAACAATGAAATCAAACAGGAAGGATGAGTTCGTGTACAATCTCTTTGTTGTTGAAAATTTCTCTGGCTTGAACCGTCTCTTCTCCCCCCAAATACACGTTTTTTTTTTCAGTGTTAAAGCGCACGACGAACTGTGTCAGTCGTTTCCAAATACACGCTTTGGGCCATTAAGTTCCAAAACGGAGTGAAGAGGGCGGAAAGAAAGACAGAATTTTGTAGAGAAGGGGCGTTTGTTTCCGCCATGGACTCCAGAAAAACAAAGTAAGGACAAGACACAGTGCATGTCCTCCTCTGGGTTCTCTGCAGGCGAAACAAGTACAAAAGCAGAGAGAGAAAGCCACTTAACTGGTCATGTTGGAGCAAACCGGACTTTGTTTTGCACATTTCGCGTCATGAAATAATTGATCGTCAAAACGTTCCGTTCTTCTAACATTAGAAACACATTTAAAACCCAACCTACAATAGGTCACAAGTAGGTTATTTACTTTGGGGAAAGTTTTGCTGAGGAAGATGCCCGGATGGCTGTCGAAAGCAACGTGTGAGTAGTGTATTTTTCTTCTGTTGGGAGTATAGGTCTAATTCTAGGTAGCAATAGGTTATATACTGTTACCTACCAGAAATTTTATATTCTTTATGAGTCAACTTTGGGTTGAATTTTTGAAATTTACAAGAAGGTACAATCTTGCAGACCAAATCTTAAAAAAAAAAAAGTTCACAAATGGTTAATTTACGTAGATATCTCATCCCAGTCCGCCTCTTTTAGTTAATATTCTGCGAGTGTGGCGTCATATATGCTTGAAATATCTACAAATGTACTCGTGTGAGCGAGCATAAACATGACAGTGTGAGTGAAGTGAGAAAGAAGTCAGAGGGTCAGTGCCTATGCCTATTCCTTTGCGATGTTATTTTGTTCATGAATATCCTCAATTTGGTATTTCGTTTCATACTGTTGATTCTCCACGTTTCTTTTTTTTTCTTTCTTTCGTATTCTTTATGATTCGTTTTTCTCTTCCTCTTCCTACTCCTTCTCCTTTCTTTTCTTTTATGGATGGCTCGATGTTTACAAAAAGAAACATCGGGTTCCTTTTTATGTCAACCCACGTTTACCATCATCACATGTCAGAGCCTAGCATTGGGAAAAAAGAGATTTAGCTTACTCTTAGGACCGAGGGAGGTCATGGGGCCGCCTAGGTATTATGGGTGAACTTTGAAAATCTGAAAAACTGAAATGAGGCAGGGGTCCAGGGGCCGCCCAGGCCCTGGCGGGGTGCAGGGGCACTGCCCGCTGAGGGGGGTCCGGTGGGCTAAGGCCCCCGGCCCGAAGACGACGATTTTATGAAATTTATAGGAGCATTTCATGGCTCTTTGGCATCAAATTTTGTGAAAAATCAACAGTGGGTGTGTGTGTGTGAAAATCAGAGATTTTCTTTTGAATGACTCTGGGTGTGTGTGTGTGTGTGTGTGTGTGTGTGTGTGTGTGTGTGAAAATGAGATATATTCTTTTGAATGACTGTGTGTGTGTGTGTGTGTGTGTGTGTGTGTGTGAAAATGAGATATTCTTTTGAATGACTGTGTGTGTGTGTGTGAAAATGAGAGATATATTCTTTTGAATGGCTGTGTGTGTGTGTGTGTGTGTGTGTGTGTGTGGTGTGTGTGTGTGTGTGTGTGTGTGAAAATGGATTCTTTTGAATGACTTTGTGTGTGTGTGTGTGTGTGTGAAAACGAGAGAGGGAGAGAGAGAGAGATTTCTGATGACATCCAAGTCCTTTGCTCTTTGAGAAAGAGAGAGAGAGAGAGGGAAAGGAGTGAGGGGGAGAGAGAGGAGAGAGGGAAGGGAGGGAGGGAGGGAGAGGGAAGGGGGAGAGGGGGAGGAGAGAGAGAGGAGAGAGAGAGGAGAGAGAAGAGGAGAGAGAGAGAGAGAGAGAGAGATGAGAGAGAGAGAGAGCTGTACAGACAGCACACACACCACCCCCTCCTCTTTTTTACATATACCTAAGGGGGAGTACGCTTGCAGGCAGCTTTGAACAGCCAGACCACACTGATGACAGCTAAAAGGATGGGAGAACAGTGAGAGGTAGGTAGAACTGATGGGGGGGGGAGGGGGGGGGGGGGTAGGTGATAAAGGAGAGGAGTAAGCATCAAGAGAGAGAGACGGGGGGGGGGGGGGGGTTGGGAAGGGACGGAGACGAGTAAGCGGCAACAGGGTGGGGGGGGGGGGGGAGGGGGGGAGGGGAGGGAGCCAGTCCCATCTCCACTTGTTCTTCACCCCTTTCTCAACAGTAGCGAGATTTGAATCCCCTTCTTGTAAGAACGGCATGACAAAACTTACGTTGCCTAACTGGAAAACTTTTTGTCTACCAACACAATGGCGCGACGTAGGCTTACAAAGATGGCTGGACCTGTGTTGTCTTCACCGATAGAGAGCGCTTCCTCATTTCCGGTCGTCTGCTTCAGTGCTGCTTCGGTCAAAATACCGCCGATTCAACTGTTCTTCCCCCGAAAACCTTTTTTTTTTTTTTTTTTGAATGATGAAA
>CM031620.1:35057818-35061788 GCA_018398815.1 Conus ventricosus
TATATATATATATATATATATAAGAGAGAGAGAGAGAGAGAGAGAGAGAGAGAGAGAGATCAGTATATTTAAAATGCCTAAAACAATTTTTTAAGTGCTCAACCCCTTGGGGAGCAACATTAGTAAAGACAAGTTAAAAGAGGAATCTTAAAACTATCCTGTTTGTTCTATTAATTTTTTTATGTATGATTGCGGATTAGAAACGGTTATATTTTTTGTTGACTGCCTAAAATTGGTTTCCTCCATTTTAAAATCCTTCAGGCCACAGTGCTCAACGTGAGGAGCGATTAAGATCAGTATATTTAAAATGCCTAAAACAATTATTTAAGTGCTCAACCCCTTGGGGAGCAACATTAGTTAAGACAAGTTAAAATGTAACAAGATAGTTTTAAGATTCCTCTTTTAACTTGTCTTAACTATATATATATATATATATATATATATATATATTGAATTATAAACAAAGCTTGCTCTTATGTCTCAGATTGAAGAAATAGGGGAAACAAGCTTTCATATCTGCAGTGGTAGATAATTCTGCCTAACTAACAGTATGTGCTTGAGTGGGCGAATGGGGAAAAATAAAATATATGCTTCTCAAAATGAGCCTTCGGCAAGCTTATAGTCTCTAAGAGGGAGACAGTCTCCAATGGGGAGGAAACCCACTAACATATAACTCCTGCTTTTTTTTCCCTATTTCTTCAATCTAAGACATAAGAGCAAGCTTTGTTTATAATTCAATATTTCTTGCAGTCATTTCAACACCAAGCTGCTCTGTAAGTTGCTGGAATGGTGCTCGGTACTTATCCTTGGAATTTATTAGTTCATTTTATATATATATATATTATATAATATATATATATATATATATATATATTCATATTCTACGTGTGTGATCCCAAGAAACCGGTCTGTGTGGTCGACCAGGATATAGTCACAGGTGAAATTGAAACCCTAAGATGACGAGAATGGGAGAGCGGATTATCCATCAAATTCTTCAGCGTTGTTTGTAGAAGCAAACAAGGGATTAGCTGGCTCAGTAGTTAAAGTATTGTTCTCTTAATCCAAGGGTTCTAGGTTCAGACCCTGCATGAGAAGTTGTCTTCGGAATCGACAGATTTTAACACACCCTCGAAGTCGTTCAGATGTAACTTTAAACCGCGGTTCCGCGTATGAAGACATGTAAAAAAAAAAAAGTGTGGGAAAAAAAAACCCATCACGTATATTTATTCCCTTGATTGAAAAGGAGATTATCGTGTGCCGGTTGGGTGGATAACTAAACAAACACAAACAAAAATATATGCATAATGGTGTTGGTTAGACATCAATCCCAAGGATTGAATGAGGCAAACCTTATAATAAATATGAAAAGTCACAGGGGCAAAAATCTCACGAGCAATAAACTATAGAGGTGTACAGGAGGAACGAATGAAAAAAAGAAGAAAAAGAAGTACAAGAAGAAAGAACGAGGGATAGAAAAAAATTAATGAAAAAAGAAGAAAAAGAAGTACAAGAAGAAAAGAACGAGGGATAGAAAAAAATAATGAAAAAAGAAGAAAAAGAAGTACAAGAAGAAAGAACGAGGGATAGAAAAAAATTAATGAAAAAAGAGAAAAAGAAGTACAAGAAGAAAGAACGAGGGATAGAAAAAAATTAATGTGGAGGACCCCGGAAGTCGAAAAGAAAGAAAAAAATAATTTTTTTTTTTTTTTTTTTTTTTACTTTTCTTTCTGCGTACGCAGGCTGATACTCCTGCGGACACTGCCTGCACTACAGGCAGTGGAGTTTTGTGTGCATGACCTTTTTTTTTTTATCCGCCATAAAGGCAGCCATATTTCATCTTCGGGGAAGGTGCATGCTATGTGTAACGTGTCATCCATACCAACGTCCAAACTGGCCTTCTCTTCCGAAAGTTGGTGATGGGATTTTACGTGTGTGCAAGATGTTGTGCGTGCGTTCACACACGGAACCTCGGTTTATAGTCTCATTCGAAGGACTGTATGGGGAATGGAGTCAGAACCAATGTTAACTCCGAGGGAAAAAATCCCCCTGTACCGAAATTCGTACCCGCAACCCAAGGATCACGAGTCCGGCGCTCTACCATCTGAGCTATTTCCGGCCCCTGTCAGTAATTGTCAACTCGGGTGATGTCAGATGGAGGAAGGACTAGCGCACAGCCCAAACACACTCACAGCTTGCTTACAATCTCATCCATATATCATGCATTCGTCACATCAAACCACTAGTAAAGTCTATAACTTTACTACACATGATCATAGAACGAAACATCAATGCATATGGAATCAAATGAAATAAAACATTCTCTCTTTCCTGAACTTCGCAAAATCATTTATCTAAAACATCATTAACTAACCGGGTATAAATAGATTTCTACTTTACCTGGCCAGGTGATCTTAACTATTCACGAATCACTGTCTTTTCTTTTCTTTTTTTCTTCTTTCTTTTCACTGTCACTTTCACAAGCACGACACAACTGCTGGCACTGGTCTTGGTCTGCTGGCGCCTGGTCAGGTGAGACTGTTGGCACTGGCGTTGGTCTGTCGATGAAAGTGGCGCTGGCCAAGTATGAGGTCGAACCCCAGTGAAGATAGAACAGTGACTATCAACATCGATCTGTTCTCCTTTCTTTCTTCCTGCATTAACGCATTGCACTCTCTCTCTCTCTCTTCTAGTCTGCTCTTATCAAATGGACATGGTTGCTTTTCTTTTCTTTTTTTTCTTCTTTCTTTTCCTCTTCATTAGTTAGCAACTCTCTCCACATCTGTCCTAAGTCCTTCCTCTGCAGACTATCTCATGCTAATCTCTCAACTTGGTTCTCCTCTCTCTCCCCTCATCTCTCTGCTTTTCTCTCCTCAGAGATTACACTCAGACCTCTCTCTCTCTGTCTCTCTGTTCGTTCTCCTCTCGTTCCCCGTTCTTCTACTCTCACATCCTTCTTATCCCGTTCCGGTCTGTCCAAAAAAGGGCGAGTACCATTGGTCAGTATTTTTACCCCTGATACCCGAAGTTATCTCCCTCTAATTCCATTGGATATTCAAATCATGACAGCCACGCCTACACGCCTCACTCTCTGTGGTGGTCAATTGGTCATTTAATTGATTAGCTAGATTTCGCCCCCACCACACACTACCTTCTCCCTCTCCCTTTCCTGCTTTAACCTGCGACGTCCGACTAACAATGGCGCTGGTTCCACAAATTGGCTAGATGAGCCTGAGCCAGGCGCTACGACTCGTCTCGCTAGACATCGAGGCGTCGGTTCAAAGCTGCTTAGTCCGTCTGGCTGGACAGACCGTCTCTGTGGAGCCTCTCCCCTATGCTTAATTGGCTGGATACGAACCATGGGCCCGTCTACGTGGCGCCCAGAATATTTGAGTTAGAGCTTATGTCCAAACAACCTGGACCACGACTTGGTTGTTCTATTTTTTGACCGTGACACAATTTCCCCCTTGCAAAAGACTAGCACCGCATCGTCTCAAAACCACGGTACAAAAAACAACAACAACCGAATTTGCTGACACACAGCTACACGTGCAAAGTTTTAAAAAATACTTTACAACCAACGGTTTATAAATTATAAATATATCATTAGTGAATACCACTCCAATGAGTTATCATTGACGTGCGCTCTTGCGTTATTTCAATTCATTTTATAACGACCTCTGTGCGCACCTATGCAATCCCCTTACCTGCGGATTTGCATATCTTCTCTTCCCAATTCTTATGAATAGCACAATATAATATGATCACGATCCATGACACTTCACTGAGGAATCTCCGTCCTCACTTTATTGCAAATAATGCATCACTACACAGCGACTGTATGCTCCAAGCATAACTACATTTCACATGAACAAGTCTCACAAAAAAAACATGAACAATTCACACAAAAAATGAACCAAAACCAATGGGGGAAAGAACCTATCCCAAACAACTAACTGTAGTCAAAATTTTA
>CM031620.1:35078802-35088802 GCA_018398815.1 Conus ventricosus
AAAAGAGAAGAAAATGGGGGAATATATTGTAAATATATTATAAATATAAATATATATAGAGATATTTTATCTTTCTTTCTTTTATTTTATGAATGTCATTGTATTTGTTGGGCTCATTGATTCACCCAATTCTGTTAACTACCTTCCAATTGGGAGCGGAAACCTCAATTTCAATATAATCCGAGGGAACTGAATTATATAAAATAAATGTCTCTTCTGGAGAAAAAAAATTACTGGGGGAATCGTGCGGCTGGCCGATGATAATTCTCTGTCGGTAATGTTGTTGTTGTTGTAGTTGTTGTTGTCGTCTCGTACCCTGACTTAAAGACTCCAGGGATCATCCAAACAGCCGAAGTACTGAACACTATGGTACAAATGCATCAGCTGGGGATGAGAACATTACGCGTGTGACCGTTTTTGATTATCCCGCACATGGGCAGCACACTCCGACTTCGGGTTTTTTTTTTTTTTAAACTGATAATGTTATGCTAGGAGCTTGGCACAACTGAAGACAATCCCACATAACTATGCAGAGAATAACAACATTTTGATGTAGCCTTGGTGTTCTAGCCTATGTCAATTGGCTGACACAGCCTTAAGCCAAGGTTGGTAATGACACCTGGCATTTTACCTGAACCTGCCTAAGTTTTGTTCTCTGATATAAATAATGACCAAAAGTGAGACCTCCATCCTTAACTTATCTTGTTTGTCATGGAGATATATTCAAGTACACAGGTTTTCTTTTTTGCCCATTTGAAAACATATGACTTAGTTGCGTCCAATCAGTAAGCCTTTGTATGTTAAATTTTATGTACTAGTTCGTCTCAATCACTTGTAAGAAGAGGTGTATCATCTCCAAAAAATTCACATTTAATCACTTGTAAGAAGACGTGTATCATCTCCAAACATTTCACATTTACATTTACCAAAACATCGTAAGTCACCGACATAGATGGAAAACAAAAAAGGCCTTCATACAGATCCCTGTGGTATCCATATTTTATAAACATGTCTTTTGACGTTTGATTAATATTCATCCCCTGACGGTTTCCAATTATATACAGAAGATTATATGAGCTTTGAATCAGTGAGTTAATCTTAAAAATGCCTAGTTACGTAATAACAGCGAATAGTTAAATCAAGGCTTTTCAGTGTTTACAAAAAGATTACCAGTAAGTTAATTTCCATTTATGCTTATTACAGAAAAATCAGAACGCCGTGTGACGATTGCGTAACAAGAATAGTTTTCGTATTGACGATCGTTTTCAACTAGGTAAGTACAAAGAGACTTAGAATGTGCTTTTCAACAGATGTCATAAACTAGACAAAAAGGAAATAGGCTTACAATTTGATGGATTTGACGAACCACCAGTTTCCTTCAGAGAACAAACCTTAGCTTCGTTAGATGTTAAGGAAAAAATCTGTCTACTGGCAATTTCTTGAGGATTGAGGTTTAAATATTTTTACTTCTGAACCATTCAAATACATGATTGTTTGAAAAAGTAACAAAACAGCCAGTTTTTGGAGATTAAAAGTAAAACAAATATCCTCTGATTATTTTAATCCGATCTATCATGCCATGCGATTTTATCCGTAATCTTCGCAAAATGATTACATCGATGACCTATGGATTCCCTCCCTGTATATTTATTGTTCAACACATTCATCGCCTACCAAATCTGACATCAGCCTTTAAAAATATTCATATGTTTTGGTAGTAATTATTGTAAGATTTACACCCCTCCCCCCTCCCCTTTTCCTTTTATTTAATTGTGTATCTTTCAGAAGTTGCTCAGAGTTCTTTTATGATGTTTGTGTTTTTTCCCCTCCTTTTTTCTCTTTCTTTTCATTCATTTATTTCTTTGTTTCGATCCACGGTGGTGTTGTTTCCTCTCTGACTCTTTTCTTTATTAATGGAGCATCGTGGTTATGCACACAAATAAATGCCATGACTAGCTATTCCATTGCCATCTTTCACCTGTGTAATCAAATAGCGTTTTCACATGGCCTGATAGAAAATCTATGAAATTTCTTAATTATCTTTTCTGTCTTCCTTTGCAAGCAGTATTATATGCTTTAAAAAAAGCAGATATGACAGATTGTCACGGACAAAAAATGAAACAACCCCTAACTTGGGGGAAACAACCTAACTTGGGGGGAACAACCTAACTTGGGGAGTCGCCAGTCAATTTGTTCGGACCTAAGTCCAAACTCAAACATTCTAGGCGTCAGAGAGACGGGCCCATAGGTCGGGTCGGCCAATTAAGCTTAGTGGAGAGGCTTCAGGAAGACGGTCTGTCCGGCTATACGGGCTAAGCAGCTTTGACCGACGCCTCGATGTCTAGCGAGACGAGTCGCAGAGCCGAGCTCAAGCTCATCTAGCCACTTTGTGGAACCAACGTCATTGTTACTCGGACGTCGTGGTGCCTACCCAGACTCAGCTGGCCAATTTAGATTGACCAGTGTCCACCACTTAAGCCACACCGCGCCAGTGAAGTAGGGAAGGGGGGAAGGTAGTGTGTGGTGGGGGGTGAAATCTAGCTAATCAATTAAATGACCAATTGACACCACAGAGAGTAAGGCGTGTAGACGGGACTGTCATGATTTGAACATCCAATGGAATTAGAGGGAGACAACTCGGGTGTCAGGGGTAAAAATACTGACCAATGGTACTCGCCGTTTTTGGACAGATCGGAACGAATAAAGGAATTGCGTGAGTGAGAGAACGGCAGAACGAGGGGAAGAACGAATAGAGAGAGAGAGGGAGAGAGAGGTTCGGAGTGGAGCTCTGCAGGAGAGAAGGGCAGAGAGAGAGAGAGATGAGGAGAGAAGAGAACCAAGTTGAGAGATTAGCATGAGATAGTCTGCAGAGGAAGGACTGAGGAGAGATGTGGAGAGAGAGAAGAGTTGCTAATTTATGAAGAAGAAAAAGAAAAGAAAAAGAAAAGAAAAGCAAACCATGTCCATTTGATAAGAGCAGACTAGAAGAGAGAGAGAGAGAGAGAGTGCAATGCGTTAATGCAGGAAGAAAGAAAGGAGAACAGATCGATGTTGATAGTCACTGTTCTACCCTAACCGGGGGTTCGACCTCATACCTGGCAGCGTCACTTCGCCAAGCAGAACCACAGACCAACGCCAACAGTCTCACCTGACCAGGCGCCATCAGACCACACCAGTGCCGGCAGTTGTGTCGTGTTGTGAAAGTGACAGTGAAAAGAAAAGAAAAGAAAAGAAAAGACAGTGATTCGTGAATAGTTAGATCACCTGGCCAGGTAAAGTAGAAATCTGTTTATACCCGGGTTAGTTAATGATGTTTTAGATAAATGATTTTGTGAAGTTCAGGAAAGAGAGAATGTTTTTATTTTGTTTGATTCTATATGCATTGATGTTCTTTCTATGATCATGTATAGTAAAGTTATAGACTTTACTAGTGGTTTGATGTGACGAATGCATGATATATGAATGAGATTGTAAGCAAGCTGTGAGTGTGTTTGGGCTGTGCGCTAGTCCTTCTCCACTGACATTACACCGAGGTTGACACAGATCTCTCAAAATATTTGCACTGCGCTTTGAAGGTGAAACAAAACCTTTTTTTTTCGTTAAAAAATCAGAATACACGAAAATACGGGCAATAATGCACTAGGTTGGAAAGAAATATACAACTCATTTTTTATGAGCTAAACTCTCTCTCTCTCTCTCTTCTCTCTCTCTCTCTCTCTCTCTCTCTCTCTGACACACACACACACACCACACACACACACACACACACACACACAACACACACACACACATTAAAGCACGCGCGCGCTCGCGCACACGAGGTCGCAAGTACGCACACACATGTAAGTTGTCTACCTCTTTACACCTTATCGTACTAACTTTTTAAAAAAAAAGGCTACAGTTTACCCTGCTCCTCCAACCTTCCTCCCCAACCTTCAGGATGTTGACAGTGCTATACCTTAAGTTCCCCTCAATCGCATTTCTATACCCTACGAAGAAATAAAGAAAATCAATACTTTGAATAATGTCACATGCACCTCACTTTAAAGCACAATGATCAGTACCAAGAGCATCTTTACATAAAACAATCCATAATCAGTTTCGTTTAAAAAAAATTGCTTCTGTTGCATTGAAAATAGTTCACGACAGTCGGCATCAATTGAACAACGAAATAGTTTCACGACCCACCTTCGGTGTTTTCTTGTGCGGTGTGCGTAGGTATGTGCAAGAGAGAGAGAGAGAGAGAGAGAGAGAGGGGAGAGAGAGAGAGAGTCTCGTGTGCTGTGTGTGTTGCTGCGAGTGTACGTGTGCGTGTGTAGGTGCGAGTGCGTGTGAGTGTGTGTGTGTGTGTGTGTGTGTGTGGGGGGGGGGGGGGGGGGGGGGGGGCGCACGCGCTCGCGCGCGTGTGTGTGTTGGTCTGTGTGCCGGTGTCTGTGTACCTGTGTGTGTGTGCGTGATAGGTTGCGATGCATCAGTGCCCGTTAGTGTCTCTGAAACAGCTGCTCATGAAATGTGGAAAAACAATCATGGTTTCATCTTACAGGGCCGAAAAGGCACGTGCATCGCTGTTTTATTTCTCTCTCTCTCTCTCTCTCTCTCTCTCTCTCTCTCTCTCTCTCTGTAAAGCTGCTGACACACGAGCCTTTTCGTCCGTACAGTTGAGACGAAACGTTTGAACCTGTGCGGTCCGACAGTCAGTGTCGAACGGACGGAGTGCTTCACGATAGTTTTAAAACTTCGAGTTTGATCCCACATGCCGCTTCAAAGGACTGTACAACTGAATACAAAGCCTTTTCTCGAATATTTAGATCATTATGATTTTTTGAGATGACATTCCAAAACACATCATGGCCTTGGTACGATTCAATCAAATGTTTGGTCTCCGAATCGGACAGTCTGACCGCCTTGTTGGACGACGCCATTTTTCCTTGTGTCATGGGTGTTGGCTCAATGCTGAGCGTTGATTGGTTGGAGGATACTAATTGTCCGTTTCGAATAGATCACGGTGTATCTCGAACGGTCGGGTTTAACTGGACGCCGAAGTCCGTTTGAGATGTACGTTTACTATGAAAGACGCTACGTTTGGGATCGGGTTCGACCGGTACTTCCGAAGCGTACGGGCGGGGAGGCTCGTGTGTCAGCCGCTTAACACCTTGCACCAGGAAGCAGGCACACAAACGGGGACACGTGCGTGGCGCGCACGCGAGCGCGCGCACACACGCACGCATGCACGCTCTCTCTCTCTCTCTCTCTCTCTCTCTCTCTCACACACACATACACACACACACACACAGAGGAGGAAGCTAAATGTTTGAAAAGGTTAATGAGCTCGTCGGTACTGTTTGTAAGCGGGTTTGCCTGCGAGAGAGAGAGAGAGAGAGAGAGAGAGAGAGAGAGAGAGAGAGAGAGAGAGAGAGAGAGAGAGAGAGAGAGAAGACAGACAGACAGACAGACAGACAGACAGACATTCTGCTTTTCTCCAGCTCCGAGCTGAACGTATAGTTCTCCAGTTCTGGACACACACACACACACACACACACACACACACACACACACACACAACACACACACACACACTTCGCAAAGAACACTGGACAGGTATTTCGTGCGGGTATCACACTCATGGTGTCACATCAACACTGGTTTTGCTCCAAGACACCCGACATCACCGGCGCTTCTCAAACAGCGCGTTTGTTACCTGTCAGAACACGGCCATCCGACTGTGAAGGTGCTTCGCAAACAATAGTTTACCCGTCAAGGTGATAACCCCGATGGTAAAGTCGATCGAAAGCAACGTGTTATCTGTACTGGGGGTGCCACGATAACAGGCGCTCTGCAAATAATGTTACCGCGTCGTGGGCTTTTTGTAGACAGTATGTCCGTCAGTGATGTCATCCGACGTTATAGGCCATCCTCGAACAATGTTACCTATGAAAATGATGCCAGCCGATATTATAGGCGCTTCGCAAATTTACTTGCCAAAATAATGGCGCCAGACGTTATAGGCGCTCTGCAAACAATGTTACCTGTCACAATCATGCCAACCGACGTTACAGGCGCTGCGTAAACAATGTTACCTGTGAAAATAATTACATCGGGCGTAATAGGCGCTCTGCAAACAATGTTACCTGTCAATGCCACCCGACGTCCTAGGCGCTCTGCAAACAATGTTACCTGTCAATGCCACCCGACGTCCCAGGCGCTCTGCAAACAATGTTACCTGTCAATGCCACCCGACGTCCTAGGCGCTCTGCAAACAATGTTATCTGTCAAAACAATGCCACAACGATGTTATAGGCGCTCTGCAAACAATGTTATCTGTCAAAACAATGCCACACGATGTTATAGGCGCTCTGCAAACAATATTATCGTCAAAACAATGCACCCCGACGTTATAGATGCTGCGCAAAAAATTTTACCTGTTAAACTAATGCCACTCGGCGTGATTGGCACCCCACAATGTTATCTGTCAAAATGGCATCAGGCGTTATATAGGTGCTCCGGAAAAAAAAAAGCACCGTTAACTGTCAAATAACGCCACCACACGTTACAGGCGCTCCGCAAAAATAAGATGTTTTGGTCAGTGAAACCATCCGACATTATGGCGCTCCGCAAACAATATGTTATCTGCCATCGCGGTGCCTACCACCCGACGTTACAGGCGCCGTGAAAATCGTTCGCGAACTTTGTTCATCAAAGTAACAGCATTCGACGCTGCCAGCAACACGTTGTCTGTCCGTAATTCCATATGACGTTATGGGCGCTCTGCAAACGTTTTTTTAACTTGTCAAAGTAATGCCACCCTATGCCTGACGCGCTCCGCAAACAAGATGTCTGTTAGCGATGCCGTCCAACGTTGTAAAGCGCTCCGCAGACGTTACGTAATCTCTTCAAGAGCCTCCGCAGGAGGAAAGGAAGTAGGGAGAGGAGAGGAAGAGAGAGAGAGAGAGAGAGAGAGAGAGAGAGAGAGAGAGAGAGAGAGAGAGAGAGAGAGAGCAGAGAGAGACAGACAGACAGACAGACAGACAGAGACAGAGACATAAAGAAGAGAGAGAGAGACAGAGAGAGGTGATGAGGCGATGCTGTGGGGAAGGGGCTAAGGTGATGGGGGAGGGTGTCATGGGTGGGTGGACAGTTGACGTGTGAAGGTGAAGGGGCGGTGGAGGGAGGGAGGGAGGGAGGGACATGCGAGTGTTGACGACGCCGAGCGTAAATCTGAGGGTCGTGGGTTTGATTACTGGCAACGCTTTGGCGGGTAGTTCTCAGCGAGCACCCGGGGGCACTTTGCACCGGTGTTTTTATCGCTAGAAAAGAAAAAGAACACCCGAAGGTGCTGGGGAGGACCCAGAGAAGCACTGTCTTCGCCTGCCTTTAGAGCAGTCCTGTACCACCCTTGGAGGCCTGCGCTGTGCTGACGATGGGTACAGGCACGCACAGGACACTCCATTAAGATATCAAGGGACATAACTGCTCCTGAACAGAGGTAAATTAGACTACAGGATGCAGCCCATAACAGCCTTAAAGTAGCATCCCCCATGGGTGCACCAGCCCGCATTCCATGACTGCAGAGCCCACCGGCGAAAAACACCACCCCCCAGCCGCCGAGCACACCCCACAGACCCAACCACCCCTGCCCACGGACAGATGAAGACAGTGCCACTCCAGACACAGCCAAGCTTTCGCCATACGGTCTTATGTGCCCTCAAGAGAGAATCCAAAGTTGTAGTCTTTCCCACTGTCAACAGGACTTTCCCTGTGGTCAGTGGGTCTTTCCTCACCGTCACTGGACCTTTCTCAGGGTCAGCCTAGTTAAGGCAAAGAAGAAAAGAAACACCCGAAGGTGCTGGGGAGGACCCAGAGAAGCACTGTCTTCGCCTGCCTTTAGAGCAGTCCTGTACCACCCTTGGAGGCCTGCGCTGTGCTGACGATGGGTACAGGAAACGCACAGGACACTCCATTAAGATATCAAGGGACAAAACTGCTCCTGAACAGAGGTAAATTAGACTACAGGATGCAGCCCATAACAGCCTTAAAGTAGCATCCCCCATGGGTGCACCAGCCCGCACCAGCCCGTGTTTTATCGCTATTTCATCGAGGAACGGGGTTGCTGAAGAGGTATACAGTCTGTTGCTAGATGGCCAGTCGTACTACGACGCCCTCTCGGGAAGCCACTGCTCAGTACTCAGGCATGCAAGTGTGTGGAAACGGCTGTAGTGCCTGTGTGCGTGTTAACTGAGAAATCGGCATCCTGTGCCACCGTCTGCCCTCCACAGCAAAGCAGCTTTCACACTGGGGTGACTGCAGGCGGAAACTGAAGCATGGGAGCAAAAGTAGAATTGGGGGACAGCAAAACGAACGGGACTAAGAAGATACAAAATAAACACAACGTATTAGACCTACTGATTTTCTTCAGCTAGCGCAAATAACGTTCTAAGCAATGAAACCAAAGGACGAACAGTTTCTTATACCTGGTACTCGTTGTTTTGAATTCTATTTGTCCCGCCTGAAGAAGACCAACAGGTCGAAACGTTGTGTCTCGTTTCTAACTTGTTCGTTCTATTTCACTGGCTGCCCAGTGATTTTTCTTTTGCTCTCATAAGCCAAAGCAGTTTCCAAGTTGTCACCGTACGACGCTGTTTGTTAGCCGGGCACAGAGGGTGATAGGACTCAACATTTCCTGTACCTACATGCTTCTTGTTTCAACACTATCAACAAACAAAAGCTAGAGAAAATATACAATATTTCAGAAAGACACGCGCACACCAAGGATGCCTAAAGAGAAGATCGGCCCCGTCAACAACTTCGTACTGGACCGTGTCGTGAACCCACTGTGACCGATGGATGATGGTACACAGTGTGACAAATGATATGAACAAGGTCTGATATATGACATACACAAAACAACGCAGCTAGGCACTGCAGTCCTTTTAAAGTATTCAGCCATAAAACGGCTTTTGTTGTACACATCTGGGCTGTAACTAGATTTGTGTGATCTAGTTCAGTCACTGTCCTCATTTTTCCCTACCCTACAGCTCCATGATATACATTTGGAAATAGTACAAATCCCAGTGCCAACATAACCATAAATGGTGAGCCCCTGGAAGAATGACCAGCTTCAGGTACTTGGGAGCGACCCTGTCCAAAGATGGCACCTGCACAGCAGAAATCCGAATCAGGATCAACTCTGCATCAGCAGCAATGGCCCCGACTGAACAGGGTTGGAAGAGCAACATCAAATTCCACACGAAATTCCGGCTCTACAAGTCACTAGTATCTCCATCCTGATATATGGCTGCGAGACATGGACACTGATGGCCGAAACAGAAAGAAGAATCCAGGCGTTTGAGACCAGGTGCCCGAGGAAACTACTCCGCATCTCCTACAAAGAACACAAGACCAATGATTATGTGCGGAAACCTGGGCATCAACCAGTTGAGGCCCACGAACCACATCTGGCAAACCGTCAAACGACGGAAGATGGCATGGTTTGGCCACGTCATTTTCACAACACCCTCTCTAAACCCCTCCTTCAAGTACCGTTGAAGGAGGGGGCAGACGAGGACGGCAGAGAAAGAGCTGGTCCGAAAATAAAAGGACTGGACCAAAATAACCATGCCAGATCTCCTCACGACAGCTACAAACAGAAGAGCCTGGAGAGAAACGGCGGTTTTCCTCATCACGTCCCCCCCAACGACCCCAGCGGTCAGGGAACGACTGACTGACTGACAAATCCCATGCACATCAGTGAACTAAGGCGATGTATCACACATGCCCATAGATATATATTCTTACGCTGCATGCGTTTACGCATCTACAAGCCAGTTCAAAGCAGTCGTTTACAGTTTAGTTTGAGATCTTGAGTCTTGAATGCAAAGATAGGAAGACAGACAAAATAAAAGAAAGAAGAATGGAAGTAGACAAGATTTTGTATATTTCAAACCAACATACAGTACCGAGTGAGATGAATGGATTCTATATTGGATGCTGCAACTGATGATCC
>CM031620.1:35093802-35106302 GCA_018398815.1 Conus ventricosus
ACCTATGTTGTTATCATACAGTCATTCAATCGCAAACATAACACGTGTAATTACATCGATGATAAAGCCTAGAATGAACAGTTTCGTTTTGACCATGCAACCTTCTTTCCACTTGAAGATCTTCTTCGGTGGCAACTGGGGGTAACCCCTCACAAGACAAAGCGCACCTGTCATTTGCACCAGTGCAACATACAAACCGCACCTGATCACTTGCCAGTTCTCACATACCCCAGGAACAACTGCGATTGCTACACACCCGGGACGATAGCTAATCGCAACGGATTCTCATCTGCACCGTGACATATACATGTGGCAGTAGAATGCACATAATTTTGCCGTTGGAAAAGGCTTCGATCGGGCTTGAAATTAACTTTCTTTGGACGGAGAGGAGGGCAAGAGGAGGAAAGGGCCTAGCGATGAAGGCGAAGGAGGAGACTTAATGGTGCGGCAGTATTTTATTTGTGGATGAATATATGACCGTTGCCTCCGTCTGTCTGTCTGTCTATCTGCCTGCCTATCTGTCTGTCTGCCTGCGTGTTGATCTATGTATCTATCTTATATATCTGTGCATCTATCTGTCTTATCTCTTTATCTATCAGTCTGTCTGCCTGTCGATCTGTCTTATGTATGTATCTATCTACCTAAGGTTAAAGTGAAGGCAATGAACTGTCACAGACTGACCGTGGCACGACACAATGGAAGGCGGAGCCCATCCCGCTCCTTCCGCCGCCTTAACCTTCCCCGAACAGAATCAGGAACTCGTTCTCTGCCGGGTGGACGAACAGGATTTTCAAGCCGTGAAAACCGATGCCGTGAACGGTTCCACACAAAGACGGACAACACCAGGCAGGGCAGAGTGCGCGAGTCATTCCACTTAATGAATCGCTGCCAGATAGATGGGGTTTTTGTTTTCATCGTAAAACTACCTACTGCAGTGCTGTGAGAAAAAAAATACACAAAAGGCCAGACACCGACAACTAGCAGTGAAGATGGAGAGCTAATTCCAGGGGTTAACTTTTCTTTACGTCGTACCAGACAAAGTGCATGGTGAATGTATGTTATGTTACACATTGTTGTAGGAGAAACCAGTGTAAAGTCTATCTAGAACGATGACAGGTGAACGGGTCACAAAGGTTAAAAAAATGTGGACGACAGTAACACACACACACACACACACACACACACACACACGCACACACATACACACACACACACACGCATGCCCGCACACACACAAGCACGCACACACACAAAGCACGTACACACACAACACACACACGCGCATGCACGCATACACACACACACACCACCACACACACACACACACACACACACACACACATTGGAAAAGCTAGAGTCCACGAGAGTGACATACAAGTAGACATTACTATCACCCTGAAGGCATGAACACAATTCATTGTATCTTCTTATCTTACAAATGGATAAAAATGTTAACGGCCCGTAATAAAAATGGTCAGAGCAACTGCCTGCGGAGCCAGAGGTCAAAGTTCGTTTTACACCTGGGATGGGATTATTACGGCTTTAAAACTCTCCCGGTCCATCCAACAGTGAAGGCGTACCCGATTCAGATCAGGGAAAGTTAAGGCGGTGGAGGGACGGATACAAAAATAAATATGCTAAGTTCAAAACAACTGAACGTCTTAACAGACTTATGAATAATAAGAAGCAAACTAACATCTCCATAATATCCTCTTTTCGCCCTCACATTCCCACCCACCCCCTACCCCTCCTTAAAAAAAAAAAAAAAAGGAAAACGTCACTGCAGTGTAAAATGCTTTGTAGTTATTCGTGACTGTCAAATGACTAGTTCCGCCAGTGTGGTGTGTATTCGAATTCGCCACTTAATTAAGCGTATCTGATGTGTTTTCAGGACCAACCTGTAGAGTGCATGCCAATCAGGTTCTTGTTCAGTCGGCTGTATGCTCACGAGGTGAGAAGATGTCACGGCACAATTTCGAATATGTCACGCACGATCCGCTCCCGGAGGAGGGTCCAATTAAAAGTTCTCAAATGCTGGTTTTTTTTTTCTTTTTTTTCTTTCTTTTTTTATAGTGATATAAAACTGGAAACTTTCGTGGGAAAGATCTGAATTCCCCGCGGTCTGAAATTTAGCCGCGTCACGCATGCACACACGCACCGCACACACGCACCGCACCGCACACACACACCACACACTCAACACACACACACACACACACAGAGGCGCGTCGGTGAGTGTGTACGTTCAGTATTACGGAAACGTTCCAATCAGAACAATCCAATATGCCAGATTAAAACCTTCTGATTTGAGGCTCACCAATTGGAATCTCATAGTCTGTCAGCAGAGCAACAACAACAACAACAACAACAATATTCCCCATCTAGCTCTGTCTCTGCCAACCTGTCGGTCCGTCAGTTTGTCTGCCTGTCTCATTGTGTGTGTGTGCGTGCGTGCGTGCGCGTGCGGGCGTGCGTGCGTGCGTGCGTGCTGCTTACGCGCGTGCGTCGTGCGGCGTGTGTGTGTGGTATGCGCGCGCTCGTGCGTGCGGTGTGGTGTGTACGTGCGTGCGTGTGTTGTGTTGTGCGTGCGTGCGGGGTGCGTGCGTGCGTGCGTGCGTGGTGCGTGTGGTGTGCTCGTGCGTGCGTGTGTTTTGTATGGCAGCGTTCCTCCCTCTCTTCAAAAAAAAAAAAAAAAATTTAAAATTTTTTTTGTTGTAATGGGTTTAAAAGTTTTTTTTCACCCCGGTTGGGCCTTTTTAAAAAAAAAAGAAAAAAGAAAATTAAAGGGAAAAGGGAAAGAAAGATGAAATGTTTCAGGGTTTGTTGCTCAGTGTAAAAATTTTCATGTAAGAAATCGGGGGTTTTGGGTGGTTTCCAAAAGGGGCCCTGTGCCCCCCGGGAAAACTGGTCCCCATAACAAAAAGGGAAATTTAACAAAAAAAAACTTTTTGCTAGATGATTTTTTAGGGAACAGTCGAGCTTTTAGAACAAGACCAAACGTACAGTATTTATTTTCCGTAGAACCAAGGTGGATGGCCGGCCCTTTTGGGAGAAAGGTTTTAAAAGGGAAAAGCGGCGGGGAAAAAAAACTAAGGGAAAAAAAAAACAAAAAAAAAAACGATACCGCCCCCACCCAAATTTTCCGCCCTTGATGCTGTTCCGCAAAGTTACTTTTGGAGAAACCCCCACCCAACCCCAGACCCGTCAGTTTTACGCCGCCCCAGACCCCGGATTCCCTTACGGATTAAAATAAAAACCCGTCCGGGTCGTCGATTTCGGGACTTTCCCTTCATCTTTTTGGGAAAAAACTGGCCCCCAAGACAGAACAAAACCCCGTCGGCCGTGGACCAGTCTACGTCGGGAGGATTTTTGTATACGCAGCACAACCCAAAGGGCTCATTTCCGGTGGAAATGTGGGTTTACCAAAAGGGGGGGGGGGGGGGGGGGGGGGGGGGGGGGGGGGGGGAGCGGGGAAGGGGCCGGGGGACACTGGGGAAATGGTCTGTGCCCGGGAACCCGGGGCCCTTTTTTACGTCATCGCTGGCCCCCGGGGGACGTCATTGTGAAATTTTTTTGGTTGAGGCAGGGAAGGTCATTTTAGGGCCCCCCCTCCTTGTCCCAAAAAATTCTTTCCCACTTTGTTTTTCCCAAAAGTAGAAATCTGTTTCCGTGTTCTTTTGGACACGCTTTAAACCTTCCCCCACCCACAGAGTAAACCGGTTTTTCCCATGAACGAACAGAGACTGCGTTTGGTTTAAATGATGTGCTCGCGCGTGCGTGGTAAAGTCGGTGTGCACGGCAGTTTGTGGGGACTTTTGTGGCATGCGGTGTGTTTTGTGTGTGTGTGTGTGCGTGCAAAATGCACAAATTTTTTAAAGTTTAATAAAGTGTGTGTGTGTGGGTGTTGTGTGTGTGTGGTGTGTGTTTTGGCGTCCCGGGGTTTGGTGGTGGTGCGTGCGTGCGTGTGTGTGTTTGTTGAAGCCATTTGCGGTGAATATGTAAAATGGATGTGTTGGGCAATCTCGTATTGCATATTTTGTTTGTTTTTCAATTGTCAAAAGATTTTAAACTATGTTTTTTATCTTTTTTTCTTTCCCAATCCCCCAAACAAAAACACGTTTTAATTCATCGATGTTTAAAGCCTAGAATGAAAGTTTCGTTTTGACCAGAAACCTTTTTTTTCCACTTGTAGTTTTCTCCCGGTGGCAACTGGGGGAAAACCCCTCAAGCCCAAAGCGAACCCGGGTCATTTGCACCTTGCAACATACAAACCGAAACCTAAATCACTTGCCGGGTTTTTCACTTTACCCCAGGAAAAACTGCGATTGCACACCCCGGGACGTTGCTAACCCGCAAAATTTCATCTGCCCCGGGGAAAATATACATGTGGCAGTAGAATGACTTTAATTTTCCCTTTGGGAAAAAGGTTTCGTTCGGGTTAAAATTATCTTTTCTTTGGACGGAGAGGAGGGCAAGAGGGGGAGGGGGCCCTTTTGCGATGAAGGCAAAAGGAGGAGACTTAATGGTGCGGCAGTATTTTATTTGGGAGGGAATTTTTGCCCTTTCCCCTGTCGGGTCTGTCGGGTCTTTCCCCCTGCTATTGTCGGGTCTCCCTGCGTGTTGATCTTTGTATCTATCTATATACCCGTGCATCTATCTGTCTTATCTTTTATCTATCAGTCTTCTCCCTGTCGATTGTCTTATGTATGAAATTTTTCTTCCAAAGGGTTTAAATTTAAAGGCAATAAAACTGTCACGGGACTGACCGTGGGCCCACAAAGGGGAAGGGGACCCCATCCCGCCCCCTTCCGCCCCCTTTAAAAACCTTCCCCAAAAAAGAATCGGGAAAATCGTTTCTCCCGGGTGGAAAAAACATTTTTTTCCCAAGCCTTTAAAAAAAACCCGATGCCGTAAAGGGTTTCCCACACAAAGACGGACCCCCAACAGGGCAGGGGCAGGGGTTGGCGAGTCTTTCCCATTTAAATTTGAATCGCTGCCGGGAAGAGGGGTTTTTTTGGGTTTTCATCTTTAAAACAAAAACCCTATGCAGTGCTGTGAGAAAAAAATAAAAAAAAGGGGCCGGACCCGCAACTACCCAGTGAAGATTGGAGAGGTTTTCCAGGGGTTTAACTTTTTTTTAAGTCGAAACCAGAAAAAAGGCATGGTGAATGTAGTTATTTTACAAATTGTTGTAGGGGAACCAGTTTTAAAGTCTATCTGGGAACGTTTGGGGTTGAAGGGTCACAAAGGTTAAAAAAAAGTGGACCCAAAAGTAAACCAACACAAAACACACAAACCCACACACCTCAAATACCCCCCAAAAAAACCATGCCCGCACACACAAAAAGCCGCCACCAAAAGAAGTACCACACAACAACAAAAGCGCATTTCACCCCATTTCACACTCCAAAACACCACCCCCACACAAAAAACAACCAAAAAACACACACATTGGAAAAGCTAGAGTCCCGGAGTGAAAATTCAAGTAGAAATTTTCTTTCACCCAAGGCTTGAACACCTTTTATTTATTTCTTTTCTTCAAATGGATAAAAATGTTAACGGCCCCTTAAAAAAAATGGGCGGGGCAACTTTCCGGGGGAAACCCGAGGTTTAAAAGTTCGATTTTCACCCGGGTTTGGGGTTATTTCGGATTTTAAAAAATCTCCGGTCCTCCAACGTGAAGGGTTCCCGATTCAGATCAGGGGAAAATTAAGGCGGGGGAGGGGGCGGATACAAAAATAAAAAATGCTTTAAATTAAAAAAATGAACGTTTAAAAGACTTATGAATAATAAGAAGAAAATAACATCTATAATATCCTCTTTTCGCCCTCAAATTTACCCCCCCCTTCCCCCCTTAAAAAAAAAAAAAAAAAAGGAAAACGTAATGCAGTGTAAATTTTCTTTTTTAGTTATTCGGACTGTCAAAAAGATATTCCGCCAGGTGGGGTTTTTATTCGATTTCGCCCTTAATTAAGCGTTTCTGATGGTTTTCAGGAACCAAAAATGTAAGAGTGCTTTTCCAAACAGGTTCTTGTTCAGTCGGCTGTTTGTCACGAGGGGAGAAAGGTGTCACGGAAAATTTTTGTATTTTCACGAAAGATCCGCTTTCCCGGGGGAGGGTCCAAATTTAAAAATTCTCAAAGGCTGGTTTTTTTTTCTTTTTTTTTTTTCTTTTTTTTTAGTGATATTTAAAAATGGGAAAATTTTTGTTTGGGATAATTTTGAAATTTTCCCCCCGGTCTGAATTTTTGCCGGTCAAGATGACACGCCCGCACCAGCAGCACCGCCAACACACACACAAACACACCAAAAACCACAAAAAAACCCCACAGGGGCGTCGGTGGGGGTGTACGTTCAGTAATTTTGGAAACGTTCCCAATTTTGAAAAATTCCCAATTTTGCCCGTTAAAAAAACCCTTTGATTTGAGGGGTCAACCAAATTTGGAAACATAGTCTGGGCTGAGGGCAACAACAACATCAACAACAAAAATTTTTCCCCCTTAGCTTGTCTCTGCCAACCCGTCGGTCCCTCAGTTTGTATGCCCGTTTTCATTTGTTTTGTGTGTTTCGTGGTGCGTTGGGGCGTGGGGTGCGTTTCGTGCGGGGCGTTTTCGTGCGTTTGGGACGGCGTGCGTGCGTGGGGGGTGTGTGTGGTTTTGGCGCGCTCGTGCGTGCGGTGTGTGTGGTATGCGTGCGGGGGTGGGGGTGTGTGTGTGTGCGTGCGTGGGGTGCGTTGGGGTTTCGTGCGGGGCGTGCGTTGGGTGCGTGGTGTGGGGTGCGTGGGCGTGGGTTTTTTGTGTTTGGTATGGGGTTTCAGTGTTTTCCCCCTCTCTCTCCTCTTCTCTCTTCTCTCTCTCTCTCTCTTCTCTCTTCTTTCTTTCTCTTCCCTTTCCCGATGGGTTGTACTGTATATATGTGTGGATCTTAACCCCCCGGGTTAAAAGGGCTTTTTTTATGGGTAAAAAGAATTTGGAAAAGGGGGCCCGGGGTTGGTGTCGGGGCGGGGGGGGGTTTGGTTTGGGGTTTTTTAAACCGGGGGTTTATTTTTTCCCTTTGTTTCCCCCCCCCCTTTACTTAGTTGGTTTCCTTTTTTTTACCTAAATCATCTTCAATTCAATTATTTATTAGGGTTTTTACCCTTTTTCTAACTTTTTCATCATTAAATTTTCTTTTTTAAATTTTTTTTCCAAACCTCATTCATCGTTGGTTTTCTTAACTAACTATTTTCATTTTTTAAATTTAAAATTTTTTCAAATATTTTATTTGGTTAAATTACATTTTTTTTCATTTTTTAAAAAACAAATTTTTTCGTTATGTTTTTTTTAAAATTAAGGGGTTTTGTCCCAAAGAACGTTTGGGCCCCAAAAGACAGACACGCTAAGCGATGATGGTTAACCGGAAAATTGCAAAATTCCGAAGATTATTTTAAATTTTGAACTGACGGAGAAGGCAAAAAAACCAGAAGGGAAAATGCGGGCAGAATTGGAGAGTAAAGTTTCCATTTATGTAACTTTGCCGCAAAAAACTCAAAAAAAACAAAACAAAAAAAAACAAACCAAAAAAAAAACAAACAAAAAAAATTTAAAGAGAGAGGAGAGAGAGGAGAGAGAGAGGAGAGAGAGAGAGAAAAGGAGAGGAAGGGAAAAAAAGGAAAGTTGTTTTTAAAAATTTGGTTTGCGTTAAAAAAAGTTTGTTGAAAAAAAAAAAAGGGGGATTAAAACAAAAAGACATTTTTCTCTATTCTTTTTTAAAAAGGACCGTTTATCTTTCGAGGAAAAAAAAAAAAAAAAAACCCGATTTTTTTCAGCCTCCCTATTTTTCGGGGCAATTGCACAAACGAAGATAACTAAAATTTCTGATGTTTCCCTTTACCATTTTACCAATGTATCATGTACGCCTACGTCGGGGGGAAAGCGGGGTTTAAGCCACACTCCGAAAGACGACAAATCCAAGCTTTGGTAACAACGGGCAGTTTGGACCCGGGTTCTTTAAAAAAAGTTTGGGTTTAAAGGCATCATTGCCCCTTATTCCGGCAGTCTTAACCCTACCCTTTAACAGGAAGTTTTTCATGAAGCTAAAAATTTTCCCCAGGCATGAAAAACAGCGCTCCTCTTAAAGTCCTATACGAAAAAAAAAAAAAAAACCCAAAAGGAAATATGTTTAAAAAATTTTGCCCCAATTTTACCCCTCAGTTGTGTTTGGGAAAAAATTTTTTAAAGGGGCCTTTTGTTTACAACAAATTTATCCTCTAAAAAATATTTCCTGTCCCTTTGGGGGTTTTTCTGTGGAGATCTCTCCACGATAAACCAGAAAAGGGTTTTTGGGAAAGATTAAATTTTGGCCTTTCTTGTTAAAGGTATAAAAAAAACCCTGCAATATAATCTGATACATCCCAAAAAATTTGATCCTGCTGGCATGAAAAGAGTTTCCTTAACCCAAAAAGGAAGGGGGGAAAGGGTTTTGAAAGGTTTTTCTGTTACCTTTCAAAACCCTCAAAAAAAAAAAAAAAAGAAAAAAAAAAAGCCCGGCGTTTTTGCCCGCTTAGAAAGGGGGAGTTTTTTTTTTTTTTTAATTTTTCCTGTAAGTGTCCCCAAGGTTTTATTTTGATCCCCTTTTAACTTTGTTTTTATCAGTGTTTTTTGGGAAACAAAAAAATCTAACATCAAAATTTTTGGGTATAAACAAGTATTTCAAATAGGGGTTAAAAATTTTGTTTTGCACAGCTATACTTTTAAATTGGGCTTGATGAAAGGAATCTTAAGCAAAACGTTTGGGCAAAAAATCTAATGGAAAGAAAAAAAGTACATTTTTATTTAAAAAAAAAAACAATAAACGTTTTACCCCATACATTTCGGGTCCTTCTCCTTTTTCCCCACGGGACAAAATTTGCACTTTTTTTTCGTTCTTTCAAATGTTTAAAAAAAGGTTTTTAAAAAAGGGTTAAAAATAAATAAAAAAAATTTCCGTTGCTTTGGTGTCTGAAAAGTTAAAAAATGTAAAGCGGGTTTAACAATTTCGTTAATCTTTTTTTTGCCCCAAAGTGATCATGCCCACATTTCTAACCTCTGTCACTGAGAAAAGGGTAAAGGGAGGGGACCAAAATGGGAAAAGGGGATTAGCGAGAGCCAGAACCAGTGCGGAAAGGCGGGGTGTTGTCAATGGGGGGTTTATGCTCACCTTTAAGTAAGTAAGTAAGTGAGTGTGGTGATGGGGAAATGAAAATGAGTAAGTAAGTTTAAGGGGTAAAACCAAAAACTTTTTTAGAACCCGCATCGGGAACCCTGGAAATATTGGGTTGGGAAACTGTTTTGAACTAGTCACAAAACAAAACTGTTTACGAATCTTGTTTTGCACACTCAAAGAAAGAAAAAGAAAATTTTATGAACTTTTATTTTGGTTTTAAATGATAGGGGTGTGCCTGAATTTCTGGCCCGTCTTGTTCCTTAAAATAATTTCCCAGAAAAAAGAAATTTCCGCAGCATGGTGTTGCCTTTAAAGGGGGGTACTACGAGCATGCCCTTCTAAAATTAATCGAAATCCTTATCCATTTTAATTCCCGGGAAATTGAAACCCGCTACCCGGAAACATTTTTTAAAATTGTAATTCATTTAAAGGGGCCCAAAAAAAACATTACTAGTCTTTGGGTTTTATACTGTTTTATTTTCTTTTGTTTTCTTCCCTAAGAAAAAAGAACAATTATTGTGCCCTTAAACTTGGGATCCCGATTTAAAAAATTTGTTCAAGCGTCCCTTTTAAAGAAGGCACAAAAGTGGCCTTTTTGTCTTTAAAGAGAAACAGGGAACTTATTATTAAATTTTCTCCTATGTTTTAATGTAGTGCGCAATTTTAAAACCATTCTAAAACTTTTTTGAATAACACCAGATCAAAAATTTTCTTGAAAAAAATCATGATTTTCATGGATACAACATGTCTGTTTTTAAGCCGTACACATATTTCTTTTTGAATCCCAAACCCATTTTGAATCGAATTTTTGCGATGAATGTTTTGGGGTAGCGGCCCGGGTTTTTAATTTGCCTCAAATGGCATAAATGAATATTTGTCAGAGGGTCTGTTTGGGAAATGTCTGTTTAGCTGCAATGAGAAGGGTTTTTCTCCCCTGTTTTCCCCCAATTTCCACTTTTACGTTGGTTTTTTAGGTTTTTTTATTCTTTATTTTTTTCGGGCAAATATTTTAAATTTTGTTAGCTATGGCGGAAATGTATCCACTTTTAGTTCTGATTTTTTTAAAAAAATTTGCTTGTTTACCCGGGTTTTTGTTTAGGCTGTAAGTGCAATATGCATATTTTTATATATATTTAAAAGGACAATATAAACATTAAAACCCTTTTTTTTGCTCTTTTGGGGTACATTTGTAATTTTTATGATTATGAAAAGAGCACCCGTTTAAACCGAAATGGCCATCTTTGGTCGGGGGGTCAATGGGCTCGGGAAACGTACATGTGCTGGAAAACTAAACTCTCCCCTAAGCCACCTGACGCCGTTTTTCTGCCTCGCCGCAGGGCAGGGGTATCTATCCAAAAGAAAATGTAATGGTGGGCGAGAGGGTTGTGACGATTGCCGAATGTCTACGACCACGACTCTTGTGAAAATAAAAACCCCCCGCACTTTGTAGTTTGTTTTCCCTGGAGGTTGCGGCAAAAAGTAAGCCCACTCCGGGGTGCAAAAAGAAAAGTGGGGGGAGGGGGGGGGGGGGGGGGGGGGGGGGGGGGGGGGGGAAGGGAAAACGGGAGGGGGTTTGAAAAGATTTTAACCCGCTTGACTGGGGCTATACCGGGTGGTCAGTTCCGTTTTTCCCGGGGGCGTGGTTTGTGTGTGCGTGTGGTTTGGGGCATTTTGGGGGGGTGTATGTGTGGGGTGTGTGTGTGTGTGTGTGTTGTGTGTGTATGATTTTGGAAAAGGGGGGTTGAGGTATGAAAAATGGAGGGGTGAAGACGGGGAAAAAAAGGGTGGAAGGAATAAAAAACAAACAAACCCAAAAAGTATGCATAAAAAAAAAAATACATAAACAATAAAACTCAACAAACAGTAACAAGAAAAACAACAACGAAAAAAACGCAATTTAAACAACCCGAGAGGGAAAAAATTTCCCCGATAGTTGGGTTTTTATGACAAAAAGCTTTTTTTGTTCTTGCTCTGACTGCCTGGGTTTTATACAAAGTAAGAAAATTTTTGGGCTGTCTATTTCCCTCCCTTTAAAAACAAAACAATGGCACACCTTAAAAAACGCCCCATCGAGGGTTAAACAGCATTTTTAGTTTTTTTTTTAAAAAATATGCAAATGCAGAGAAACGCCTTTTAAAACCGGGCCAAAATTATTGGGTTTGTTAAACCAATGTTCATTCCCCTCTTTTTTGTTTCTACAGAAAAGTTTTACAAGACATGAAAAAAAAAATTCACTGATTCAATTTCACCCGTCATAAAGGGTCCCAAAAACCCCAGGCATCAAATTTGGGGGACTGGCCTGAAGCGGGAAAAAGGGAAAAAGGTTTTAAAAATAAATTTTTCAGCTACAAGAAACGGGGGTCTTGTTCGCATACCCGTTTTTCCCTTTTTTTTCACCCTATTTCTAATAAAAATTTTAAACGCGGAAATCACTTTTATTTTTTCTTTTAAAGGGCCCCCTTTAAAAATTTTATTTCTCAGTTTGTATGCCCCACTTGATATTCATTTAGAAATTTTTGGTGACAGGCTTTTTTGGGGTTTTTGCCAACCTGTTTGAATGATTTTACAGCAAAAAAAAGGGAACTGGGGTCTGCCCTGCATGTTTTTTTCTTTTTTTTTTGCTTTGAAATCTAAATTTATACAATGATGAAGCTAGTCTTTTGAATGTGTCCGTTAATACTTCTATTAATATCTTGAAAACTGACACTACAAATATGGCTGCGTTGTACCCTTTTCCACATCCATACATTACACGTGTTACCTTTTCCACATCATATACATTACATGTGTTACCCTTTTCAAAATCATATACATTACATGGGTTTTTACCCCTTTTCCACATCACATACATTACATGTGTTACCCTTTTCCACATCATATACATTACATGTATTATCCTTTTCCACATCACATACATAATCATGTGTTACCCTTTTCCACATCACATACATTACATGTGTTATCCTTTTCCACATCACATACATTACATGTGTTACCCTTTTCCACATCACATACGTTACATGTGTTATCCTTCTCCACATCACTTACATTACATGTGTTACCCTTTTCCACATCACTTAAATTACATGTGTTACCCTTTTCCACATCACATACATTACATGTGTTACCCTTTTCCACATCACATACATTACGTGTTACCCTTCTCCACATCACATACATTATATGTGTTACCCTTCTCCACATCACATACATTATATGTTACCCTTTTCCACATTAATACATTACATGCGTTAACCCTTCTCCACATCACAAACATTATATGTGTTACCCATTTCCACATCACATACATTACATGT
>CM031620.1:35111302-35118802 GCA_018398815.1 Conus ventricosus
CCGTCCAATAGACCGGCCCATGGGTCCGGGTCCGCCAATTAAGCTTACGGAGAGGCTTCAGAAGACGGTCTGTCCGGCCTATACGGCTAAGCACTTTGACCGACGCCTCGATGTCAGCGAGACGGTCGTAGCGGCCTGGTTCCTCACTCATCCTGGCCAAATTTACACTGACACGTGCCCACACTTAAGCGCAAAAACGCGCCAGTTAAGTAGGGAAGGGGGGAAGTAGTGTGGTGGTGGGTGAAATCATGCTAATCAATTAAATGACCAATGACCCACCACAGAGAGTAAGGTGTGTAGGCGTGACTGTCAGATTTGAATATCCAATGGAATTAGAGGGCGATAACTTCGGTAAAAATACTGACCAATGGTACTCTCGCCCTTGTTGGACAGATTCGGAACACAATAAAGGGATGAAAGAGATGAAGAACGGAGAAAGGAGGGGAGAACGAACAGAGAGACAGAGAGAGAGAGGGTCTTGAGTGTAATCTCGGAGAGAAAAAAACAGAGAGATGAGGAGGAAGAGAGGAGAACCAAGTTGAGAGATTAGCATGAATAGTCTGCAGAGGAAATGAGGGAGAGAGTGGAGAGAGAGAAGAGAGTTGCTAACTAATGAAGAAGAAAAGAAAGAAAAGAAAACAAAGAATAGAAAAAGCAACCATGTCTAAACATTTGATAAGAGCAGACTAGAAAAGAGAGATAAGTGCAATGCGTTAACTGCAGGAAGACAGAAAGAGAACGATCGATGTTATATCACTGTTCTATCCTCACTGGGTTCGAACCTCATATCTTGGCCAGCGCCACTTTCATCAGCAGTCCAGCCTGATACGTGCCAGCAGTCCAGCCTGACCGTGCTAGTAGACCAACACCAGTGCCAGCAGTAGTGCGTGTGGTGAAAGTGACGTGAAAAGAAAAAAAGAAAGAAAAGAATAGACAGTGATTCGTGAATAGTTAAATCACCTGAGCCAGGTAAAGTAAAATCCTATTTATACCCGGGTAGTTAATGATGTTTTAGAAAAAGATTTTTTGAAGTTCAGAAAGAGAGGAATGTTTTATTTTGTTTGATTCCATATCATGATGTTTCCGTTTCTATGATCATGTGTTAGTAAAGTTATAGCTTTACTAGTGGTTTTGATGGACGAATGCATGATAATATGAATGAGATTCGTAAGCAAGCCTTAGTGTGTTTGGGCTGTGCGCTAGTCCTTCCTCCACTGACACACACCGAGTTTGACAATTATGGCGAGCCTGCCAGGAGATCCTGGCCCATTTATTATAATTGTTCAACTTCTCAAGAGGAAGCTGGTGGATTCAGTATTGTAATCCTAAGACAAGGGTTGTCCTTACTGTATGTTCCCCAAGATAGTTAAATACAGCTTGCATTGCTTCCAAGATAGTTTATACTAGGCTGCATTTCAGCCCCAGAGTACTTATTCGCACAGATTGCCTATCATTCCGCTCTCATAGTGGGGTCAGGCGCTGGGCCTCTTATAAAATTAACTACTTTGTCCCAGCTAATATTAGCATTCATAGTATTGTGCTATTATACTCACCTCGTTGTCGGTAAACCACAGTTTGGCCTGTCGTAGTAATAAAACTTGTTCACAAAAAAAAAAAAAAAAAAAAAAGAAGATATAATGGCGGGAAGAAAAGAACACCCCCTATTGAACAACTTGTGAGCGTCGCGCGTGATTTAGGTTATTCGGGAGAGAGTTGCGAAGCTTTGTTGAAACCCAGCAAAAGATGAAAGGGATGAACGCGCGGAAGAGACGAACGTAGTCCGCGGAGAAATACAGCGCAGAAACAGAACAATTAAGGATTCAGGCTAATGAAATCATGCAGCGCAGGAAACCAGAAAGAATGAAGCAGGAAACAGACAGAATAAGGGAAGCATCAGACGGAAAGATTAAAGGTTCAATAGAGTTGGAGAAAGTGAGAAACAAGGGAGACCACCGAGGATGTAGCTCACTTTCAGTGACTCTGTGCCGCAGCTATGCTCCCCGACCAAGTTGCCAAAATTCCTATGAAGAACCGATCGATGGATGCATACATCAGTCGTTCGAACGTTTGGCGACCATCCGGTTGGCCTCAGAAGAGTGGGCGTCATTTTGTCAGCGTTACGACGGGTAAGGCATACAGATCTTCACTGCGTTACCACAGAACAACAGTCGATTTTGTGCTGTGAAGGAGTCTTTAATAAAGGATTTGACCTCACAGAGAGGGGTTCAGGAAGAATTTCGTTCAGCTAAATTACAAGCAGGTGAGACTACACTCAGTTTGGTGCACGTCTGAGATCACTAAATTTGAGAAATGGTTAGCGTTAGAGTGGTACGAAAAAGGAGTTCGCTGAATTGAAGAGCTAAGTTATGAAGGAACGAGTTGTCAGGTACGTGCGGCCCTGAGTTAACCAAACAATTTGAAAAGAGACAGCCAGAGACAGCAGGAGAGTTAATTTGTTGAAGTGCGCAGAGGTTAATAGAAGAGGCACGTTTAGGGCACTAAAGGTGCAAAAAACAGGTGCAAGCACAGGTGAGAAGAATGCAAGGAACTAGGAGTTTTCTGCAGAGTCTGCAACCCAGTGTGGGGGCAGAAGGAAGGGCAAAGGGACAATTTAGGTGGTTCATTGTCAAAGAAGGGATACATGTGGCGAGGGATTTCGCATTAGGTTCCAGAAGGCAGCAGCCTTGCAAAGGTGGATAAGGCGTCAGGGAAACACCTGCTCAGTTGGAACCAAAAAGGGATCATCTGAAGAGGGTTGGAGTGCAGCCTTGGCTAGCACTGACAGCAGTCAGTGTCAGGATGAGGGCACTAGGCTGAGTGGTTCGTACCAGTGAAGAAGGGTGGTTGGCCACAAGGGTGAAAGTGTTACGAGACCACTGGTTGTTCATGCGTTGTAGTAACGAACAACGCTGTCGATAAAGGGGATTTGACAGGGCAAATCACAGACCTGTAACTCTAATCGATGGCACTGTGAGGGAGTTCCAGTTGCAAGATAGAAGTAACGTACCCCTTACTTCTCAGGCGATTGTCCTGCGTGTGATGAGAAACCCCTTCATGATTTAAGATCATCAAATATTCCGGTGCAAAGGAATCCAGGATCCTGAGTTGTTGACTGCTACAGAGCAGCAGTCAGACACGAGCAAGAAGGAGAAATGGTTGATAAACCGTTAGTTGTTCCAGGGAAGGAAGTCGGCATCGATGTGTCGCCTGATGGAGTTTAGGCAGGGCAAGAACAAGACCCCTTCGCTCGTGAAGTCCTTGGCGTTGCAAGAGGTGGAGAGAAACAGGAGGTTAGAGGAGGTGAGACAGAGTTTTCTTGTTCCTTGTCGCGATGTTCACCCACGGGGAAGACAGGTAAGGTGGACCATCATTAAGTACCACAGGTTATCGTGACACGTCATGTCCAGTGGGTCCCACGATCGCTCATGGCGGTCATCTCGGCACCAGCAAAACAGCTGACCGAATCTTTGATGACTTTCATTGGCCAGGACAATGCAGACAATCAAGCGTTTCTGTATTCATGTGAGTGTGTCTCAAGAGGTCAGCACAAGAGGGGTGAAAGGAAGGCAACCTCTTAAACCAGCCTCCTTTAATTGACACACCATTCAGGAGGGTGGCTGTTGATCTGATTGCCCCAATCTCGCCCTGTTCCAAAGGGGGCACAGTATGAACGTGTAAGGTTGCAAAGGAAAGGTTGCAGAAGGCGAGGTCGTTCAAAAGCAATATGACAGGAAGGTAGGAAGCAATCCCTCAGGCGGAAGACAAGTCCTGGTACCTGCTTTCCCACGGTCACAACAAGCTGCTGATGCAATTGGAAAGGACCGTTCACCATCACTGAAAAGGTCGGTCGGATTACCGAATTGATGGTGAATGGGAAACTAAAACTTTTCCATGGCGAATTTTCTCGCGCAAATAAATTCAGCGGTAGAGACTCAGCCCACATAGGCGCACAAAATCATTGATGAGTGAAAGAGACCCCACATAGAAGGGGAGATTTTGTGGCCTAAGTTTCCAGGAGAAGAGTCAGAAGGGAGTGTCACCTGTAGTAGAGAAAAGTAGGGCGAGACGCGTAGGAACAGGGTGAAGTTAGGGGGCTCCTAGAACAGTATAGGGCGTTCCCTGACTGATAAACCAGGCCAGGACAATCTAGAAACAAGTACGTGGAGTTAACATCGTCAGAAACCTCTACATGTGAAAGCCTACCCGATCCAATATGCCCACCGAAGCAAGTGATCGAGGAGGAGGTAAAAAGAATGTTGGAAACCTTGGGTGATTGAACCGTCCAAATCATCATATAGTGCAACCCGCGTCTAGTGAGGAAAAAGTCAGGTGAGCATCGATTCTGTTCGACTATAGACGTCTGAAACATTGTCACCAGGTCGATGCAGAGGTCATACCGAACATGGAAGACCTGTCTTCGCCAAATCGCCACAACAGGAAGCCAGTATTTCACCAGGATAGATCGGAGCAAGGTTACTGGCAAATAGCCCTGAGTGAGACCAAAGAAGTCACAGCATTCTCCACTCCATATGGGCTATACCAGTGGCGAGTACTTCCGTTTGGTATGGTCAACGCCCCGCAGTCTTCCTCTCGGATATGAGGAAGCTATTGAGACGGGATGGAAGGTGTCCGTGGACTTTCAATGGATGACATTCTGATAGCATCCGAGACATGGGAGAGCATATTAAAGGCAGCTAGGAGCAGTCTTAGAGAGGTTGAGACAAGCCAAATCTCACAGCCAGAACCCAACAAAGTGCCAGGTTGGTGGGCCAAGCCAGGATTCCTAGGTTTTGTTGTCGGAGTGACACAAAAGCAGCACCGGAAAGAGGAAGGTGGAGAAGATGATGACTTCAGAGAGACCAAAGACCAAAACCGAAGTCAGGAGTCCCTGCTGGTTTTATTGGGTTCTATAGGGAGTTTGTTCCAAATTTCGCAGCAATCACGAGTCCTCTCAGTGATTTGGTCAAGGCAGGGAAACCGCAGGGTTCGAGTGGTCAGACGCTGTCAAGACAAGCACTGCAGACGGTGTTTGGAAAGACCAAGGATTTTTTTTTTCCCCCCGTCCCATCTTGAAGCTACCAGATAATGTCCAAAACCATTTTTTGTTGGCGACAGATGCACAGGGGAGGTATAGGTGCAGTATTGGCTGCAGGAGCATGAAGGTCGAGTTTCCTGTGAGGTATGCTAGCAGGAAGTTGACAAAGTGTGAAGAAGGTACGCAACGTGGAGAAGGAGTGTTTAGCTGTCGTGTGGGCCCGTGCAGAAGTTCCTCCACAACTACTTGTATGGGATAGAGTTCCGTGATAGAGACAGAATCACCAACCACTGGTCAAATTCTGCAGAGGCACAGGCTGAAAAACATGCAGTTTCTGCGATGGGCAAGGCACTAGCAGCCCTACTGTACCGAGTGCAGTACAATCCCTGTCCGACAGAAATGTCGGAGCTTGACTATTTAAGCCGTGTAGTCTAGCAAGCCTGCAACTCCAGAGGAAGTCAGTCATATCCGGGGTGCTTGTTTGATATATGTGTTTGATGACAGTTATGTTGATTGGATAATGGGTCCATTCCCATTTGGCTATGGTTCATATTTTTTTGTGCTAGACTTGTCATATTTTCTTTGTGAGACTATGTTCATGTGAATGTAATTATGCTTGGAGCATACAGTCGCCCTTGTGTAGTGATGCATTTATTTGCCAATAAGTGAGGATGGAGATTCCTCAGTGAAGTGTCATGATCGTGATCAAAATATATGTGCTTTTCATAAGATGTGATAGAGAAGATATTGCAAGATCCGCAGGTTAGGGAATCGCATAAGTGCGCACCGAGGTCGTTTATAAAATGAGTTGAAAATAACGCAAAGAGCGCCGTCAATGATAACTCATTGCAGTGGTATTCCACTAATGATTGTATTTTAATAACTTATAAACCGTTGGTTGTAAAGATTTTTATAACTTTGCACGTGAGCTTGTGTGTCAGCATATTCGGTGTTGTTTTTTCTGTGCCGTTTGTTTTTGAGACAATGCGGAGCATGGGTCATTTGCAAGGGGAAATTGTCACGGACAAAAAAAATGAAACAACCCAACTTGGGGAGTCGCCACCAATTGATTCGGACATAAGCTTCAAACTCAAACATTCAATGCGTCAGATAGAACGGCCATGGTCGGGTCCGCCATTAAGCTTAGCGAGAGCTCAGGAAGAGCGTCTGTCCCGCTATACGGGCTAAGGAGCTTTTAAACCGACGCCCTCGATGTCTATGCGAGGACGAGTCGTAGCGCCCTGGCCAGACTCATGCTGGCCCATTTACACTGACCGTGCCCAAAGACTTAAGGCCACACCGCGCCAGTTAAGTAGGAAGGGGAAGGTAAATGTGTGTGGTGTGAAATCTAGCTAATCAATTAATGACCAATTGACCACCCCACACAGAGAGTAAGGTGTGTAGGCGTGACGTCATGATTGAATATCCAATGGAATTAGAGGGAGGAAACTTCGGGTAAAAATACTGCCAATGTATCGCCTTGTTGGAGAACAGATCGGAACACAATAAGAGGGATGAGAGAGTGAGAGAACGGGAGAAGGAGGAGAACGAAACAAGAGACAGAGAGAGGAGAGGTCTGAGTGTAATCTCGGAGGAGAAAAAAACAAGAGATGAGGGGGAGGAGAGAGGAGAACCAAGTTGAGAGATTACATGAGATAGTCTGCAGAGGAAGGACTGAGGAAGATGTGGAAAGAGAGAGAAGTTTGCTAACTAATGAAGAAGAAAAGAAAGAAAAGACAAAAACGAAAAAGACAAGCACCATAGTCCCATTTGATAAGAGCAGACTAGAAGAGAGAGAGAGAGAGTGAAACAATGCGTTAATGCAGGAAGAAAGACAGAGAACCAGATCGAATGTTGATAGTCACTGTTCTAGTCCTCACTGGGGTGCGACCTCATACTTGGCCAGCGCCACTTTCATCAGCAGTCCAGCCTGACCGGTTTGCCAGCAGTCCACTTGACCGGGGCAAGTAACCACACCAGTGCCAGCAGTGTGCGTGTTGTGAAAGTGACAGTGAAAAGAAAAAAAGAAAGAAAAGAGAAAAGACAGTGATTCGTGAATAGTTATGAATCACCTGGCCAGGTAAAGTAGAAATCTATTTATACCCGGGTTAGTTTAATGATGTTTTAGATACATGATTTTGTGAAGTTCAGGAAAGAGAGAATTTTTATTTGTTTGATTCCATATGCATGAATTTCGTTCTATGCTCATGTGTAGTAAAGTTTTAGACTTTACTAGTGTTGATGTGACCGAATGCTTGATATATGAAGAGATCGTAAGCACGCTGTGAGTGTGTTTTGGGATGTGCGCTAGTCCTTTCCTCCACTGACATCACCCAGGTTGATCAAACATCATCATTATTAATATCATACATCACCTATCCTCATTATTCATATCATCACTATCATTATTTTTATTATTAGTGTAACCATTATTAACAATGAAAACAGTAATGACAATGATAATG
>CM031620.1:35121695-35151695 GCA_018398815.1 Conus ventricosus
AAAAAAAAAAGAAATCAAAAAGGGAAAGGGCACGGGTTCACAACTTAATTAAATCCAGCTAGACTTCAAAGGTTTTATCTTAAAGTCGTCATATAACAGACAAGATTTGGCTACCTGGCAGACCCACCATATTATCCTCTCTCTCTGTCTCTGTCTCTCTCTCTCTCTCTCTCTCTCTCTCTCTCTCTCTCTCTCCACGCACGCACACACACACACACACACACACACGCACACACACATACACACACACACAACACACACACACACCACACACACACACGCACGCACGCACGCACGCACGCACGCACGCACGCATGCACACACACACACACACACACATACACACACAAACACACCACACACACACACACACACACACACACACACACACACACACACACACGCACGCACGCACACACACACACACACACACACACCAACATAATAACGTGTTAAACGTGTGCCATGATCAGATTTGATTAGAAAAGCAAAGAAAAAAAGACACAAAGACAGACAGACAAACAGACAGACAGAAAGAAAGAAAGAAAGAAAGAAAGAAAGAAAGAAAGAAAGAAAGAAAGAAAGAAAGAAAGAAAAGAACAGAGAAACCCTGGTACACATAAGTAGCAACAGACAGTGACGCTATGAGCTTTTATTTCTTCAGTGTAGGAAAACCTTTAACAGTCGAATCAACAAATATCTACAATTTCGGCAACCTGTGAAGCCACCAGCTGTAATCAACTTTGAGTATAAAGGAATGAGATCCCCTGTGATTCCTCTACCACCAGAGATTCCCCAGTGTCCTGGCAGCCACTTTCAATGTCCTGATGACGGTTACTGCCTACCTGTCTACGTCAGGTGTAACGGTATCAGCGATTGTCCAGGTCATGAAGATGAAGCCGGATGTGAGAACTACACATGTCCAGGTTCTACAGATGTTGGGGAACGACGAACACGACATGCATAGACGTGACTCACCTGTGTGATGGTTATGGACAGTGTCCGCAGAATGTTGACGAAACTGATGTGTAACATGACGTGTCCTAAGCCATGCTCCTGCTCTGGCCTGGCCTTCGTATGTACTGAGGACTTCCACGTCAACTCTTTCCCTCAGCTGCGTTACCTGGATGCCAGAGGAAGTGGTATGCATCAACATGACATCATGAGCAGTTCCATGTTGATCCACCTGGGTGTTCAGGCCTGTGGTGTGGACCAATGTAACAGAGTTCACGTTACTAAATCTTCACAGTTTGGACTTAAGTAACAATAAACTGACCCACATCAGCTTCAAGCACTTCGAACGGATGATTCATTTGCACACATTGAGTTTCGGAGGTAATCCTCTGTGTAACAGCTGGTCTAATAATCAGCCGGTGTTTTCGCTGCCGTCACTCATCTTTTTAAATCTGTCGCGAATCCAAATGTACTCTTTGGAAATGAGTGCGTTGTTGTCTGTGATGCCAAACCTGGAAGTTCTAGACATCTCCCAGTGTGGAATCAAATCACTGAAAGGACAGAATGTCTTCTTAAAGCTTCGTGTGCTGGACCTTCGGGATAACCCTCTACATTATTTCTCTCTTATGTTCATGAAAGGGATGAAACATCTCATGCATGTTTTTGCTAGTAACTTTCAAATTGTGTTGTTCTGAAGTTTTACCACTTTTATTCCAAGGCGAATGCTTGAGCCCACTTGATGAGATTTCATCATGCGATGACTTGTTGAAATCTGACTTTTACCGGTTTGTGATCACAATATTTGGTGTGCTGGGAATCGTGGGAAAATTTTTCAGCTTTATTTATCGTCTGTATTGTTCGTCGGAAAGAATCAAGACCGGGTTTGCTGTTTTGTCCTACATCTGTGTTTCTCTGACTTTTTAATGGGAGTCTATCTAGCTTTCATAGGAATGCAGATCGGTTTTATGGAGGTGTCTATGTCCTGAAGACAAAGAGTGGAAAGGAAGTGCAATCTGCAGTGTTGCAGGGCTTTTGTCTTTCTATATCATCTGAGGTGTCAGCTTCCTCATTTCCTCATTACCTTGGATCGATTTCTGGTGCTTCGCTTCCCTTTCACCCAGGTCCGGTTTGAGCCACATCAGCTCACGTAGCCTGTGTCGTCATTTGGATTCTTGGATTGATCCTGGCTGTCATACCCCTGCTTCCTGTGACATCTCACTGGGAGTACTACCGTCAGACAGGCATTTGCATCCCTCTGCCTGTCACCAGAGCTGACTTTGATGGACACGCCTATTCCTTCAGTGTCATGATTGTTGGCAATATGATCCTCTTTCTGCTGATAGCTGTGGGCCAGTCGTTGATTTTTTGGTCAGTGAGGTCCAATTCTATGTCTGAACCAAGAACAACAGATCAAGAACAAGAGTGTGGAAGCACCAGGGCCAAGAATTCATCTTTGCGAGACGATTTTCTGTCCATTGCCATGTCTGATTTTTTGTGCGGTTTCCCTAGGGACGTGTGGCCTGTTGGCATCTCTAAACTTCCTTTTCGGGGAGGTCAATGTTGCCAGGCCATTTTGGTGCTTCCCTAAATTCGGCATCACTCCATTTATATATCATTAATATAAATTAAAAACGAAGGGCACTGAATTTTTTTTTTTTCCTTTTAAATTTCCTAACGCGAAATAAAAATTTTAAAGTATATTCGAACTTGAAGGGTTTGAAAAAAACAAAGTTTTATTGGGATTCTTTTCCACGTTGTTGTCGACGTGGAACACGCGCACAGAAAATCGCACATACAGAGGATTATGGGCAGACAGACAAAACAGACAGACAGACAGACAAAATAAAAAACCCCTTTAAAAACCCCTATGAATGCTTTTACAACACTAAATTGCCTGAAACAAACGACATCACAGAGCAAAACAGAGCCCAAGGAGTTAAAGCAGGACAAAACACTCCACTGGCTTTCACCACGCCAGTTCAAAACTCAAAAGCCATGATAGACTGACTCAAGAACCTACCTCAAAAGGGGAAAGGGGGAATGGGAAGCCCTGTTTTGACATGAACTCCCGTGAAACCCTTTCCCTTAGAGGAGATCATGTGGATGTACTCCCCGGGAATCTGGATTTAAAAGGGAAAACGAAGAGAGAACACGGGCCCGGCAAGGCAACGTAAGAACTGAATTACAAGGGGCCGACCATGTGTGAAAACCTAAGAATACCTAAGCAAAAAAAAAAAAGAAAAAAAAAGAGAGAAGCCAGTATAACTAGACCACTTTCAGATCTAACCATAGAGAAGTGCCCAATCCCAATTAAAAGGGAAAAGCAAGAAACATCACCAACCCAACCCAAACACAAAAATAACTTGAAGCCAACACTGCAAATACCCTAGAGATGGACAAACTCACAGGTTTTTTCCAAAAACAAAAAATAATGATCAAAAACATGTCAACGAGACAGATTTTAACCCTCGGGTCCCAAGTGTGTGCGTAGACGAGTGTGGTGTGGTGTTGATTCTGGGGGAATCCAGGCTGTTAAATTTGGAGAGTCCACAGACGAAAGTGTGCAAGCTTTGGTGTGTGTCTGAGTGTGTATCAGTGAGCGAGTGAGTGAGTGAGTGAGTGAGTGTGTGTGTGTATGTGTGTGTGTGTGTGTGTGTGTGTGTGTGTGTGTGTGTGTGTGTGTGTGTGTGTGTGTGTGTGTATGTGTGTGTGTGTGTGTGTGTGTGTGTGTGTGTGTGTGTGTGCGCGTGTGCGTGCGTGTTTGTGTGTGTGTGTGTGTGTGTGTGTGTGTGTGTGTGTGTGTGTGTGTGTGTGTGTGTGTGTGTGTGTGTGTGTGTTGTGTGTTTGTGTGTGTGTGTGCGTTGTGCGTGTGCGCGCGTGTGTGTGTGTGTGTGTGTGTGTGTGTGTGTGTGTGTGGGTGTGTGGGTGCGTGTGTGTGTTGTGTGCGTGTGTGTGTGTGTGTGTGTGTGTGTGTGCGTGTGTGTGTGTGTGTGTGTGTGTGTGTGTGTGTGTGTGTGTGTGTGTGTGTGTGTGTGTGTGCGTGCGTGTGTTGTGTGCGTGTGTGTGTGGGTGCGTTTGTGTGTGTGTGTGCATTAACCTGCACGGTGTTATTGTTCTTATGTCATCTTGTGAATATTCATTTCTAACAAAAAAAGGCGCACACGGTCTCTCTCTCTCTCTCTCTCTCTCTCTCTCTGTCTCTCTCTCTCTCTCTCTCTCTCTCTCTCTCTCTCTCTCTTAATCTTCTTCTACTTCTTCTTCTTCTTCTTCTTCTTCTTCATCTTCTTCTCCTCGCTCTCTCTCTCTCTCTCTCTCTCTCTCTCTCTCTCTCTCTCTCTCTCTCTCTCTCTCTCTCTCTCCTTAGGACGTCGTAGTGTGCGGACGCAAGTGAACAGCTCTCTCTCTCTCTCTCTCGCTCTCTCCTTAGGACGTCGCAGTGTGCGGACGCAAGTGAACAGCTCCGCAATTATGTTGATTTTTCAAGTTTTTCAAGTTTAACCTGCTGTGACCGAGCGCTGAGTTTTTAATGACAGTGTGTGGATTACGTCTTGCACCTGGATTCATATATATTTGTTGGTTTTCTAAACGGAAAAGGAAGTTATTGATGATTATTCGTTTCTCTTAATACAAACCATCACGGATTCTCGTGGAGTCTCGGCACAGCCCTCCTTGCGACGTGCTGTCTTGATCCTTCGTTGCTAGGCCCTGAACAAGCGCCCAGTGTTTGTGATCTTCAGCTGGCCACTTAGCTCAGCTCCAGTCCGTCGTCTCAGCCCGGTAATTTGGACCCGATGCCGAAGAGGGCCTGTGGTGTTCCTGGTGCCTTGTGACATCATCTGGCCACTTTCCACTCCTACAGACGTCGTTCCTTCCTCTTCCATCGGTACCTTCCTCGCCTATGGACAATGGAAGGGTCTAAGTGCATGTAACTAGTGCGTGTGTCCTGTGCCAGTGTGTGAGCCCTGGGCCAGCTGTGAAAGCTGGTTAATCAATGCCTCAGCCATCTGTTGTGCTCTTCAGCCCACCTTCTTCTCTCACGGTGTTCGTCTCCCAGGACCTCACCAAACAAGTACGTACTTTGTTTATCCTCCTTTAAAGGGGACCACGATGTGTGGAGCTTAGAGAACTGTAATATGCCGCTTTTGGCTCACCCGCTCTCAACCGGCCTTGGCCGGTCTTGGGCGGGCGACTCCAAAAGTGGCATATTACAGTTCTCTACTAAGCATGACTTCAATAACCAAAAAATAACGACCCTACAAACATACATACTGTGTAGGGTTGTCCGTTTTCAATACTAATTTACTAAACTTTTCAGATTTTAGTTTTTGCTTAATCCTATGTTTTTCCTGATCGTTTTCAATAACATCATTTTCACGCAAACATTCATCAAATGCATCTCTGTCTTTCATGTGAAATAAAACTACAGTCTTTAACTGTTCTCTAAAGTCTTTTAAAACGGAGTTATATTTCTGACATAAAATCCACACACTTATCCCAGCATGTCTTCCACTGAAAGCTAGTGTACACACACGCACACATGCACACACACGAGTGCGCTGAAGTGAAACCATACCTCCCCGCTTGCTGCGCAGGGAATTCAATGACTTTAAAAATGCCTATTGAAATTTGAAAGAAACCCCCACCACGCAATCACACACACCCAGCAGACTTGATCCTACTGGGCATGCGTTTCGGGCGGTTGACTCTAATGCCGGCATTTCTACGTTCCTAGGGTGCAGTTAAGAATAGCGATTGATTTCTATTGCCTGCAGTTCTGAATAGCGAGATTTCTATAAGTGGCTGAAAGGATCTTGCTCAGTCATTCCCGCCTTTCATAAAACATATCAAACATGTTTCTTACCTTCCCCAATCACAAGACTAGACAGAATCAGCTGATTAGTAACAGTGACGACATTTCCGCCAAACACTTGTGTTGTTAGCAACCTAGCCTAGTGATTTTGTCATTTCTCCCGGTGCTGTGGTGGTGTGAAGACGTGACTGTGTGTGATTTCCAGTTAGGAAAGCGTTGTGACTTTTAAACTTTGCTGATTGATACCATGTCTCAAGATAGCATTTTTTCAGAAGAAGAGAGGGATTTACTAGATAGTCCTTCTTCACAAGAATTATCACAGGAAATTAGAGTTTCAAACGCTGCACATCAAGCTCTGTTGGATTATTCTATTCAAGAAACGTCACTTATTTTCCCAATCATGAGTACTGAACCTACTCAACAACCAATACCTCAGTCATCTACTGCATCTACTACATTGCCACCTCCATCTGCTTACAATTGGACTGAGGAAGAAAAGCTGTTGTTGCATGAATATTTTGTTTACTTTGACAAATGAAAGATGTTGTTACCCAAGCTCAACTGCATGGACGCGCAGAAACTGCCAAAAAAAAACCCAAAAGAAAACTTGAAGCTTTATTCAAAGAAAGGGAAGGTACAATCAAAAAGAGCAGGAAAGAATTTTCAACTCCAGCAGAACTTCATGAATACCTTCTTGCAAACAAAGCTGACATCGGAAAAAAAATAAACAAGAGAGGTATTTACAGATAGCCTATTTAACGCTGAAAGTGAAGATGAAATCATCAACAGACTGAAAAGAGGGGTCAGGAACATTCGAAGGCAAGATGCACAAACTATCATGATCTACATTCAATTTGGGAATTTTTTGAATTTGTGTAAAGATTGGCATGAGACTCGGCAAAAACAGGGGGAAATACAGCAACATTGGGAGACTGGTTGAAGGAAAAAACTGGATATTCTGATGACCACGCTAGAAAACTGCGTGCACTTGCAAGTGTACTTTTTGGATTTAAACAGTTTTTTTGTGTTGGGCTTCCTTTAAACTTCTTCCTCAGTAGACTGAACGCAATTAAAGTCATGCTGCAGATTCCAGAATATGCCGACTACTGGAAACAGATCCCACGTGTGCCAGCCGACTTGGAGCAGCAACATTCACAGTAGAGCGCCTGTCACAAACCACCCAGCAAGGGGAAATGACATGATTCTAAAAATAACGGTTATGCATACGGGCTCTGCTTCAACTTCTTCTTGCTCCACATGCTTCAATGCTCCTATTCAACGTCCTGCTTCAAAGGCTGCCTATTCAGGCGGCCACAGAGTGACTTTATTCAACTGTCTTGTTTATTGAATCAAGCTTTTGATAAATGCACTTGGTGGCTGCTTTGAATAATCTTCAGTTGGCAGAGAGACTGACAGCCTGCTTGAATTTACGGTGCTCAAGCGCGAACCATAAACCCCTTTCACATTTCCCATGCAAGCACCTCCCTATCTTGTGTGTGTGTGCGTGCGTGTGTGTGTGCGATCGTGCTTGTATTATGTTGTTATTGTTATTGTTGTTGTTGTTGTTTTGCTGTTTTACTGATAATAAATATATTATATTCTGAACATTCGTTTCTTATAAATAATCAAAGGCGCACGCACACCTCCCACCCCACCTCCCACCCCGCGCATGCACACACTCAAGTCACCACAAGTCACTTCTAAGTTCTTACTCAAGTTGCCCTCAAGTCATCCTTAAGTCATCCACAAGTTCTTACTTAAGTCATCCTTAAGTCATCCTCAAGTCATCCTCAAGTCATCCTCAAGTCATCCACAAGTTCTTACTCAAGTCATCCTCAAGTCTCCTCAAGTCATCCTCAAGTCATCCTCAAGTCATCCTCAAGTAGTCCTCAAGTCATCCACAAGTTCTTACTCAAGTTCTTACTCAAGTTACCTCAAGATTGTAATTAAGTCATCCTCTAAGTACAACCAAGTTCTTATTTAAGTTATCTTATAATTATCAAAAAAAAAAAAATACAATCTATGTTTTTATCTTAAAATAGTAAATGTCTAATATAGTACCACACGCCTCAAAAAACGCGTCATCGCTGAGAATATCTTGCTCAGCGTCCTCTGCGCGAAATCGGTCAGCATAGATCTTAATGAAGTTCTTACATCCTACGCAACCGCATTGATTACAATTCTGGTCTATGGTAATGTCTTTTATAGACTCCATGTCTTTATTTATTGACACCATCATTTTAAACAAATAATAATCCGTCATGCTCTATTTTTATCAAAAAAATTTTAAAATTAAGTTTTTAAAATTATATTGCATTTGAAATGGATCAAAATTATCTTTTGTTATTGGCGGTGCTGGCGTGCTGTTGTGTTCGGCTTCTGTATTTAGCGGTGGAGATTGTTTGGGCTCTTGTTTTTGCCAGCATTGTTTATATATTTTATAACCGTAATAACCGCCCCCAGCAGCAGCAAGAGCACCAAAAATGACAACAGTTTTAAGTTCAATATTCCATGAAGACTTTAGTGCTGTAGGTCTTGAATCACATGGAGTTTTTATAGCTGGCATTGAATCAACTTGTTCTGGCGTTGGCGGTGTTATGTTTTCATTATGAGTTATATTCTGTAACATAATTTTTTTTTGTCTGTTCCACTCTGCTAATTTTTTTCCTGCTTTAACACGCCAGGATGCTTTTCACTGCCTCCACCTGATTCAGTGTTTTCTGATTCTGCTGATTTTCTGGCTTGGTTACTTTCTCCACCTGATTCAGTGTTTTCTGGTTCTGCTGATTTTCCAGCTCGTTCATTTTGAAGGGAAATAAAATCTATATGATTAAAGTAATTAATCCCATGATTAACGGCGATAACAATGTTCCAAATCTGTAATACAGATCACAGCTTAGAGACTCTAATGACTTTGTTAAAACTGGATCTTGCGTTAAATCATACGTAAGATCTTGTTCAGAATCAATGGGAGCAAATCTACTGACTAGTTTAGTGTACAAACTAAGAACTGTTTGCCCCACACTTTTTACCATTCTTGATCCAAGTTGCGCTTCATACCTGTTATGATACTTTAAAATGTCTTGCGGCGACATCTGTTGAATCTGTTCTATGCTAAATTCAGTTCCGAGGAACATGTTTTGTTTTCCCACATGCTGCTAAAGAATACAACCTCTCCTTTTGGGGCATAATAGCTTGGTCATCAACTTGGTCATTCATAAGTTCAGGAAGGTTTAGGCCGCTCTGTAGCTGTAGTAGATCATCGCTGTTCATGTTTTTATTAATTATAATTATTTTATTTTTTAAAATGAGCACCGAAAAAAAACTGTTGCCAACCTTGTATACCATTCTGCTGTTATTGGAGGTCTAAGTATAGGATACACAATGCTTGGTAAAAGCTTGTTAAAAATAAAGCCAGCAGATCTTGGCAAACTAGACTTTGAGGATTCAGCAAAGCTAATTGCTATCATTGCAGCTTCATTTGCTACGAAAGATTTTTTAGTCAAGCAAGGAATAATTCCAGACAGTATAAATATGTAAATAAAAATACATTTTAAAAAATGGCTTCACTCGTAATGATGATAGGCGGCGCTGTGGTTAATGCGCTTGCTTTTAGCGGAAGTAATTACGCGTTTAGTAAACCACGGGATGACGGCGAGAGAAAAAGACATAACAAAGCTGTGGAGCAACTAGCTGCAGCACAAGACGCTATGAAAAGCAGAGAATTGAGCAGTTAGATTTTATTAATAACAAACTGAAAAAACAGGGACATGCAGCTTACACATTTAAAGACGTTGATCAGGCAATAAAAGAATATTATCTTGTAACAGGCAAACCAATCGAGACATTGCCCCCACCAAAATTCAGCGACTTTTATCAACCATCAGAAAAACAAAAGATGCAAGAAATCGCGTTTGTTATCTTTGGCATGACTGTCGTGTATTTTGTTGCGCATAATATGGCTGAATAAAAAATGAACAAAATCTATTATTCGCCAAAAGGATATTGGAAGGGAATCACGGCAATCAAAAAGCTAAGCCCCAGCAGCGGGAGTCAGTGAACAAACAGCGAAGGAATGGTTATCTAAACAAGCGATTTGGCAAATTTATTTACCTGCCCCTAGACGAATACAGCGACCGCACTTTGTGAACACAACTCCAAACGACACCCATCAAATGGACCTTCTATATTTACCCCATGATACGATTAGACGAAAAAGATTTAAGTACGCACTCACAGTCATTGACATAGCTTCAAGATACAAAGATGCGGAACCATTAACACAAAAGAGTGCTTCTGCTGTTGCTGTTGCCATAACAACTGATATACCAACGAGGTCCTTTAACTTATCCTCGCATGATTCAAGTCGATGATGGGAAAGAATTTAAAGGCCAAGTGAATCAATTATTGTTAAAACATAGAGTTACCATAAAAAGAGGCATTCCAGGAGTTCACAGATCACAGGCTTTAGTCGAAAACTTTAACAAACAGTTAGCTGAAAGACTTTTTTCTTACCAGTATCACAGAGAGCTTATTGACAATTCTCGCAACACAGAATGGGTTAGAAGACTGCCCTCAGTTTTGCGCGCAATGAATAATGAAGAATTTAAAGGGCTAAAACCAGTACAAGCAATCAAAAACAAACAATAAATGTTGCTGAAGACTCCGGCACAACCAGCAAACTATTACCATTTGGTTTGAAAGTAAGGTACCTTTATTTACCGGGGGAAGCAGAAGGGGACACTCGCATTAGGGCAACAGATCCGGTTTGGAGTGTCGATCCATATGAAATAAAAAGAATTGTAAAAATGAATCCGCCCGTGTACTATTTACGAGAAACTGACACAACAAAACAACCAGCTCCTCAAAGATCTTTTGTGAAGGAAGAACTGCAGATAATCCCACCAGACACAGTTCCGCTTAATTAATTTACATAAATATATTTGAGTTTAAAATGAAAGCTCAGAAGGAAGTGCAGAACGAAACAAGAATGGTAAAGGAAGAGACCTTGAAAATGATACGGGAATCATTTCATGCGTGTAATGCTATTAAGGAAACATTTTCGAGGATTAATCAATGCATGCTAAATCATCCAGATCACCTACAACTCAAACCCCAAATTGGGAAAAAGAATATCTTGAAATAATAAAAAAAATTCGAACGCATCAAGCAAACATGAGAAAAGATTTAAATGAATTGGATGAAGCTTTGATTGATCTTATAATAAAAGCTGATGAAAAATATAAACCCCCCTGTTTATGCCGTTCTCCAATGTCCTATTGCATATGAAAACTCTGGATTAACAAACACACGTTTTGTGTTTGTTCTATCTAACGACTTCTTTGTTACAACAGTTGTGTTGATCTCATGTAGATTAGATCGCAGTTTTACGTTGTCATGATGAAAAGTCTTATTGTCAAACAATGCTTCTTTGTAGTTGTCATGCGATATGTTTGACTGCACAACACTGCGAGATATTCCCTTTGCTTTCTTAATGGTTTTCTCCTGGCTCGAAATACTGTACATTTTCGATCTTAACCCCACATACTCCTTAATCACCTTTCCAGATAATTCATCCTTCATCTTTCCTAAAACCTTCTTGTTAGTAATTGAATGCAAAGGCGAATCTTTAGGGTAATCAGATGTATCATACCATCCCGCATGTCCTTTAGCTACTTCTATTTCCATGTCTTTATAGATATCTTCAGTAGGGATATCTATAACAAAACTGTCTGTATCTGTGTAAAGTACTCTGGACTTAGGATACGAGGGTTTAAAGTAGTCATAAAGAAATTCTAACATCAAAAGCTTTGATAATTCTAAAACAGTAAACCCAATAAATACGGGCTTGTCTAATTTGACTTTCTTTTTTTTCATCATTATGCCAAAAAGCTGATCATGAAATCTTCTGAAGTCCTGATAATTTGGTTTTGAAGTCAGCTTAATTGCTTCGTTCTCTTTGGTGACTAATCTGACATCTTTGCGCTTGTGCGGATTCTCCATAGTCTTTCCGAAACAGCTGTTGTTCATCAACTTGAAAAAGTCTTTTTCTGAAGCATCTGTGGATTTAGTTCTGAGATCAGTGTTCTTCATGATGTATAGTTTCATGAACTGTTCTTGATCAAAAGCAATTATACGATGAACAGCTGTCAACTTCAAACCATGTCTTAAATAAAATTGCAGAAGTCTGTAATGACAGACATAATTTTTTTTGCCTCGAAGATTAGGCACAAGTTTAGGCGGCTCTCTTGGATTCGTCTTTAGACTTTCTGCTGCTAATGGATAGTCATTATGCAGGTCATGGAGTTCATGAGGATATTCTAAGTCAACTTCTAGAATAAGACCTCTTTTACGATCAGCTGTAAGAGTATGCAGATGTTCTACAAATTCTTGAATGTTTTTAATACCACCAGTGTACATTTTAAAGTTGCGTAATGGAAGCGATTGCGCCATAGCCCAACCATGCAGATTGTTTGCGTCTAAATACATGAGATAGTTAGACCTTTTACTCGGATCATAGTCGTCCAAGTATTTGTTGTTTGCTTTACAGTAATGATGCGACGCCATACTAATTCCTCCACGCAATCCGTTTTCAATCATCTGAAGCATTGGTAAATCTGACAATAAATCAATCTGTACTCCAGTAAACTTTAAGAAAGCGTCCCAACTCATCCAAGGCGCAGAAATGTAATGCGCGGGATCCAGACTATAATGTTTCATGCAGGTCTCTATAATTTCAAAGACGTCCGCCAACAAACATACATCGGCCATTAAGTAGGATGTCATGATAGTCTCCCATCGTTTTACACTCTAACTTCTGCCAAGCATCTTGAGCATGCTGGTAATCAGAATTCACTGATGTCCTTTCCTCTAAGACTAGAAAAGAACGCGCATTTAGGTGGAAGTGTATACTTCTCAAACCTTTCCCAACTGTTCATGTACTCATAAGGTAAACGCCCTTTCTAACGAGAGTATGGGTCAAAATAATCTTCCGTTATTGGCAGGACTTTAAGGACATAGCAGTGACTCTAATGAACCCATCATGTGTTGCATAGAGTCATAAAAGACATGTTTATTTAAGTGAAACACATGTACTTTTCTGATGACTGTGCAATGCATGACACCCTAAAGACATCGTCTAACTGCTTTTCATTATAAGATGAGAGTCATAACCTCGCAAGTTATGAAAGGAGATGGGCAGCTTCCATGTCTTTGGATCACACTTTAGTTGAAGATTGCATTTACTATGTGCTGCTCTCGAACTTTCCGCTAATGTGATCTTTGGTTTCTCTTACTTTTGGATTGGCTTCCTCACTGAGTCTAAACCACAAATCCAACAGTGAGTGGCTAAGTCATACTGTTTTTGGTCTTTAGGCGTCATTATGATTTCAGATAAATTCAGATTTATTAGAACAGGCGTACGCACTTGCTGTCATGCGTTCTAAGAAGTATTCTGCAGCATTTGGTCCTCTGTAAATTTCTGCTCTGAATGAGCGCCAATCCGACCTGACAATAACGAAGGCAAATGAACAAATCTGGTGATAACTCATTAGACTGTTTTTCGAAGTTTTTGTGGCGCTGGCCCTTCATAAGGAACAATGAGTGATTCGAAGTCTGCGTAAAACTACGTATGGAGAATTTTGCAGTCGTTTCCAGTTTAAAACTAACTTTACTGCCTTCTGGGGGTGTAATTAGTTCTGTAATACAGTCAACTGGCCGATACAATGTTTCTTATGTTCGCTTGCGGCTTGAGCAGATGGAATTCTTGTAAACATTTTCTGCAGAATTCTTGTTTATGGTAATGCTTTGAAGTATGCCGCAATAATCTACTCATTGTTCGTATCAATGTGTAATGCGGTACCCCGCTGGTGAAAACATCAGTAGTAAGTAACATGATTTTTGTCTGGATCACCTATTGTTGGGCTGTTCTTGGACACTTTAATGGGTAGTAGATTTGTTTCCTCATCCCATGTGTATACATTAAACAGTTATGGTTTGTTTTGTTCTTCAAACTGATCAATGGAATCCACGCTAACAGGAAAGGACACCCACTAAGTTAAGATCATTGATGTAAGGGTGATAGTTAGACACTCTCTCTGCGTATTTTGCGGCGTAATGCAGCCTTGCGAGAACACACCACATGAACATTTGTTGTCTGAATAATTCTTTATGTTTAAAACTGCTTTTTTTGCGACTAATGTTTGGAGGTAGTGGAATGTAAGATTTGCCTACCAATATAGGCTCATACTTAGCCTGTTTTAATCTGATCTCTAGACTTCGCCCTCTGACCAACCAGAGCCTCTCATTTTGGCTTCTTCAGCGGCTACATCAAACTGTGTAAGCAACTGGTCTGCCCAAACCAGTGTTAAGTCATTACGAAAAGAAAAACTTTGTTTAGTTGAGACCCAGACTTCTAGGATTTCTTCATTTATTGTTATATAGTCGATTAAAACAGCTAACATTACTTTAACTGGCGGGTCTATTGTTAGTTTACCTGGAACTGAGAAATAGCATGAACAACACTTGCCTGTACGTTTGTTGGATCAATGACTTCTAAATCAATATCATTCAGTGCTCTTGATAAATCTTCTTGCATTGCTTCAAAAAATTCGTCTGGACCTCATATAGCTTATCCATGTGAGTTTCTTTTCTAACTCAAAATATTTATTTAAATTAAAAAAAAAAAAAACTAATCAGAATCAATATCGACGGTCTTTTTGTGCTTGGACTCATAAACTAAAGTATAAACCCTTTTGGCGTGTTAATGTGAGCTGTTTAGAAACAGAGTTTAATGTTTCGTTTACTTTTTTTAAACATTCCTTTTTTATCTGCTCGTTGTCTGGCTGTTGAGAAAAAGTTGTCCTCGCCTTTCTTTGAAGATCAAACTTTGTCTTTTATAGTCATCAAAATCGGCCTGTAAACGATTAAATTCTTCATCCGTGATGTTTGAGTCAGCTAGCGCTTTAATTTATTATCAGCTTGAAGAACTAAGTTTAGCTGTTATTAGTTGAACTATAGCTGTGTGCTTTTGGAGTTTAGTTTTTATTTTTTTGCTAGCAGCACCTACAGCTAATGAACACAGGCCGAGAGCTAAAGACAAACCGCCTAGAGGTAAAGCTGCCGGTGCACCTACGCCCGTTGCTAAGAGGCCAACACTCGTTCCTGCTGATAGAGCACTTATAGTCGATGCTCCAGTATTAACATAGGTAACAGCATTAAAGACAGCAGAATACCTTCGTTTGGTTTTGCTGTATTTGAAAGGTCTTGCTCTAGTACTTGTTGCATTTGTGTAATGTTGGTTAATCTAAAGGTTTTTATGCCGGGGGCTATCTCTCCTGGCAACTCTGGCGCTGTAGGTACTTTTGGATAATGCTGAACAGATATGCTTTTTAAAAATGAAAAAAATAATTTAGTAATGTATATTTTCTAATCTGTTATCTTGAATATTCAGCTGCGCATCATATATTAAAAACAAATACACATTAAGTGGTTTATCGGCTTCTTCTTCTTTATCAATTTGAATGTTTATTATGTCTCTAACAGTTCTCCCGCTCCATGTAACTTATTATCCTCCGTTGACCTTAGGTCAATCCATAAAACCGTATTCGTTGTTAAATAATGATCAAGTCTAACACTGTGAAGATGCAGATCTTTAGACACAAGGTCAACTGTCGGATTTCTACACCTCCCGCCTCCAAACAGTTTTCTTATTTCATCAAAATGCTGATAAGGTTTAAGCCCGCTAGCGTAGATTTGGTTAGGACTACCTCAATTGTACATTGCACTTTCGTTATTTTAGGAATAATAAAATTTTCAGTTTGTCTTTCGAATGAGTCCTTCATCTTCACACAGCAATAAAATACCTTTAAGCGATCTTGCTGTGGCACTAAAACTGAAATTCCATATAGTGTCTGCCCTGCTTTTAGGATATTTGAATGATGAATCACTCTTTCGTAATATATTGCTAATTTTGACTGATATTGTTGCTCAATCAGCCTTGCTAAATTAGGGTTGCTAACAACGTCAAACTCTAACGAGATGTCAGAAATGCTGTACTTTGCTTCGGTGTCTGATGAATGATAACACGTTTGTATTCATTAAAAGTTAGTTCATATGACAATCTGTCTTTTAATGCTCCTTGAAAGTATGGGGCATGCGCTTTTTAACAACTCAAAATCTAGGGTATGAAAAAGCGATTTCCATACGCATAACTTACGGCTACAAACCTTTTGCCGTCTTTAGCGTTTGCGGCGCCTATTCTATGTTTTAGTGCTTCTTCATTTTCGATTCCTTGAAACGCAAGATCAGCCCTTTCATTCGCGGCTAGCCATAGATCAGAATAGGTTAAAAATATGTCTGCATTATGTTAAAGAAAATATTTCTTGCCCCTCAAGTTTTATAGAAATTTTCTTACGATTGCCCGCCCCAGATTCTGTACAACCGTCCTGTTTGGGTCTGTTGTTGAAGCGAGTTTCTATTTGAAAGTAAGACGTGCAGAGCCTGGCACAATCACTTCATCCGCTCCTAGGTCTGGAAATTTAACAGTAAGAATTTGATCCGCATCATAGTAGATGGATTATTTGGAACAGTAATATTCCGCTTATTTCCCTTCACGCCAAAGGGCTCTTTCAGTCTTCTATGCGGGTCAAGAATCGAGCCATATGTTTTGACATTTTTATAAAACAAAATAAAAAGTTAACTATTTAAAACATGGCAGAATTGAAGATGAAGATTATGATTTTTTGATCCTGGAGACGACATGAGTGAAACGGCTCCTTTGATACAGCATCGCTCAGGGCCCTCAATGCGGCGTGAATTAACAGAAAGTACGGCTAGATCATTTTACCAAAGTTTAGGCCTAGAACCTCCCCAATTATAGACCCTGATTTTGAAGCAAAAGGTGGCCATTTGTATGTGAAAAGCGCCCCGACCGAGAACAACCTTGTTCAGCTTACAAATAAACGAGACCCATCAAAGTTTGTAGGCATGAATACAATTAGACAAAGACTTAGGGTGGAAGATCGAAATCGCCTTGGCATTTCTATACCAAAATTAGATGGAGAGGCAGTTTCTAAAATTCAAACACCACTACAAGAACTCCCAACAGCTAACCAAATACAAAACATGGAACTTAAAGAATTAAATCAATCAGCAGGTGAATTAATAAATGTAATAGAAGCAGAAACCAGTTTTTCAGAAGAAACAGCATTAAAGACTATACACGACTCACCGCTACCCATGCGAGAACTAACGGCCCTTGATCATGCTTTGAGAAGCATCAGAGGCGAATTAACAAAAAATTTAGCAAAACTGGGTGAAATAGATGAGCATATAAAAAGAGAAAAAGAAAAACTCGTTGAGGCTGATGACGCCAACTTAGGGCCTGGTGTTAAAGAAAGAATAACCCAAAGACTAAAAGATCTTGAACAAGAGAGATCAGCAAGACTAGAAGTGTTGTCTACTAACCAAGAACAATTACGAACTCAAGTGAGCAGAATAAGAGAAACTATCCAAAGAATTTTATATGAAGACACAACGCTAGCAGAACGAATACGACACTGTTTAGAGAGCAGGGAGTCACATTAGCAAGCGTTATAACAGCCTTAGGATTTGCAATAAGTACACTGGTAATGGCTATTACAGGCGGCGGTGGTCAAAGTCCAGTGCCTCCACCGCCATCGCCACCATCGCCTCCTGATAAATCATGGGTAAAAAAACAGCTTGATCATCTTGCAGGTTTATTAAAAAAATTAGCCAGTAAAGCTATAGACTCTTTACCGGGTATATTAGGAGGTGTCGTTAGCTGGCTTTTGTCTACTGCAAGCAAAGTAGTTGGCTTTATGGCCGAGCAACCTATGGACATTAGTTCTCTTAATAGTTGGTTACTCTTTAGTAAAATAAAGAAGGAGTAATCCTAGGCCAGTTAATCCAAAAACAAGCGCTGTCTTTCATATTCATGGTCATTATTTTTTTTGGCTTCGTGGACTTCGTGGTCTTCAACGACCTTCGGGCTTTGGGTCTTGGGGGTTGGATGACTTATTCTTGGGGGGTCGACTTGTTTGTTTACTGCTTGCAATATTACTGGCTCAGAATTTATTTCGTTTTTTTCCGACTTTCTGTTCATTGCCTGCCACAAGGATTTCATTGTTGTAGTTTATTATTGTTCCTATCTGGAGTCTGAGGTCAGAAGGTTGCATGTATAAACCAGTGCCAACAGCAAAGTCTACTTTGATCTTGCGTATTGTAAAACATTTTGGAACCTTTTAATACTTGAAGGTAAATCAACTGTAGAATTAATGTGCGTCCCTCTAAATTTGCTAAGTTTGTTTTGTGCGTCAAAGCCCAGTAAAGGATTCCGTTATGCTCGATCCCGTTTGTGCTTGCGAACCTACAAACACCAAACGTAAGTACTAATAGAGTCCGTTAAATTCTTCTATTCCCGCCTATTAGTTTAGGCCCTTAGAAGAGTCTAGAGATAAATGTTTGTCCATGCTGTATTATGCTCTTGCACTATGACCCAAGTGAACAGTTGTATCTGAAGAGAAAGTGAATAGGTGGAATCCAGTCATAGTTATACTTTCTGTGCACGCCCCAAAATAAGGTGCCTAACCATGATTATAGATCCGACATTTGTCTAAAGTTCGTCTTGATGTAAATTGAATTCGTACAGATCCTTTCAAAAGCCTTTCATGTCTAAACGGATGCTGATGGATTAAACGGTTTGTCATTTGTAATGGCCTTGCAGTTCAGTCAAAATACGTCTGAAGGTGTAATAGAAATGAAATCCTATACACTGACCTCACCAAAGGATCAGGATGATTAGATGATCGAGCATACGAACACTCCACACCCAGTTTATGTCGCAAAACGACAGCAAAGTTTAACTTGTTCTGATAAAAAACAGCATCGGATGAACTAAACCACACTTTCGGGATGTAGTCTTTTTTTAGTGAAGGGTTAAGATATTTGGCCAATGGAGTACTCACCTATACTTGAAAAGTGTCCAGTCTGGGTCACAGAAATGTCAAGAGTATCGGTTGCTAAATTTTTAAAGATTGTAGAGCGGCCCAGCAGAATATTTTGTACATCAGTATTTTGAATGCACTCATTTTTAATTTGTTTATAAAAATGTTTGTAACAATAACAACTCAAGACAGCCCTTCGTTTTTAGAACATGCTATTGATAACAATTGCGGAAGCAGAATGGTTGCGCTTCATGAAATATTTTACAAAGTTGTATGGTTTAATATAAGTGAATCGAAGAAGAATAATACAGTTCTAAAAGTTGGCAAAACAGGGGCCAAAGTTAGCCAGTTAACAATACCTGATGGTTATTACGGTTTTGCTCACTAAAAGAAGCAATGAGTAACTTCGACATTACTCTCAAACTTAACAATGCAAATCTAAAAACAATGTTAACATTCAAACCTGAAGAAGAAGTAGCACATTACCTTTTTAATGTAGAGCTAGCTAAAATGTTAGGCTTTGCAGATGACAATCATAGATTTAGAGTTACACCAGAAAAAACTACTTATGAGGGGGAAAGTCCGCTCAATCTTGCATTACATTCATTACTCAATGTTCATTTGGATGAGCTGAGCACTGATGAAAACTTATATGATGGAAGGCCCTCAACTGTTTTAAGAGCTCTTCCATCAGGGAAAGCTGCATATTGCGATTATGAAATTATACAATTCCCTAATTTACAGTTTAAAAGATTAGTTTGTGGAAGGGTCGGATCATTTAATATAAAAATTGCAGACAAAACAGGTAAAATCGTGAAATGTGATAACCTGCACATTGTTTTGGAAATAAAATAATAAGCTGTACTAAAAATGTCGCGTGGGCCAGAAGAACCAGGAGTTACATTAGCACCTGTGAGGTGTATAACTTTAGAATTAAAAGACCTTGCAGACGTTGCAGACTTTGAACAGAATGGTGAGATAGGCGCTTTGTATGGTTTTGAGTACACTAAAGATGGTGATTATAAACGTAAAGAGGTTGCGACAGCAAAAAGTTTCCTAAACTAGAACAACTGCGCAATCTAGAAGCAAATAATGTTGGCCAGTAATAAAATATAAAATAGTTCGAAAACTGACCTCAAATGGCACTTAGAACCATATTTAGAATGGGAAATAAAATTTGAATTCATAAGCCCATTTACATTTTTTAGCCGTCAAAAAAGTTTCAGAAAAGCATTCAACTCTGGCCCTTTACATGTAAGTCTTATGCCGGACGACAATAGTCGAAAGAGATTGAAATAACGCCGTATGGGAAAAAACAGTACATCCTCCACAGAAGAGAAACGGTTTTTAAAGAAAGCTTCTACAAAATTACAGTTCTTTCCAAGCAGAAAATTAGGAGACACGTTCACAATGATATTTGAAATTTCTGTCTTTAAAGATGTGGAGAGGGAGGGGTTGTGGGCGTTAGTGATGACCTTATAAAAGGAATTTAAAATTAGCTGGCAAAACTTAGACGTTAAACGTCTTAACGTTACCATAGTCGTTCTTCACAATGGTGAGGATATTAAGATCATAACAACAAGCAACAAAATCAATGTTGACTTAAATAGAAACAATCTTACAGAACTGAATTGGATTAATCTTACACATTTAGGCCTTGTAGGGTTTTATTATACTGAACAAGTTTTGACAGAGAGCATAATAAAAACAATAACTGGATTAGATTAAATTCTGTTATAAAACTATGGAGCAGTTAAACTTTATGACAAAAACTCCTCATTGTTCATTAATTTGTGGACAAACTGGTGTGGGAAAACAATATTTGTCCTCGACCTATTACAAACAGTTTATCGTTATAATTTTGATCATATTGTGATTTTCTTTTCCAACACTTAAATGGAACAAAAACATATCATGATAGAAGGTTTATATGGACTGATGATAACATATTTTTAGTTGATCCTAGCAATAAACTGAGTGAGTGTTTAGAACACTTTAATAATTGTTTGAAGAACGCAGACACTATTTATTATAGATGACTGTTGGGCAAAAAAGAGACATAGTTAAAAAAAGAAACGCTTTGTCAAAACTGGCTTTCAGGGGAAGACATGCGGGGATAAGTTGTGGGATTTTATGTCAGAAATATAATTCGGTTTTAAAAGACTTTAGAGAACAGTTAAAGACTGAGTTTTATTTCACATGAAAGACAGAGACGCTTTTGATGAATGTATGCGTGAAAATGATGTTTTGAAAATGATCAAAAAAAACATAGAATTAAGCAAAAATGAAATCTGAAAAGTTTAGTAAATTAGTATTGAAAACGATAACCCTACACAGTAAGTTTGTTTGTAGGGTCGTTTTTTTTTTGGTTATTAAAGTCATGCTTAGTAGAGAACTATAATATGCCGCTTTTGGATTCCCCGCACGGGGACCGGCCAAGGCCGTGAGAGCGGGTGAGCTAGAAGGGGCATATTATATTTTCTCTAAAGCATGTGTATTTTTCGTGTAGCCGGTACTCCACACCGTCTTAGGACATGAGCATCGGATTTTTAGAGTCCGTGTATGATCTTTAGTGCATGTGACACAGACTAGACCTCGGTTTAGTCCCATCCGAACTCCCCCCCCCCCCCCCCCCAAGAAAAAAACAAAACAAAAAAACAAAACAAGAATTGTAAAACACTCACTTTTGACATATGATTGGTACGACTTAAAAGAAATGTGCAGCACACCCAACAAAGAACATGTAAACTAGAAAACAAAATTTTTTTTCAATAATCTAGTCTGACACACTTTTATTGTTTGATAACTTGGTTGAGTTTTTTTGCATTCCCCCCCATGTAATGAGAAGAGATCCCCCAAAGAAAAACAAACAAACAAACAAAAAACCGACAAAAGTTTTTCCCCGGGAAACGTAAAAAGGATAAACTTACTTTGAATCCATCAAATTTCATTAAGTTCACGATAGAACTACATTCTGTCCATGTAACAATTACGTCACAATCCACCCATTGTCTGTTGTTTTTTTTGTTGTTGTTTTTTCAGCGAGTTGCATCTTTCCTGCGTAATTCAATTTATAGTCTGTGACTACGGCATGGAAAAATTCCTGAGAGAATAAATACAAATATTATATGCAAAACGGCAGTGTATTATTCATGAGAAAAAGAAAAAAGGTTTAAAAAATTTCCGCAAAAACGACAGTTAAAAATCCCCCTCCCCCCTCCTCCGAAGATACCTCCACTGTGTGGGAAAATTTAATATTAAAAACTTTTAGACTCATTTCTACATTCATTCACCCACTACATTGAACCACTCGTTCATCACTCTCTCTCCCTTTCTCTCACCCCGAGAATGACCTCCCTTGTCCGGCTCCGGGCAAGACGTATGTCAGCCGCTCCGATAACTGTCTAAACCTCTATCCATCAACTGTAAGTCGTCCAGCATGCCAGTTGAAGGTCTCCCATGCACATTAGACGCCACACTCAACGCTGCCGTGGAAGAAATGACATTGTCGTCGTACAGAATAGAGGGCAGAGGAAAACAAACTATCGTCATTCCACGATTTTCTACAACTACCGAACAGCCCCCCCAAACTCAAGGCCACAGCATGGTGTATTGTCGTTAAGTGCCTGTCGCAGCCGAACAGGATAGGCACAGAGCAGAGACCAACAGAAACAATCAAAAGAAAAAAGGCAAGCGAAGATGTATGTCCTCCATCCGGTTTATTTTTGCCGACACCACCTAGTTTAGTTTACAAAGTAGACAGAACCAGCGACAGTCCTGCTACATGTGATGAGATTTTTAGGAGTGATATACACCTCCCTTCATCTGCAACCCAGCCTGCAGAAGAAACACGGCACAGCGACAAGCAGACAGCGAACGACTTGGAGCAGAGTGACAAAGATTCTGTGACAGTGGCACAAGCTGAAGTGTCGATGTTGGATCTTGGGATCAGTGGAAGCCAAGTGCTGACTGTGTTGACGAATGCTGTGATGTGGTTTGTGATCAGGACAGGCCTCCGGTGAGTGAACAGCAGAACGACCCTCCAGAGAGCATGACTGTCGGTGACATTATGGAGTACCTACAGGAAATCATGAGAAACATGGATAGCGTTCATTTTACTAACAGAGAAAATGTGCAGTTGACTCTCAGCAGCAATTCAGCTGTGGAGAACGGAAATGTTGATGACTGTGGATGAACTTCTTGGCATTCACAATGACAATCACATCGGCATTCGATGTTTGTTAATCGCTTCCGTGATTTAATGGCTTCCTTATCGCGATGTTGTTCTCTGACATTGATTGTTCGTGTTTATTCTTTGATATTCATTTCCGATCAGCCCCACCCCCACCCTAACCCTCTGCATGAGAATGGGCTTTGTAAGCTTACCTCATTAGATCATTCATTCTCTCTCTCTCTCTCTCTCTCTCTCTCTCTCAGGTTTTTTTAACCTCTTGTCTTGGTACACTTTGAGCTCGTTTCAACCTTACCATTATCATGACGGTTATTCGCGATACTTGTGTTTGCTATCAGCATCAACATACCGCTTTTTTTTTCTTTTCAGAAATGGACCACAGCCACGTACCATCAAGCCACGGGCGTTCCCCAGCCCTCGCCAGGAACACGAAGACGACGTCATGCCTGATTCCAGGCCAATGAAGACGTCAACCAGGCATCACAGAGCGTCGTCTCGGACCAGGATGAACCTGAACCCAGGCACCCTTCAACACTAACAAGTTCGGGAGTTGCACAGCGAGAACGTCTTCGTTCCCCACTTCCCTCACCCCCTCACCCCCCACCCCCCTCCCAGTTCATCGTTCTGTGGAGGAGGTGCTGTTTATTGGGGCGATGAGGAGGTGCACACGTTTGCTCAACTCTCCACGCGAACGCCGAGTGGACTGACATCAAACGGGCGAGTTACAAGGACGGGGACTCGTCGAGAGCGCCGTAAAGCAATGCTGGCCTGCTTCTCTGTGTAGTTTATTGGTGCTCACGAAGCCGTTACCCGCAAAAGAGTGGAAGCTCCGAGGGGTGATAGTAGGATCTCGGACCTGACCCGCCCTGCAGCGCTTGCAACGCAGGTGAAGTGGAGAGCGGGACACCAGTGTGGTCCCTGGTTCGGAAAACCAGTGTTCAGGCTCTTGTTCCTAGGGGACCTCGTATGTGGGGGGATTGCAGTTCGTATAGAGGGGGAGGTGTTCAAAGAGAACCCTGTCACTTTTAAGCAGTTCTGTTCTGTTCTTGATCGAAATCTAGTCTTGGGCGGGAATTCTCAGGGAGGTATTTAGCGTCAAACAGCGTACCCATGTAGGACTGGCAAAAAGACTGAAAGCTAGCGTAATTCATATTCACTGAGACGTTAAACCCTTCAAGCTGGAGCGGTCTTGACTTAAACAGGACTCTGCATAGTGCCTCATTGATAAGAAGTTGCATTTTAGCAGGACAGATGTTCGTAACGTATACGAACTGCATCACTTGTTGATCAGAATTAAAACCGGGGAAAGGCGAAGAGCTGCCTTTACATGCGTGGCCTGTCAGGTCTATGTATTTACTACATTTGTAGATTTGGTGCTATGAAAAGCAGATTGTTTACTGTACCTGTTGATAGCAGGACCAGGTTTAGGACAGACGAAAAGAAAGAACGAAGATCCCCGGGAAAGAATACCATATACATAAGTGATTCGTTATGATACACCCTCACTGGCAGTGTTCTCTTCTGACACACGGTGAATCTTACCGCGCTTGGTTCTCTTGTAAACGTTTCGTGAAAGTCGTCGCCTCGCCATCATAACACTGTTTCCCTACCACGACCACCACCCCCTCCAATACCCCCCCACCTCCACCTCCACCACCCTCTACCCCCCACACCACCCACCCGCACCCACGCCCCCACCACACCCACCACACCCCACCATGAATCCTTACGCCTTCACCCGGGCTGGCACCTGCCCACGGCCTACCCGGACAGCGGCAGCTGCGAGAGGAACTACCCGACCATGTACCCGACCTCCTGGACCTCCAGCTACTTCTCCCCGTCCTCGGTCTACCCGTTTCAGACCGACTCGGCCGCCGCGGCCTCCGCCGTGGCCAAGCAGACCGCCACGCCCAACGACTGGAAGCTGCAGGGCATCTGCTCCCCAACGCCGGACAGTTCTGCTCCCGGCATGAACATGCGCGGGGCGGGAGAACGGGCTGGTGCCCAAGAACAGCTACGAGGGTCTCCTGTACAAGCCCAACGTCTCCTCCAGCGCCATGGTCAGTGCCCGTTCCGTCGCCGCCGCCGAGTTCGAGGGCGCGGCGGCCGCGGCGCGGGAGGAAGCCCAGCGCTCGTGCTGCGCCATCTCGTGCTCGTGCAGCTCTGGGGTCAGGCGGGGTCACGGCTGAACGGGATGCTGGACACGTCGTGCGCGTGGCGCGCGGCCACGGACATGTCGCCCGTGTCGGCGCTGGACTTCAACAAGAACCCCAACATCTCCCCGTACCCTAGCCTGTGTCAGCGCGGGGACAACGCATGTGAGTGGGCTGAAGGCTGGCTTGTGTTGTCGGTCTTTCTGTCTGTCTTTTGTTTGTTTGGTTGTTTGCTTGTTGGCTTGTTTGATTCTTCTTTCATTCTTGTGCTGTTTCTTCCTTTATGTCTCTCTCTCTTTTTTTTTCTTCTTTCTTTCGCTCTTTCTTTCTCTCGCTCTTTCTCTTTTTCTTTAGCTGTTCTTTCTCTCTTTCTTCCGCTCTTACTTAATTTCTGTCGCGCGTTTTTCCTCTCTTTCACACTGCCCTGCCCCCCCCCCCCCCCCCCCCCCCACCCCGCCGTTTGTATGATTGTTTCTTTCATTCTTTTTTTTCTTTAGCTTTTTGTCATGCTGTTTCTCTTTTGTGTTTCTCTTTCTGTCTTTCCTGTCTTCCGTTCCCTCTTCCGTCCTCACCCCCGCCCCCCGCCCCACTTTCCTCACTTCCTTCCGTTCTTTCATCGATCCCATCTTCCTTTCTTTCGTTCACGTACTTCTTTCTTTCTTTTTTCTGTATTTTTAGCTCTTTCTTTCATTCTTTCGCTCGGTCGGTTGGTTGGTTGGCTGTGTAGTTCATCGATTCATATAGACTCATTCGCTCGTGAACCTGTGGTTGATGAATCAAGACTTCAAGAAATTTGAGTGTTGTCGTGAAATCGGATGAAAGGTTAATGACAAGATTTTTTTTGTTTTTTAAATGATAGTCGGAGAAATGGGTTGAGTAACTAAATGGATTGATCGAGCGAGAGAGCCACGAATGAGTGAATGAGCGCGTAGATGTAGGTAGGCGTACGTGGACAAATGACCCCATTCTTGGCCTTCGGGTAGGATGCTGGCATGATGAGAAGGAGATCAACGCGTTCAGCGGGGACAGCCTACGGAACGAAAGCCAAGTGAATGGATGAATAGCGAGTGAGAATGAGTAGTAAGCAAACGGTGTGAGCCAAGGAGGCAGGACACCTGTATCCGCTATGTTGTTAATTGAAGTAAATGCCTGGAGCTGCCAGACCGCACTGGCAGCGATTCTCGTTTCCGCTCTGGGCCACTGGCAGTGACTTGGGAGGTAGAGAGCATTATGCTTCCCCAATGTTACTTCTTTATTTATTTATTTGTTCATTTATTACTATTCTCCTCCTCACCCCCCCCCCCCCCCTCTCTCTCTCTCTTCTTCTTCTTCTTTTTCTTCTTCTTCTTCTATTCTCCTCCTCCCCCCCTCTCTCTTCTTCTTCTTCTTCTTCTTGTATTTCTTTTTCTAGCCGTTATTATTGTTGTTGTTGTCGTCATCATTATCATTGTCATTGTTATTGTTGTTGTTGTTATTATTATTATTAGATGTGTCTTTCATTTAACTGGGTGAGTGGTTTTACGCCACTTTTGAGCCCGATCTAGTTTTTAGTTGTTGTTTTTTTAAGGGTGAATGGTTGATACTTACTATTGACTTATTTGAGTTCAGGCGAAACAGATGTTTTTATTTATTTATTCATTCTTTTATTCATTCTTCTCGCATTGATCGGTTTTCTCTTTTACAGAGTAATACAAGGTAATTCTAGGTGTTTCTTTGCGACTGCCTCTTCTGCTCTCTCTCTCTCTCTCTCTCTCTCTCTCTCTCTCTCTCTCTCTCTCCTCTCTCTCTCTCTCTCTGTTTCCCTCCCACTTATCCTCTCTCTCTCTCTCTCTCTCCTCTCTCTCTCTCTCTCTCTCTCCTCTCCCTTTCTCCCTCTCTCTCTCTCCCTCTCTCTCTTTCTTTCTCTCTCTCTCTGTTCTTTCCCTCTCACTTATCCTCTCTCCCTCTCTCTCTCTCTCTCTCTCTCTCTCTCTCTCTCTCTCTCTCTCTCTCTCTCTCTCTGTCCCCCCCTCTCTCTTTTTTTCTATTGGTTTGTAACCCCTCTCTCTCTGTCTCTGTCTCTCTCTCTCTCTCTCTCTCTCTCTCTCTCTCTCTCTCTCTCTCTCTCTCTCTCTCTCTCTCTCTCTCTCAAGATCAACACCAAGTTTCTGCATGTGTGCAGCACACACTCAACGTACGAAAAACCAAACCATGGCAACAGGGGAGTTGTCCGTGGCAAAATTCCGTAAAACGTCCACTTCAGTAGGTAAACAGAAATGACGCTGAGAAAACAAAAAGAAAAATGGGCGTGGCGCTGTACTAAGGCGACGTTTTCTCCCCGCGGAGAGCAGTCCGAATTTCATACGCAGAAAATTGTGATGATGAAAAATATACAGTGTAAAACAATGTAGAATGGATATTGCGCGCGCGCATATGTGTGTGTGTGTGTGTGTGTGTGTGTGCGTGGTGTGTGTGTGTGTGTGTGTGTGTGTGTGTGTGTGTGTGTGTGTGTGTGTGGTGTATGAGCAGTGTGTGTCTGTGTATGTGTGTGTATGGTATACGTGCTGTGTGTGTGTGTGTGTGTGTGTGTGTGGTGTGTGTGTGTGTGTGTGTGTGTGTGTGTGTGTGCGTGCGTGCGCGCGCGCGGCACCGACACCGACACACACACTCACTCAGTCCTTCTGTCATTGCGATCTCCCCAACTCTCACCCCCCCCCCCCCCCCCCTCCCCCTCCCCCCCGACGATCTTTACCCCTCCCCGTCCCTACCTCTCCCCCGTTCATTTTCCTTTCTTTCATTCTTTCTCCCTTTCTTTTTCTTTTCTTTTTTTCTGTTTAGTTTGTTTTTCGTTTTTTATTCAACCTTTATCTGGCCAGTTTGTTTCTTTAGTGCTGGAGCACATGTCGGCGTTGTCGACTATCAATGGCACGAGACTTAATTGACAGTCGGAGGGTGAAGGTGTGAACACGTTGTGGTGCGGACACGCCGTGAAGAATGGACCCAACGCGTGTGATTTGACGGCCAGGGAATGGGATCGGCATAACTTACCGTGCACGACTATCCTACTTTATTGGTCCACGACGGCAGTGGCTGTTATTATTATTATTATTATTATTATTATCATTATTATTATTATTATTATTATTATTATTATTATTATCATTATTGTTATTATCATATTATTGTTATTATTATCATTGTTATCATCATCATCGTCACCATCGTCATCATCGTCATCATCATCATCATCATCATTATTATCATTATGAATATTATCATTATTGTTGTTATTATTATTACTAATAACACAGCATTTACAAAGCGCGTTGCCAAAGGTTCTAGGCGCTGACAATCCACACTCTCGTGTACGCAACAGGCTACCTACCTGGGTAGTGCCGACTAAAGAGCTGCCTGCCGCCGCTTCATTCAGTCGTTTCCCATGCCATCCAGTCAATATTGTTCACTCAGTTTCCTTACTTCCTACATTCTTTTAATTTCTCATCTAAGGTGCATGCTATGTGTAACGTGTCATCCATACCAACGGCCAAACTGGCCTTCTCTACCGAAAGTTGGTGATCGGATTTTACGTGTGTGCAAGATGCTATGCGTGCGTTCACACACGGAACCTCGGTTTATAGTCTAATTCGAAGGACAATTTGGGAAATGGAGTCAGAGCCAATGTTAATACCGAGGTAAAAATACCCCTGTACCGAAACGGCCTGGCGGAGATTCGAACGCGCCACCCCAGGATCACCAAGATTACGAGTCCAGCACTCTACCAACTGAGCTATTATTATCATTATAGTTGTTCTGCTCTTGTCACAGGGATTCGTCTTCTTGGAAATACAGTAAGAATGATTATTTATTAATGCAGTCAGAATTATTCGCATGTACAAAGAGATAGACCATGTGTTGTCTTAAAGTTACTGGCTCAACAGTGAATGAGATGTAGGTAATACAATACCGAAGAAAAACATGAAAGCGCGGGAGATGTAAGTTGACGCATTGAATACAAAATGACGTTCGGAATACAAGATGGGTACGGACTACACGATTACTGTATAAAGATGATGTGCGGAAAACGAGATGACATAGGAAATACAAGATGATGTGCGGAAAACGAGATGACATAGGAAATACAAGATGACGCGCGGAAAACAAGATGACGTAGGAAATACAAGATGACGCGCGGGGGAAAAAGAGATGACGTTTGAAACGCAGATGACGTGCGAATTGCAAAATGACGTGCTAGATTCGAAATGACGTACGCCATACAAGATCACACACTCGCCTCGGACTTGCTGGATTCCGTTCCTCCCACCACGCCCGTTTTCTTCATGAACACGCCTCACCTCCCGCCCTACCCCTACGTCTGTGGTTGGTTGTGCATGTATGCTCACGAGTACGCTTACACGCACGCCGGTGTGTGTGTGTGTGTGGGGTGTGTGAATCCCACTATTTTCACAGCTCCTAAGACCTTATCCTCCCCACCTCCAGTGCCTGGAGAAAGCCGTAAAAGTAATATTACGGGTGGGACGCTAATGCCCAACCACGTATCGGAGTGCTAAACCTGATACGTAACAACGCACGCGCGCGCAGGTGATGTGAAAAAGTTTGCAAACGGCTGTTCGTAAAGGTAAATCCACCCGCCCCCAATAAAATCGAAAACGCCAAGAGGGAGATTAACTTTTTTTTCTTCTTTTTTTTTTTGAAAATGTTTTTTTGGTGTGTGTGTGTGTGTGTGTGTGTGTGTGTGTTCTTACGTCTAAACTATATACAAAGTCTCTGTTCCATTTGGAAAGAAAAGCTGCTTCGTTTTGTGTGTTGTATCTCCGTTTGTTTAAGCATGATTATGTTTTGCAAATTTTCTTTTCGTGTTCGACATTGGACTTGAAGCATAAGAATCAAGGACGGTCGCTTCATAAACCAGTAACATCCAGAGTGGCG
>CM031620.1:35159195-35161695 GCA_018398815.1 Conus ventricosus
GTCTGTCTGTCTGTCTGTCTGTCTGTCTGTCTGTCTCTCTCTCTCTCTCTCTCTCCCTCTCTCTCTCCGTCTCTCTCTCTCTCTCCCCCTCCCTCCCCCCCCTCTCTCTCTCTCTCTCTCTCTCTCTCTCTCCTCTCTCTCTCTCTCTCTCTCTCCTCTCTCTCTCCTCTCCTCATCTCCCTTGTCACTCTCTCAAACCCCCTTCCTTCCCACGCTCCCGCGTTCCCTTTCCATGTCTTCCTTACTCCCCCGCTCAACTGTTGTGTAACAACACTATAAAACTGGAGCGAAGCCCCCACCACCCATCATTTGCCTCACAACTGAAATTTATTCCCCCCTCTGTTTACTTCATAAACAAAAACTCGTTTTTGTGGCCCAGGCGTCCAACTTCAAACATAAAGCAATTAGCCTTGTCTAATTTGTCACATTGATGTGATGTAACACAAAGATAATTACACGCAACCTTTTTTTTGTTTGTTTGTTTTTTTTTGTTTTTGTTTTTGTTGCTATTATTTCAAGGAAAGAAAGAAAAGTTGAATTTTCTTGTTTCTTTCTTCTTCTTTTTTTTTTTTTGGAATTGAAGTAATAAAGCAAAGGCTGGTTTCGTTTTTTGCCTTGGTGGACCATCTCGGAGTCTTAATTCATTCTTCCCCCGTGTGAATGATCAACAGGTGGGGTTATGGGGCCCTACAGTTGAACTGTCCGGCAGTTTATCGCTTTCGTTTCTGTCAACGCATCAACAGCCGGCTCTGATCATAACTTCAGTGAGCGTCTGTACGAAATAAACATTTTATTGACAAGAGATACGTTGCGTTCACACCATCGTTTGTATAGAGTGCCGCTGTTGGCCGCGTGCTAATTGCGGCGCGACGAAACAAAGAAACAAAGAGTCTATCAAGCCGGCAATTGTGAGACAAGCCGGGGGTCCGATGGGCCCAGTGGCTACGGGTAAAGCGTTGCTTCTCCTGATCCAGGAGTTCAGACGGCCAGATTGGTATCGTTGGTGTGTTACGCGTTTAAACTCTTAAACACACACACACACACACACACACACACACACACACACACACACACACACACACACACACACACACACAGAAGGAGGGGGGGGGGGGGACACACAGACAGACATTTTCTTTTCGGATTCAATACCAGTGTAGACTTCACCCTGCCTCTACCCCCACCCCCATCCAAGGCGTTCGGGTGAGATTTTGAAACCAGGTAACATGTGTTAAAAAAAAGAGAGAGAAAAAGAAAGCAGGCGACAAAAGAAGAAGAGAGAAGAAAAAAAAAAGTGCGCACATACCCTCCCCCCCCCCCCCCCACACACACACATACACACACATACACGCGTGCGCGCATGCACATACGCACGCACGCACGCCACACATTCTAATTTGCTTCACTTTAGATGTCGTTCATTCTGAAGAAAATTAAGCTGGCGTGACAAATCTCTCTCTCTCTCTCTCTCTCTCTCTCTCTCTCTCTCTCTCTCTCTCTCTCTCTCTCTCTCTCTCTCTCACACACACACACACACACACACACACACACGCACACGCACACACACGCAGACAGGCACGAGCGCGCGCGCGCGCGCACACACACACACACACACACACACACACACACACACACACACACACACACACACACACTGGTGTCATATTTTGCCGTCACCGAAGACGGAATATGGCTTCCTTATTTGAAGGATTTAAAGTGGCCACGTACACACAAAAAAAGGCCATGTGTGGAGAGAGAGAGAGAGAGAGAGAGAGAGAGAGAGAGAGAAGGGACAGAAAAAAGAACAATGAAAATTTTTGTCTTCGTGGAAACATCCTCTGCTTTCCTACCTTTCCTTCCCACAATATGCTGATCGGAAAAATGAATTATTTTAGCAGGAAAACGTTATGAATGCAGAGCTGTGTCTACATAGTTTCAAAACGGAGTTACTGAGGGCGGAAAATTAAGCAAAATTTTGGAAAGAAAGGGGGTTAGTTACTGCCAAGAACACAGACAAACAAGAGTACAGGACTAGACACAGTGTATGTCGACCTCTTGGGTCTTCTTCAGGTGAAAACAAATAACATTTAGGACAGCGACAAGAACATGGACCCACTTAGCTGCGCTTCTTCTGAATTTGGAGACGAACAGAAGAAGCGCAGCTAAGTGGGTCCATGTTCTTGTCGCTGTCCTAAATGTTATTTTGTTTTCACCTGAAGAAGACCCAAGAGGTCGACATACATTGTGTCTAGTCCTGTACTCTGTTTGTCTGTGCCCTCGGCGGTAACTAACCCCCTCTCTTTCCAAATGTTGTATCTTACCTAGTTATTCTACTTACGTAGAGGAGTGCCTGCAGTGATACACTGTAAGCTCCCCCCCCCCCCCCCCCCCAAGTGTAGGAACTGAAATAAAACAGCGCTGTTTTCGGCTGATACTATCTGTTTCGTGGCTTTGTTTGTTTTATTCGTTTGTTTCCAATAAGATTTCCCGAGTGTTTCAT
>CM031620.1:35166695-35174195 GCA_018398815.1 Conus ventricosus
TTGCTACTCTTCTTCTTCTTCTTCTTCTTCTTCTGCTCCTCCTCCTCCTCCACCTCCTCCTGCTCTTCTCTTTCTTCTTCTTCTTCTTCTTCTTCTTCTTCCCTTCTTCTTCTTCTCTTCTTCTTCTTCTTCTTCTTCTCATTCTCCTCTTCTTCTTCGTCTTATCATCAACATCATTGTTATTGTTATTGTTGTTCTCCTTGTTGTCGTATTTGTTATTAGTAGTAGTAGTAGTAGTAGTCGTAGTCGTAGTAACAGTTGTAGTAGTACCATCATCACCACCATCAATATTATATGTCGTCGTTGCAGTCGTTATAACGGTTGCTGATATTTTCATCACCGTTATTATCATTTTCGTCATCAGACACAACACACACCATCCAGTGTGTGTCACCGACATTTGTATCTAAGAGGGACCAGTATGCGGAGAGGAAGGGGTAAGAGAGAGAGAGAGAGAGAGAGAGAGAGAGAGAGAGAGAGAGAGAGAGAGACAGACAGACAGACAGACAGACAGAGTGGAGGGAAGATGAACTAGCAGACAGATGCAAAAGCGAACAAGAGCACAGCCAGGGTGGAGCAATCACTGAAGAAACGGAGGCGGAAACACAGCAAAGCGATGTAAAATACTGGAAACATCGCAGCGGGGCAGGCACGGCGAAATATAGAGCTCTGAATTACAGTTCTGTCTGAAGGCAGCGGGAAACGTGTAGACGAAAGCCGCCCACACATGTAGTGAGCACGTGCGCGCACGCACGCACTCACACCACACACACACACACACACACACACACACACACACACACACACACACACAACACACACACACACACACGCACGCACGCACGCACGCACGCATCACACACACACACACACACACACATCACACACACACACACATACACACACACACACACACACACACACACACACACACACACACACACACACACGCACGCACGCACGCATCACACACACATACACACACACGCACACGCGCGCTCGCGCGCACGCACACACACACACGCACGCACGCACGCGCGCACGCACATACACCACGCACGCACGCACGCACGCACGCACGCACGCACGCACGCACGCACATGCGCACGCACGCACGCGCGCGCGCATACACACACACATCTACACACACACACACACACACACACACACATATATATATATACAAACATACACACATATATACAAACACGCACACACATACATACACCTACACACACACACACACACACACACACACACACACACACACACACACACACACAGTCCTCTATACACGCGCGCGCACACACACACACACACACACACACACACACACACACACACACACACACACACACACACACACACACGCACGCACGCACACGCACACACACACACTCTTTATATTATTGCATTTCGTTTTATTTCATGGTCGATCAGGTACACAGGTTCGTGTTGCAACCATTCCTAATATTAAGATCATTAATATCATCCTCGTCATCAGTAGCACATTTAAAGTAATCATCATGACTGTCTCCAGTGATAGATCTATAAATAGTAACATATCATATGCATTGTTGTAATCAACGTGTTTTCCTTTATATTCAGGGTTGGGTCGTTGTTTTGTTTTTAATAAGTTTCTCTCCCTCTCCTCTCCTCTCTCTCTCTCCTCTCTCTCTCTCTCTCTCTCTCTCTCTCTCTCTCCTCTCTCTCTCTCTCTCTCTCTCCTGATGGCTCCACGCATACAAAGACTCCTAGAAATTTTGTCAAATAATTTATCGGAAGCGTTCAAGTTTGGGTTAATGCTTTATCTTGCATTTCATTTCAGATTTCTTTGATGTCATTCACTTTTTGTCCATGCGTGTGGTATCTTCGGTGATTGTAATTTGTATGGCCGTGAAGTAACATCCATACACACTTAATTACCTTCAGCCTGGGCTCTCTCTCTCTCTCTCTCTCCTCTCTCTCTCTCTCTCTCTCTGTGTTCATCTACTTCTGCTGAAGTTGTTAAAAGAAATGTTTCTTTTTGTGCAAAGCCTTTAAATATAGAGAAATTTTCGCTTCTTGAAGTTGCCTTCAGAATATTTTTTGTTTCATTGCGTAATTTAATTTCATTCAAATAACTTCTGCTCTTTGTGCGTTCACAGAGCCCTTTATTAGGGCCCATGGTCCATTAAATGAACCAATCACCGTCACCTGAATCTCTCTCTCTCTCTCTCTGTTTTTGTCTGTGACTCTCTCTCTCTCTCTGTGCCTCTTGTCTGTCTGTCTGTCTCTCTGTCCTTGTCTCTGCCTCTCTCTGTCTCTTGTCTGTCTGTATCTCTTTCTCTTTCTGTTTTGTCTGTGACTCTGTCTCTGTATTTTGTCTGTATGCCTGCCTGTCTGTCTCTGTCTTTGTCTATCTTTGTCTCTCTCTCTCTCTCTCTCTTGTCTGTATCTCTCTGTCTGCCTGTCCGTCTTTCAGTCTTTGTCTTTCTGTATCTGTCTTTGCCTGTCTGTCTGTCTGGCTCTCTCTCTCCCTCTCTCTCTCTCTCTGTGTTTCTCTCTCCCTTCCACCCTCCCTTCTCCCCCCCCTCTCTCTCTCCTCCCTCTCTCTCTCTCTGCTTGCCGCAAGATGAGACAAAGATGCACCCGAAGAGAGAAGAAAAAGAAGAAGAAGAAGAAAGAAAGAAAGAAAAAAAACTCGGGGAGCCCCCGAGTGGCACATTTACTGCTGTTCCACGGGCGCCCTGTTGACGGCACAGATTGGAAGCAGTGCTTACGTTTGTCTGCCCGCGGAGTGGGTACATCCCTCCCCTGACAAGAGTGTTTTGACTTCCTACCTTCACTCTCTGTCTCTCCCCGTCTGTCTCTCTCTCTCTTGTCATTATCTCCTGAGGTCTGTTCTTCCTCCTCCGCTACCCCCTCCTCCCTCGCCCGCCTGCTGCCCCCCCCCCCCCCCCCCTCTCTCTCTCTCTCTCTCTCTCTCCCTTTCCTGTCCGTCTCTGTCTCTCTTATTCTCTCTTTCTCTCTCTCTCTCATTTTCACTTTTTGACTCTGTGTTTGTCCGTCTGTCTTACACACCCCTTCACCCAAAGCAAGCTTCCTTCCTTCTTCCCCATTCCTGCCCCCCCCCCCCCCCCCCCCCATCTTTCCTGCACACACACACACACACACACACACACACACACACACACACACACACACACAAATAAACACACACTGACTGCAACCAATTTATTGTCAGATTAACCCATGGTTGTACACACACACACACACACACACACACACACACACACACACACACACACACACACACACACACATACACACACACACATTTTCTATCCATTTGTTTTTGTCTGTCTGTACCGAGTTCTCTATATATTTTTGTCTTTCTGTCTGTAAGGATGGAGAAATACAGCGGGCATACTAATGTGTGTATACGTTTGCGTGGGCATGTGTCTATGGTTTTCTTTTTGAGAGATGACGTTTGGAGAATAGGAGCGGCGAGGAGGGAGGGAGGGAGGGAGGGAGAGAGAGAGAGAGAGAGAGAGAGAGAGAGAGAGAGAGAGAGAGAGAGAGAGAGAGAGAGAGAGAGAGCATAAAGCCTAAAGCGGGCAAGTGCGAGTATGATAAGCAAGCGCCCGTTTCAGATTACCCACCCACCCCTCACCCTCACCCTCACCCCGGCCCCACCCCCTCCTCCCAACTCCTCTTAGAAATTATTCCCCTCGATTATTAATCCGCACCGTCACAGATAACGGGAGGAGATAGGCCAAAGAATAAATCCCAGGTTTATATTTGATATAGTTTGAAACGCTGGGACGGGCGGTATCGCCGAATGGACAAAGTGGTCCATTCACACCACTCGGCACCAGTACTGATGATGACGTTCCGAATCGAAAGGCGATACCAGCCCTGGTTTATGTGCTCCGCTGGGGGAAACAGACACGGGACATCTGTACAGATATAAAGGCTGAAGTACGTGGGATGTTTATTTGTTTGTCTGGGTGTTCATTCGTTCGTTCATGCCCCTCCAGATTCGTTTCCATTCATGGTTTGTTTGGATGCTGTGTTGTTAACTAATTCGTGGAGTGAATCGTTGGTCCGTGTAGTCATTTTGATTATTCGTTTATTTTTCTTCTTTGCTTTAATTCATGATTTGCTTCCATGTTTTTGTCTTTTTGTATGACGGCGGATCTGTCGATGTAGTTATGCGTCTTATTTTATCGGCCTGTCTGAGTGTATGTTTTTGTATGTATGTGTATGTATGTATGTATGTTCTGAATGTATGTATGCACGCATGCATGTATGTATATGTGTATGTATGCACATATGTGTCTGATTGTAGGTCTCTGTGTCTTATCTATGTGTGTCTAGCAGTCTGCTACCTGCTTATCTGTGTATAGATCTATCTGCCAATATGTTTGTTTGCCTATCTCATTCTCTGTATGACTGTTTGTTCATCTGTCTGTTGGTCCCTCTGTCTTTCTGTCTGTCGTATCTGTCTGTTCTCTCTGTCTGACCGATGTCTTATCCCTCTGAGTGACAGCCAGAGTGCTTAGTTCATCTGTCTGTCTGTCCGTGTGTCAGCCTGCCTGTCTGTGTTTATCTGTCTGTTTGTCTGTCTGCCTGCATGTCTGTTTGTCAGTCTGTCTATCTGTATGTTTTTGCCTGTCTGTCTGCCTGTTTGTCTTATGCCTTGCCTTTCCAGAACGTCGGAAGAGGTTTGCGGACCATACACTTACAGATATTGTGCACGTGAATGATACAGTGTGCGCTCCGGTGTATTTTAGAGAGTTGGGACCTTAATTGACCAATGTGATCTTCATCCGACCCTGATTTGAGTGTGCTGGGAGAGAGAGTGGGTGGTAGGGTGAGCGGAAGAGGGAAGCGGAACTTTCAGTATAAATTTGACCCGTCTTCTGGAAATTCAGTGCTAGTAATTTTCTTTCTTTTTTTTATCTCTCTTCCCCCCCCCCCCCCCCCCCCCCTTTTTTTGTTTTTTTTTTCTTTATCTTTTTTGTGTGCATTTCCCTTTCTTTTTACTCCAATCAACTGTTTATATCCGCGTTTGGGGCCCATTCGCAAATCTTGCGGGCAGTATTCACGCTTGTTTCATCTCTCCATTCGAATGCCGTTTTGTTTGTTTGTTTTGTTTGTTTTGTTTTGTTTTTCTCTTTCTCAGCGCAAATTATGTCCCCGTCTTCCGAACTTCTCATGATAACGCCCCCTTTCTGTTGGTCTCTTTGACTGCTTTTCCAAAAAAAAATAAAAAAAATTCTTAACTGTCACCCACTGGTTTTTTGTTTGTTTGTTGTTTTTTCCCCCTACTTCTTGAAAATGTAATTGTTTCCCTTTTACTGTGACATTCCTTGACTGCCCTGTTTTAAAGTCGTTTCTTGCCTTACTGTCAGCCCTCTCCTCTCTCTCCTCTCTCTCTCTCTCTCTCTCTCTCCCTCTCTCTCTCTCTCTCTCTCTCTCTCTCTCTCGAACGTGTGTGTGTGTGTGTGTGTGTGTGTGTGTGTGTGTGTGTGTGTGTGTAGTCCATCCAGCTGCTTTCTGGAAAGTATGTACACACTTAATATTTCTCCATCTTTCAGCATGCCAGGAATCTTCAGTTATGAATTGTATCCACGTTTTCTGGAAATTCATTGCTAGTGATTCCCCTTATTCTCTGACTGTCTTTGACTCTTGACATTTTTCTTTTTAATCATTTGTTGTGTTTTTTTCTGTACTGTTATCCACTTTTTTTTCCTCGCAGTTTTGGCTCATGCTCTTGCGTTTGATCTTAGAAGTTTGTACACCTTTTTATCCTCCAGTGGGTGGGGGAGGGGTAGGGGGATGCTCAGGGGTCCTTCAGTATAAATTATATCTCTTGACAGTCTGTGCTGGTGACTTTCTGTTTTCTGAATACTCTGTCGGACCCAGCCTTTTGATCCTTTCGCTTACTTTTCTGTTAACATGCTTTCACGCTATTTCATCGGTCTTCTACTAACTACTTACGTTTGTCTCGTCACCATGCAATGTTTAAATGTCGGTGGTTTTCAGCACAAATTGTAAGCTCGTCTTCACAAATTTGTTTGTTCAAGTGCTTTCCCCTTTTGTGTCACTTTTTTTCTTTTTTTTTTTTGGGGGGGGGGACTATCAAAAATGCATTTACTGTTATCCACTTTTTTTTTCTGCATTCGTGGCTTATTTACATATCTTCGATCTAAAAAAATCATCACAGTTGTTTTTTTACTCACGGGGGAACTCTCTATATTTTCAGTTATACTTGTATCTCCGTCTTCCGAAACTTCTGTGCTCGTACGTTTTACTCTCACACACCTCTCTCTCTCTCTCTCTCTCTCTCTCTCTCTCTCCTCTCTCTCTTCTCTCTCTCTCTCTCTCTCTCTGTCTCGGTTTTTTTTCTGTTTTGTTTTGCTTTTTTGTTGTTGCAGTTGGCTTGACTCTGCCTTTTTAAAGAAAATGGTTTTCACTCCTGTTTATTCGCTGTTATCCCTGTATTTCTGCAGTCACCTGTCATTACCTTCACACTTTTTGTGTATTTTTTTTACAATTTATTGCTTTTTTGTCTTAATTATTGCTGGAATTTCGCGACTAGACAGTGAGAGCTTGACCACTGGAGTAGGCTACTAACCGTCCCTTTTGCAGTGCACTTTGTAAATTCATCAATTCTTTTAAATTTCATTGCTACAAATAAGGGATGCCTGACTCATTCAGCACGATCCTGGTTTGTTCGATCCAAAGGATGCCAGTACTTGAATTTATATAAGTTGCTGTACAGGTACTGTATGTCAGTCGTTTCTTTCTTTCTTTTTCTTTTTCTTTTGTCTGTTTCTTTTCTGTTTTTCGTTTTCACTCTGTACGTGAGAGCAGCACTGGAAAAAGCGGCTTGTGGTCGGCTGGGCTGTCGTGACACTGACACTGAAACTGACTCTCACCGGCCAGTAGGTGCAACATGTTCATTTTCATAGTCATTCTACGCATGCATGTAGATCGTGGAGCAGGTGGGTGAATTTTTTGTTTGTTTCTTTTTTTTTTTTCCCGTTTTTGTCATGCGTGCGCGCGCGGGCGTTCACATACTCTCTCTCTCTCTCTCTCTCTCTCTCTCTCTCTCTCTCTCTCTCTCTCTCTCACACACACACACACACACACACACACACACACACACACACACACACACACACATAATCACCCACGCACTCACTCACTCACTCACTCACTCACACGCACGCACGTTCGCACGCTCTCGCCCTCTCCTCCTCCCCCCACCCCCCACCCCCGCCCCCACACATACAAATACACGTGTCACGCACACACACACACACACACACACACACACACACACACACACACACAAAATAACCGACCTTGCGCGTACGTTGAGCTCATTTCTATTCATCAGTAAAAGACCAGGCCATCCTACGCTGGTGGGATTGGATGACAAGAAAGGAAGCGAAAAATGCACACAGTCGTCGCGCTTACCACATCATCTCCGAAGACGGAATATCT
>CM031620.1:35179195-35182547 GCA_018398815.1 Conus ventricosus
TAAGGAGATGGCATGTCTTGAACAGTGCGGAACCTTTGGTGAGACCCGCAAGCTGAAAGCTGTCGGTTCGATATCCGGTATCAGCAAGAGATGATCCTTTTTTTTGGTCGTCTTCTTCTTTTTGTAATGAACTATCGGATTTTTTTTTTCAAAATGGAGTAAATGACGGCGGCGAACGAAGCAAAATTTAGAAAGAGAGTTTGTTAGTTACCGCCAATGACATTGACAAACAAAGCACATGACAAGACACGATGCATTTCAACATCTTGTGTCTTCTTCAGGCGAAAAAATAAATCACATTTAACATTTAGGACAGTACAAACAAAGAACGAAAAATGACTCATCTGTTGTTGTCCATGTGGTGGGGAGAATAGCCGCTAGGCAGAAATGACAAGGGGGATTAAGGGGGATTTTTTTTTTTTGAAGTAAACGAGCCTCGCCCCTCTTGACCTTCTTCTTGTTCTTCTCTGTCTCCTGTTCCTTCACCTCCTCATCTTCTCCATCTCCTCCTCCTCCTCCTCTTCTTCTTCTTCCGTCTCTCTCTCCCTTCCCTCTCTTCCTCCTTCCCTCCCTCTGTGTGTGTGTGTGTGTGTGTGTGTGTGTGTGTGTGTGTGTGTGTGTGTGTGTGTCCGTCCTCCGTGAAATGAATAAAAGAACAACAAAACGAAAGGTTGGGGTCCCGAGGTTCGAATCTTGTTCAGTGGCTTGGTCTCTGTGTGGATGTGGTGGCGCTGTCAGGATCACCAAAGGCCCACCTGAAGTGTGCCGACTGGATTGGCTTGGTCTCTGTGTGGATGTGGTGGCGCTGTCAGGATCACCAAAGGCCCACCTGAAGTGTGCCGACTGGATTGGCTTGGTCTCTGTGTGGATGTGGTGGCGCTGTCTGGATCACCAAAGGCCCACCTGAAGTGTGCCGACTGGATTGGCTTGGTCTCTGTGTGGATGTGGTGACGCTGTCTGGATCACCAAAGGCCCACCTGAAGTGTGCCGACTGGATTGGCTTGGTCTCTGTGTGGATGTGCTGGCGCTGTCAGGATCACCAAAGGCCCACCTGAAGTGTGCCCACTGGATTGGCTTGGTCTCTGTGTGGATGTGGTGGCGCTGTCTGGATCCGAACGTTTATTCACGCTGGCTCCGTCGCTCCAGCAAGCACTGTCCTCAAGAAGTCGGCTCAGTAGATGGTGTGCTGCGCTCGCCACCGGTGCAGTGTCTCCTCCAGTGAATTTCCTGAAGGCAGCCTGACATTCACGGCTCGCTATGAATTGCCAGTACTGATACAAAAGCTCAGTGTGGCAGTGTACAGAATATCTGGAACGAGCGATGTCAGGTGTAGAGCGCTGGAAGGGCACGGGAGAGAAGACAGTTAAGAAGGGTAACTCTGAAGTTCCGCTGGAACGTACTGAAGTGGGGGATCTCTTTTGACAGCAAACTGTCACCGATTCCGTATGAAATGTACGGCAGACATCTCTCATTGCGATCAAATATAACAGTAAAATGACTGAGGTCGCTGAAATTAGTCTACTACCGCAGTTCAACGTAGAGCTGTTTGATAGAGATAATGAAAGATAAATGAACACACACACACACACGCACGCACGCACACACTCACACACACTCGCACACACACACACACACACACACACACACACACACATCGCAGTTCTGTTTCGATGAGCCAAACTATACGATAATAGAATGATTTTTTTTAATTCAGCGTTACTTGAACTAATGTGACCAAGTCAGACGCATGAGCAGACAATGACGGAAACTTTGAGCGCTACCGCCGTGATGCCCGTGAGGACTTGTCACGTTCTTTGTCACCCTTCGGCTAGACGCGAGTCTCTATCATCGACTGAACGATTGAGTCCCAACCCGGGTGCGCTCCGCTCATCATGTCTCCTGCTGTTGATGCAAAATCGTGTTGTCTGGCAAGTTTCCCGACAAACACCATCCCTCCGTGGCAGACGTGTCTCCGGACATGAGAGCGCCACGTTTCCGTCGCCAGAGGGTGCGTTCGGCGGTTCCGTGAGGTGACGGGCAGACAGGCTGCCGTGGTGTGTAGCCATGGGACTTCCTTTTAGTGAACATCAGCCTTGACCCTTGTTTTTTACCGAGGATGGCTGCTCGGACAACGATCGCCAGAAAGACACACATTGAAAAGGGAAGAAGGACACGGGGGGAGGGGGGGGGGGGGGGGGGGGGGGGGGGGAGAGAGAGGAAAAAAAAAGCAACATCGAAATTTTAAGACAGCAACACAAACGAAGAAACAAAAGCAGAAAAAAGGAGAAGGGAGTGTGTGTGGGGGGAAAAAAGGGGGGGGGGGGGGGAGAGGAAAGGGAACGGGAAGGATATTTAAGTTAGGGATGGGGAAGAGAAACGTAGGGGAAAGAGAAAGTGGGGGGGGGGGGGGGGGGGGGGGGGACTGAGCGGGCGGAATAATCCACCTTGAAGGGAACATGCCTCAAAGGCAACGGGAACGGCCATTTTCATGAGGTCAGTGTTGGGGAAACTAGCACTGTCAGCTTCCTGGTATGAACCACGTGTACGTGGACAACAGGAGGAACTGCACAATACTGAAAACGAACAGAGAAAAGAAAAAGGCAGTGATGACGATGATGACAACAATATCGATGGATGATGATGATGATGATGATGATGATGATGATGATGAACTAATGAAGAATAATTATGATTATAGAAAAAGGAGCAGGATGAGAAGAGAGAGAGAGAGAGGAGAGAGGAGAGAGAGAGAGAGAGAGAGAGAGAGAGGAGAGAGAGAGAGAGAGGGAGAGAGAGTTGTGCTTTAACAATCATTCATACACTTTTGTTTTTAAATGAAGTTGGTTGTGGTCGATCGCTTTTTCGGGTTGTTAATTTATGCTCGAAAAAGTCATTTTTCCCCAAATGTTTCCAGCAAAGACTGGCTAGTCAAGATGACTAGCCAGTCTTTGGCTGGAAACATTTGGGGGGAAAATGACTTTTTAAGATAACCGTAATGCAGTCGGCAGTTTCTTCACATCCTCGCCAGTAATGATGATAATTTCCATAAATACATAGTAATTACCGCTGCTGCTTACTACTGGTCATGGTGACAATGATATCAGCAATCAAGACGACTCGAGATTTAGACTCAATATTGATGGTGATGATAATAATGATAACGTTACACTTGTAGAATATGCAGGTGACTGGAGGTACTAATGAGTAGAGAAATGTGGTTTGTTCTGCTGGAGAAACGTCAGTAGAATTGATGTAGAATATAATTAATGATAATAAAATAATAACGATAATAGTGAAAAACTAATATAATTATATAATGTAATGAATATAATGAATAATGTATAATTTAAAA
>CM031620.1:35183547-35186047 GCA_018398815.1 Conus ventricosus
ATTGTGTCAGTATTGTTGACAGAACTTATCACATAGTTCTTGAAAAATAAACATCATCTTGTTTGAAATGGCGCCATCTTGACCGTAAGCTTGTTAGATCGTTTCCAATGGTCGTATCATAGAGTGTTTGCTGCTTCACCCTACTAAGTTTCTTCGTTTCGCTCGCCGATCGGAAACTCACACCAAATATCCAGAGCTAAGGCTACGGTCCCACGACAATGCTTTTCTAAAGAAATACCCATCCCCGAAGAGGCCCGCGCAATTTTTAGAGTATTTCAAAAAACATTTCTTGACCGGTATGAACTACCCACGGCAAAATGCCAAACGCACGAACCATCGCACTGCATGGTCGACCCCTTGACTGGTCATTGAGATCGGCCTGCTTGATTAGTAGTACCCGTTTCTTTTAGTCTTCAGCGTTGTGCCCCAAAGCTTCGATCAGTCGTTACGGAATTAATTGATCCTAACAAATCTTAAATAAATGTTAGCGAACCGCCCAGAGAACGTGGACAAACGAGTCACAAGACACAACACAACGCGTTTCGACCTCTTAGGTCTTCGTCAGGTGATATATAAACAAATAAAACAACGATTTCCGCCTGCAGTCGTCTCGCTTTGCAACTAGATCTAATTGATCCTAAACAGAGCCTTCATATCAGAAATTTTAAAAAGACTTATTAGTAAGTCCGCCAAACAACAGGGACAAACAAATTACAAGACAAAACACGGTGCGTTTCGACCTGTTAGGCCTTCTTCAGGCAAGACAAATAACATTCCGGACAGTGAAAACGAAGGACGGGCAATCACTTCTCAAGTTCTTCATGTTAGAATTTGAAACGGGCTTGGCTGTTTTTCACGTGCTGTTTGACTGTCAAGCTAGGCATATCATGTCCGTAAACATGTCCGTAAAGTAAACTAGGGTAACGTAGACTTGTGGGCAACATGGGCATCTGTCATTTGATCCATAGTACGTGTCAAGCTGGCGAGTCGTTCATAGGGTTACAATGCGAAATGCGAGAAAGTCGTTCCTCGGGTTACAATGTGAAATGCGAGAAAGTCGTTCCTCGGTTACAATGCAAAATGCAAGAAAAACGTTCAGAGGGATGTAATGGAAAGGCAAGAAACTTCTTCATCGGGTTATAATGCGAAATGCGAGAGAGCAAGTCGTTCCTCGGTTAGAATGGGAAATGGAAGAAAGATGTTCACAGGGATATAATGCAAAATGCAAGAAACTTGTTCATCGGGTTATAATGCAAAATACAACAAAGTCGCTCATCGGAATATATGGCGAAAAAAAAAACAAAAAAAAAATATAAATCGTTAACAGGGATACGACGCAAGATGCAAGAAAATCGCTGTTCGGGATATAATGCGAAATGCAGGAAATGCGTTTCGCCAAATTAGAGCGCGTCGTGAAATGAGTTCATCTGCGAATTAACAACGTAACCCATTTCTCAGAAAAGCGCGTCAGACGAGAAACACAGTAAACAGCGCGTGCTGCACGTTTATTTCAGCGCAACGTGGTGTGGCCCGACCTCTGTGTCATTAAGCCCTGCTTGGGGAGAATGTAGACCTCTGCCACGATCAAAATAATGGACACTGCAGTAGCTCGTTGATCCGTGATATACACCAACATTGAATGCGTTTGTCTCTTGGCCACATTCTATTTTTCCACCAAGTTCTGTTAAAGTGGTTCAACAGATCTGCGGTTAATTGTCCCCGACAGACAAACCGACCGACAGACAGGGGCGAAAATAAAAGCTCTTTTTGACGTTGTTATGACAGAGAGAGAGAGAGAGAGAGAGAGAGAGAGAGAGAGAGAGAGAGAGAGAGGGGGGGTACGGATATTTACGGATGAGAGAGAGAGAGAGAGAGAGAGAGAGAGAGAGAGAGAGAGAGAGATGAAACGATGACGATGTAAACAGTGAAGAGGCAGGGTAAATCTTGCTTACATGTATATTTACATATTTCATCATGGGAGCAGAGTTACCCCTACTTCTTTGTTATGGTACTGTTTACTGTTCACTGCCACATTTAAAAATTCCTGTCAATGACGATGTTTGCAACAAATTGCGATTGAACTCTTTTTGTGTCAGTACAAACAGGAGCCCGTCATTTCAACGACCAGGAGGGAAAGAAAGAATGAAAGAACGAAAGAAGAAACCATTAAAGTGTCCATTGTTGTTTACGTCTCTGCTCGTTCATTTGTCGCCATAGTATACTCACAGAGGCTGTCTTTTCATACCTCTTGTCACCTCTAGAGCTATCACCAGCAGGTGAGGAAGAGTTGCTGAATAAACCTCCATGTACACATCCTGTGTACTGCCGCTACAAAACTAGTAGCACATGGCCAGGTAGATCAAGTGAGGTGAGACACGCTTCAGCTGTGACGGCCCTTTGATGTCGCCGACACAGCCAGGTAGTGTCAGGAGGTGGCGGCTTTGAAGATGAGGGGGTAAGGTGTGGAGGGGTGGACAGAGTAGAATGTGAGGGTGGGGTG
>CM031620.1:35193547-35199976 GCA_018398815.1 Conus ventricosus
TCTATTTGTGTTTGTCCGTCCGTCCCACTGTCTGTCCGTCGGTCTGTCAATATGTCTGTCTGTCTGTTAGTCTGTATGTGTGTGTTACACATTTTGTGCTCGCTCGGTACGTGCCCGTGTATACATACGCGCGCGCGGGCGAGCTGACTTAACGGTCGATGACGTCGAAGAAGAGGGAAAAAAAGACCGAACAGAACAGAAGAAGAGCATCTGAGTTTTTGTCAGCAAGGATAAGTTCAGACCCCGCCACCCACTCCCAACCCCTCTCCCCTCCCCCCTTCCCCATCCCCAACGGGAACTGTAATATTTATCGAGTCATACATCAGGAGAGGAAGAAAGGAGACGTGTTCACGTCGCTGACTGCCGAGTCTCTCAAACTGCGCCCCTGTATAAATCACCCGCCTCACTTACCTACCTCCTCGCAGATCCCGGCTTCCCTTAAACAGAGGAGAGGTGACGAGAAATTAATTAACGCGACCCGTCTTCAGCCTGGCTCATGAATTATGCATGAGGTGATGTGTGCGAGATACACAAGAGAGAGAGAGAGAGAGAGAGAGAGAGAGAGAGAGAGAGAGAGAGAGGAGAGAGAGAGGGAGATAGAAGGAGAGGGGGACCGGGAGGGAGAGGGAGAAGTAGGGAACTGATACACACGCACAATTAACGCACACATAATCACGCGAACGCACTCACAGACACATGAACGCACCTCGCAGACACATATGCAGAAACACACACAGACACACAGACACAGACACACGCACGCACGCACTCGCGCGAACACACACGCACACACGCACGCACACACACACACACACACACACACACACACACACACACACACACACACACACACACACACAAACTCAAACAAGCTCGCGCGCAAGCACGTTATGGTGAACATGTTCAGCACTGCTAAGGCTGATTGACTAAAAGCATCACGCTGCAATTCACCAAAGAGGAATGCTTTGATCTGCATAGTTCTTAAATAGTCATGCAAAACGTGATGGTTTTTGTTTTTTTTACTCTGAACAAGCGAAACATGACGGATGGGCGAAGGAAGGGGGAAGAAGCCAGAGGGATAGGACAGGCTTGGAGTAGAAAGGGTTAATGGGTGTCGCGTTAATTACATATTACTCAGCCAGTAATCCAGAAGAGCGGTGCACAACGGGTTCAGTGCAACAGCGAAAAGGGAGATCTTAGGTTTGATCATTGTTATAGAAACACACGCATACATTCTCAATTCCCAAAGTGGGTTTATTGGATTTTCAAATATCAAGGTGGTTTTAATTTACAAAGAAAAACGACGATGGCGTGTGCCATTTTTGGCTCTAAATCCATTCTATAATGCTGTACGATAACTTTTTGGACTTTGCTTTCGACATTTAAAAAAAAACCTTATTAGTCACCTTGTAATTTTTTTCTTAAATAAACTATTTAGAAGGTCATCATTACTTTTAAAAAAAGAAAGCTTTTCCTATGATGACAGTTTCCCAGGATCTGTGAGAAAAGAAAATGGGTTTACTGGAGGGGAGGTGGGGTATGTTTATCACAACACACACAGAGACACAAACACACGCGCACGCACGCGCACACACACACACACACACACACACACACACACACACACACACACACACGCGCGCGCGCGCGCGCACGCACGCACGCACGCACGCACGCACGCACGCACACACACACACATACAGATCCGCGAGCGCGTGGTACAAAAAAAAATGTTCCGCACTGTTAAGACATTGAATAAAGCAGAACGCTGCAATTCATATAACAGGCGTGCTTCGACCCGCATAATTCTCAAATAGACATGCAAAACACGGAATCTTTCAACATGACTTTGGACAAACGAAACTTGACGGATGGGCGAAGGGCGGAGGGAGGGGGTGAGCATGAGGCGGAAAGGGTCATTGGGTGTCTTGATACTCATTACTCAACCAGTTACCGGGAAAGAGTGGCGCACAATTCAGTACAACCACCAAAAGGGAGATCTAAGGTGAGATCATTGTTATACAACACATACGCATACGTTCCCTTTTGCCGAACTGGGTTTATCGAATTTTCAAATTCAGTCTTAAGGGGGTTGGAATTTACAAAGAAACCCAAGATGAAGTGCACTTTTTAAATTTTTTTTATTAACACTTAATCCCTCAAGAATGCTGTGCGACAACTTTTGAGACTTTTTTTTTTGGCATTTCTCAAATTCATCTTTGGTCACCTTGTGATTTATTTCTTAAATGAACTATTTAAAAGTCCACACACTCGCACACACACACACACACACACACACACACACACACACACACACACACTCTCTCTCTCTCTCTCTCTCTCTCTCTCTCACACACACACACACACACACACACACACACACACACACACACCAATCTATCTCTTGCACACACAAACACACCATTCTCTCTCTCTCTCTCTCTCTCTCTCTCTCTCTCTCTCTCTCTCTCACACACACACACACACACACACACACACACACACACACACCATTCTCTCTTTCTCTCTCTCTCTCTCTCTCTCTCTCTCTCTCTCTCTCTCTCTCTCTCTCTCTCTCTCTCACACACACACACACACACACACACACACAGACAAGATGGCGACAGCGATCAGAAGCTAAACGTCGGGTCTGCTAGCTTATAGCATTTCTGCAGGCTCTGTCTCAGAAATGACCAAAACTAGGAGCCAGGGAGGTCTTCTTTCGTGTCCAGTACGAAATGCAAGTCAAGAAAGAAAGACAAAACCAAGCAAGTCGGCGCTTCGAGAATTTTCAAATCTGAAGCGAACCGATCAACAGACAAATGCCGACATTCCCGGCATTGGAACGGACAGCACCGATGACATTCCAAATCTCAACTCCCTCACTTCTTATGCCATGAAGGACGTGAAAGAAGAAATCGGTGAGTTGTGGAAAGTAATCGAAACATTATGCAAAAAAATAGTGTCCCTCGAAGATACGGTACGTGAGCAAAACAACACGATTGCTCAGCTCACAACCATAAAATGTAATTCTGAACCACGTTCTAAATTTGTTCAGACGAATCCAGAACAGAAAATGGTAAAAGAGAGCGCGAAACAAGACCTTACCTACGCTCAGGTGACTGCACAACGCCCGGTTTCAACATCAAACGGGAAAGAAAAAGAAGAAGATAAAAAACTAAAGCCAAAAGAACGATCCAGAACACAGAAGACAACTTCTCATGACGTCAATCCCAATGATAGCGTCATTACGTCACAGACTGCTCAGAATCGAACAAACAAAAGACACAACTTGGAAAGGAAAGTGAACAAAGCTAATGAAGATCTCCCAACTGTTCTCGTCCTTCATGATTCAGTTTTGAACGGTGTGAAGTGCCCCGACTTGGTCGATCTTATGGTTTCAAAACCGTTTCCAAAAAATCTTCTACTACAAAGGACTTACTGCCCACGCTGAGACAAACCTTGTCGTCAGTAGATACAGAAGTCGATGCAATTGTTATTCATTGTGGTCTCAATGATATTCAACAAAAAGACGTTGCATCCTCTAGCAAACTCTTTGCGCACACCGTTAAAACCATCGCTAAAGAGCATTCACACGCCAACATTGTGATCAGTAAAGTGGCTCCTGTTTCTAACCCCGAGATAAACATAAACCGCGAAATGTTCAACGCGGTTATAAACTCTGAACTATTCAAAGTTCCCAAAGTGTCCGTCATCAGCCATGAGAATCTCCTTGCCAGCCCCAGGACACTGAAAGACGGAGTCCACCCGAACCAGAAAGGAGCCAGTGTACTTGCTGGTAACTTAGGGCGACACCAGCTTTTCTGGAAGAAACCCCCTGGCAGCAAATCCAGGAACCCCGGTCTACACCGTTCTTCATGGAGAACACGATACCTCCCTCCCCCAGTCTTCTCGTCACACAGATATCATCATCTACCTTTTTCTCCTGTACCAGGGCCCTGGCGGGAAATTCTATGATGTTCTACAAGACTGGTGAATGATCTTCATAAAACCTAACAACACTCCCCCGTCAAGAAAGTCAGTAGTTGTGCTATAATGTCTAGCGACTGAAATGATAAACTGATCGTCTTTTTGATATATATTTGCCTGGTTGCCATTTTGATTTTTTTTCTAGCCTGCTACATCGCATAGTTTCCTCAACCACCCCCCTTCCCCCCCCCCCCCCCCCCCCCCCCCCCGGCTCCTTTTTTTGTGTATGTGCGTTACACATTACCATCTTATTCCTCTTCTAGGCCTTGCCTTTTGTAAAAGTGTTCTCTATTGCGTTTCTGTTCACTGATTAGTTCATTGTTGGGGAATTGTCTTTGTCATGAGTCGGCCAAATGTTCTCGTGCATTTAGGCAAATTAAGGTAGTTTTGCTGTTGTTGAAAGGAAGTCCTTGGGTTCTTCAAGTGTGCGAACTCAGGCATCACCAGAGGGAATACCCCGAGTCGTATACTGAAGGAGGGAGAGTTACTGGAAGTGTTTCGCATGTCCGAGGGATAGTGACAAGGAGTTGCCGACCTGCCGGTCCTGGGTAGAGGAGTGTCCAATCCGACCACTGGCTGGCTATTCACTGGGTTCTCCAGTGGGCCTGAAGGGAAGGCGATCGTGTCAGGTGACCGTCACGGGTAGGTGACCGTCAGCCTGCAGGCAGAGTACAGCGACCATTCAGTCGTCCCTGTTCTGAGGAATGAATGGAAGGCTTCGGCCTATTGAGTGATTTGCACCTTGTTATCTATAGAGGTAGTAAATACTTGAAGCATCAGTCATGGCTGGTAGAGAAGTCCAGGCTGTTAGTACAATGGGTAGCTTCAGGGAATCGAACATGAGTTTGAATAGGAGGTTATGCATTAACCACTGGTACCCAAGTCTTGGTTAGCGCTAGCAGCTGTTGTGTGTGTGTATGTGTAGGTGACTAGTGATTCCATTGGTGGAATAAAAATAACTTGGGGAATTATTGGTACAAATCGTGTGATGTGTGTGTGCCAGTGATTCCATTGGTTGAGCCAGTTAAACTCGGGTTCTCTCTTGTTTGAGAATGAATATAAGCTGCTTGGAAAACCAGGGAGTGTGGGACTCACTTAAGGAAAGTGAACTCGCCCGTCTTGCTGAGGGCTCAAGAAAATACAGCGTGAAGCAGAGGTTAGCTGTCGCCTCGTTGTCTCCTGGGTGGGGACGTATGACAGTGGAGGTTGCTGTAGCCTCGGAGCCGACGACGAGAAGAATTGTCTCCCGTGTGGGGACTGTCGACAGCAAGACGTGTCAGCCTGTTGGGGCCTAGACAGGGAGCTGCCAGACAACGGTGGGGTGTTTGCAGCCAGAGAAGACCTGTGGGAGAGGCCGACAGGAGCCCTTTCCGTGGAGAGGGCGAAGTACGTGGAGTCCGGGAGACTCCGTGTGAGGGTGCGACTCAAGCTACGTTGCCAGTGTCCCCCAACTGGGATTTGGCCAATCGGGAGGACACAACGGTGTGGCAGCTTCAGCTCGTAGTCACACAGTGGGATGAGAGAAACTGACGATCAACCGAGGAATGCTGGCAAGTTACGGACGTTTTATTTGTTCTTAAGTTTATAAGTGTGCAACCAGAATTGTGGAATATTGTCTTTCTGGCTAAGTAAGAATAACTGAAGGAAAGGGGATGCGATTTATGAGATTGTCTGTATGATGTTTACATTGTTGTATGATACAGATAGTTGTGTTGTGTAGTGACGGGTGGGGGCTCGGAGTCAAGTTAAATAAAGTTGATTATTTTCTATGAAATGTTATTGGTTTCCCGTCACCTTTGTGCGGGCCCGATGTGAGTGACAGAGTGCGTGTGCCTATGCGAGAGCGCATTTTGGTTGTGAAAGCGTAAATACTTCTGTCTATAACCCCCTGCATCCCTGAATATGAAAATCATATTTTAATAACGAGGGGGAGCGTCGGAGACCCGTCACAAATTGGGGGCTCGTCCGGATGAACATAAATGAGCCATACGTGATTTTGATTCTTGGTTTTGTTCAATTGCAAGGGATTTGAAATTTGTCGTAATGTGGAAACCTAGATTTTTTTTCTTACCTGGAAAGACGTTAGTCATGTGTTGTTTGTTTTGATCTTTTTTTTTCATGACTGTGCCTGATGTTTGAACTGGTTTAATTTGGTTGCTGTTGAGGTTGATTGTGTGTAACACAACTATTTGATCGCTTATTTACGAGTGATCGTGTGGATATCTCGCTTGTTACTGTGGTTGTATTAACTAGCTGATCGAGGGTTAGATAGCTTCAGAATGTCGACTGAAGAGGGTGCTGAGACAATGGGTCCGCTGAAAAGATGGACCTCATAGAAGAAGGAAAAGCTTTAGGACTAAAGGTCCGAACTGAAGGCATATGTAGTGAGAACTGGCCCCGTGTAATCGAGGCCCAGAAAATACAAAGGGAACGGGAAGA
>CM031620.1:35200976-35210976 GCA_018398815.1 Conus ventricosus
GTAACCACCTTGCTGTAGAAAATTTAAAAAAAAAAGAGAAGATATAATGGCGAAGAAAGAACACCCCTATTGAACAACTGTGAGGCGCGTGATTAGGTACAGGAGATAGTTGCGTGCATTCGTGAAGACCAACAAAGATGGAAGAGATAACGCGCGAAGACGCGTGTTGCAGTAGAAATAGCAGAGCAGGAAAGGATAAAGCTAGCGCAGCGCAGGAAACGGAAAGAATGAAGCAGGAAACGAAAGATTAAGGATTCAGGCTAACAATGATAAAGAAACGCAGGAAACAGAAAGACTAAAGGAACGCAGGAAACGGAAAGATTAAAGGTTCAATTAGAGTTAGAGAAAGTGAGAATACAAAGGGAGACCACCGAGGATGGGAGTTCAGTCTCCAGTGACTCTGTGCGCAGTTACGCCCCCCGACCAAGTTGCCAAATTCTCTGAAGGGACCGATTCGATTGATGCATACATCAGTCGTTTCGAAACGTTTGCGACCAGTCAGGGTTGGCCTCCAGAAGAGTGGGCAGTCATTTTGTCAGCGCTATTGACGGGTAAGGCATTACAAATTTTACTGCGTTACCAGCAGAACAACAGTCTGATTTCGGCGCTGTGAAGGAATCGTTGATGAAAGGATTTGACCTCACAGAGGAGGGGTTCAGGAAGAAATTTCGTTCAGCTAAATTACAAGCAGGTGAGACGTACACTCAGTTTGGTGCACGTTTAGATCACTATTTTGAGAAGTGGTTAGAGTTGAGCGGTACGAAGAAGGAGTTCGCTGAGTTGAAAGAGCTAGTTATGAAGGAACAGATTTTGTCAGGTTGCGGCCCTGAGTTAACCATACATTTGAAAGAGAGACAGCCAGAGACAGCAGGAGAGTTGCTGAAGTTCGCAGAGGTGTATAGAGAGGCACGTTTGGGCACTAAGGTGCAGGAGAAACAGGTGCCAGGCACAGGTGAGAAGACTGCAAGGAGACCAGGGGAGTTTTCTGCAAAGTCTGCAAACCCAGTGGTGGGGCAGAAGGAAGGGCAAAGGGACATTAGGTGTTTCATTTGTCACAAGAAGGGACATGTGGCGAGGGATTGTCGCATGAGGTTCCAGAAGGCAGCAGCCTTGCAAGAGGTGGATAAGGGTCGTCAAGGGAAACGACCTGCAGTGGAACCAAAAGGGATTCAGTCTGAAGAGGGTGGAGTGCAGCCTATGGCTAGCACTGGACAGCAGTCAGTGTCAGGGATGGAGGGCACTAGGCTGAGTGGTTCGTTACCAGTGGAAGAAGGGTGGATTGACCAGCGGAGGGTGAAAGTGTTACGAGACACTGGTTGTTCATGTGGTGTAGTTAGAACAACGCTGGTCGAGAAAGGGGATTTGACAGGGCAAATCCAGACCTGTACTCTAATCGATGGCACTGTGAGGGAGTTTCCAGTTGCTAAGATAGAAGTACGTACCCCTTACTTCTCAGGCGAGTTGTCTGCGCTGGTGATGGAGAAGAACCCCTTCATGATTTGATCATCGGAATATTCCGGGTGCAAGGGATCCAGGGGATCCTGAGTTGTTGACTGCTACAGGGGCAGCAGTTCAAACACGGAGCAAGAAGGAGGAAAAGGTTGATAAACCGTTAGTCGTTCCAGCAAGGAGTCAGGCATAGATGTGTCGCCTGATGAGTTTAGGGCAGCGCAGGAGACAAGACCCTTCGCTCGTGAGTCTTGGGAGTTGGCAAGAGGTGGAGAGAAACAGGTGGTTAGAGGAGGTGAGACAGAATTTCTTGTGAAAGGCGGGCTGTTGTACCGAGTGTTCACCAAGGGGGAAGACAGGTAAGGTGACCACTCAGTTAGAGGTACCAGCAGGTTATCGTGACACTGTCATGTCAGTGGGTCACGAGTCGCTCATGGCGGGTCATCTCGGCACCAGCAAAACAGCTGACCGAATCTTTGATGACTTTCACTGGCCAGGGGCAATGGCAGACATCAAGCGTTTCTGCATGTCATGTGAGTGTGTCAAAGGTCAGCCACAAGAGGGGTGAAGAGGAAGGCGCCTCTTAAACATCCCCTCTAATTGACACACGTTCAGGAGAGTGGCCGTTGATCTGATTGGCCCAATCTCACCCTGTTCCAAAGGTGGGTACAGGTATGAGACATGTAAGGTTGCAAAGGAAAGTTTGCAGGAGGCTAGGGTCGTCAGAAGAAGCAATATGACAGGAGGGTGAGGAAACAATCCCTCAAGGTGGGAGATCAAGTCCTGGTACTGCTTCCCACGGGTCACAACAAGCTGCTGAGGCATTGGAAGGGACCATTCACCATCACTGAAAAGGTAGATCGGGATTACCGAATTGATGTGAATGGGAAACCAAAACTTTTCCATGCAAATTTCCTCCGCAATATATTCAGCGTGAGACTCAGCACATAGGCGCAGCAGCAATCATTGATGAGGTGAAGGAGACCAGCAGAAGAAGGGGAGATTTTGTTGCCTAAGTTTCCAGAAGAGTCATACAGGGATGTGTCACTGTATGAAGGGTAGACAGTAGGAGTTCCTAGGTTTTGTTGTTGGAGGCGACACAAAGAAGCCAGAAAAAGGAAAGGTGGAGAAGATGATGAATTCAGAGAGACCAAAGACCAAAACAGAAGTCAGGAGTCTGCTAGGTTTTATTGGTTTCTATAGGGAGTTTGTTCAAATTTCGCAGCAATCACGAGTCTCTCAGTGATTTGGTCAAGGCGGGAAACCGGCAGTGGTCGAGTGGTCAGACGCTGCAGAGCAAGCACTGCGACGGTGTTGGAAAGACTAGGTTCCCGTCCCATCTTAAAGCTACCAGATATGTCCAAACCATTTTTGTTGCGGGACAGATGCATCAGGCGGTGGAGTAGGTGCGTATTGTTGCAGGAGCATGAAGGGGTCGAGTTCCCTGTGAGGTATGCTAGCAGGAGTTGACAAAGTGTGAAGAAGGGTACGCAACGGTGGAGAAGGAGTGTTTTAGCCGTCGTGTGGGCCGTGCAGAAATTCCACAAATACTTGTACGGGAAAGAGTTCGTGATAGAGACTGATCATCAACCACTCAAATTCCTGCAGGAGGCGCAGCTGAAAAACAGCAGAGTTCTGCGTTGGGCAATGGCATTGCAGCCCTACAGGTATCGAGTGCAGTACATTCCGGTCGACAGAATGTCGGAGCTGACTATTTAAGCGTGTAGTCTAGCAAGCTGCAACTCAGAGGAAGTCAGTCATATCCAGGGTGCTTTGTTGATAATATGTGTTGATTACAGTTATGTTGATTGGATATGGGTTCATTCCCAGTTGGCTATGGTTCATATTTTTGTGTGAGATTTGTTCGTGTAAATGTAGTTATGCTTGAGCATACAGTCGCTTGTGTAGTGATGCATTATTTGCAATAAGTGAGGATGGAGATTCCTCAGTGAAGTGTCATGGATCGTGATCATATTATATTGTGCTTTTCATAAGAATTGTGAAGAGAAGATGTGGCAAACCCGCAGGTAGGAGAATTGCATAAGTGCGCACAGAGGTCGTTATAAAATGAGTTGAAATAACGCAAAAGCGCACGTCAATGATAACTCATTGGAGTGGTATTCACTAATGATATATTCTATAATTTATAAACGTTGGTTGTAAAGTATTTTTCAAACTTTGCACGTGTAGCTGTGGTTCAGCAAATTCGGTTGTTGTCTTTTTTTTTGTACCGTTGTTTTGAGACAATGCGGTGCATAGTCTTTGCAAGGGGGAAATTGTCACGGTCAAAAATAAAAACAACCAAAATCCTAATCTCCACGGAGCGGTCTGTCCACCCAGACAGACTAGTAGCTGACGACGCCTCGATGTCTGGTCAACCGAGCCTCGACGCCCGGCTCAGACTCATCCAGCCAATTTGGCACAGCGAGTAGACTAATCCTAATCCTCTACGGAGACGGTACTGTCCACCCAGACAGACTAAAGTAGCTGACCGACGCCTCCGTGTCTGGTCAGAGGAGTCTCGACGCCTGGATCGACTGATCTAGCCATTTACGACGTAGCCGGGAAAGGGAGAGGGGGAAGGTAGTGTGTGGTGGGGGCGAAATCAAGCTAATCAATTAAATGACCAATTGACCACCACAGAGAGTAAGGCGTGTAGGCGTGACTGTCATGATTTGAATATCCAATGGAATTAGAGGGAGATAACTTCGGGTACGAGGCGGTTAAAAATACTGACCAATGGTACTCACCCTTGGACACGTAGGTAGGAAAAAGTAATGTGTGGGTGAGAGAACGAGGGGAGGAACGAAGAGAGACAGAGAGGGAGAGAGAGAGATGAGGAGGTTCGGGGTGTAGTCTCTACATGAGAGAAAAGGCAGAGAGATGAAGAGAAGAACGAAGAGAGACAGAGAGAGAGGAAGAGGTTCTGTGTAAGCTCTGACGAGAGAGAAGCAGAGAGATGAGGGGAGGAGAGAAGAGAACCAAGTTGAGAGATTAGCATGAGTAGTCTGCAGAGGAAAGACTAGGAGAGATGTGGAGAGAGAGAGTTGCTAACTAATGAAGAGGAAAAGAAAGAAAAGGAAAAAGAGAAAAGCAACCATGTCCATTTGATAGAGCAGACTAGAAGAGAGAGAGAGAGTGCATGCGTTAATGCAGGAAGGAAGAAAGGAACGATCGATGTTGATAGTCACTGTTCCACCTTAACCGGGGTTCGACCTCATTACCTGGCAGCGTCGCTTCGTCAAGCAGAACCACAGACCAACGCCAGTGCCAGCAGTCTAACCTGACAGGCGCCGCAGACCAAGACCAGTGCCAGCAGTTGTGTCATGCTTGTGAAAGTGACAGTGAAAGGAAAAAAAAAGAAAAGAAAAGACAGTGATTCGTGAATAGTTAAGATCACCTGGCCAGGTAAAGTAGAAATCTATTTATACCCGGGTTAGTTAATGATGTTTTAGATAAATGATTTTGTGAAGTTCAGGAAAGAGAGATGTTTTATTTTGTTTGATTCCATATGCATTGATGGTTCGTTCTATGAACATGTGTGGTAAAGTTATAGACTTTTACTAGTGGTTTGATGTGACGAATGCATGATTGTAAGCAAGCTGTGAGTGTGTTTGGGCTGTGCGCTAGTCCTTCCTCCACTGACATCACCCCGAGGTTGACAATTGGGTACATTATCCATGTTAGAGATGTTGATGTAAGGATATCTTAAGCGTAGAGGTAGTACTGTTATATCGACCCATGCAACTGAGTTTGTTTTATCCAATTGGAGAACATTCGTCCTGGAGAAAATGTTGATTGGAACAACATTCTTAGGTACGGGGGTGTCATGAGTCGGCCAATGTTCTCGTGCATTTAGGCAAATTAACGGTAGTTTTGCTGTTGTTGAAAGCAAGTCCTTGGGTTCTTCAAGTGTGCGAACTCAGGCATCACCAGAGGGGAATACCCGAGTCGTATACTGAAGGAGGGAGAGTTACTGGGAAGTGTTTCGCATGTCCGAGGGATAGTGACAAGGAGTTGCCGACCTGCGGTCCTGGGTAGAGGAGTGTCCAGTCTGACCACTGGCTGGCTATTCACTGGGTTCTCCAGTGGGCCTGAAGGGAAGGCGATCGTGTCAGGTGACCGTCACGGGTAGGTGACCGTCAGCCTGCAGGCAGAGTTACAGCGACCATTCAGTCGTCCTGTTCTGAGGATGAATGGAAGGCTTCGGCCTATTGAGTGATTTGCACCTTGTTATCTATAGAGGTAGTAAATACTTGAAGCATCAGTCATGGCTGGTAGAGAGTCCAGGCTGTTAGTACAATGGGTAGCTTCAGGGAATCGAACATGAGTTTGAATAGGAGGTTATGCATTAACCACTGGTACCCAAGTCTTGGTTAGCGCTAGCAGCTGTTGTGTGTGTGTATGTGTAGGTGGACTAGTGATTCCATTGTGGTGGAATAAAAATAACTTGGGGATTTATTGGTACAAATCGTGTGATGTGTGTGTGCCAGTGATTCCATTGGTTGAGCCAGTTAAACTCGGGTTCTCTTGTTTGAGAATGAATATAAGCTGTTTTTGCTTGGAAAACCAGGAGTGTGGGACTCGCTTAAGGAAAGTGAACTCGCCGTCTTGCTGAGGGGCTCAAGAAAATACAGCGTGAAGCAGAGGTTAGCTGTCGCCTCATTGTCTCCTGGGTGGGGACGTATGACAGTGGAGGTTGCTGTAGCCTCGGAGCGACGACGAGAAGAATTGTCTCCGTGTGGGGACTGTCGACAGCAAGACGTGTCGCCGTTGGGGCCTAGACAGGGAGCTGCCAGACAACGGTGGGGTGTTTGCAGCCAGAGAAGACCTGTGGGAGAGGCCGACAGGAGCCCTTTCCGTGGAGAGGGCGAAGTACGGTGGAGTCCGGGAGACTCCGTGTGAGGGTACGACTCAAGCTACGTTGCCAGTGTCCCCCAACTGGGATTTGGCCAATCGGGAGGACACAACGGTGTGGCAGCTTCAGCTCGTAGTCGCACATTGGGATGAGAGAAACTGACGATCAACCGAGGAATGCTGGCAAGTTACGGACGTTTTATTTGTTCTTAAGTTTATAAGTGTGCAACCAGAATTGTGGAATATTGTCTTTCCTGGCTAAGTAAGAATAACTGAAGGAAAGGGGATGCGATTTATGAGATTGTCTGTATGATGTTTACATTGTTGTATGATACAGATAGTTGTGTTGTGTAGTGACGGGTGGGGGCTCGGAGTCAAGTTAAATAAAGTTGATTATTTTCTATGAAATGTTATTGGTTTCCCGTCACCTTTGTGCGGGCCCGATGTGAGTGACAGAGTGCGTGTGCCTATGCGAGAGCGCATTTTGGTTGTGAAAGCGTAAATACTTCTGTCTATAACCCCCTGCATCCCTGAATATGAAAATCATATTTTAATAACGAGGGGGAGCGTCGGAGACCCGTCACAATCTTTTTATCTTTCATTTGAATCATCTTCATTTTGCAATTGTGTCTCCCTTGAATGTCCATTGTAAAAATTTGATGGCAAAGAAGACTGACATTAATATACTACAATGGAACTGCCGGTCGATTAACAAGAATTTGGTAAATCTTCAACAGCATCTTGAAGCCAGCTCCTACATGGTCCTTATTCTTCAATCACTAAATGTGTCTAAAAACGACTTGCCACGGCTGGATCGTTTCTTTTACCCGCCTGTGGTACAAGAAACTGGTGACAATGAGAAAGTCTCTGCAGCCATTTATATAAATGACCAGTTATTTTACCATCCCCTTCAGTCACCTATACCTCCTGGCACCTCAGACATGTATTCTTGTGCAGCTTCCGTTCACTTTGACAATTCTCTAGTCTTAAACATTGTCTCTGTGTACTTCCAAAAGGAGTCATTGATAGCAATTCAGACTGGCTACATAATATAAACTTTCAAAGTAGTAAATGGTTAATTGCAGGCGACTTTAATGAACATGCTCCTTTCTGGGATAGAACTTGCACGAAAGTCAGCTCAAACCGTTTAGTGGAGAACATATCAGACTCCCCACTCGTCCTGTTAAATGATGGAAGTATCACGAGACTGCCTGATACTCCTAGTCACAGATCATCTGCAATTGACTTGTCTTTAATCTCCCCATCAATGGTCCCGAGCTGTACATGGCAAACTTATGATAACACTTTAGGGAGTGATCATATTCCCATAGTTATTTCTCTGAGAGGATTTGTAGTGAGCCAAGATGACAGTAAGGATAAAACCCAAAGTTTGATTACAAGCGAGCTGACTGGGCCAAATTTCAATCTGTGCTATCTTCATGTGATGTCAATTCTTTTGATAAATATAGAATCTATGTACAGTCATTTTACTATCTCACTGCTGCATGCAGCTGGTGAGGCAATTCCGATTCTTAGTCAGTCAAAATCTCCCAAAACACGGGTAAAGTGTGGTGGACAGAATCTTGCAGAATGTTAAAACATATACCACAAAATTTTGTTTTATTTCTACATGAAATTATTAATAAATGTTGGATTGAAGGGAACATACCTTCCATATGGAGAGACTCAATTATTGTTCCATTTTAAAGAATGGAAAATCAATGACAAACACAAATAGCTATCGACCTATAGCTCTTACATCTCATGTCTGTAAACTAATGGAGATAATTGTTCTAAACAGATTGACATACTATTGTGAAAAAACTGGCATTATCCCCGCAAACCAGGCCGGTTTTAGAAAGGGCAGGTCTACGATTGATCATCTTGTAAAGCTCACTACGCAAATTAAACACCAGTTTGCTAGAAGACAAAACGTTCTCGCCACTTTTTTTCGATATCAACAAGGCATTTGATCAAGTTTGGCATGATAGGCTTTTATATAAATTAAAAACTATAGGTCTCTCTGGTCATATTTATAAATTTGTTAAAACATTCCTGATCAACAGAAGTATTCAGACAAGAATAGGTTATACTTATTCATCCAGAAGATTACTAGATATGGGTATCCCTCAAGGCTCTGTGATCGCCCCTCTTCTCTTTAATATTTTAACTAATGTTTTTACCTAAATACATTTCAAAAAACTTTAACTTGATTCAATATGCGGATGACATCTGCTTATGGTTGAACGCCACATTGAAAAAGAACACATCAAAAAGATCTGTTAATTACATTAGAAGAATATATCAAAAAGAGTTAGACAACATTGCGAACTTCATGTCTGATAATGGCTTATGTCTGTCGGCTGAAAAATCCCGTATAATGTTATTTGATGCAGGTGGGTCTGCTCACAATACTCCTAACTTCAAAGTACATAATACCACATTGAGCTACACTTCTGAGATTAAATTCCTTGGTGTGCATCTTATGTCAAATCTTTCTTGGAATTTTCACTTGGAACACATAATAAATCAAGCGAGAAAATCTCTTAATCTGCTCAAAGTTATAAGCAAACAAAGTTGGGGCCAGGAAACAAAAAGTTTAATACATCTTTCTTCGGCTTTAGTTAGATCCAAATTGTCATATGCACAAGAGGTCTTTTTTAGTGCTCCTAAGTACTTATTAAAAAAGCTTCAATGTATAGACTCTAAGGCATTCAGATTAGCCCTTGGTGTTCCATTTCATGCTTCAGCTTTAGGAACATACCATGAAGCTGGTGTCTTACCTCTTGATGACCATCGTGAACTAGCCTGCGCTAAGTACATTCTTCGCTGCTCAACTATTCAAAGTGCTAACCAAACGGAACTGGATATGAGGTCTGATTTAGACTTTCCTAAACGTGCTAAAAAACATTCGAGCCACTAAAAACAATACTCACATATTCTTCTCACTTGTTGACAAATTCAGGTATCAATCATAAAAAGCTTGCTGTGCGTTTTCCCGTAAGTCCCGTTCCAAACTGGGAGCTCTTCAAACCAAAATTTGATTATAACTATACTACTATATCAAAAACTGATAACATTAATATTCTAGCTTGCAAAGCAAAATCACATATCAGTGATTGTTATCGTAACTTCGTAAAAGTCTATACCGATGGGTCTCTATTAAACAATAATGCTGGTTGTGGCTTTGTCATTCCATTTTTAAAAATTGAGAAGCCCTTTCATCTTGGGGCAAATCTGTCTATTTTTACAGCCGAACTAATAGCCATATTAATGGCCGTAGAGTACATAAATGATTTATCATTGGACTGTTATGGTATTCTCTTCTGTGTAGATTCTAAGTCAGTTCTTCAAGCTTTAGAATCTACAAATTCAAAAAAACGTGCTGAAATCATATCAGAAATTAAAATACTTATTCACAACCTTATGTCAAGAGGTATAATAGTTAATTTTTGTTGGGTTCCTTCTCATTGTTTCATATCCGGAAATGAGTGGGCTGACAGGATTGCTCGAGCAGGTGCAAACAATTCTGACAATACGGCTACTATTCATATTCCCTTGAGCTTACATGAAGGATATTCTCTCTTACAAAGAGCCTCTTTTGAAAAATTTGAGGAATACTACAAAGAAAGTGTTTCTCCCACGAATACACAAACCCGACACTTCTATACTTTGTTGTACGAGCTCTCGAGCA
>CM031620.1:35213476-35289639 GCA_018398815.1 Conus ventricosus
GAGAGAGAGAGAGAGAGAGAGAGAGAGAGAGAGAGATTTCAGACTGTTTTTTCTCAAAGCTGGAATATTTCTTTATTTGATTATTTATTTATGTAGTGAGTGAGTTAGAGTGAGTTAAATAATTATTTATATGCCTCTGTGCCAGCGTACTGTCGTAAACTCATGGCTTGGCATATGTGGTGTAGCGGATATGGACTATTCCTCACACAGAGATACCGTCTAAGTGAAACTTAAACTGTAAACCCCATCACAAGAATGATGGACACTAAGTGAACAAACAAACAAAATAAACAGGAAAGTAAAAGTTAAGTGAATGAACGAAACATTTATTCACAGAAACGCGCTGTGTGTGTGTGTGTGTGTGTGTGTGTGTGTGTGTGTGTGTGTGTGTGCGTGCGTGCGTGCGTGCGTGCGTGCGTGCGTGCGTGCGTGCGTGCGTGCGTGCGTGCGCGCGCGTGTGGGGGAGGGGGGGGGCGTGTGTGTGTGTGTGTGTGTGTGTGTGGTGCGTTTCTTTAGAAAAATCACGGCGAATAATATTTTGCACAATATATGCTGGTGTCGGTGCTTGTTTGACCGACAAAATGATCACTTAACAACCGAACTGACCGGTTCTGTTATTGCCAGATGTGGACTTCTCTTGCATCCTGAGACTGAGGCTATGAAAAACAAAATCGTCTTCTTCTTTTTTTTCTTTTTTTTTTCTTTGCCGGTTAGTTTTCATTTCTGTTTGGTCGCCTATTTCCCTGTGAAATTTTCTTTTTGAAATAGGATTCAAAGAACAGAAGCGCTGCACTTCCGGTTCCAAAGACATCTCGCAGACCAACCGGCGTGATGTCGGGATCATGTGTGGAACTCGTGGATGGTATCAAAACTGTTATCTGTGTATCTCTGCCAGTCGAAAATAATTAAAGACTCACAATAAAGCCATCTCTGACTTTTGGCTTTGCTGTTTTACTGATTGGTAAATAATGCTATTTGATTGCAATATAGGAAAGAAATGGAGAGCTTCAGTGGTCATATTTAATTTGAAAACTGATGGTACATAGGACACTAGCTCCAAATGTTCACTTTTCTATTCACGTAGGGGTTGTCTGGCTTTAAATTTTCATTTTTCTATTCACGCAGGGATTGTCTGGCTTCAAATTTTCATCTTTTTATTCACGTAAGGGTTGTCTGGCTTCAAATCTTCATCTTTCTATTCACGCAGGGATTGTGCTTCAAGGATTCATCTTTCTATTCACGTAATGGTTGTTTGGGTTCAAATTTTATCTTTCTATTCACTTAGGGACTGTTTGGGTTCACATTTTTATCTTTCTGTTGTGACGGTGTTGTCTGACTTAAAATTTTTATCTTTCTATTCACGTGGGGATTGTCTGGCTTCAAAATTTCATCTCTCAAGTCACATAGGGGTTGTCTAGCTTCAGCTTTTTATCTTTCGATTCACGTAGGGGTTGTCAGGATTCAAGGTTTCATCTAGGGGTTGTCTGGCTTCAAGGTTTCGTCTTTCTAGTTACGTAGAGGTTGTCTGACTTCAAAATTTCCATCTTCCTATTCACGTAGGAATTGTCTGGCTTCAAATTTTCACCTTTCTATCCATATAGGGATTGTCTGGCTTAAACTTTCCATCTCTCTGTTCACGTAGTGGTTGTTTGGCTCCAATTTCTCGTCTTTCTGCAGCCTTATCAAAGAAAGAGCCTCAAACTCTGTTCATGCCCTGCTCTCTTGGTGACCTCAGTGTCAGTTTTCTCTCCACTGTCCATGTCCGTGGTGAGTCCATGTGAAAGTCGTCAGCATTGACAAGTTCACGGGGACTGGCGCCGGTCGGACGTGAGTCAAACATCTCCTCACGGTAGCAGTTCAGAACCCTCAACTCGACCTGCGTCACAAAGAAGAGGGCACGTAACGTTCTCACTCCCCTCTCGCGCTCCTGTAGCAGGCGTCTCCTGGAGGTGAAAGGTGCAGCCACACAACACGCTTCTCCATCACCCACCCCCGCCGCCATCCCCATTTCTCGCGTGTCACGCCCTAATCTTTGGGATAGCCCGTGCATTCAGCACCGGGGACATATTATCATAAGTTAACCCCTTGTGGGACCAGTGGGGACCAGGGTCAGCTCTGTCGGGCTTTGGCGCTGCGCTGGGTCCTGTAAAGCCCGCCCAGTAATCTGGGCTGGATCCCTTTCGGCTTCAGCTGTCCAGCCCCCCTTTGACAGCCGGCCGTTTTTGTGGCCGTAAAATTATGAGTTATCATAATACCTGTGGCTTACGAAAACCCATTAAAATCCTGGCACATCCGACCTGTGTCGATTAGCATAGCGAGCCGTCGCCATTTTATCTTTATTCCAGTCTCTGCTGGCGCCACCTAGGCTCAGTTGTGCAAGGGGCGTCACTTCGGCGGGTTGGCAGTTGCTGTCACGTGACATGCGGTGTTTCTTGTGACGTTGGCCAGCTGCTCTCTCTCTCTGTATGTGTGTGTGTGTGTGTGTGTGTGTGTGTGGTTTTGGGAGGAGAGAGAGGGACGGGGTAGGGATGGCGGAGGAGAATGTGTGTGTGTGTGTGTGTGTGTGTGTGTGTGTGTGTGAGCGGAGGCATTTTTGACAGGGTAGAAAATGTATTCATTCCGCTTTAACAAAGAGAACAGTCTTCCAATCACAACCCTATTCACCCTTGTCATCAACTCTACCCCCACCCCCCACCTTCACCCGTCCGCACACAAATTCCATCTCCCCTACCACCACCCCCTCCCCCTCTCTGCACACGCACGGTCCTCACTCTTCTTCATGTCTTCAGATTAATTGCTGGTCAAAAGGGGGGGTTCTTTCTCTCTTCTTTTTTTATCACTGTTCTATTTATGACGAAAATATTGTCATTAACGAGTGGAATGGGAGTTAGTTTGAGCAGGCAATTTTTGTTTATTCCCCAAAGCAGGATATTTTGTCCGGTGTTTATGTGGTCTGGTGGGTTATTAATTGCTGACAGTCGCTAAACATACAAACACACACTCTGCCCTCATGCCACCCAGAACCCTCATCTGCACACCCACACCTTACCCGTATTTCCGAATCCCCTGCTTTCGGCGCTTGGTATTTTTAACTTCCGTCTGTGCTTACCTCCTCTCGGCAAGTGGAGCGTTCACTCATATCCGATCAAGGTTCGACTGTGTGACAGCAAGTTGATGCCAATTTCGGCGGAACTTGGAGAAGAAACGGAGAAGAATGCGGCTCAAGGATGGACCTCCCCCCGGCCCCCACCACTTTTTTTTTTCTTTTAAATTCAGATCGAATATCGAATTGTGCATCCAGGGATTCATTTTTCACCTTCACCTTTCACCTGCGCATCAGGACTTTTGTGTCCCCCACAAAAAAAAACTCCACTCACTTTGTATGGTAGATGGGATTAATACATGCCTGTCCATATAGGGAGTGTGCGAAGGAGTATCAGTCTGCGTACGCAGAAGAAGTCCCCCACATATTTCAAAATTTCTCAGGAGAAAATGCGTGGATCTCAGGGGGGGGGGGGGGGGGGGAAGCACCAGGCTTTTCTACGAACTTGTAAAATTTGGTGAAGATCTGGATTATAACTCGGCTCCAGTAAGCACAACAACATTCATGAGTGGGAGGGGGGGGGGGGGGGGATCTTTATGAATTCACTGCACACTGACCAACTGGATCAGAAAACTCGCAACTCCCACCTGCATGTAGCTGAGAGAATGAGGACTGGATCAGATTAAACAATCTTGATGTATCTGTGATAGTGTTAGAAGTATCTAGAGATACTCAGTGGTTTCGGGTAGGATTTGATGAAACTTTTGAGTCTTTGCGGAGGTCTTAGCTCTCTCCAACGCCCTCCTAGTTTACATGGTTTTGGCAGTGACACAGTTTATCGCTGTCATCTCGATTTACTTTTCGTCTTGATTCCCTTCAGCTGATGGTTCCCCTCGATTACCAGCACGTGAAGGATGAACAAATTCAAACAGTCGACTGGAAAAAAACAAACAGAAACAAAACAAAAGAAAAAAACAAAAAACCTGTCTCACCATGTCTAGATCACCCTGGTGGTTTGTGGTCAATAATGACTTATCTGAATAGCAAAAAGGAATGTTACGTTTTCTCTAGAGGTGGTGTGATGTTTACTTTGGGAGAAGTCTGAAAGTACCGTGCGCGATTGTCGACGCACTTTGCAAGGCCTAGTTTGATTTGTCCTGAGCATAGAGGTAGTTATTCAGTGTGCTGAAATTTTACAAATACAGACTGACAGCGTCTTTATAAAGCCGAAAACAAATTTACATAACCGTGTATTACATCCATTGTTTATTGAATCATTTGGTTATCTGTCATTTTAAATTTATTGAGACGTGGCGGTTCGAATTCTTTTGAATGCTTTCCTCTTAGGGACTTTTGATAAATCTTTTAATTACTCTCGTGACGTTGCGATAAGTCAGGGCAAAACTTACAAATCTTTAGATATGCTAAACACAGAATTCATTCTTCCAGGGGAATTATATTTGACAATTGTATAGGTTTGGGTAAAGCTTCGGTAGAAACCGAGTCAGAAATAAATGCTGTTTAAACTAGCGTAATCTGGCAAAGAAATGATAATGATGATAATAATAATAGTATTAATAATAACACCTCACTAGCTGGGTTCACACAGTATCTTGGTATCAAATACAATCTGCCAAAAATTTAGAATTCTGTGTTTCTGTTTCATCAGTGATGAGGAAGACTGCGAGACCCCCAATTAACACAGTGACAAACTGTTGTTGATGAAAATAAAGCAAGCACCACCAAACCGTCTTTAAAATACGTCATAAAGAATGAATTACATTTTTGGCAGAAGTCATGGCAACTGTAAATAACTGATTACATTCTGTTGTGTGAATTCATCGTCATACCACATTTCTCTGGGTGAAAGGGAAGCTGATACCCCGAGGAGATTACGACGCCACTCTACAGCTTTATCCATTGTTTTGCCAGTGGAGCTTTCTATAGAATTTGGCCAGGCGTTACGTCCTCGTTGCCCTGGGGTCTCTTACGTGCGTGATGCACACAGGATCTCGATTCATCGCCTCAAATTAGAAAGACCGGCACCCAGACAATTAGTCGGGAGGGAGAAAGAACAACGCTGTATGTCAGACTCGAACTGCAAATCGCGGATTACCACGTAGCTTTCTCCAGTACCCGTAATTCATCATGCCACTTTTATCACAGCATGTGCATTTACGAATGTTGCTGTCGGCGGGATTGACAGAGGACAGAAAAATGTTTTTAGATGTGTGCGTGGGATAACGAACAAGGTCGAATTTAGCGGAAAATGACTGCCGTGAAAAATGCTTTAGTTCTTTGAAACTGTCGACGACTGAAAAGGTTATCACAACTGTTCGCTTTTTTTTCTTTTTCTTTTTTTTTTCCTTTTCTTTTTTTTTTTATTTTTTTTTTATTGATTTATTTTTATTTTTAATTTTACATAAGAGATAACATTGTATCGGCCATTTTAATTTTGGAGAGACATCTTAACAGTTTATAAAGCATTTCATTACAGTACAGAGCATTACATATGCTACAGAAGTCAGGAGCAACATTCGTCCGCTGAAGCTGTCGTGTGAAATGATTGGGTTGAAATTTAAAATCAATCGCTTCCTCTTAAACTAAGGCTGGATCACACACACACACACGCACACACACACACGCACACACACACACACACACACACACACACACACACACACACACACACACAGAGAGAGAGAGAGAGAGAGAGAGAGAGAGAGAGAGAGAGAGAGAGAGAGAGCGTCACTTTCTGTACATATAAAATTAGTTTACCGACGAGTCAATAGTCTGGGAATAGGTTCTATTTTTTCTTAAAACCACCTTTTGAATTTATTTTTTGTTACGTCAGTATGCATTTTAAAGTCAAAAGTATGATTTAGATTTTATATATATATATATATATACAGAGAGAGAGAGAGAGAGAGAGAGAGAGAGAGAGAGAGAAAGAGAGAGAGAGAGACGTGTATATAAATATATATATATATATATATTTCTTTTTTCTTTTTTTTTGCTGCGCCACCTCAGAGGCAGTGCACCCACGCCGCTCATTCCGACACCCCGTCCACAGCCACAGCCCGGTCGGCCCTGCCACAGCCCCGGCACCGGCAATCCACAGGAGCAGTCAATGTCAAGTCGTCAATAAGCAACCCACCGGAGGAGACACTGCACTGCTGCCGAGTCACTTCGGTGGTGTTCAGTGGCGCCTGTTCTGATCTAACATACGCAGGACACCACCTACTAAGCCCCCTACTGACGACAATAATTGCTTAGTCGCGGAGCCGGCGTGAGTGAGCTCTCCCTCCGGAGGGCGCCACCACGTCCGTCCAACGACAGCCCCCATGGACTCGCCGATACCGGTGACCCCGACGGAACCAAACCAAGGCCACAGACGTGGAGAGGACATCGAAATTGAGGTCACCATGAGAGCAGGGCATGAAGGGCCACAGAATTTGAGACATTTTTTTTAATGCTGATCGATGAGAATGAGGATGATTAAGATGATGCTACGGATTTCCATTTCGGTCTGAGACTACATGACAGGGCTGTACTCTACGCTTCCTTTCATAATATATCCTGGCGTCAACCAGGCCTGAGAGATACAGGCACCTGCAGTGTTGGTCATGAAATTTGAGCAACACTCTCAGAAACGCATCCATTAAGTGGATGAAACTCGACTGTGTGGTCCCAGTCTTCCAACTGAGTCCGCAGCAACTCAACTCTGGGTAGGAGCCGGTCGGGGCAGAAAAACCCACATGACTTCTGATGGGATTCGAACCCACGACCTCCCAGCCGGGAGTCCGCGACGCTAACCACTTCGCCACGGCGGCTGGTATATATATATATGTCACGGACAAAAAAGAAAAACCGAAATCGTGGTCAGTCGCCAGCCAGTTCAATTGGACATAAGTTCCAAACTCAAACATTCTGGTTTCCAGGCAGACGACTTCATGTGTCGCGTCAGCCAATTAGGCACGGCGAGGAGGCTATTTTCTAGTCCTTCATGGAGACGGCACCGTCCTGCAGACAGACTGAGTGGCTTGATCAACGTCTCAATAGGTCTGGCCAGACGGATCTCTGCGTCTAGGTGAGACTGATACAGCTAATTTGCAAGACCAGTGCCCACAGTTAAGTCGGACGTCGCCCTGGTTAAAGTAGGAAGGGGGAGGTATTGTGTAGTGGGGTTGAAACCAAGTTAATTAATTAAATGACCCATTGACCACCACAGAGAGCAAGGCCGGTAGATGTGACTTTGATGATTTGCATGTCCAATGAAATTAGAGGGGAGGTAACCTCGGTACAAGGCGGGAAAAATACTGACCAATGGTACTCACCCTTTTGACAGGTAGGAACAGAATAAGAAAGCTAGGGGAGTGAGAGAAGGGAGAAAGGAAGGCACAGAGAGAGAGGTTCTGGGAGTAGGCTCTGCACGAGAGAAAAGCAGAGAGATGAAAGGAGGAGTGAAGAGAACCGAGTTGAAGCATTAGCACCATATAGAGTCTGCAGAGGAAGGACTAAGGAGAGATGTTGAGAGAGAGAGTCGAGTTGCTAATTGATGAAGAGAAAAAATAGAAAAGGAAAAAAAAAAGCAACCATGTCCATTTGATAGAGCAGACCAGAAGAGAGAGAGAGAGAGAGAGAGAGAGAGAGAGAGAGAGAGAGAGAGAGAGAGAGAGTGCAATGCGTTAGTGCAGGAAGGAAGAAAGGAGAACAGATCAATGTCTGGTAGTCACTGTTCAATTTGAACCGGGGTTCGACCTCATACCTGGCAGCGCCACTTCCATCAGGCAGAACCACAGGCCAACGCCAGTAACCTGACCAGGGCCAGCAGTCCAACCTGACCAGTGCCGGCGGTCCAACCTGACCAGTGCCAGCAGTTGTGTTGTGACTGGTGCAAGTGAAAGTGACAGTGAAAAGAGAAGAAAAAAAAAGAAAAGGAAAGACAGTGATTCGAAAATAGTTTTAGATCACCTGGCCAGGTAAAGTAGAAAGTCTATTTATACCCGGGTTAGTTATGATGATTTAGATAAATGGTTTTGTGAAGAAAAGGAAAGAGAGAATGTTTTATTTGTTTGACTCCATGCGCATTGATGTTTTTTTTTTTCCATGATTATGTGTAGTAAAGTTATAGACTTTACTAGTGGTTTGATTTGACGAATGCATGATATATGAATGAGATTGTAAGCAAGCTGTGAGTGTGTTTGGGCTGTGCGCTAGTCCTTCCTCCACTGACATACCCCGAGGTTGACATATATATATATATATATATATATATATATATATATATATATATATATATAACAAATAAAGAAATCCACATGCCCGTGCCTGTTTCTTCCACTTTTATTTCGTTTCTTCCACTTATATTTCCTTTTCAAATTTTCGGCTTTTCAGCCTTCATCAGGAATCTGCACATTCGAAAACAATAAGCTGTCACACCATTGGCGCTCCCATCCATTTTACACTTTTACATTTCTATTGTTCCTTCCACACACACATACACAGTCAAGTATGCACCACCCAGCAAACCACACACACACACATTCACACACACACACACACACACACACACACACACACACACACACACACACACACACACACACTGAATAACATACAAAGCAAATCGTACATGCACACACACTCACTACATCACTCATACCCCACTGCATCCACCACAACCACACCCACTCCAACCATCATGCACACCCACCGCCAGTATATCTACATAGCACAAAGTGATTTTGATTCTACAACATTGCTAAAAACCAACCAACCTAAAACTATAAACCTACTATCAAAAAACTATCTCATGTGTGCACACACACACTCTCTCTCATCCACACACACCACACACACACACACACACACACACACACACACACACACACACACACACACACACCACACACACACACACAATGCCATCATGATAAAGTGTTATATGTGTGTGTGTGTGTGTGTGTGTGTGTGTGTGTGTGTGTGTGTATTTATTTTTTATATTTGAATGGTTTATATAGAAAATGAAGATCAACATTTCACAAGCAGATTTTATTTGAAGCTTGAATATGTTGAAAGTAGATGAATAAAAGGTCGTCGTAGACAATATTAAAATGCGTTCTACTTTCGCTTAAATGAAGAGATTTACGGTCAAAAAGGACATTCTAAAGTCAGCATTCTTTTCGTCACTTGTTACCTTTTGAAAAGCATTTGAAAATTCGATAAACCCAGATTGAAGGTTGTAAAGGTAGTGTCTGTGTGTATGTTTACGTTGTGCGTGTGTTGTGGGTGCGTGCGTGCATACGTGTTTTTTGTGTGTATGATCATTGTATTTCCAGTTTAGGGAGAGAGTGTGTATGTGTTCGTGGGGATGGAATGGGGGAGGGAATGAGTGACTGAGACGAATACAGAAAATCAAAGAAAAATAGACACTGACACCTAGGCCAAGAATATAATGAGAGAAAGAGAGAGAGATGAACACGAGAGTCGTATAGAAAACATGTACGTTACAATCAGGGGAGAGACACACAGAGAAAAAGACGAAATCAGAGAATCGGATAAAAACTCGCGCGCAGGCTTACTATCAAAATGCCTTTCGATCCCAATCCTACCTATCTCTACGATCCGTCAGATGGGCAAACCGATTCAGCGAAAATTGACAGCAGAGTCCACCTATGCTTCTTTAGTCTTCTTTACGTTTACTAACTTGTCTGATTTTAACGTGGTGACAGCCCTGATGTGGCCCTTTGCGGTCGGCTGGGCTATTAGCAGCATTATCTTATCTTACCAACTTGTCATTGAGAGAAAATGCATCCACTTGAACGGGGATGAGGTGGGGTGAGGGTGGGGAGGTAGGTGGAGGGCAGGAGGGGCGACAAACATTAAGAATGTTTATCCTACACTTTGGAATGGTAGTAGAATTAGTAGTTGTTGTAGTAGTAGCAGCAGCAGCAGCGGTAGCAGTAGTAAAATACGGGGGACTAGTTACACAGTCTTCCAAGAGTCCCCTTCAAAATTTGTTTCTATACATCTTTAAAGTTGCGTTTGTGGGCAGTAATTTGTGTTAGATATCAAATTTTTAAAAATCATATCTTGGGTCCATGTCCAGATTTTTGAATGCATTAGCATTTCGTGCACATTTAAGTTGAACAGGAAGTGTATTCCATATCTGTGCTATTCTGTTAACAGGTGAGTTTTTAAAAAAGAATTAGTATTACTGTGGCTCTTTAATATTCTCATATCAGAATTTCTTGTTTTATCATAGTTTTTTCAATGTAAAAAATCTTGTTTATATTAATGTCACTTAGACCACTGAAAATCGTTTTATAAGTCTCGATTAAATCACTTCTTAATCTTCTGCCTTTTAATTATCGTAGGTTAATAATGTACATCAGTTTTTCGACATAATTCATTCCATTACATTCTTTCGATAGGCTAGTAGCTCTTCTTTAAACCCTTTCAATGGCTACATATTGTGCTTTCAGTTAAGGGTGGCATACAACAGTTGCGTATCCCACGTGAGGTCTGACTGGTGCTTTGTAATTTTTTTTTAACACAGTTTTATCAAGATTTGAGAATGTTCTTTCACAAGTCCAATTGTTTGATTTGCTTAGAAGATACCATTTCGGATTAGAGTGCCAGATTATAAAGAACACTCCAAGGTCTTTTTTTTCTAAAGGAATCGATTTTCTTTGTTGTGTCACCCAGTTTCATGTGATATTCTTTTTCAGGATTTTTTTTTTTGCCGATATCAAGAACTTTACATTTTGACACATTTGAATAGAGATTCCATGTATGAAATAAATTCTGCAGCTTATATAAATCCTTTCGAATTTAATTGCAGTCCTGAGCATTTCCATATATCTTCGTATCACCCGCAAATATTTAGCGTGTACTAAAGACTGTAAAACGTGCAGGACCAAGAAAACTGGGTTGTGGAATACCACCAAAGATTTCGACACTGGAACACTAATTATCACCTGTTCTTACAACCTGAGACCTCCCTGTCAAAAAAAAAAAACTTGTCAAGTTTAGTATACTACCAGTAATTCTATATGCTGCCATGTTTGTCAGCAACCTCTCATGCGGCACTGTGTCAAAAGCTTTTTCAAAGTCAAGATAGACAACGTCCACTGCTTTTCCTTCATTCATCTTTTCTGTAGTGTCCTCGATTACCTCAACAAGTTGAGTCTTTTTGTCTAAAGCCGGGCTAACATTCCGCATACAAGTTATTGTCAGTGTGCAGCTTTTGCATCTCTTACAAAGGATTCCAATACTTTATGTTAATACACAAGTAACTCACTAGGTCTGTGATTTCCAGGATCTGTTTAGAACTTACAACAACAACAAAAAAAAAGATAGCAGTCGCGTCAGCTATTTTCTAGTCATCTGAAACACAACTAGAGTCCAAGAACTTGTAGAAAACACTCCAAGGAAGAGCCAGTTCATGGTTCAATTCCTTTAGTACCCCTGGAGGAATTTGATCAGGTCCATGAGCTTTGTGATCTAATGCGTGTAGCTCTCTTTGGACTGCAAGCAGAGTAATTCTTGTCACACATTGATGTGTTTTAAGATTCACAACATTCCTCAAGATCTGTTACATTACTAACGTCTTCTTTTACACACACACACACACACACACACACACACACACACACACACACACATACACACACACACACACAATCGTAAAGAGTTTCGACTTTATCTAGATCGTTTGTAGCTGGACTGTTATAATTCCTTTAAGGACACTAATCACTACACTGACAGTTTTTCTTGTACGTATTTCCAAAAGGCCTTTGGATTTTGTTTAGAATTGTTAACAACTTTTCTTTCATAGTTTCGTTTTAGTTTGTTAATGAGTTTAGTATACCTATTCGTGGCCATCAGATTTCAAATAAGCATCGCCTAATTTAGTTTTAAGGAACCGTTTGTACAGTTTGCATTTTTTTCTTCATCTTTGTAAGGCTTTTTTGATCATCCATGATGGCTTGATTCTTTTGTCATTTTTTAAAACATTTTAGAAATGCACTTGCACACACACACACACACACACACACACACACACACACGCACGCACGCACGCACGCACGCACGCACGCACACACACACACACACACACACACACACACACACACACACACTGAAAAATTTTCAGCTTCAGGGGGTCTGTTTTCTGACTCTTTTCTCTTTGCAAATTTTTTATTTTTCTGTGCCAAAAATCTTTACATGAAATGTGTTGTTCTGAAATGTAACAAACGGACGAAAGATATCACATCCTCGGGAGTTTTTACCAAAAGAAGAAGAAAAAAGATCCTGTTTAACCCCCGTAGTGCTTCTTGTTTCTAAGTTTGTTCTACAAACTGCAATTCATTTCCGTTCTCTTCAATGCACATTGTTTATAGTCTTGCCGACCGCTGCGGCTATATTCTGGCAGACGTAAACACAGACTGTATTGGGTATCTTCTATACTTGATGTTCGATGGAAAGGTTTATTATAGGTGGTTTATGGATAAGGTAAAAAAATAAAATAAAACCAATCAACCAAACAAAACCTTGCTCAGAGAGTAAAAATGATAAATAATCAACCGCACCCAACGGCAGGACTTCCATGTTTTACCGTTCCCGCTCACTCCTCACCTACACCCACCTGCTTCTACTCTCCGGCCCCTCTACCTCCCCCCTCCCCCTACCCACTCAGAAAGATTTCGATACTGTCCCCCGGCCAAATCACCAACATTGGAAAATGAATGTCAAAATGATATAAACGTTCTTGTTGTTTTTTTTTCCCTGTTGTAACAGTCTCTGTTCCCACGTTCACAGCAAAATCAGGTCGTGTCTGGGTTCACGTTTTACATTCGTTGTCAGAATTCTTCTTCAAGCATTGGATAGGGCTGGGGGCTGAATTGAGGGTTAGCGGTCTTTCTTTCACCTACCTACACACACACACACACACACACACACACACACACACACACACACACACACACACAGAGAGAGAGAGAGAGAGAGAGAGAGAGAGAGAGAGAGAGAGAGAGAGATTTGCTTTTAAAGCAGATAGTGAGGAACTCCTGACTGGATATGATAGCTGTTTATGTGGCAGCCGCTGTCAATTTGCGTAGAGAGTCTGGCAGTGGAAGGATTTCTCATGGGGGCAGTTGCTGCTTACACATTTCGCGTAGCAGGTCTACGTCAACAAGGTCTCCTCATTTCTTATCTGAATTTCGGAGAAAGAAAGAAAAAAGAGAAAGAATTGACAGTTATTTGCAGTGACGATTGCCCCCCTTTTTTTAAAATTCACTTTTCTGTACCAAGTCTGAATTTACCCCTGTTTGACTGTTCCCTGCTTCATATTTCAGGTAACAGACCTTTGTCAACAAGGTCTCATCATTTCTTATCAGAATTTTGGTGGGGAAAAAAACGAAAAAAGAAAGAAAGAACTGACAGTTATTTGCAGTGACGATTGCTCGTGTTTGTTTGTTTGTTTGTTGTTGTTTTTTATTATTTAATTCATCTTTCTGCACCAGATCTGAATTTTCACCCCGTTTGACTGACCTCGGGTGATGTAACAACTTTTTTAAAACGCACAGTTTACAGATTGCACATGGAGGTGATCCGTCAGTTCTTGGGAACCACATGGAAGAGACGACGTTGCAGGTCATACTTGTACACTCACCTGAACCAGTAAAAAGACAAAATGACCGCGGCGCATACTAAGTGAAGAACGACTGACCTTTAACCCGCCTTTTCGGAATATTCAGCCCATTCTTATATCACCTACAGAAATAAACTCCTATAAGTTCGTTTAATATTGCCTGAAACCGTTAAGCTATGAAGAATTGCTTGGTCACGTCGGTGACTTGTAAAGGGCATACACCCCCAATTATGTTAATGCAGATGCATCTTCAGCATGCCTGCTTATTGACCTGTTTTGCAACTTGCAATGATGATTGAATTCTAGATAGGATATAACTGTACGTGACATGTCAAACGTCAGCCTGCGTCTTTGTTCGCGTGCTTGAATGCATGTCCGCCTGTCTGTCATCAGTCTTTAGACAATAAAAAGCAGCGAACGATCTCAACGTAATTCGATTCACTTTTCAGATTTTTTTTTAAAAGAACAGCTAATCGTCTGTCAAAGTCCCTCCTCTTTTCTCCCTTTTCTTCTCTGTGTTTCTGACTTTCGTTGGGTTTATTTCTTTACTACTTTAACTTTTTTTTCTAACTTCCTTTTGAATTTCTTTCCTTATCTATAGTTTTTCCTCGCAAGCTTCACCACAGATACACTCCACTCCGGCTATCCCGCCCACGTCGTATCGTGGATCGCCAGCTTTAGGCCTGCTCCCTGCACTTTCCGCTGTAATTATGTAGTGCCTGGCTGCTGTTGGGTGCGTAAGTCACGGCTAATTGTGGACAACCTTGCGCCCCGCTGATAAGCCCCCGGGGGTGAGGTGTGGCTGCGCCAGTATCGGTCGGCCAGGAGGTCAGCCACGGTCAGGGGTGGGGGGGATGATGAGGCAGAACACCCAGGCTGCCAGACGGAGGGTGGTTGGCGGTGGGGGTGGGGGTGGCGGGGGGAGGTGGGGAGAAGGGGCGCGAGATCTCGTGGTTGTGTGTGTGTGTGTGTTTGTGTGTGTGTGAGGGGTGGTGTTGCGGTGTCGTTGATATTGAGGATGATGATGATGAATGTGTGTGTGTGTGTGTGTGTGTGTGTGTGTGTGTGTGTGTGTGTGTGTGTGTGTTTTTGTGTAGGTGGATGAGTGACGCAATGACATCATATGTATGAAAATGTCATTGCGTGCGAGAGAGTATCTGTGTGTGGGGTGGTGAGTGGAAAGAATGGGGTATGGGGTGAGAGGGGGGGGGGGGGGTGCGTCAACGGGGAAATGTGAGATGCAGTTACACGCACATATAAGTGAAAGTGACAAGTGCCGGACGAAGATATTTTTGCTTTATTGACATGCCAGGACGCATTCTTGTGGATTTGTATGTGTAAGTCTCCGAGCGGATGCACATGTCTTGCGGTCCCACCCCCCCCCCCCCCCCTCGAACACATACATACATTGTAATCATCCCTAACCTCCCACCCCCCTTCCTAACTGTTGTTTCTGCAAAGGAATTTAAACCGAGCTCACTACGAGAGCAATGCGTTGATGGCAATGAAAGTAGTCGTTCTGGGGAGATTCATTTGAAATGACGCAACACGCTTTACCGTACAGTTCTACCGTTTTACATTGAAGCTGAGTGGCAGGCTGTGCCCTTGGCAGAATCTTCACACGTCAGCTAGGCCCCAGAGGAAAATCTTCACACACGAACCAGGCTTAAGAACGAAAATGCATCAGCCAGGTCTTAGAGTGAATCGTAACCAAGCTGCTTGGCCTTTAAGTCGTAATACATTAAACGCAAGCCCTAAAAAGAGTCACTACACGTCAGCCAAGCATTACAGAGAATCATAGCACGTTAAAAGCTGTAGAGAAAATCATAACGCGTCAACCAGGTCTTATAAACAAGTTGTAACAGGTCTTAGAAACTATGACAGGAGAACTAAGTCATAGGCATAATCATGACAACTCGACCACACTTAAGTAAGAATCATACCACGTCAACCAGGCCTTAGAGAGAATTATACCACGTCAACCATGCCTTAGAGAGAATCATACCACGTCAATCAGGCCTTAGAATCATACCACGTCAATCAGGCCTTAGAGAGAATCATACCACGTCAACCAGGCCTTAGAGAGAATCCTAACACGTCAACAAGGCCTCAGAGAGAATCATAACACGTCAACCAGGCCTCGGAGAGAATCACAACACGTCAACCAGGCCTCGGAGAGAATCACAGCACGTCAACCAGGCCTTAGAGAGAATCACAGCACGTCAACCAGGCCTTAGAGAGAATCACAACACGTCAACCAGGCCTTAGAGCGAGTCATAACACGTCAACCAGTCAGAGAATCACAACACGTTCACCAGAACTTAAAGAGAATCACAACACGCCAACCAGTCTTTGGCGAGAGTCCTAGCGTGTTAACAGGTTTTAGAATCTTACCACATTTACAAGTCTCAGGAGAGAATCCTGACATGTTTGCAGGTCTTAGTGAGAAAGCTGACACGGTGACAGGCCTTAGAATCATAACACGTAAACAGGTCTCAAAGAATATCAATACCTGTCAACCAGAGAACGATAACACGTCTAGAAGGCCTTAGGTAGAATCATAACATGTTACCAGGCCATAGAATCACAACACGTCAAGCAGATCTCAAACAGAAAGAATCATAATACATTCACCAGGCCTTAGGGAACACAATGACACGTGAACAGGTCTTAAACAGATTCACAACACATTAGCCAGACCGCAAAGAGTCGTAACGTGTCAACTAGACTTTATGAAGGTCATAATACGTCAACCAGGCTTTAGAGAGAATCATAACTTGTCAACTATATCCTAGAGACAATCGTAACACGTCAAAAAATCATTAGAGAGAATCATAAGCGTCACCCAGGTCTTAGATACGATTATAAAAACACGAAACGAGCATTAGAGGGAATTATAACACTTCAACCAAATCTGAGGACAAGCAGAACACGCCAATGAAGCTTAAAACAGAATCATAACCTGTGAATCATGCATCAGTGACTCATCATAACACATGAAACAGACCTTACAGAAAATCACACTTCAACCAAGCTTTAGAATTGTAACTCATCATCCAGAGCTTAACGTCACAACACTTCAATCAGACCTTGGAGAAAATTACAATTTGTCAGCCAGGCTTCAGAAAGAATCATAACATGTCGGCCACCTCTTAAAGAGAATCCGATGACGTCAACCAGGGATTAGAGAGAATTGTAACACGTCAACAAAGGATATCACAACACGTCAGCGAGATCTTGGAGGGAATCATTATACGTCAACCAATCGGAAAACGTCATTCAAGCATTAAAGAGAATCTTTACATGTCATCCAGTTTTCTGAGAGAATTATGGTATAGCGCATCAACTAGGCCTTAGAGAGAATCATAACACGTTATCAAGTCCTTGACGTTAATCCTCCCTTAGAAAGAGATTCATAACACATTATCTTGGCCTTTGAGAGAATCGTAACATATCAACGAAGCCTTAAGAGAGAATCATAACACGTCAGCTATTCTTGAAATACAAAAAGAGCGTCAGCTAGGTCTTCGAGAGAATCGTAGCATGTCAACCAAGCCTTAGAGAGAATCGTAGCACGTCAGCTAATTCTTGGAATACAAAAAGAGCGTCAGCTAGGTCTTCGAGAGAATCGTAGCATGTCAACCAAGCCTTAGAATCATAACACGTCAAGAAGGTCTCAGAATCAAGATATGTGGACCAGACCTTTCAGCTAGGCCTCGGAGAGAATCACAATTCACTCGTGTCCAAGAGAAATCATATGACGTCAAACAGATCGTAGTGAGAATCGTTTCGTATCGACCACACCTCGGGGAGTCTTATCAAGTCAACCAGGCCGTAAAAAAACATCCAAACACGTGAAGGAGAACGTGCAGAGAACCATCATACATCAAACAAGTTTTTTTCCCCCAGACAGAATCACAACACGTCACACAGGCCCTGAAGTGACATATGCCAGTCAGGCCTTGAAATAAAACATCAACCAACCCCTAGAGGGATTCATGATACGTCAACCAGGCCTTGGAATCATAACGTGTCGTTCAGGCCTTAGAATTAGAACACGTCAACAAGACTTTTAAGAATCATAACGCGCCAAGAAGGCCTCGGAGAGACTCTTAACACTTTAACCAGAGGCTTGAAAATCGTATCAGGTCGGTTAGGCTGTGATAAATCGGACGAGTCAAATATAAATCTTGTGTAAACAAGATAATCGAGCGAATGTGTTGAAATGTATAGGCATTATAAACTGACTTGAATTTCCTGTCGTATATAAAGCTGTTGTTTGTTTGTTACACGTTTTGTTTTGTTTTTGTTTGTTTTTTTATTTCAAGGAAATTATAATAAAACTTACACAGCATAAACAAACTGATAAAGACATGTTCATATACAAACTTACTTTTATTTGAAAAAGATGAAGAACAAGACAAATGGCTTCGCTAGTTAAAGAAACAAGTCTAAAACAACTAAATAAGTGGGGGGGGGGGGGGGGGGGGGGGGGGGGGGGGGGGGGGGGGGGGGGGGGGGGGAACCTTGACCATATATCCTTAGGAAGTAAAAAGATCAAATATGTTACTGAAACACGATGCATGCTTATTAATCATGGGTCTCACTATTCAAGCACAACACCCTTCAAATAAAGGTTTCTATGATAACTAATCATGAAAACCTTCCGTTTCGTTTTGATACTGGCCACTTTTTTTTCGATATCATTGTGATACTTTAAACAACACCGAAGGGTTGGTATTAGGTATCTCATTACCTATTTTGCATTTATGAATAAGAAAAATAAATGCCTTATCTGATCAATCTCACGATTACATTTTTTTTTCTTGATAAAGGCCAACCTTATGTTAGCATTGGGGAAAAGTGATTCTCAGGCCTGATACTTCGAATGTTTTACGGAGTTTTCCACCTTCAGCAACTTGAGGTTTTCGTGAAAGAAAGAACGTAGGGTTGGTATTAGGGTATCTGATTACCTATTTTACATTTATGAATGAAAAAGAAAATGCTTTATCTGACCAGTCTCACAATTAAAGTCTTTTTTCTTAATAAAGGTTTGTATTCCAACCTTATGTGAGCATTGGGGAAAAATGATTCTATAGCAAACTCTTCCACTGTCGCGACCAAAATTTTCCTTGCAAATTCTTTACAATTTTACCGAAACATCAAACCAGTATATATATTGATGTAAAATGGAATTTCAGACCAAAGTTATTGAAACAAATTTATTTCAGGGTACATTTCCAGTATAACAGATCGCCATTTATGGTTGCTTTTCTGACATTTTAGTAACCAGGTGAGTTTTGATGCCATTACAATATTTATGATGTCGGGAATATTCAGCCGCCCCCTATGAACACCGAAAATTGGTGCTCGTCTCCTTCTTTTGTCATTTGTTTTCTGTTACACGTAGATGGAAATACTGATCTCTAAATCTTGCTACAACATCGTCAGGCGGGTTCGTGACCAACAGCCAGAGATAAAATCATCTTTGGGAGAATGGTAATTTCAGTACCGCAGCCCTGCTACGAGGTGTAGTCTGTCGCTTCGATCAAATTTAGTACAGAGTTTTGAACTCAGCAAATTTCTCAACTATATTAATATTTACAATTTTGTGTTCGATCATCCGAAAATCAGAAACCTAGGATTTTTAAGGTGTTCAGGATTCCAGATTACGCGTAAATGCTACATGTATCTAATCACTGAGGATTTTTTTTTCGCTTCTAACAATATGGTATTCGTTTTCGCTCGCATTTAAGAAGAGACGAGGTGTTTCCCGGATATCAGTCACCATCCAGCGTTTTTCAGAGTTATTTTGGCATAATTTTCACTATTAACTGTATGCCCATATATATATATATATATATTTTTTTTTTTTTTTTTTTTTTTTTTTTAAAGTCACATCAGCAAACGTTCTGCGCTCAAAATTAAAAAGATAAGGAGATACAAGAACCCCGTGCGTACTCCCACACTGAACGGGCAACAAGGCTGACATCTGCATGGTCACGAAAGTAAGGCTTTTTCAGCTTTTCAGAAGTCTTCACCAAAACTGAAGGTTCTGAGAACTTCGTGCAAAAATGACTATTCGAAGGAATCAAGGGCCTTTTCAAAATCTAGAATAATAGTAGACCTGGTTTCCTATCATTATCTAGTAAGTAATCAAGTTAAAAAATATTATTTAACAAAAAGACCGGATACCGTCTCCTGAATACTTTGTTAGAAATATCGCAGTTTTGTCATGTGCGTACATTTAGTCTGTCTCATTTCTCTTTTTTTCAGGCTGGGATGCCGTTGGGAGATTTGTGGATTTTGAGGGAAATGTTTGTGAAGACGCCTCGTGGCGGCGATGGTGTGGTAGTAGCGTATAAGTATGTACGCACGCGCAAAAGCGAGTGAACACGATAAAACGCGAGAGGAACACGTAGTGATTAGAATCCTTTTGATTCTCAAGCCTTCGGATGTTTTATGTGTTTTCCATCTTCAGCTGCTTAGAGATTTTCGAGAAAGAGAAAACGGGAAGGTGTGTGTGTGTGTGTGTGTGTATGTGTGCGTGCGTGTGTGTGTGTGTATGTGCAAGGAGGAAGGAAGGGGGTGATGGTGGGTGAGGTTACGGGAGAGAGAACTACGCATGGTTAAGAATAGAATCCTGTTGATTCTTAGGCCTCGGGATGGTGAATCTGTGGATGCCTGTTATCAGCTGTCGTGGGGGGAGGAGAGAGAGAGAGAGAGAGAGAGAGAGAGAGAGAGAGAGAGAGAGAGAGAGAGAGAATATGGACATCACTTAGAGAGGAAGGGGCGGGGGGAGTCGGAGAGAGAGACTCTGGAAGAGAGACAGACAGACAGAACGACGGAACACACACACACACGCACAGAAAGAGGAAAAGAGAGAGAGAGAGAGAGAGAGAGAGAGAGAGAGACAGACAGACAGACAGACAGACAGACAGACAGGGAGTATATGAACATCACTTAGAGAGAAGAAGGAGGGGGAAAGAGTCCGAGAGAATGAGAGAGGAAGAGTAAGAGACTGAAAAGACAGACAGACATACGGAGGGGGGGGGGGGGGAGGGGGGGGAGGGGGGCTGAGAGAGAGAGAGCGACACAGAGACAGAGAGAGAGAGAGACAGACAGACATAGGGAGAGGCGGGCCGAGGGTTGTATGTGTGGTGATGATTAGAATCCTGTTGATTCCCATGCTGTGGCGGGCCCGCTATCAGCGGCTGGAAGGGGCCGGGGCTGTCGGTGCCGGCAGTAAAGGCAGGATGGATGGCGGTATTAAACAGGGATGGCACTCCGAACCGCACGTAGCGTACTCGCCAGCTCTTTTGCATGCATCCGCGCTGACTGCAAGAAAAGCAAAAGAACGACAGAAGGAAATCAGTTCCTTGCTTCGTTGCATCTCTGTCTGTCTGTCTGTCTGTCTCTCTCTCTCTCTCTCACCACCTCTCTCCCTTCTTTCTTCTCTTCTTTCTTTCCTTTTTCTTCTTCTTATTGTTATTATCATTATCATTTTTATATTGTTGTTGTCGTAGTTAAATCGCCAGCAAAGTTTATTGCCCGAAACATTTAAACTTTTGGAAGAAAATTTTCTTTTTACATTGTGAAACAATTGTATGACGATGATCATCATTCGGACGAGAATATAATGACCTTCGAGCGTCACATAATGTCACTGGCCAGTTATATCTGAAAAATTCGGTTCAACATCCTAGTTATTTATTAGTCTTTTTTTAAAATCTTGAATTAACACTGGCCCGTTCTGCAGTTTACTTTGTTTCGTTTGTTTGGTTGTTGGTTTTGCATTGTGTCATTTGTAATGATTTTCTTATATGTACCCCGCCCTAGTATAAATGCCAAACAGGCAGTTGTCGATCAAACCGTCAGATTTCTCTCTCTCTCTCTCTCTCTCCTCTCCCTCTCTCTGTTTCCTCCCCTCTCTTTCTCCATCTCCCTGTGTCTGTCACGTACCAAAGAGAAATGCAGCGTGAATGAACGCTACAATCACAAAAAAACCCTGATGATATCTAATGATATTGTAGCAACACATGTGTTTTTGTATGCGTACTTATCGCCCCCCCCCCCCCCCCCCCACCCCTTCCCGTGCCCCCCCCCCCCCCCCTTCCCTGTCCCACATTTCCACTCCTGTCTCGCCCTCCCACTGGGTCCTCCCCCCTCTCCTTCCCCCTCCCTGTCCGCCACCCAACCTCACCCCGCGCTCCCGCCCTCCTCTTCCTGTCTTATCTCCACTTCTTCTCCCCCCCCCCCCCCCTCCGTTCTCCGCCTCATCCCCCCTCTCCTTCCAGGCTGCCTCTCTTCCCCTCCCCCCCCCCCCCCCCCCCCCCCCCCCCCCCCCCACCCACCCTCCCTCACTCCCCGCCTTTTGCCTTGAACTCGCTTCCAATCCCTTAAAAAGGAAAGGAGGTGAAAAGTGTCTGAACCCTGGAACTTCAGTGTGCCACTCTCTCAACCGAGCGATTCCGACTCCCAGAAACCATGGTGCTCGTGATCTACGATGCACGCCAATGGTGCAAGGCATGTTTACCTCCCTTGTAATCCCGACATCGTCTCGCCTCGCCGCCATCCAGTCACATCATAAGGCGGCTGTCTAGCAGGCAGGTGATCCGATGTTGATCTGCCCAGTATGCTGATGGCTCACCTGGCCAGACTTGAAGATCAGACCAACACTGTGGCTTTGTAGGACCGACAGACTGCAGAATGCAAAGACAGGCTGGGACACACGCAAGCGCGCGCGCGCTCACACACACACACGCACACACACACACACACACACACCACACACACACACACAGAGGGAGAGGGAGGGACGGGGGAAGGAGAGAAATAAAACGCGCTTTGCATATTAGATTATGAGCGTGTGTGTGTGTGTGTGTGTGTGTGTGTGTACGCGCGCACGCCCGAGCACGCGCTGCCAAATATGTATCAACAAATATCAGCGAGAAAAAGCGAGGAATGAGGTATGCGAGTGTAGGGTGATACATGACGGCGGAGGGGGAGGGCGCGGTTTAGGAGGAGTGGGGGAAGAATGTATGAAGGCATATTTTTCGCTCACCTGCAATTAAGGGTATGTCGTGTGTGTGTGTGTGTGTGTGTGTGTGCGGTGTCAGTGTGTTAAACAACCTACATCAGACTAGAAAAAGAGAGAGGGATGAGGTGGGAGGAAGGGGAGGCGGGGGGGGGGGGGGGGGTTGAGGATGATAGATGACGACGGTGAAGATAGAAAAGCCAAGGGAAAGGCAAGAGCATGAAGAACGAGCGAGGCGCACCATACCGAAGGGCCGAACCAAAACAAAGAACGAAACCACGGGGGGTGAAAGAGTGGGTGGCGCTTCGGCACCGACGACGGAACTGATCCATACCCATCGTCCCGAATTCAAACCCCGGGCGAAAACAGCCCGGCAGCTGAGAGACAGAGAGAAAGAGAGAGAGAGCGCGCGTTCCTTAGCAGCGGGAACGGAATGGAATGGGAGACGGGGTGGGCCAGCGAAAGGGGGAGGATATCCCTGATGTTGCTTCGGTGGTCCATCATAAAATCCTTATCGGGCAACTTGTCGGCGGTTAGGCCGATTTAGCTGCCCGGCCCCGGGGTAAACCAAGCCTATCGGTAATCTAAAACCCCAAATTTGGGACCCATGAAACCGTCTGGGTAGAAAGACTAGCCCGGCCATCTTTACCTTGGGCGAAACTCGGGGCCCGTGGCTATTCTTTTGGGGTCTTGTGTTGGAATGGGGGTGGGCGAGGAGAGAGAAAACTTACGTGAAGTGGGGCGGGGGGGGGGGGGGGGGGTGGTGTGGTGGAGGGGTGGGAGGAGAAGGTCTGGGAGGGGGGGGGGGGGGAGGGTGCTGTGGTAGGGGCAGACACACATCGAGGGGCGTCTCTTCGAGGCAGGGGGGGGGCCTGTCCTCCTGTCCGTAGCCGCCACCATCCCCACCCCTCCCCCCCCTCTTCTCCCCCTCCCCCCCCCCCCCCCCCCCCCCCCCCCCCCCACCCCCCCCCCTCTCCCCCCCCCCCCCCCCCCCCCCCCCCCCCCCCCCCCCCCCCCCCCCCCCCCCCCCCCCCCTTTTTTTTTCCTGAGAGAAATGAGAGAAGAGGGGAGGGGGCGTATGGGTCTTGGGGAGGTTCCGGGTGGTAGATGTGGGCGAAACCTAGGTGGTGCCCGGGTGGGTTTTTATGGGTGTGGGTGAGATGGTCGTCTATTATGGTGGGCTCTCCGTGGTTTACGGGGGCTTGGTTCTGATAGGGAGCCTTCCTCCTTCATGATGTGTGGCCTGCTTTGTGGGACTGGTCGCACATGGAGCGAGAGAGACAGAGAGTGAGAGAGCGTGGGGGGGGGGGGGGGGGGGGGGGAGGGGGTGCTCAAAGGAAAGCGTGTAGAGTGGAAGGGGGTGTGGGTAGGAGTCTGTGATGGTGGCTGGTTGGATTCCCAAAGAATGGTCTTTGCTTCGGCGCGCAGATCATGTAGGAGGTTTGATGTGCACTTGATTAGTCACGTGAAGCAGACATTTATTTCTGATACACATTTTTCCCCATCAGGCATTACAAAGGCGACGGGCGAGCGAACACTAAATAAATCTAATTCGGTCGTAAACACTTGACAAAAGACACAGATTTTATTAGGTCCTAATACATGATGGAAAGAATCCAGTTTAATTCCGTCCTAATATTTAACGGAAAGAGTTAGTATTTGAGGGAGAAAATCAGATTTATTCCTGTCTTAATATTAAACAGAATAAGATTTTATTCCGTCCTGACAATTGACAGAAAGAATAAGACTTTGATTCGACCCTAATAATTGGTGGAAAGAATCAAATTTAATTCGGTCCCAATATTTGACGGGAAAAACATTCTGTTCGCTACTAGTACTTGACAGAAAGACCAGATTTAATTTAACCCAGGTATTTGACGCAAAGGACCAGATTTAATTCGGTTCTTATACTTGACGAAAACAGTCAGCAAAAACTGGGTAAAAACCTTTAGCAGGGAGAACACATTTCATTCAGTCCTAATATTTGACGGAAGGACTCAGAATTAAGTCGCTCCTTTAATTTAATTGGAAGAATCAGAATAAGTTATCAGTTACAAAATGTCATTCTTTGGTGAACACACCGGACTCCCCCGCCCCCCTCCTTCCTCTGAGAGGAGTAAATCCAGAACCACCCCCTCCCCTTTGAAACTTTAAAGTTGTAAGTGTCCCAAACGACAAATCGTATCATAGCACATTGCACCTGAACTTGAGGAGCCAAACATACCCCCCATCCTGTTCCGAAACCACTCATCTGTGAATGATTCGGATACTCACTCCATGCATGGGGCGTTTCTGGATTATGCCCCATATTACTCACCGGGAAGTGCTTTGAGAACAGGGTGCGGGTGGATCTGGGTCAGGTCCAAAATCGCTTCCTCCCTGCCCCCACCCCCCCCCCCTCCCCACCCCCCCCCACCCCCCCCCCCCCCCCCCACCCCCCCCCCCCCCCCCACCCTCAGATTGAGGTGCATCGTGTTTTGATTGGCGTGTTTTATTGTTTGGAGCACTTTGAGAACGTTGTAAATGATGGGGTGATTTGAGCCAAGTGGGAGATCTGAGTGGATTTAATCCCGGGATAGTGTGTGTGTGGGGGGGGGGAGAATGAATGGAGTTCTTGTTGCTTTTGCATGTTTTGTTCCAGTTTTGTTTGTAAATGTGTGTTTGTTTCCTCTGTCTTTACTGGCGTCCGTAGATTTTCTACATTTTTACCATCCAGAAATTGCTTATCCGTTAGTTTCTGTTGTTGCAAAATGACAAATTGGTAGTTTTATCTTGTGAATTGTCGACTAGGTAGCGGTAATTACCTGTCAGAAAGTCATTTTGTGGGAATCTGGTGCATTTATTAGTTTAATGCTTTTTTCACGATTTCTGTCATCTCTGCCATAACCCAAGTGGAGGGGCTGCCGCTGCCGGCACGGCTGGTGTATCTTTGACAAAGTTATTCATTGTTGTGGAGACTGTTTTTCATGACAAACGTGACATATTTTCACGTTGCGATGGCCTGAAAGAACACGGTGGCTGGGCTAAAGTGAAGCTTATTTACTCTACCCCCTCTCTCTCTCTTCTCTCTCTCTCTCTCTTCTCTGATCCGATCGTTGAGATGTTTCGTTTCAAAATACCGACTTTAGATGTTTTCCTTTTACCTTTTTTTTTCTCGTTTTTTCTTTTATTTAGGGATTGGAGGGTAGGGGTGTCTTAACAATTTTGTTTAATGTCGTCACCGATATATCAAAAGCATATTTGCTTTCTGTTTTCCTCTCATAAGATTTCCCGTCTTGTGGCCTGGTTTGGTTTAAACAGTTTTATTCCCATGAACATACACATTGAACACAAAGCACATTTGCCAGGACAACAAGAGGACTCTTATATACAGCCCTGGCAGTGAGACTTGCAGAATAAACATGTGACTGATGGCGAACTCGCTAGAATGTGTAATACAACATATTACCATAACAGACAAATCTAAGCATAACATGTGGCCTGGTTTTAACCAACGCACGTTGATTTCAATGACGTATGGCTCAAATACACCGATGTGGGTAAGTTCTCTCTCTCTCTCTCTCTCTCTCTCTCTCTCTCTCTCACACACACACACACACACACCCTCGAATTCAGAGAGTGAGAAAGAATTGCGTACCACCCACTTCCCAGCCGAAAAGCTTCGAAAACTGACCAAGCGAAAACTCATTAAAAGTGAAAATAGACAAACCTGTGCATCGTGCTTTCTTTTGTGATTCTAATGTGCACGATCTTCCGGAAATCATTGATACCGTTTTAAAAGCAGCGGCATTTCAACGGTCACGTCACGGACGGCAACTCATTATTATTACTCGCGAGTCAATATCTTTATCAGGCCTGTCTTCCCAAAGCGTATATTGCCCATTAAAACTTATTAACCGACTGTGAACCACGTTGCCGTCTCGCCATTAAAAAAAAAAAAAAAAAAAAAAGGAAAAGAAAAACCCGCATGCTGCTCTCATCACAACTTTTTTCTTGCGCGGACTAGCCCGGACCGAGGCTATGCAATACAATCATTCGATTGGCTCAAGTTTCCACCCCACCCCCTCTCCCCACTCCCACCCCCCCCCCCCCCCCTCTCTCCCCCAAACAGCCAATCAGAGAAGGGCGACGAGCTTCGACAGCTTCGGCTCTTGAGGATAGGGGGAGGTGGGGGGTATGGTACATTAGTCTCTCGGGGATTCAAGAGAGAGGGTTGTGACGACGACGACAGGGGGGAAACGTTCTCATCATATCGCACGTGAAGCGATGGCTACGTCACATTGTTCCCGCCTTCTTTTCTGTGTCGGGCTCCACCAAGCCAGCCAACCAACCAGCCAGCCCCCCTTCACGACCGAACGAAGACTACGGCAGGGAGGTGGGGTGGAGGGGGGGGGGGGGATGGGAAGGATAGTGGCGGTGGGGGGGGGGGGGGGAGGGAGGGGGGGTCTGGTGCCGACTCCGGGACGACGACGACGACAAGTCGTAAAAAAGCCGGGCAGGTCGATCGTCCGCCGCCATCTTGCCTGACACCTAGCCACCAGGCGCTCGCGCCTTTTATGTTCCCCTTGGCCCCCTCCATGGGCCGGCGGCCAGATCAAAGGAACTTGAGCCTCGCTTTCGCCATAAACCTCAGAGCGCGGCTAAGGTAGTCAGGAGGGTGCAGGAGACACTCACTCCCTCCCGGCCCGCGTCACCAAGACCCCAGACCCAGACCCAGACCTCGATGTCATCAGCCAGGGAGCTCGTGAGAAAGGGGGGTCAGGGGGAAGAGGGAGGAGAGGAGGGGGGGGGGGAGACCGAGGATTTATGTGGGAGGTTAGGTGAGGTTTTTTTAAGGGGATTCAGCTAGGGGCGTGACACGGGGAGGGGGGGGGGGGGGGGGCTTAAGCCGTTGATCAAGGGTAAAAAAAACAGTAGTGGTGCAAGTTTGAGTTACATGGATTGGACTGCCGGGAGGGGGGGGGGGGGGTGTCAGTTAGGGAGTGGGGTGTGTGACACGGGGGGGGGGGGGGGTGGGGGGGGTTAAGACATTGATAAAGGTGAAAGTGGTTGTGGTGCAGGTCTGTGACGCATGAGTTGGACTGCACAGCCTTCTTCTGCGTCCTCCATCCTCACTCTCCTTTCTTACCGAGCACCTCCCACCCCTACGAAGCTTGGTCTTCGAGTCTGCCGGATTTGACCATGCTGCAGACCTTCCTAGAGAGAATGCATGCGAGGCATCTTGTAGAAGTTGTTTGTGGTCCCGAAGACCCTCGCGCGCGCGCAACACACACACGCACACGCACACACACACACACCATTGCCCTCCCTCTCCACCCCTCACCCTTCCCTCTCTCCGGCCTCCCCATCCCAATCTCAGCTCCCTACGGAGATGTTTGGCCGTGGACTGTATCTCCAGGCGGCAGACATGGAACAGCAGTCGTCGGTGGCCCGGTCCGCGGCGGCGGAGGATAATAGCGGTTTTGCTGCCATCCCTCCACATCCTGGAAGTCCGTCCCTTCTGTGGACCAGCTCTTTGTTCCCTTCATTTCCGGCGGAATCTGCTGCCCATGAGATCTCTGGACACGAGAATCAACGTCCTGTCTGCCCCCGACCGCACCCCGCCTTTGAAAGTCCTCTCTCTCTCTCTCTCTCTCTCTCTCTCTGTTTCCCTTCATGCCACACAGCGGCGTAACGTCAACTGCCACGTAATTGTGAATTCAATTCAGTTCGTGCTGTTTATAGCCAAGTCGACTGCGAAGGGACGCGTCATGGCTGACGTAATTGTGAACCTTCCGGGGGAGATAACGGGCTGTTTAGCCACGTTCAGTCTTTTGCTGGCGTCCGACTTCTGTCCACTGTTAATTGGCAATCGGAGGATAACAAGTGTACCAGACGTGTCCGTTATGGCCGAGATATATGGGTTGTCTTGCGATTCCCGAAGTATTGATATTGGTGTGGGTTTGTATGCTGTGTTCTTTAGTAGTGGCTTGGGTTATGTAGGCCGACTTCGTTATGCTCCCCTTATTAGTTGGGTTTATATAGGATGTCTGTTTGATTCCCAAAATTAATATGGTTATGGGTTTGTATGTTGTTATCCTCGGTAATGGCTTGGGTTTATAGGCTGATTTTGTTGTGTTCCCTGCCATGGTTGGGTTTACATGGGATGTCTGTTTTGTTTTTGCTTAATGGTTCGAGTTTTATGGATTATCTGTTTGTTCCCCAATATTCATTTGGCTACATGACTTATCACTTTGTTCTCCAATACCATACTGGGTTATATAGGTTGTCCGTTATGTCAAGAAATGTTGGGGTCATGTAAATTGCCCGTGCTCCATTCATCATACAGGTTACGTATATTGTTTCATGTGTTCACCAAGTATAGTCTAATTTATATTGGCTATCTGTTGTATTCTCGAATCATACTCGAAGTTAATGGCTTGTGTTTTCGAATAGAATCCTTTGGGTTATGCGGGATGTGTTATCCATTTATGGTCTGGGCTATATTGGGTTATCCGTTGTGTATCTCAATTAGCGAGTACGTCACTTGGTTGGTTTGTCGTGTTACACTAACACTAACAGGGTACTCATTTAGACGGTGGGACCATAATTTGATGTATATGAGGGTTAATTCGTTGAAACTCGCCCATAACTTCTGTGGGTTTCATATTAATACCGAGACTGCTGCCGAGCCGTATTTCAGGTGTACATCCTTATCAGCGACAAAGAATGGTTCAGGGAATGGAAGTACGTTGCAGGTTAGTGTTTGCTCCCATCTGCTACTGAAGTTTGGTTTCGTGTTAGCCCAGCCGAACATACATGGGCTTTTTTTTAGAGCTGTTACCACGAGGGAAAAAAGGGACTAGGAGCCACTTCATAGCGATGTCAAGATGCACGTAAGACCGTCTTTAGCTCAACATTTTTTTCCCCCAGATATTTCCAACATGTTATCATATCGACGAAAGCTGAGAACAAATCGTTAACGACTTGAGCAGCCTCAAACAAGATATTTACCTTCCAAGAGATTATGTCTTACCTACTTCCGTTGGCTGGTTTGTCCGTCTGTCAGTACATGTACTCAAAAACCACTCAATGATTTTAACGGAAATTAGACGCGGTTCGACAAACTCCATCAATTTTTGGTACGGATGTGGATGGAAGGCCAATGTCCAAGATCTGTTCCACCTTTTCACGCAAAAATTACATTACTGATTTTAATAACACTTAGTGAAAGACTGAATGTGGCCTCAAACGCAAGTCTAAATCTTAGTGCAGATCCGTGATCCGTGGCGCAGTCTGGATCAAAGAGCGGATCCAGGCTCTGTTCCACCTCGGTAGGATTCTGCGCTCCCCCACCTACCCCTTTTCCCCTTTCCTGGAATACATCTCCGGATCTTTGTGGTAGATGCCGGCAAACAGCGAAAAATATTGACCATTGAATTGTCCTGATCATTTTTATGTTAAAAATGAGTTCATGTTAATCACGTCTCGTGTTAGTTTCCATGAAAGCCGACTGCACGTGGAATTGAAATAATGTTTTGGTTTTCTTTTTACAGAAACGTTACCAAACCAAAGTAGGACAAACAACTTACAAGACATCTGTTTGTTGTCCCCTTTGACAGGCGGATCAGTTATAACTTTTCTTTAAAACACGTCAAGTATTGTTACACTCATACATGGCAGCTTGATTTATGGTGTGACGGATGATAAACCGTTTTTAAATTGGCACTTTAGTTTCTGGACGTGGTTTTTGGTCTTCAGTCAAGGCATTTTAATTTGTACAGTGTTCAGTTTTCACGTGCTTTCAGCTCAAAGACTTGAGAACCAGTGGCTCAGCACCATGAAAACTGGTTTACTTGTGAAGTGTTCTACGATGAGAAAACTGTCCCTGCACATTACGACGACAGTTTAAAAGCACAGTAAAATGACGCAGTACTTGTTTCATTCAACAAAGAGGGACAGAGAGAAAGGACGGGGTGGGGGCTTTGTGGGCATGGTAATACTACAGAGATGCAAAATTTGCTCAGTTTTGTGACCCCCTCTCTCTCTCTCTCTCTCTCTTTCATATATACAAATAGGTGTTTGTCTTGATTGCATGTGTAATCAAAATGTTTTGGACGACTCTGTGTGTATATATACGGATGTGTGTTGGGGGGGGGGGGGGGGGTAAGAGAGAGAGAGAGAGAGGAGAGAGAGAGAGAGGCACGCACCAGTCTATGTCTAATAACAGGTGAGGCAGAGAGTAGTACTCCAAGACTGCCAACAAAAGGTAGCAGCCAAAACTGAAGAGTTGGAATGCCGCGAGTTCAGACGTCGGTACTATTTTTAGTGCATGGGGGTATGAAAAGATAATAAGGGCTGAATACAATTCAAAAATATTTATTTTTAGACAGTTCATACTTTAAGACAACATTTATCTTGTTTCTATCGAAGATTAAGAGAATTTGAAACGGCAAAAAGCAGAATTTGAAACTAGATTAAACAAACTTTGCTTTTTATCTTATTTCGTTTCTCTTACTTATAGATATATACTAGATTGTTTAAATTTTAGTTTTCGATCTTATCTCGTCACTTTTATTTATCAATATAGATATATTGTTCCAGATAACTTCCTGAGATTGAGACGCATAGTCCGCGGCAATTGTGGCATCCGCTCTGACATTACAAGTTTTTTCCCCATATTTTTTGGGGTGGGGTGGGGATGGAGTGGAGGTAACTACAGATAAAAGATTTTTAAAAATGAAAATATGTCACAATAATGTGATGCTGAATCTGGCTAGAGAAGCTGTTGGGATGCACTCGGCTATATGTCTTGCCATAAGCAGATAAAGGAACATGGTCGTCTTTTTTTCCCCCCGCAGTAAAATGTAATAAAGTCGTACGAATGCATCGTAATTGTTTGGTGGTGTCAAAATTAAATAATGCAAGTCCGTAATAATGCGGGGGCGGGGGGGGGGGGGGGGGGGGGGGGGGCAACTTTGTGAAAACAATTTTTTTTAATCGTCACTAGTGTCATCATATTCTCGGTGATGCAACAAGTTTAGGTCTGCATAAAAGTAAAATCCCGAACACTCCTTTTCTTCCCTCCGTCAGGCAAACTAAAAAAATGATCGTCTGTCAAATGTAGTCATTCGTTATGTATAGACCAGTAAGCTTACATTATTTGCTTGGACAGTTGATCAAGGCACCAGTGCAAAAAGGAAAACGAGACCCAACTCTCGTTAAAAACCCATGCTTCCAAGCTATACCTTTATTCATTGGTTCAGTTATTCAGCAAGTGACCTAAGCGCATTGTAGCCCCAGGGCATAGCAGATATGGTGTAGCGTGTATGGGCTGGTCCGCGCGCAGTGACGCCTCTATGCTGATACTAAAAAATGAGCCATTGGTGTGTTTGTTTAGTATTTGTGAAACTTCACCACAAGACATGTTGCACATCTTGTACTGAAAGAAAGTCCGTACAATGAAGTTCATTCTGAGATGTCCTACTCTGATGTTGGACGGAAAGAGAATGTGACATAAATAATAACAGGAAAAATGCTAGCTGAGTGAGTGTCAAAAGCTGATGCCCTCCCCTAAACACAAAACTTACAAACTTCAGGCACGTTTTACATATCAATTTAAAGTGGTGCATCCATTTTTGCACAGTAACCACGAATCCTCCCAAAAGCTTGAACACACAAAAAGACATCACTGTTAGGTCCGAGATTCTCATGGACAAGCCGGACGACGGATCAAGCTATCAAATTTACAGAACAGATGGCGTGCTGTACAGAACCTGAAAACTTCCCAAATGACGGTCACAATCGGACAGTGGAAGAGAGAAAATTCCTGTAATTATCTACAGCTGACAAGAGGACGTTAGGCCTACCAGTCATGGCGCGCTGGCGGGGGGGGGGGGGGGGGGGTGGGGGGGGGGATGGAGGTGAAGAGGTATGTGAATATTGCAAAGTGCGGAAGATTACTCTGCTACACCTGTTTCCATGAACGAACCGGATGAGAGTGGGTTGTTGAAACTCGCGCGCGCGCGCCGTGTTGTGTGGTCTATCCCCCCCCCCCCCCCCCCCCCCCCCCCCCCCCCCCCCCCCCCCCCCCCCCCACCCCCGCACATCCCGTCCGAATACTGCAGACTATCTCACGATTGGTAAAGACTCTCACAGTGATTATGGTCCTCGATTTTCCGTAACTCTCCGCACACGAGCTGCTGGTGTGGTCTTGTGTGTTTTAGTATCGTATTAAGTATGATTTTGTGTGCTTTTGTCTAAATTGTGCAGTTTTTTGTGCGTTATTCAACACGTCGTGGGCTCAGTTTCTTGCTTTTGAGTACAAGATTCTCTGTTGTACTGGTGTTCCTGTTTTCAGTTACAATTAATTTGCTTCCCGACTGTCACAAACGTGAAAATGGGCGCACTGTTTCTGTGAAGTAAACGAGTGTATCTGGGTAGAAGGCTTGACACGTTTTGCGGAAAACTGCATATTCATTATGATTATCTTTCGCATTAAATTTGGGCTCTGTTTGGTGTAGTCTGCTTGTCTTGTCAAAATGAAACACAGTACTCTCTCTCTCCCACTCTGCGTTCTTGGTAGCGCGCGCGCGCGCGCGTATGTGCGTGTGAGAGAAAGAGAGAGAGAGAGGTGCGTGTGAACCTGTGTGTTGTGAGCCTGCCGTGTGTGTGGTATCAAAAATCTGTGATACTCCGAGCACCCACCGCTACCAGGGCAATAAATTTTTCAGTGCCACCCCTGGTCCTCCCTGCTCCCCCTCCCCTCCCCTCCCCCTCATCATCCCACCCACCGTAACCCAAGCCGCCAACACAAACCGCGGGAGCCTTCGTCACAGGGGAGACAACATCTGCTCAAGCGTTTCATTGATAGTGGCTGGCCGATCGCTATCGCACCATCGTTCCAACTGCCTGTAATTAACAACACCACTGCTGCGCCACCTTTTGTCCCCTGTCCACGAGATACCAGCTTGATGTAATTTACTGCCACGTCATCGCTGTTATCGGCCCGTCCTCGCCATCATCATCATCATCATCACCATCATCATCATCATCATCATCGTCATCACCTCATCATTTCTGTTGGTGTTATTATTTCTGCCACCGGCGTCCTCCGTCATCATCATCACACCGTCGTCGTTTTCAACGTCATCATCAGCATGTCATCGTCGTCATTGTCGTCGTCATTGTCGTCGTCATCATCACCATCATTACTATCGGTGTTATTGCTGCTGTCATCGTCATCATTGTTCAGATCATATGAACAGTGTTGGTTCTACTTCCAGCTAGTTGGTTTCGTTGGAATCAGCAGTTATCATGTGATTGGTGTCGTTATGATCGATGGGGTCTTTGCCCATGTTTTATTTACGAGTTTATTGGTTTTGCAGACAACACAGGACTGCAAACAACGAGGCAGGACAACATTTAATCAAGTAAACAAGACAGGTTCAGTTTTCGGTAAACCTGCCTTCGTCGGCAGATCATGTTGTGTATTGATTGCCATTGTGACCGCGGTGGCCAGAACAGGGCTAAAGGTCAGTTACAGTCAGAGCTGTGTGCACGTTATGGACTCTGACGTCACAGTTCAAGGAAAATCGCTACATGTCAGTCACATCAATTAAAGATTTTTTTTTTTAAATCCAAACACCATATCAGATGGAGCATCTGTAACATGTATACCAAGAAGTTGATTTTACGATGGGACCTCTCAGTCTTTGCAAATTTCGTTCCATCTCTTCCCAGGACGTGCAAAACGCAAGGAAGTACACGATGAAAGATCAAGACGTGTAACCGATGCTGCAAGTCTGCTATCCGTCACAAGGGTAACAAATCCAAATTGTTTACAGAGTTTCTCGTCTCTTGCGTAATGACTGAGGTATCCATTTACATAGAGTCTTTCAGAAATGTATCTTTGTTTCAATCGTACTGTCTGTGTGGTTCTAGCTAAAGGCATGCACAAGCCTGAAAGTTGGATGGAAGCAAAACGGATTTGTTAATTGAACGACCATGAAATGATGTTTGTTCCGCCACGTTCCATACGGCTGAGCGGCAGAATATGATCTACGACTTACGGAACCATCGCTCTCGTTTCTACACGAAAACCAAGAAGAGACACGTCTGGGGACAGAGAAAAAAACTTGTCCAAGACCACTTGGCAGGGTACAGTGAGGGGTGGACATGCATTCCTTAATTATGCCTGTCCAAGACCATTCTAGAAGGTACAATCATGGGTGGACATAAGTCAAAGATCATTCTACATGGTACAGTGGCGGGCGGTCATGTATCTTGCCACGACTCCCTGTTCAAGACCATTCTACAGGGTACATTGGGGGGTGGACATGTATACCTCCTCACGGCTCCCTGTCCAAGACCATTCTTGAGGGTACAGTGAAGGGTCGACATGTATCTCGCCATGACTCCTTTTTCAAGACCGTTCTACAGGGTACAGGGGAACATGGACACCTTTTTCGCCATGCTACTGGGTACAGTGGAGGATGGTCCTGTATTTCACCACGACTGCTGGTCCAAGATCATTTTACATGACATAGTCATGGGTGGACATGTATCTCGCTATGATTGCCGGCCAAGACCATTCTTTACGGTACAATGATAGCTGGATGTCCCAGACCAAAGAATCCATGGCTAGATGAATTCAATGACTTGACAAGTTACAGGAGCTCTACCATGTTGTGCCCAACAGAGGATTGTGGACATCCCAAGATGCCCGGCGTCTATCATCTATAGTCATTTGGGGGGGGGGGGGGTGATTATAGTATTGGCCTTATAACTGGCTCCTGGAGGAGCAAGAGATGGAACAGCGAGGGAGCGGGAGGGGACAAAAGGTTTGCAGCCATGGAGATTACGGTCCTAGCGGATTACTCTCTGCTGCTGCCGCTTTCCCTCCAGAGCTACACGATCAGTCCAATCTTAGAGATGCAGCGCGCTGCTTGTTTACTTCAGTTCATGGACAGTTACATCGCTTAAGTTAGGAATTGTTTTAACGCTCGATCATAGTAGACTTTTCCCTGGGTTGCAGCTTTCACACCACTCTATGATCAGACCGTCCCACCACTCTATGATCGGTCCGTCCCGTCACTATGATCAGTCCGTCCCACACTCTATGATCGGTCCGTCCGTCACTATGATCGGTCCGTCCCACCACTCTATGATCAGTCCGTCCCACCACTCTATGATCAGTCCGTCCCACCACTCTGTGATCAGTCCGGTCCAGGAGATGTAGTGCGCTGTCCATCTACTTCTATTTATGGACGGTCATATTGGTCTAACTAGGAACAGTTCACCAGTTCACATACCCGGGATCCATCTTTAGCAATGAGGGGTCTATCCTGAACAGAAATTCCTCAAAGGGCAGCAAAGACAACATCAGCACTGTCTAGACTAAAATCGGTATGGAAGGACAACAATATGTCCATGAATCACGAAATCAGACTCTTGCGTACACTGGTACGTTGCATTTTTCTGTGTGCATGCGAGACTTGAATCATCGCAGTGGATCTGGAAAGAAGAATCCAGGCCGTCGAAATAACGTGTTGCCGCAAGATACTGAAATCCACCATTCCAGCTGCTAAGGAAAGACACACTTTAGGGAGTCATTTTCGATCAAATTCTCAGCTTTAAAAGTCAGATCCAGCCTTGAACACTTTTTAGCGGAAAGCAATGAACATTCTCCGAAGTGTTTCACATGTGGACTGGGGTGCAGATAAGAAAACTTTTTCCCATCTTTACAGGGCTTTGATCCACTCCAAGCTGGAGTACGGCTGTTCTTCAAGACCACCCTACCTCAAACGTCTGGATGCAGTCACTGTCAAAGGCTTCGACTCTGTTTAGGGGCGTTCCGTTCCACTCTCGTATACATTCTGTAAGCAGAGGTTGGGGAACCATCGCTGTTCAACCATCGACGGAAACTTAAGTATCTTTCTAAAACCTTAAAACCCTGCTTGTGACCTGTGTTTTTGAACAAACATTAAGAAAAAAAAATATGAGGAAAACCCCGTTCAGTTCCACCCTTAGAATTCATATACTCCCAATCTCAACAATGGACCTCGGAGTTGTGCTACATCTGTCTGAATTTCCTGACGATCCACCATGGACTTTCCACGCTTCGGAGATCCGCTTTGATCTGACCTCGTATTGCCAGAGTCCACCAGCTCTCTGGCGTACAAGACATTTTTGCCGGATTAACTTTGGTCTGTTTCCATTCTTTCCAAGAATGTTTTCTGATGGGGTCCATGACTGAAGGAGGAGTTGCTTCTGCTGCCTACTGCTCGGCAATTCCCTTCTCAGAAATGTTCAAAACGCATTCGCCAGAAAGCTCCGTCTACACTGCTGAGCTCACGGCGTTGGTCCTAATTCTTCAAATAGTCTAATCAAAACATAAGCAAATTCTCATTCTTTCGATTCCCTTTCTGCTTTGGAGGCTATTGCTGGCTGTATCCTCAGGTACCCTCAAGTCCATGATTTGTTTTTCAACTATACTGTCTGAAATCTGATGGTTATAATACAGTTTTTTTGCTTGGGTTCCTGGTCAAGTTGGCATTCGAGGCAATGAGGTGACTGATCCATTTGTTAAGAATGCCTCGAGTATGGAATTGTGCAAGTTCTATATCCCTCACGCTGATTTAAACCCAAAGGTCAGACTTCTGGCAAGAGACCTGTAACAGGCAGACAGATCAATTCTTTCATATGCGCCCGAACTTTGGAGGATGTCTGGTATTTGCCATGGTTGCTACAAAGACTGAGCTGATTAACACACTGGTTACTCCTTTCACTCTCTCATCCGTATTTTTTAAAGTGAAGAAGCTCCTTACGGTAATTCAGACACAAACGGTTTACAGCAAACTCTAAAAAAAAAAAAATTAAAAAAAAAATCTTGTTCAAAGATGTTCCACCTGATACGATTTAGTGATTCTTCGATGAGAAATGTGTTAATTTTTTACGGAAGACAGATTTTTAAAGCAGTAATTGCGCAAAATATGTTTTAGTGTTCCCCCACCCCTTTTTTCCCCTTAATATCTGTATACGTGATTGAATTTGACGTGATAAGAGCTCTGAATGGCCCTACACGGCCATCTGGGCTACAAACAAATGAATTGAATCATTAATTTTAACTGACCATGTCCTCACCGAATATGTGCGTCAACCCATCAATTAGCACATCGGACTGTATGAAGATAGACTGACATTATATATAAAAATAAAAATAAAATAACCATGTACGTTGGTTCGGCCTCGTCACAAATACCTACGGCCTTGCTAGAATAGCCCTCCGGATAACTGTTGAGGGAGGGAGCCGGAAGTGTGTGTGTGTGTGTGCGCGCGCAGGGGGAATGGGGAAGGGGTGACACGGGGAAAAAAAACGATGGACTCCCATTTGAAAATGGACCGGGAACACCTTCCAGGCCTTGGCACACAACCGACAGAACAGGGGTGAGAGTTGGGGTACGTGTACAGTCCCACACCTTGGTACCCACGGAGCTGAAGGAGAAGAAAAGGAATTCATTTGCACAGACTCACCAAGCCCCGCTGTTCGTCCTCCGGATCCACGCAGCTGGTACCTCTAGTCTCTAGGGGAAGACGTTCTTGGTTCTAAACCTCCCTTGTGGAATGACTGTCCGGAACATTTTTATTCAAACCATCTCTCTCGCTCGCTCGCTCGCTCGCTCTTCTCTCGCTCGCTCGCTCTTCTCTCGCTCGCTCGCCTCTCGCTCGCTCGCTCTTCTCTCGCTCGCCTCTCTCTCGCTCGCTCTTCTCTCGCTCGCTCGCTCTTCTCTCGCTCGCTCGCCTCTTTCTTTCTTCCTTCTTCCCTCTCTCTTCTCTCTCTCTCTCTCTCTCCTCTCTCTCTCCTCTCTGCACACGGGCATGTTAGGTTTTATGTCACGATCTGCATTATCTTCTGTTGATTCAAACGCCGTTTTTTGTTGTTGTTTTTTTCTCCTACAGTGCATGAGAGAACAATTGAGATCAATGTTCATTTGCATGGTCATCTGCATTAGGTATAATCAAAGTTCTATTTCAAGCCCACAAATGAGAAGCGTCCCTTCGCCTTGCACATACCACGACAATTTTGAAACCTAGACGCTCCCCGAGCTGGCTATGCAAATCCTTTTAATCACACAAGTCTGGCTAAGTTCAATTTATGGCCCGTTCTGCACGCACACACACACACGCACACTTTCTCCACACACTCAACACACACGCGTGCGCGCACACACTTACGCACGCACACACACTCGCGCGCTTGTGTGTGTGTGTGTGTGTGTGTGTGTGAAAATAACTCGGGGGTTACATGCCTTCTTAAGCGTTGTGGGAAGAGTGTGTGTGTGTGTGTGTGGGGGGGGGGGGGGGGGGGGGTCATCCACAGGCGGATTTGTGAAGAACAATTTACTGGTGAGACCTGTCCGAAAAGCTCACACGCACTTAATTTAGGCCTCAGTTGCGAGCGCACGTGTATGGCCTTCTGTTTAAACCAGCAGACATAATCCACGCCGAAAAGCTTGTCTGAACACTGAACCTTATTTACAAGCCAGGGCAGCCTTTTGAACAAGGGGAGTGTTATGACGTGTGAAGTAGACACTAGACAGGCGCGAAGCTGGGATAAGAAAGGCACGTGATACTCTCACGTCTAAAATGCCTTTGTCTTTTTGTTGTTGTCTTTTTTGTTGATCTTTAAAATTACTACTACCAGCAGAAATGATATCTGTATAGATGGTTATGAAACACGTGTTAGGAACGCAAACTGAACACTGCGCGCTTAAGCTTCCTAAGTACAAAGGGGAATAGCATCCCCTTCTGATCACTATTTTGACTCGCTTGCAAACGAATTTTCGCTTGCCATTTTGTCAGTTTTGCGTCTAAAGATCCCAAAATGTACTGTTCAAAACAAAAAAAAGAAACGCATACTTTTATTGAAGAAAATGTATTTCATATTACATTAATTTAGCAAAAACTCGTTTGAAATCATTTAACAACAGAACTTTGTTTGTTTCAAAGGTCATCGATTCCAGTTTCATTTCCAGTGTCTGTACAGTTCACATTGCCGACACACACCGTTCCAGGCAGCGAGGACTCAGTAAGGGGTATGTCCACCCCCTGCAGCAACAACGGCCCGGCACCTGGCTGGCAGGGAGCGGATCACCTCTGCTGGCATGGTGTCCCAATCCTCCAGGGGGGGGGGGGGGGGGGGGGGGGGCAGTGAACAGCTCGTTGACGTTGTCAGGAGCGTGCACTCGCGCCCGGACTCGTCTGTCCAGCTCATCCCATACATGCTCAATGGGGTTTGTGACGGGTCTCCGACGCTCCCCTCGTTATTAACATATGATTTTCATATTCAGGGATGCAGGGGGTTATAGACAGAAGTATTTACGCTTTCACAACCAAAATGCGCTCTCGCATAGGCACACGCACTCTGTCACTCACATCGGGCCCGCACAAAGGTGACGGGAAACCAATAACATTTCATAGAAAATAATCAACTTTATTTAACTTGACTCCGAGCCCCCACCCGTCACTACACAACACAACTATCTGTATCATACAACAATGTAAACATCATACAGACAATCTCATAAATCGCATCCCTTTCCTTCAAGTACTCTTCATTAACCAGGAAAGACAATATTCCACAATTCTGTTTGCACACTTATAAACTTAAGAACAAATAAAACGTCCGTAACTTGCCAGCATTCCTTGGTTGACCGTCAGTTTCTCACATCCCACTGTGCGACTACGAGCTGAAGCTACCACACTGTTGTGTCCTCCGATTGGCCAAATCCCAGTTGGGGGACACTGGCAACGTAGCTTGAGTCGCACCCTCACACTGAGTCTCCCGGACTCCACCGTACTTCGCCCTCTCCACTGAAAGGGCTCCTGTCGGCCTCTCCCACGGGTCTTCTCTGGCTGCAAACACCCCACCGTTGTCTGGCAGCTCCCTGTCTAGGCTCCAACAGGCTACACGTCTTGCTGTCGACCGTCCCCACACGGGAGACAATTCTTCTCGTCGTCGGCTCCGAGGCTACAGCAACCTCCACTGTCATACGTCCCCACCCAGGAGACAACGAGGCGACAGCTAACCTCTGCTTCACGCTGTATTTTCTTGAGCCCTCAGCAAGACGGGCGAGTTCACTTTCCCTTAAGTGAGTCACACACTTCCTGGTTTTCCAAGCACCTTATATTCGTTCTCAAAGAAAGAGAGAACCCGAGTTTAACTGGCTCAACCAATGGAATCACTGGCACACACACATCACATGATTTGTACCAATAAATCCCCAAGTTATTTTTATTCCACCAATGGAATCACTAGTCACCTACACATACACACACACCACAGCTGCTAGCGCCAACAAAGACTTGGGCACCCAGTGGTTAATGCATAACCTCCTATTCAAACTCATGTTCGATTCCCCCAAGCTACCCATTGAACTAACAGCCTGGACCTCTCTACCAGCCATGACTGATGCTTCAAGTATTTACTACCTCTATAGATAACAAGGTGCGAATCACTCAATAGGCCGAAGCCTTCCATTCATTCCTCAGAACAAGGACGACTGAATGGTCGCTGTACTCTGCCTGCAGGCTGACGGTCACCTACCCGTGACGGTCACCTGACACGATTGCCTTTCTGTCCGGCCCACTGGAGAGCCCAGTGAATAGCCAGCCAGTGGTCGGACTGGACACTCCTGTACCCAGGACCGGCAAGTCGGCAACTCCTCGTCACTATCCCTCGGACATGCGAAACACTTCCCAGTACTCTCCCTCCTTCAGTATACGACTCGGGGTATCCCCCCCCTGGTGATGCCTGAATTCGCACACTTGAAGACCCAAGGAACGTGCTCTCAACAACAGCAAACTACCCTTAATTTGCCTAAATGCTCGAAAACATTCGGCCGACTCATTACAGGGTTGATATCTGGCGACACATGGGGACCAGTGAAGAACGTTGATGTTATTGTTGGCGAGGCTTTTGTTGGTCGCGCAGTATGAGGCCTGGCGTTGTCCTGTTGGAACAGCGTAGAGGCAGGGCAGAAGGCTGGAGAATTTCAGTCACATACCGCTGGGCATTCAGCGTGCCTCTCACTCGCACCAGGGGACTCCTGCCAGCATAGTAGATGCTTCCCCACCAATGACGCCTCCACCACCATGGGCAGGTGCCTCAACCACGCAGTTCTGGTCAAAGCGCTCGCTGTTTCAGTGGTTACTGAGGGTCCAGGGCCGATGCTGAGCTGCCCACTACAACCTGTTCCCAAGATGACGCTGTGTGAGGACAGGTCCTCTGACAGGTCTGCAAGCCCATGGTCCTGCAGCATGCAGGCGATTCCGAACAGTCTGGTCAGAGATTCTTTGACCTCCGGGTAATTGCTGGGCGGTTGCTGAGGCTGACTGAAGGCGATTTCGCGGGTGGCTGACCCGGATGTAGCGGTCTTGAGCTGGAGTTGTTGCCAAAGGTCTTCCAGAGCGTGGTCGGTCTGCCGTGGAGCCGCTGATGCGATGACGATTCAGAAGCCTGCTAAGGGTGCTCTGGCTCACGTTGAAGTGTCGGGCGACTTCAGGCTGACTTTGCCCGGCTTGCAAACACCCCAGTGCGTTCTCACGTTCTTGCTGACCGAGTCGCGGCATCTTCGCGCTTTGTATTGACGGACTGGTTTTCCTCAGAATGACTCGGGGTGTGTATGGTTTCTTTGCCTTCCATTGAGCATTCATTCACCAAAACGTGCATGAATTTGCTTCACTCAGGCGCAAAGCACGACCAAAACATGAACAATTGTCCAAGTGGCCATGTTGTGCACGTGTAGTCCGACTGGCGCTGAATGCGTGAGCACACGTGAAGCAGACGTAAACAAACATTGTCCACTGGTTGGTTACATCCTACCAGTGCTCTGGCATCCACAGTGAGGATATTGAAAAGTATACATCTTGGACAACACTGATTCAACTTCATCATCCTGTTTGAACATCCGTCCAGCCGTTCTCCACTCGTCTTGCTGACAAACAGAGAGAGAGACAGGCAGACAGATATGATTGAAAACCATAATCTTCCCCGAAATGAATCGCCTGTGTGCAGGAACAGTAAATGATTACAACCAATAATGACTGGTTATAGATAAATAATGACGATGATCATCATAATCATGCTGATGATTGAGACAGTAGTGGTGATGCGTTGATCCTTAGCGCGCGCGCACACACGCGCGCACACAAAATCATACATACGCATGAACGCACGTGTACCACACACGCACGCAAACACATACAAACACATGCGCGCGCAAAGACCTTCCCATCTTCTATTGGCTATACTTACGCGCAGAGAAATCGAAGTGACTTTTGACGTTGACAACGTGGGATGGAAAGAATGAAGAAAAAGACGAGTGGGAAAGGAAGAACATTATTTGTGTAAACTGTTTTCAGGTTCTTCCCTTTGCGTTCTTCTTCCCTTCTCATTTCTCTCTCCCTCTCTCTGTCTCTCTCCCCTCTGTCTCTCACTTTCTCTCCCCTCTCTCTCGCTCCGCCCCCCCCCCCCCCCCCCCCCCCCCCCCCCTCCCGTTCCGATCTTTTCTCGCCCTCTGCAATGACAAATATGACAGCGAATAGAGAATGCGTCAACGTCGCCCCCACCCATCCTCCTACCCCCTCCCCACCCTCCTACCCTTCCCCATTGGTGTGGAGGCAACTATAACAACAACAACAACAGACAATATGTTTCAAGTTTCTATCGGAGATAAAGGGAATACAAAGGGAAAGTAACGAAGTCAGAGAATAGATCGTTTACAGTTTAATCCCCGTCTCTGATGCAAATTGTGAGATTAGCGTCCTGATAGTCTCAGGTACACGCAGACGGAAGTCCGTAGTAGAAGGCAGGTTATGACACTACGTCCCGGTGATAAGACAGATTGGGATAATGGAGTTGCACGTTCAAGACACTGGTTTTATTTGTGGCACCTGTTACGTTCGCAGTACATTACTTGTTTTCGGTAGGCGAGCAATATCTAGCTAAGCTAAGCTGGTTTCAACTCGGAGCAAGTGTGCGGAAGGTTCCCTCCTCTTCCTCCACCCCCCACCCCCACCCCACCCCCTCTCACCCGACCGACTCCAGTGACAAATCAACGGTTGTCACAAGTGTTTACCGAGTTGAGATTAATATTTTTCTTCACGACTTTACTAGGTATGCCCATTCTGGGAACAGACTTTTTTTTCTCTCAGATTTTTGCGACGTTTTAGAGCTGCTTTTAAGACGGTAACATTTGCGTGATTTCACATATGAGACTGAGAATGGAAAGTATACGAACTGTGGGCAAGTTTTTTTTCACAAACAGAGGGAGGGAATGTTATGTTGGATGGCAGTAAATTTAGCAAATATAAAGAACTTCAGACTTTGTCATTGTACAAAGTACAGTGTACAAAGAAACCTATTCGCGCGTCAGACTCACAACTGAAAAGGGAAATACAGAGAACATGCAGCTGCCAAGATCAGGGCATAAAACAGGACCAGACAAATCCAGGAAGGCACAGCAACAGAACGGTATGGGGGGGAAAAAAAAAAGAAAAAAAAGCAAGAGAAAGAAAAAAGAAAAAAAAGAGGCAGCCAACGACACTGATGGAAGGCCAGTCACAATGAATAATTAATTCCTCAGACCAGCAAAGCTTATTCAGAGTACTTGCTGAGAGACGGGAAGAGCTAGACTCTCCAAACCAGACGTCGCCTCTGTTTGCACGTGGGTGCGCAGGGAGAGAAGAAATACCTCTCGCGCATCCTCGTGGACGACAGAGCTTTCTTGTTCGGTTAGTACGGTAAACGGGTAAACACACACACACACACACACACACACACACTCATTTTGTTGGTTTAAACCGATGTTTCTTGATTGGAAATGAAATGAGGCAGGGAACAGTAAACAATAAACAGTAAACAAGTGGGGTAACTTTTGCTCCCATAAGAAAACCTAACACAGAGCAACTTTTATTCAAGACTGGCACAGCTTTTTAAACTTGAATAAAGTCAGACAAATACATAGACGAACAATCTAATGTTTCTTGATTAGCAATTTAGATAAAACTAGAAGGGGGGAGGAGGAGAGAGGGGGGGGGGGGGGTTGTGTGGTGTTTGTTAGTTAACTCCAGAAGGGGTGTGTTTGTATGGTGTTTAATTGTTAGTTAAATCCAGAAGGGCGGGTTTGTGTGTTGTTTGTTAGTTAAAATCTAGAAGGGGCGGGCTTGTGTGTTCTTTGTTAGTTAAATCTAGAAGGGGCGGGTTTGTGTGGTGCTTGTTAGTTAAATCTAGAAGGGGCGGGTTTGTGTGGCGTTTGTTAGTTAAATCTAGAAGGGGCGGGTTTGTGTGGTGCTCGTTAGTTAAATCTAGAAGGGGCGGGTTTGTGTGGTGCTTGTTAGTTAAATCTAGAAGGGGCGGGTTTGTGTGGTGTTTGTTAGTTAAATCTAGAAGGGGCGGGTTTGTGTGGTGTTTGTTAGTTAAATCTAGAAGGGGCGGGTTTGTGTGGTGCTTGTTAGTTAAATCTAGAAGGGGCGGGTTTGTGTGGTGCTTGTTAGTTAAATCTAGAAGGGGCGGGTTTGTGTGGTGCTTGTTAGTTAAATCTAGAAGGGGCGGGTTTATGTGGTGCTTGTTAGTTAAATCTAGAAGGGGCGGGTTTGTGTGGTGCTTGTTAGTTAAATCTAGAAGGGGCGGGTTTGTGTGGTGTTCCAGCAGCCTCGTTGTCACTCCACATACGTTTCGCGCCCTATTTGAGGAGATAAATGATTGTTCATTCCTCCTTTTCAATTTCGTTTGTCTTGCCTGGAGAAGACCAAAGAGGTCGAAACGCGTCGTTTTTGTTCGTTTAGTTTTTTTCAATTTCCGTCTCCAGTCACCTCGCTCTGAAACTGACTAGTGTTTGTTGGTTAAATTCCGAAAGGAACGGGTTTGTATGGCGGTTTGGGGTCTGCTCGTGTTTTGAGTGCGTGTGTGTGTGTGTGTGTGTGTGTGCGTATGTGTATGTGTGCGTCCGAGAGAGAGCGCGCTGCGAGCGGCATGTCAGCTCCTTCCTGCCATGCCGCAAGCAGCAGGCAGGCACTCTTTCCAATCCCTCCCTCCCTCCGAGGCCCTATGATTCACTCCAAGTGCAAGTTAATCCCGGAGTGGAAAAAGGCTTATAATAAATGCTGGCCGTGTCACGCCTGACGCGTTGACCACGTTTTGCGCAGGGGTTACGCTGCGAGCGGGACACAAGTGTCACCATAACTCATCCTCCGTCGCCAGCGTTCCCCCATACATTTCCTCGGTCCTGCCTCTCTCTCTCTCTCTCTCCTGGCGTGTCTTGTCTTGTCTTGTCTTTCGGGGGGGGGGGGGGGTGGAGGGGGGGGTGGACAAACCACCGCGCATAGCTGAGGAGGAAGAGCGAGGCGGAAAGCAGGAAGGGCAAGACGGGGAGAGAGAGAGAGAGGAGAGGGAGGAGAGAGGGAGGAGGAGGAGAGAGAGGAGAGACAGAGACAGGTTAGTGGGGGGGGAGCGGGGGGGGGGGGGGGGGGGGGCGACACGCGCACACAGAAAAACAGACACACGCACGCATACGCAGTCAAACAGAGAGAGAGAGAGAGGGGGGGGGGGGAGAGTTTGGCGTGGAGAGTCACTCATTCACGCACGCACCTATGCGCCTGCAACACACACGCACGCGCACATACGCACGCGCGCACACACACACACACACCACACACACACACACACACAGGATTGGAGGGAAGAAGGGAGGGATGGGGGTGGAACGCGGAGGATATCGAAGGATGGAGAGAGGGATGGAGAGAGAGAGAGAGAGGGGGGGGGGGGGAGGAAGGATTGGAAGGAAGGAAGGAAGGAAGGAAGGAAGGAGAGGCAGAGAGAGGAACCGGGGAGGGGGTGGAGGGCATGCGGGAGATGAGGAAGAGAGAAATAAGAGAAAGGAATAGGCACACACCTCTCTTCCGCTCTAAATGGAATATGTCATGATCTGAGCTAGGCCACTTAAATAGGATGACGATGGGGCTCGGGCATTGTTAAGACAAATATGACAGTTATAAGGTCGTCCACGAGCAGACGACCAGAGAGGAATCTCAAGAGGGGAGGGGAGGGGGGATGGGATTGAGAGAGAAGGCCTGAGACTAGAGAGAGGACTGGATACACGTTCTGAGAGAGCTGCAAACCATCGAGTCAATACTTGATGAAAACGTAACTAGAAGGACTTGACCTTGACTCTGACAACAGGCTGATAAGGCACTACAATAATTGTTTTCTAAGATAAAGGATGGCGGTAGGGTGGGTGGGGGAGGAAAAGGAAAAAAAATATTTTAAAGAAAGAGTGGAAAGAAAATGTTAGTGTGTGTGTGTGTGTGTGTGTGTGTGTGTGTGCGCGCGCGCGTGTGTGTGTGCACGCGCGTGTGTGTGTGCACGCGCGCGCAGGCATAAGCAGCCGTAAAAGATTTGTTTTAAATGCCATATGGACTGACAAAGAAAGACGGGGGAAATGGAGAAGAAAAAAAAAATGACGAAAAGAAAGAATGGTATGAAAGAAAGGAAGCGCTCAGTCGCTGAACTGTGTTCAAACGTTTGTTAGCAGCATCTTCAACCCAGCAGAGCAAAACGAAAGCGGACGTTTGATGCCGGTGTTTTCTAGACCTGTCCGACACGTACTGCGCACTATTTGAGACATCAGCCACGCAGCAAGGTGACGTTCACTGCTGAAAGTTTGACAAACGTGTCACAGAACGACACGGAGTGGGAGGCGGATGGGGAGGGAGAGGTGCTAACAGCATTGAACAGCGCGTAAGCTAATTGGAGACGCGTGCAACTGGCTGGCTTTCTGACAGTTACTGCCAATGTTGTAAAGCTGTTCGAAAGACGTAAAATACGTTTCCAAACGTGTCAGTCACACAGTGTGTTGACAAGGTGATGAGATATCCACACATCTCTAGAAACGATGTTTTGAAACACACACACACACACACACGGGCCATTAAATTCCAGGTAATGTGACAGATGATTTAGAGTTGGCCACTTTTTAAGGACACCTTTTACAACAAAAAAATAATTAAATCGAGCACGTGAGAGAAAGTGAATTTCAGCGTGTCGTACGGTCACTCACCAGCAGAGACGCTGCGCTGCTGTCATGTAGATTATGTGTTGTGCCAGTTCTGATTCAAATAGTTTGCAGGACAGTGACATGACCTGAAGGTCAGGGCCACGCAGACTCTTTCTCACGTCCACTTTTCAGGGACATCGGTCCTGGAACAACGTGTCCTAAACAGCCTCCACATAATCAGACGTAAATCACACCTTTCAGCGAACTCTTTCAATGTCATGTGGTCACAGCTGTTAGTCACGTGACAATCTTGTGGTGCGTGCAGGCAGTTGCTAGAAGAAAAAAAATCTTCGGTTTCCTCAAGTCTTATTCACGAAGCATGACCAATTATAGTAACGTGACATTGTGCACAGATTTGGCCTTCAGTCCAAACCTTCAACGAGTTAAGATTTGTTTGTAACCGCAAGGACTTCGTTTCTACCGTAAAGCTAGGTTTGTCACTCTCAACGACTGCTGCCGACATTCACCAGGTAAATGCAACTTTGGTCAGTGACGCACACACACACACACCTTTCAATCAGTGGCAGCATACTTCAGCGTTCCGTGGGTGTCCGCTGCTGTAGGGCGTACTATCTTTGATGACGGGCACAAAATCCTCTTACCCCTCTCCTTCCTCTCTCAAACTGCAACTGCTATTGTCATTATCACCAAAAGAGGTGGTATTCCTCTTTTTTTTTTCAATATTTTTATCATTGTTATTGCTGTATCATTATTAGTATTATCATTACGATTTCAACTCGCATTGTCTCCTTCCCAACGGCCTAGTTTCCATTCAACGCCCATCTTGCGCGGAATATGACTAGATAAGTGTTTGCTCGTTCTTCATTTTCGTTGACCTGAATGTTCTTTATCTTGCCTTGAAGAAAACCTGAGAGGTCGATGCGAGTCGTGTTATGTCTTTGCGATTCGTTTGTCCATGTTAGGTGGAGTTATTCACCGACACCCTTTAAGATTTGTTTTAGGTTTCCGCCAGCAGTCGCCTCGCTTTGCAACGAACTTTTCATACCATGACGTTGCTTGCGTTGCAGAATTGGAAACCAGTTTAACATTCATCGTTCTTCAGTCGTTTTCACTTTGATTTTCTTTTCCATTGTTACAAAAAGAAAGAAGAAGTGCATTCTATTCTGATGGCGAACTGTCGGCCTTCGCCACATTTAAGACCATCTCAAGGCCGTCGTCATGAAAAATGAGATGCAGCAAGATAGTAGGCCTGCCGGTGGCTAGCGTCGCCATGTTTTGTCACTGTCAAACTTCAGACTGTTCCGCAGCCAATGAAAAAAATATATAATCTAGAAAAAGAAAATGGTGAACAAAGTTTTTAGCACGCCCACCCTTGACCCTTCTCCAGTCCCAACACACACAAATGCGCGCGCTCGCACACAAGCAAGCACGCGCACACACACATCATCGTCGTCATCATCATCATCCCCACCACCAGCCGTGAGAAGAGAGAGGGGGGGGGGGGGGGGGGAAGCTGGCAGGCCTACAATCCTACAGAAGAAAATAGAAAAGGAAACAGAACAAGCGGACAGTACACACAGGTGAAAGAAGAAACAATCACAATAAATCACAGGACATCCCAGCACACGTGACACTGCATTAGGAAACAAACCAAAATCCCACAAAGCCAAAGAAAACATAACACACACACACACACACGCGCGCGCGCGCTCGCTTTTGATCTGCAAAATCACTACTTTATCCTTTTCGTCCAGCTGCAGTTGGAATTGCCGAATGAAGTTTAATCACCATAACACAGTAAAGTCAACTCTCCTTGTCTATTCACTGGACATAGCGATCACGACAAACTTTTTTTATTCTCTCTTGCCGACGTCAGCAAGGATGGGTGTCGGCACTGATATAAACGGGAGCTCTTCGGCTGGGGTATATGGCCCATTCGTTTGAAATACAGACTTTCTGTGACAACGAGAAACGTGGACACGGACGCTCCCAGCTGGATAGACGTGGACCCGTGAAACAGACCCGAGTTCACCTTGCGTCGTCAGTTCGATCAGATCCGCTGTTCTGCGTTTTGCTTCAGATAATTTCACAGCATTGCTCCAGGTGTTGTGGGCAATGCCTCCTGAAATAGGTAACAATAATTCCAGAAGTTTTACGATGTACCAAGAATCTATCGGAGAAACGTCTTTGCATTTTTGATTGGCGCTATGAAGTCATGGTTTTCTAACTTTCTTGAATATTTCATTCTCGGCTGCACGTGCACGTATCTGTTTTGGTACCGCTGTTACCGGTCTTATAAAGATTTAATCTGTAAATCTTCTGAGTGTAGAGAGTTTTCACGTGTGACCGGATTCGATCATTGCTCTGTCTGCCCATCACTTTCCTTGCTGTTTCTTTTTTTCTTTTTCTTTTTTTCTTTTTCTTTTTTTTTTCGTTTCACTCTCCTTTAACTCGGTCCACGTTGTACATCTACTGTTTTCCTTTTACTTGTCTGTGCCGCCTCAGTGTGGCATTGCGCTCATTCCGACCCCTCGTCCTCGGTCACACCCCCGACTCGACCCGTCACAGCCCAGACATCGGCAATCTTCAGAGAGCAGTCAGTGTCAAGTCGTCATGAGGCAACCCACCAGAGAGGACACCGCACTGCTGCCGAGTCACTTTGGTAGTATTCAGTGGTGCCCGTTTTGATCCAACACACGCAGGACACCACCTAGTAAGCTCCCTACCGACGACAATAATTGCGTAAAGATGAATCTGTGCTTGTTTTCCCCCCACTATTAGATTGTTCGTCTTTGTATTTGTCCGACTTTATTCACGTTTAAAAGGCTGTGCCAGTCTTGAATAAAAGTTACTCCGAGTTAGGTTTCCTTATGGGAGCAAGAGTTACCCTACTTGTTTATCGTTTACTGTTCCCCGCCTCATTTCATGTTCAGTTCCGAACAATGAAAGCCTACGTACAACCTTGCTCGGTGCACGCGTAATCACTGTAACAGCGACGCTTGCTTTGTCGATCGCGGAGTTCAGTCTGTGTTGGAGGTAAAGCTGGGATGTTTTCTTGCATGAATACGAAAACACTGAACATCTGGTACTTTCGGGTTGGTTGGTTTCGGTTCACACGTTCTTGTATGGCGACCAGCTTGGAAGGGGACTAGGAAAAACTGGAAGCTTGTTTTGACATGAATGAATGAAATATATAATGTACGAAAATAAAGCGGTTCTTGATTATAATCTTTGAAAACTGATAACCAATGAATCATCGAAAAAGCATTTATCTTGCAAATGATGCGTTCTGATGCGAACATGATACTGTAGTTTTAAAGTATGATTTTCTGGGTAGAATGAGAACTTGAGCGAAAAGTTTATTGTTAAAGATAATTTTCTAAGGTTGAATTAGTTCCATTTGAAAGCGGAGGCAAAACAGAATCCGATTAAACTTAAGATCTCATCATTTTGTAGGTTAAAATCATAATGTAGGCCCCTACAAAATGTTGAACTGATATGATTAGGCCAACAGTTCGTACAGTCTCCAGAAAACTTAAGTTAAAACACAACATTGAAAACTACACACATTTTCTTGTAAATATGTAATACTGATTGCGAACAGAAATGGTTACCATACTTCGGGTTTATGAATGGACGAACACCTCATACTTTACATGGTAAATTATATATTCATGAAAACGTCGTGTGTCAGTTTGACGTGATTTGTTACACCATAGCTCATAATGGTATGCACACCTGTGTGTGTGATGGATGAACATTCTTCTACATTAGGGAAAACATGTGTCTTTGTTTACTTCAACTAAAAGACATGTCCTCGTTTCATGACGTTGTGATGTGAAAAACCAGTGTCACCTTTTCCTGAAGTAGTGATGCGTCATGTGATGAATATGTCAATCAATACCACGGATAAGTCAGACTGCCGGGAGTTGTGTATGGAGGGAGTAGCGAGTGGGATAGGGGGTGGTGGACAGTGGGGGCTGTGTGTGTATGGGTGGAAAGGATCTTAAGAGAAAGGGGATGGGGAGGGAGGAGGCTACTCGGATTTCAAAGGAGTTTTAGTACGAAAAGGGGACGGCAGGTTTGCGAAGAGGCCCGGACGGTGGGCATGATAGTCAAGATTGGAGTGTAACGTACATTGTCCTAGTGTACACAAATGAAAGTCCGAGCCTGTACGATTTCCTGTTCTTTTCACTAAACAATGACGTTGAAACGTTGCCTGGTACTGCGTGCATATATTTAGAATTGTTTGATGATTGGTTCGATGTATTTTTCTCCTAGTGAAATACTTTATGTCATGATATATTGAGATCAGCATTTTTCAAGGTGGTAAAAAGTTCTTTGCAAGGAAGATTTCAGGGGGGGGGGGGGGGGGGGGGGGGGGGGGGGGGGGGGGGGGGGGGGGTGTTGTTTTTTGTTGTTTTTTTCTTGGTTCTGCTTTTTTACTTATATTTTTGGGGAGTGGGTGGGGGTGTTAAAAATAGACAACTACAAATGAACTAAAATATACATAAATAATTACAGCGCTTCTGGGTCGTCATGTACATATTGAACACGCGATTTCTTTTCCTGTCGATATGCGCTTTTTGGGGGCGCTTGCACAAAAGGTTAATGCCCGTCATCTGACCATCCACTCTACTATAGAGGTGTTCAGATATACACACATGTTTGTAATGTCTCACGGTGCGTATATGATTTTGTACAGGTGTTGGAGGGTGTGTCCGTTTCCTAAATGCGACGAACTTGCATGTATTAGTTACTTTTCTTATAAATTTTCGTTTTATGTCATGTTTTATTTGTTTATTGGGGTGGTGGCGGCGACATATTCTTTCTTTTGTTTTCAAATAACGGTAATCATTTGAAAACAAAAGTGCGTTCTGTAGTGTCAATCCATACAGATACATCTATACAGATGTTTTCATATCCACTTTTCCGGTTGGTTCAGATGACACCTAACACATAGCTTGCACCCTGCGTGAAAATTGAACAGAATGAAGGACATTTGAGCGGCTGATATTGACTGAATGGCACGGGGAAACCACTGAATGAAGCGCCAGCAGGCAGCTCTTCAGTCGGCTCTGCCCATGTAGGCAGTCCGTTGTGTAAACAAAAGCAGGATCGTAGAGAGCCTAGAACTCGGTTGCTAACCGAGGATAGGCTCTATACAAGTGCTCTTAATGATGCTAATTAATTATAGTAAATTAATATTAATAACATAGTAATAATAATCATAAATATGTGGATTGCAGCGCTGTGCATTTTTCAGCACATGCATAAAGCTGCTACACATCCACTAAGACCTCGACCTCAAGCATTTCACCAACATTCAGATTGAAGTCAAATTTGACCCGTCCTATCAACCTACGATTGAAATGGATCGTGTAGCCGAAACAATACCAACCCGATAAGCTGGACTCGGTGAGAACTGAGAGGGCACCGTCACCACACGCCTCCAGGGACAGTGCCCTCGGGCGCGCACACAGCCAACATCACAGCGTGTGGAGGGAACATGACACTGAATTGTGGACGTCCTGTTAGCTCAGCAGGGTAGAGGGCAGAGCTGACCATCAGACTGGGCGACTTCCAACCCCACGAGCGCTCAGCAAAAAAAAAAACCCGACATTTTCTATGTCCCCTTCAACGTAATGTCGTTCTGGTGGTACCAGTGTAGTGTTAGACCGATGCCCTCCATTCTCCTTGATGGCTATCTCCGTCTGCCGTATAACCTGAGAAGAGCATGGGCGTTAAGCCTTTATGGAACCTAACGAAACGGGTCACAACCGAGACCCAGAGAGAACACGAGTTTAACATGAGCTTTCTTATTTTAGTGATTACCAGTGAGAACAATGACGATCCTACTAAGGAATCGCCTTTCGGTCGGAAACTGAGCTTTCCCTTCTTCTATAGCCTATTCCCTCGTCAACCAGCCGTGGTAAAATACAGACACATGCGTGTTAGGACCGGAAATGATAGCGCCGCTGTCAGAGACACGTCAGGCAAAGAGATGACCCTCGACTGCATGATCCCAGTCTTCCCGATTGACCCGAAAGCACAGAAACATCAGCCCCTCAGTGGCAGTGCTTTCCAATGGGGCGCAAACTCCCGATTCCCCAACTGTCAATTGGGGACATAGTTCACAGGCCCAAAGGTGTTCTTGTAAAATTTTAAGAACTGTGGGGGGTACTTGGTTCGTTTTTTCCGTTTGTGGCATTTCTGTCGGACAGAACAAGGCCCCCAGCAGAGAATGATATTATTACAGAAGACAAAGAAGGGAGGGGGGATAGGGGAGGTAAGTGTACTAAATGGCCCGGGAAACTACAGCAGGTCAGAGAGAGAGAGAGAGACGTGAGGTGAGGCTTGTCAAGAGGGGCCAGTAAAATGATTCCGCTGACACTGTGCCTCGTCCGTCAGTCCCCGGTCTCCGGGCCGAGCGACCCGCCACCAGACTTTTTACGGCCTGCACCCAGCTCACCGTATACATCTCCCTCCCTCCTGTCACCGGCCCGTCCGTGCTGGCATCCACCTCACTCTCTCTGTCTCTGGGGCGCGTGCGAATGTTGTGTGTGTATGAGAGAGTGAGAGAGTGAGAGAGAGAGAGACTACTTGAGAGAACACCGCATGTGTCTGCATCTACCACGGCTGGTTGACGAGTGGGGCTACTTGTACATCCTTCTAAAGACTAGCCCCGATCTTCTACAGTGGGCTACTTGTACATTCTTCTAAAGACTAGCTCCGATCTTCTACAGCCGGCTATTGTACATTCTTCTAAAGACTGTAGCAATGATCGTCTACAGTTTGCTACTTGTACATTCTTCTAAAGACTAGCCCCGATCTTCTACAGTGGGGTACTTGTACACCCTCCTAAAGACTGTAGCCCTGATCTTCTACATGGGCTACTTGTACACCCTCCTAAAGACTGAGCCCTGATCTTCTACAGTGGGCTCTTGTACACCAGGCCTTCTTAAAGACTGTAGCCCTGATCATCTACAGTGGGCTACTTGTACACGCTTCTAAAGACTGTAGCCCTGATCGTCTACAGTCGGCTACTTGTACATTCCTCTAAAGACTGTAGCCCTGATCGTCTACAGTGGGCTACTTGTACACCAGGCCTTCAACAGGGTAGCCCTGATCTTCTACAGTGGGCTACTTGTACATTCTTCTAAAGACTGTAGCCCTGGTCGTCTATAGTGGGCTACTTGTACAAGCTTCTAAAGACTGTAGCCCTAATCTTCTACAGTGGGCTACGTATACACCCTTCTAAAGACTGTAGGCCCTGATCATCTAAAGTGGGCTACTGGTACAACAGGCCTTCTACAGACTGTAGCCCTGATCTTCGACAGTGGGCTTCTTGTACATTCTTCTACAGACTGTGTAGCCTGATCAATCTACAGTGGGCTAATTGTACACCCTTCTAAAGACTAGCAATGATCGTCTACAGTGGGCTACTGGTCTACAGACGATCATTGTTTAGTCTTTAGAAGGGTGTACCTGGAGCCCACTGTAGACGACCAGGGCTACAGTCTTTAGAAGCGTGTACAAGTAGCCCACTGTAGAAGATCAGGGCTACAGTCTTTAGAAGCGTGTACAAGTAGCCCACTGTAGAAGATCAGGGCTACAGTCTTTAGAAGCGTGTACAATAGCCCACTGTAAATATCAGGGCTACAGTCTTTAGAAGCGTGTACAAGTAGCCCACTGTAGAAGATCAGGGCTACAGTCTTTAGAAGCGTGTACACGAGCCCACTGTAGAAGATCAGAGCTACAGTCTTTAGAAGCGTGTACAAGTAGCCCACTGTAGAAGATCAGGGCTACAGTCTTAGAAGCTTGTACAAGTAGCCCACTATAGACGAATCAGGGCTACAGTCTTTAGAAGAATGTACAAGTAGCCCACTGTAAAGATCAGGGCTACCCTGTAGAAGGCCTGGTGTACAAGTAGCCCACTGTAGACGATCAGGGCTACAGTCTTTAGAGGAATGTACGCGTAGCCCACTGTAGACGATCAGGGCTACAGTCTTTAGAAGCGTGTACAAGTAGCCCACTGTAATGATCAGGGCTACAGTCTTAAGAAGGCCTGGTGTACAAGAGCCCACTGTAGAAGATCAGGGCTCAGTCTTTAGGAGGGTGTACAAGTAGCCCACTGTAGAAGATCAGGCTAGTCTTTAGAAGAATGTACAAGTAGCAAACTGTAGACGATCATTGCATACAGTCTTTAGAAGAATGTACAATAGCCGGCTGTAGAAGATCGGGGCTAGTCTTTAGAAGAATGTACAAGTAGCCCACTGTAGAAGATCAGAGCTACAGTCTTTAGGAGGGTGTACAAGTAGCCCACTGTAGAAGATCGGGGCTACAGTCTTTAGAAGGATGTACAAGTAGCCCACTGTAGAAAATCAGGGCCACAGTCTTTAGTGGAGTGGTCCAACTTCGTGGTCCCCGTGGGGAATACCTGGGACTTCCCCCGCCGTTAGGAAGTTCTTTGCTAGTAAATTGCATCTGTCTGCGACTCCTTGGATCTGTCTGCGACTCCTTGGATCTGTCTGCGACTCCTTGGATCTGTCCGGGACTCCTTGGATCTGTCTGCGACTCCTTGGATCCCCGCTGTTTCGCTTGTTTGTCTCTTTATTTTTACTATTGGCTACTCGGTTGTTTTTTTTTGCCTGGTGAACTGTTGTTATATCCGCAGTTTGCACTATTGGGGCACCAATTCTTCAGACACAGTTTTCTTTATTGATTTGGCAAATGCATTTGGAGCACAATGTACATGAAAATTATATACCGAACATACAATGTATTCATTGTGCACACTTAACTAAATACATAGCCAGCCAGCCCCCCCCCCCCCCCCCCCCCCCCCCCCCCCCCCCCCCCCCCCCCCCCCCCCACTCACACACTCATTGTATACGTATTTCTAATGGACATTGCGTCATGTTCAAACTACATCAGAATGAACAAAGAGGGAAAAAAAAAAAAGCTTTTATGGATGATATTTATACCCACAGAGGACATCCTATGCGCAGTTTCAAAATACAAAGAACACAGATTTAAATGGACTACAGTGTACAGTGTTAATATTGTAACATTGTGTTCGAATGAACTTTAATAACGTTCCCCAAACGACGGCAAGTACACAGCAGTACAAGTAGTAATCGCATTTAATCACTAATTTAATTACATGCCAGCTTCTTTTTATTAATTTTGCGACTAGGTGGTACACATCGTACATTCTATGTAGATGGACACTAGCTGTCTTTAATTCGTTTATCCCTCAGGTTTAAATTGTGCGCAATGTGATCTTGAATCTTAGCAGATGTAGTGTGTATGGACCAGTCCGCATACAGCGACAACTCCTTGATGAAGATGAAACTTTCTCTAAAATGTTTCTCTTAATTCCCCAAGCTTTTTTCCCCCCCAAACTGGAAGGAAACACTACAGGAGCGGGCTGGCGTTGTCACTGCCATGTCTTATCCTCATCGAGGATGTCGGAAGTTTAGCTGCCTTGACACTCGCTGGTTTTCTTGTTCGTTTCTTTTTCAATTTTCATGATGTGATTTTCGTTTTGCTCTATGAAGTTGACAGCCTGAAGACGCTGTGTACACGGGCAGTAAATACTCGTACTAAACACAAACAAAATAGGGAAAGTTATTTTTAGAGAGAGAGAGAGACATACAGACATACAGACAGACAGATCAGACAAAGAAATTGTTTTTGGACACCCGACTGAGTGCATCAGATTTTCTCAGGAACTAGATGCTCTAAGTATAATGAAGTTTTTCTTTGAGCGTAGTCGTAGGAGAGTGGGCCTACCAGATTTGAACTGATGTCTCCGAGATGTATTACGAAACCGAATAAGGGGTAACTGCTCCGTGGTAATCCTTCTGCATGTTGTCAGCAGAAATCTGTTCGTTCCTGTCAGTTGTAACATTCGTTTGTAGTGCTTTGTAGTTTTTTTTGTTTTGTTTTTTAATGTTTTTCATTTTTCTGGTCCCTTTTTCTCTGAAGAATGATTGTTTTGATCTCTCTCGCCTCTCCCGCCCCCCCCCCTCCCGCCCCCCCCTCCCCCCCCCTCCCCCCCCCCCCCCCTCCCCCTCCCCCCCCCTCCCCCCCCCCCCTCCCCCCCCCCCTCCCCCCCCCCCCCCCCCCCCCCCCCCCCCCCCCCCCTCCCCCCCTCCCCCCCCCCCCCCCCCCCCCTCCTCCCCCCCCCCTCCCCCCCCAAGAATGATTGTTTTGATCTCTCTCCCTCCCCCCCCCCCCCCCCCCCGTCGCTCAGTCCCTGACCGAAGTCTGTCGATCATGATCAAAGTATTGTAACCCTAATGTTGTAACCCTAATGTTGGTCTTGCTTGTATAACAATAACATTTATTCCCCGCTCCCCTTTCACCCCCCCCCCCCCCCCCCCCCCCCCACCCCCACCCCCACCCCCTTCCTCCCCTTCACGTCTTTGCCCCTCTTTTCCCGAATATATCAACATAAACTTGAATGTAGCAAAGATAAATACAGAGAACAGGTTAGTCAATCTAGATTAATGGAGTCTCACCCCACCCCAGTGTGTGTATGCGCGCGCGCGCGCGCGCGAGAGAGAGAGAGAGAGAGAGAGAGAGTACTTTCCTGAAACTATAAAGTCAGTTACCAACTGGTTTAAAGACCGGAAAGGTGGTGTCTTTCACAATCCATTGCTTTTCATAAAAACGACTTTGTTTTCGCATAGACCCCGACTTTTTTTTTTTAATAATGGAAATGAATTTAGATATGCCTGGATACTTGATTTAGAAAATAATCTATCGAAAAATAAGGAAGGAATAGTTGTAGAAAATCAAGTTTCGATATACGAAGGTTCATAGATTCGAGACGGCGTGTATAAACGTTGCATTCTTTCCGTAAATTCGATAAACCCAGTTTGGGGATTGTCTCCCTGGCCGGTCTGAAGCAGCGGACGACAGGCCCCGAGCGGGCGAAATGAAGGTTTCTGTTTAAGATAAATTACAATCGTCTGCTGCTGGTGAACGTTTTATAGTTGTAATCCAAAACCGTTATTTTTCGCACCTGTTATCGTACTCTTACACACTCACACGCGCGCACGCACACACACACACACCACCTTTTTTGTTTCTTTTTATATTTGCAAACTCATTATTGTAATGACAGAGGAATTGTTAGCCTACACTAATCTTCTCCCACTACCGATTTGTTATGTAGATGCTGAATATCAATGTGTGTGTGTGTGTGTGTGTGTGTGTGTGTGTGTGTGTGTGTGTGTGTGGAGAGAGAGAGAGAGAGAGAGAGAGAGAGAGAGAGAGAGAGAGAGAGAGAGAAGAGGTACGGTGGTCGCACGCGCACAATCTCTCTCTCTCTCTCTCTCTCTCTCTCTCTCTGTGCCCACCCTGCACATATTGTGGAACCTAACCAAAAACCCAACCCAGGCGCCGCAGTAACGTCCACGCTGTTTTGTGATGTTTCAGACGTGCAGCAATCCATCCACCTGCCCTCCACCTCCATAGCGCCCACCACCGTCACCCTGCGCAAGCGGCGGCGGCCCTACTCCAAGTTCCAGATCGCCGAGCTGGAGCGCGAGTACACAAGCTCCACCTACATCTCCAAGTCCCGCCGCTGGGAGCTCTCGCAGCTCATCAACCTGTCCGAGCGCCAGATCAAAATCTGGTTCCAGAACCGCCGGATCAAGGCCAAGAAGCTGCAGAAGCGGGAGGAGATGAGCAGCCCGCAGTCCGCCATGTCCGCCGGCAGCACCGGAAGCGGAAGCATGACCGGCGTGGGCGTTCTTCAGCAGCAAGGTCACGTGACCGTATCCCATCAGCCCGCGCCTCCGCACGCGCAGCTTCAAAGCGTGAACGGGTCGTGAACTGTGTAGAGGGAGTGGGGCTGAGAGAGCTTGGTGACTGGATTCATTTGATTCGGCGAACAACTTTTGAAGATTTCTTCACTTCTGTGGGATTTTGTTTTTGTTTTTTGTTTTTTTATTTCTCTGTGGATTGTATCGCCGATTTTGATCAAAACCAAAGGACACCCCAATGCCACTGTGGCAGACTCGTTCAGATTCTGCAGAGTGCTGTGTGAATCGGACGACGACGACCTCGGTGGAGAGTTTGCAGCATCGGTTTACTGCCAGAGTGAAGAGTCTTCTTTACGACTGACCGATCCTAAGTGAAAACTCGGTAGAGATCATCGTGTCCTGGTCGCGGCCGTAGGTTTGAACGAAGGTCATGAAAATTGGTGATTCAGTACGTTTGACGGGCAGCAAGCGATATTTGTGTTCTCTGTTCTGGTTACTGGCTGCCGTTCACTCGTTCGCACAGCGTGTGGATGCACTGTGCTGCTATGACCAACAATGTTCAGTTCATTACCCCTTTCGTTTTTGATCTGAAAGGTGGTGGGTTTTTTTTTTCTGTGCTCATTCGTTTAGGTGAATAGTTTCCACAACAACACTAACTGAAAATGTTTGTGTTTGTTCCCGAACACGTAATTTAGTTTACCATCTCATCACATCGCGTATTGTGATTTTACTTTACAAGAAAGTGCGAGTTTTTTCCGTCTGGTGTCCGAATAACTCGCATAGCGGCAACAGAAGGGCAAAATATCATCGCATCATCGTCGTTGAACGTGTGGTCATCAGAAGTTAAACAAATATCTGACACTGAAACCCATGAACGAATGGACGGCGCTGTGTCAGTTTGAAGCAGTCAGCATGGTTCGCAGTTTGTCAAGACGATATGAAGAACATGCACCATGAAACGGCATGATTGGCTGCAGCATGGCTGGGTCTCGATTCCTGTTCTACCCTGGGAAGACAGTGCTTCTCTTGTTGGCCTTTACTTGTGTATGACATCGCTTAGTGACACATCTGCATCGCGTTTCTATGTCTCACCACTAGCTCGACTGTTCATAATCCCCGAAGTGGGAAAGGATACCGTTCTTTTCAAAGACGGAAAATACCGATGCGCGTTTATATAGGGGAAATGAACACGGCGAAGGCTTGAGGGCTCTCAAATCAACACAAGCGGATTTTTGTGTAACCAAGAACAGTACATACACTGCGTGGTGTTGGGAACTCCGTTCTGAGAATGAACCGAATATTTCAGCACACCGGGAACGATCATGTCCACAGCAAAATGGCACCACACTTGACAAACAGCCGAGTCACAGGCACCCCAAGACATAATAACTGCGCCCCTAGTTGTGATGGAGGCGGACATTACCAACGGCGACTGTTACCTTACCACAGGTATGTGTGGGGAGGTTACACGGACGTGGCTGCCCAACCGTTCCCGTTCGAAAACATTACTGCTTCCAGCTCATCACAGAAAAAGACATGTCTAAATGGGGCACACGCACACAAAAAAGCAAAAAGCAAAACAAGGATGGTCGAAGTCGAAAATACGCGCTACCTAATTTTGAACACTATAGGCCAGTTGTGCGTACATACTTTTCCTTTGACGCCTCCTCCGACTTCCTCTTCCCCACCCTCCATCTCTCCCTCCTGAATCGCCGCTGAAGACGATTCAGTACTGTGATTCGCCAAAAGGAGGTCGTATTATTCTTGCACTGAACACGATGTGAAAACCAAAGCTACCCTGGCAAATATTCGTTGCATGTGCTTTTCTGCCCCGTTTATGTTTGGAAGAAGGTCAGAAGGCTCAGAGAATCCTGGTATGCTGTAGGCGTTTATAATCAACTCTACGGCAGTGACTCCATTTCCGCAGGACTTTCCACCATCACACTCCCTGCCTCTGTCTGCATGGCTGTCTCTCTGTGGTGCTTCTAGCACCGATGTCGAGTCATCACAGAGGTGGCAATGAACTCGCAAGAAATGAAATCTGGTAGTATTTCAAATAGTCGGACCAGCCACACTGATCCTATGAATATTTGACTCACAAGTCCCCTGTGGTGTCTAATCTTTTTCTTTTTTTTCTGTACGGATGTGATAGCTGGACTCTAGCTTAAGATTTCGAACGAAAATTCCAGAATTTCGAGTCTAGCACTTCAGATGGCTTCTCTGCAGAATGCTCAGTTGCCCGCCAGCTATGTGTAAACCAATACAAACGCTGCCATGCAAGAAAATCTTGCAGTTATCGACGCCCCTACGTTGACCTAATATGAACATGTACCTCGCCACGACTCTGTCCGAGACTGTTCCACAGGGTATAGTACAGAGTGGAAGTCCCGAATGGATAACCTGAAGCACCGGGCATGTCGTAGCTCCTCCAATACACTGTTACCCGAAACTGATGAGAGATGTGGAGATAAGTGTCTGCTTGCAGAACGTTCATCGTACTCCAACATGATGGAGCAGCATCGACAGTTACTATTGTATACGTTTGTGACATTGTGACTGCCACGCTGTCTGCTCACTTCAGAAGCAGGACTACAAGAGGGGGCGCGATATTACGCCACAAATCGCCACTGAAGAGACCGGCACACGTCTGTAGAAAATAAATCCACGTCGGTATAAAGTAATTGAATGAAGGACCACGTGATCTCAAACAATGACTGCAGCATTCACGGAAAGCCCGACTCCGCACGTCAACAAAAACAAAGAAAAAACAAGACTTGACAAAAACCCAAGACAAGGGCAAGGTAACTGTGCGTTTCTGCAGCGCGTTGCAAACTTTTGGTGGCACTACAATAAGTTTGGACAGAATTTCAAATGTGAAATTATCCTTTCCAAGAAAGACTACATTAATGCAGTACTCAAACTTTTGTAATTCAGTTTAACTGCCTTATCCATGATAGTCTGCGTTTGAAATATAAAAAAATTATAGAAATAAACTTTTAGGGCAGCGGTCACGAATGTAATTTTTCTTAACAAGAGATAATAAAGTTGTCTGAAGTACAATTCAGTCCTTTCTGTTCGGTACAATTACTTTTATCCAGTGAAAACACCACCAAAGTAGAATTCAGTCCCTCATTTTCAGTAAAACTACCTTGATCTAGGATATAGAGTATGTATAGTGGAATTCAGTCCATTACATAAGGTAAAACTATTCCTATCCATGATAGACTACGTCCGAGTAGAAGTAGAATTCAGTCCTATATTTTCCGTCAAATTACTGTTATCCGGAGAAGACTACATTACAGCAGAACCGTTTCCTTCTGCACGTTTGATTTTTTTTCCGATGGGAAAGACTACATCAAGCTAGAACCAAGCCTTTTTAATATTTGAAAAAAAATGTTTTATTTTTTTGTTATGAAGGATCGATTCTTCTCAACCATCCCTGAAACTCGCTTTCTCCGGGAAAGATTTCTTCGAAGTAAAACTCCATCCTTAATGTTCGGTAACAATTGAATTTGTTTGAAAACATCCACATGAAGCGAGGACTCGATCCTTCTTGATGTTTGATAAAATTGTCTTTGTCCAAGATCGACTACACGAAAGGATCGCACGAGTCGTAATGCTGCTTTCCACCAGCAGACAGAGAATACAGCAAAATAGAATTCGGTCTTTCTCGGGCCATGGAAGCTTGTAGAACGATTTAGTTTTCATTCTGTTGTCCTTTATTCTCCTGCCGTTCATGTTCACACCACAGAACATAATGAAGCAGATTAAATTCTTGGTGGTACAAGGAAATGGGTTCACTTAAGCGGGTTGAATGGCTCGGTTCTTGGTGGGATGAGGGAAAATATTTAATGGACTCCTCCTGGTACGCGGTTTTTTTGGTGTTGTTTTTTTTAATCACACTTTCCTATAATATGGCCACAGAAGCGTACAGCGTGAAACTGCATTTTCCGTTATAAAACATGGCCATACAAAAATGCACTGATGAGGTCTTTGTCTTTTAGGTGTAAAAAGAAGAAACCAAATCAAACAGCATACTCTGAGGTCCATCCTTTGCATGTGTTAAAAAGTTACGGTCAAATCACCGACCACGGATGTACAGGCGTGTGACGTGTGCTTTACCTATGAACAGGACTTGGTAACTTGAACGGACCGTTGTCTAAGCATACAAGTTGAAATAAAAGTTTAAACGAAAAAGCATGAGAAGAAAATTTTAATAAACACTAAATGGCGAGTGCCAATGAAAGTTAGCAGCTTAAGCCTTCTGTAGGGTTGGGCCCCTATTTGAAGAATTATAACAATATGGCAACTTAAGCTTGTCGTAGGAAATCTGATTTCGTACAGGACAGAATAAACCTCCAAACGAACGGAACAAACACATGACTGCAACGCTTTCGACCATGAGACATTAGGCAATAGTGAAAGATGAGGACAGTTGACAGTTCTTCCCGTTAGTGAAGGACCTAGCTATATAAACCGCTCATGCTTAAGTTATATACGTCTCCTTCATTGTCGTGGCAACAGTCGCCGTCACTGCTTGTTAAGGTTTACTTCTCCTCACCCCGCTACGGCGTTCAGTTTGTATAAGATAAAACTTAGCTGCTTGAACCTGGCAGTACTTGTCGGATGATAAAACACAAAGATATGATTCACTTACGGCCATGTCTGAGAAAATGAAACATAGCTAGACAAGAGAGGAAAACGAACAAACCAGATGTATCGGATAAACCATGTCTGCATGAAAACGGGGCTACGTGTGTACTGCTAGAAACGAAAAAAAAAGTACTGAGGAATCTATAAAGAGCTGTATAGATAATTCCTCTGCACCCGGAAGCTGCATGTGACGAATTAGAGGGGCTTTCGGTAACCATACTTTCTCTCCTTTTCTGTTCTGTCATTAATGGTGTCCACAGCGGTTCCCAGTCAGTTCAGCAGTGGGAGCACAGAAGTTTGCAGTCAGTTGCTATCTTAATATGTTACCGTCCTGGTGGTAGTCATGTAGTGTTAGATAGTCCCCCCCCCCCCCCCCCCCCCCCCCCCCCCCCCCCCCCCCCCCCCCCCCCCCCCCCCCCCCCCCCCCCCCCCCCCCCCCCTTCTTTTGCCTACACTCCTGTTCGGCTTTTCCCGAGACAAACGCCGTCATGGACATAAAAGCCAAAGGCATAGAGCGTATGTAACTACGTACGACAATGCACAACGTAACAACGGAACTCTTGACATCGTGAAGGTAGATGACACTAGATCGTGCTGAGGGCGCCAGCTGTTCCTTACGGGAGGCACGACAGCGTCAAAATGCGATAATAGTCGTTTTCGTCAGGAAAACAGCTTTTACCCTAGAGGAAAGCAGCGAAAATAGGAAACGAGTAAAACGCAGCAAAGGTACCGTCGCTCTTTTCCAGAGAATTACACATATCTTTCTTGGAATCATGACAATGTTCCCCTTATTCCTCAGGATAATGCCTGCTTTTCCCTGCTCAGGATCACAGTTGATTTTCCCTCTTTCTCTGGTCACATGGCCATCAAGCTTGTTTTCCCGAGGAAATGGGTTTTATCTCGAGCAAAACGGGCGTTAACAGGAAAATCACTCTCGATCGCTATTTATTCTGACGAGCGCTTGCATACGGGCATCACTGGTGTAACTGAACGGACTGCCGGCTTGAATAGAGAAAACTGTTGTGGTCCCTAGCATCTTATCTATTTTACCTATTTCCACCGGGTTTTTTTTTTTCAGGATAAATTCTATTTTCCCCGCAAAATGGGGAAAACGTCATTCCAATGGATAACACCGATGATAATTGTTTCCCTCGATAAAACAGGCGTGATCCTTTGGGAAAATATTTATTATCGTAAATGGAAACGGTAGTCATCCTCAGCATAACATTGTTTTCCCGTGGGATAATGGCTGTTTTCCTCCGAGAAGGGAAAGCAGATGAAGTTAGTATGCAACCACTATTCATCTCGATTTTTTTTTTTTCACTTTCGCGATACATTTTTATTTATAATGAAAAACAGTGGTACCATTCTGTAATGTATATGTATTAGACTCTGCAGAATGGGCAGTTAGAGTTCACACTGTACAGTTTACAGTCTGTCAACAAGGTCGTCAGATTATAACGGTAAAACTGGCATACTATGAATTATGACAGAAGGCAGCGTAAAGACTTTAAAGTAACAAACACATGTGAATGACTTAAAGAGGCAGAAATACAGTGGGCAACTCTAATGAAAGATAAAGAAATAAAATTTTAAAAAGGCAAGAGTCAGACAGCGCGACAGAGAAAGGGAAATTACTAGCAAATATTTTTTCAGACTGTGGGAAGGGTGGTCGGAAAAGTTGAATTTAACCTGAGACTCAGGTTAAGAATGCTGAGGAGACGCAGCTATTTTTGTTGTACGAGGACAAGAGTATTGGGTGGACATAATTCGGAAAGATTCCCGCTTTGAAGTCTTGCCTTTAAGACAGCATTAATCTTGTGCGTATCGAAGAACAAGTGGATGTTATACAAAAGGAAGCTGAACTGGACTGGACTTCGTTTAAACTTCGTCTTCAGTTTTCACCTGTCTCTCTTTTACATATAAATGTGGACTGTAAAAGTAAGTGAGCTACGTGATTGATGAGTCCAATTCTGTCAACGTCCCTCTAGACTAAAGGAAAATACCAAGGTATTTACCAGATGAAGATCTCCACCAACTTCTGACTGGGGAAAAACCGTGCCACTACTACCCCAGATTTTTTTTTTCTTGAATAACTTTGAAGTGCAGGACACTACCGTACAAGAGAGGCATCTCCAAAGGGAAGTGGCTTTGGCCGATCATTTCAGTTTTCTTCACTAAAGCGTGATGTTTGAGTTCAAACTGTGTACTGGGCGTACATCGTGTGCAGTTGTGATTTCGGTGGCTTTAATAGGTGTGGCACCGTTTGATGGTGAAGGAAGGCTACCAGCAGCCAGTAGAAGCTTAATGTCTGGGATCCCGTCAGTTTGTCAGAAGATTGAAACAGAATTCAGTGTTTCTGAAAACAATCCAAATACAAGCGAACACACACACACACACACGCACATGCACACGCACACACACGGCGCAAAGTAACGCTTGTTTAAATTACAATGTAAAACGGACACGTACGCCTTCGACTTCTGAATCTGTAGAACAAAACGTTCGTCGAAAATTTTGTTTTCTGGAGAGAATCAACTAATAATTAAACGTTACTTTGAACCCGTTTCGTGCGTTTGTATTTTGGTTTACTGGTCACCAATCATGCTGTTATCCCCTTCAACATTACGCAGATTCGTAGCCAACTACTAGACTGGAAAAGGTAGTAAACTACTAAGGCAAGAAAGTGTAGCAAATTATTACTTGGGACGATGTCATGAGGTAAACTGCTTAGACAGGAAAACCTAGTTAAGTATTCAGCAGGAAAATACTAACTACTAACAAAAACAAAGATTTATTGTTATAAAATAAAACGTTTTAAATTTCTTTAGCGAAAAAAGTGGACTACTCAGGACAATTTAGAAAACTATCTAGGAAGGTAAACGTAGTAAACTGCTACAGTAGGGAAAATGGCTAAATTACGTCGATTGAAAAAAAAAAAAAAACTATGTCGGAAATGAGTGTAGTAAAGTTCTTTAACAGGAGATATGTCGGAAGGAAGCATAGTAAATTGCTTTGATAGGAAAAGATAGTGAACTGCTTACGGACAACTGAGAGCACCTTCTTGGTAAGAAAAACTACCATACTAGTGAAGTGAGGAAAAAGTAATAAACTATGTTGTATGCAAGCGTAGTTTACAACACTGATAGGAGAAAGATGTGAACTACTTAGGAAAACTAAAAAACTACTTTGGGGAAAAAAGCAGTGGACTATTAGAATTTGGGAAGCAAGCATAGTAAACAATTAAGATAAGAAAAAGCAGTGATCCTCTTAGGAATGAAATAGTATTGAATTAGTTTCAAAACGGCGTGACTGAGGGCAGAAAATGAAGCAAAATTTAGGAAAAAAAATAGTGGTTAGTTACCGCCAAAGGCACAGACAAAGAAAGTACAGGACAAAACGCAATGCATTTCAACCTCTTGGGTCTTCTTCAGGCAAAAACAAATAACATTTAGCACAGTGAAAACGAAGAACGAGAAACCACTCATCTCATAGTCGGCGCAAAATCAATTTTTCAAAAATCATTGATTTTGCACCGAATATGAGAAGATGAGTGGTTTCTCGTTCGTTTTCACTGTCCTAAATATTTGTTTTTGCCTGAAGAAGACCCAAGAGGTCGAAATGCATTGTGTTTTGTCCTGCACTTTGTTTATCTGTGTCATTGGCGGTAACTAACCCCTTTTTCTAATTATTGAATTATTTTGAAAGGACAAACAGTAAACTGCCAGCAGTGATCTTCTTAGGAATGAAATAGTATGGAATTATTTTGAAAGGACAAACAGTAAACTGCCAGCAGTGATCTTCTTAGGAATGAAATAGTATGGAATTATTTTGAAAGGACAAACAGTAAACTGCCAGCAGTGATTTTCTTAGGAATGAAATAGTATGGAATTATTTTGAAAGGACAAACAGTAAACTGCCAGCAGTGATCTTCTTAGGAATGAAATAGTATGGAATTATTTTGAAAGGAGAAACAGTACTCTGCCAGAGAACAAAAAAATGAATTATTTTGGAAAGGAAAATAATAAAGTAAGAAACAATGAAAAGGGGCTGAAAAAAAGTAGTCAACTACCAAGACAGAAACATCTTCAGGTAGGAAAAATGGTACATTACCTAGGAAACCAACAGTTTCGAAATACTCAGTATTTTTATTTATTTATTTATTTTTAAGTTGCGCCTCTTCAAAATGTTTATCTTCTGAAACAGTGACCCACGCCCAAATGACAAGGAAGAAACAAGCTCGACGCAGGGGATGTAAGGCACAATGAACGTAACTAGACGTCAGGAGCGCTTTCACAGCCGCGCGGCCTTCTGCTGTGGTGTGTTCCAATCACCGCATGGAGACTCTTAGCCCCGACCTCTTTCGTTCAATGCTAAACATGAGACTAAGACAGTGTGCGCGCACCCCGTAGTTAGCAATCTGCGGCACGTGCAGGGTCACGTGATCGTGATGTCACCGCCGTCATGCTGCCGAGGATGGACGGAGGGACAGAGACGGGGGAGGGGTGGGGTGGAGGTTTTCTAAGTGTCACTCGATGTGTTTGTAATTGTTGTATCTGTTTACCTGTAGATGCCTCGTTTGTTTTTAGGACGGCATTTACACCGAGCGAACTTGCGCGCGCCAATGAGAGAGAGGAGAGAGAGAGAGAGAGAGAGAGAGAGAGAGAGAGAGAGAGAGTGCATTTGCTAAAATGAAGTAGAGCATGTGTGCTTATAACAAAATGAATGAAATGGAGAGAGAGAGAGAGAGAGAGAGAGAGAGAGAGAGAGGAGTTGACAACTAGACTGACCAGCCACTACAATAACGGCTGATGCTGAAGTCATGATTTCAGCCAGAAATGTCACTGCACAAGAATACGATGTGATTGTATGGGAGACTCTTACTTTCAAAACATCTGATTTATCATTTCCCTCTTGAAAAGTCATCATCATCATCACAAAAGAGAGTAATGCTACACCACGAATATAACCTGCACTTGATGTTAATAAATTGCCTTTCTGCTGTGCAGTTACATTTCGCCCTCAAAGCTACATATGTAAGTTTAACAGCTTTTGTCTGAAGAAGTTCAATGTCAGGATCACTCACACACACACGCACGCACGCACGCACGCACGCACACACACACTTTACAAGTTAAGGATCTGCAACGAAGAAAGAAACATGACAAAAATGTTCCTCCATCGATCAGTGACCCTATTAATTTGGGACTCGCATTACCTGTATCGTGAGGTATTCACGCATGAAAAGATAATTACACACACAGGCGCGCGCGCACGACTTAGAATTAGTTTTTGTGGTTGAAAAAAACTTTTCGAGACGAAAATGCTAAAGTGAACCGTTTCGAAAGCGGTATGCCATAAGACCGTTGTCTCAGTGTTGATGTTTGCCCTCTTCAAGTAGCTAGCTGTATGTCCTGAGGAGTATCTTTCATGCCAGTTTAAGTTGCCGATGAAGAAGTAACGCATGTAATTTTTCTTGATTTATTTGTTTTCAAACCTTTTTCTCTCCATGTGTCGTAATGTTATTGAGTCGTGTGGTCTCTATTGTGTGTAACAGTAATCTGGAAGGACGTTTCGACTTGCTAAATTTAGTCAATAAAATTGTGGAAGACATTAACTCTGTGTCGCTGGCGCGTTTGTGTGCTGTGCTGTGGTGTGTGTGTGTGTGTGTGTGTGTGTGTGTGTGTGGTACAATGTTGCCGCACGATCTCTCTCTCTCTCTCTTTCTCTCTCTCTCTCTCTCTCTCTCGTTACAAAATGATATGTCAACAACCCTAATAATTATAGAGCATTTCGTTACGCAACATTAGCAGTAAAATAGAAATTACAGTTATTAATCATCGTTTACAAGAGTAAATCACAAATGCTAAAAAAAAAAACCCGTTTACTTTGTTAGCTCTGGTACAAAAACAGTTCTCTTTTGATAAATAAAATATGTATTAACTGAGGTTTTTTATTCTGTCGAGATGACAACTCTTGCTCAGTTCTAGTTTTTTAAAAATGGTATAAATGGTAATATATGTAATTGCATCAAAAGCTGTTTTTGTAATGATAAAGTGAAGATACTTTGTGAATAGAAACAAAAGAATTTCGTCAGGTTCTTTTACGGTATTAAGCACGGCAACGTGCACTGGTTTGTTTTTGTTTATTTGTTTAGGGGTTTTTTGTTTTGTTTTGCTTTGTTTAATAATTGATGAACCTGCCATAGGAATTATTTCAAATGGTAATCACGGTGCAATGTTTACAACTGATGATTTTGAGCTCTACATTGTTACCAGCTGACGAAGTCGCGCTACCATCAGAGAGAAGTATTGGTCTTACAAACGCGGTTCCACAGCCTGCAACAAGCAGTTTTTGGCTTGATTTACAAGTGAATTTTTGTTAAAGCAATATCGGCGTGTTTCGAAAAGGTATCTACTTAGCAGCAAGGGAAAACTGGACATATAACAATAATGTGATGCCAGTTTTAAATGCTTTTAGTTACCTAGGTATATTGCTTTTAGCAAGATTTAGTTTCGCGTTCGCTTGCAATGTCCTGGTATGTAAAGCGGAGAAAGCTCTGTTTTGCATTATGAAAAAACTGTTGTTGGTGGTGGTGGTGGTGGTTTTGTTGTGTGTGTTTTTTCTGCGTACACAGGCTGATATTCCTGCGGACACTCCCTGTATAGACAGGCAAGGATTAATCCCATCTACCCAACAATGGGAGTGGAGTTTTGTGTGTATCACCATTTTTTATCCCGCCATTAAGGCAGCAATACTCCAGCTTCGGGGAAGGTGCACGTTATGTGTAACGCGTCATTCATACCAACGGCCAAAGTGACCTTCTCTTCCGAAAGTTGGTGATGGGATTTTACGTGTGAACAATATGTTATGCGTGCGTTCACACACGGAACCTCGGTTTATAGCCTCATTCGAAGGACTGTATGGGAAATGGAGTCAGAACCACTTAACTCCGAGGGAAAAATCCCCTTGTACCGAAACGGCCCGGCGGAGATTCGAACCCGCAACCCAGGATCACCAAGATTGCAAGTCCGGCGCTCTACCACTGAGCTATTCCACCCACCCACCCCCACACCCACCCACCACTACCACCACCACCCAAAAAAAAAAAAAAACAACTGTACATTCTTTGAAATACTAATCTAGAAATATTTTCGAAGTTAAGATTCATAGGTTCAACCCATTGCTCAGTATGATACAGAGCTATGGGAACTATTTTATACAGCCGACCAATATGAAGACATACACCTTTTTGCTTTAGAGGAACATTTAACAGTTGAAATGCGAACACTCAATGATTTTGTCTGTGGAGAAACCATTCGATATCCTATCTGTATAAACTTTCTGTTATATATTGTCTTCGATTCTGGTTAAAGCTAACAAAAGGAATGATGTTAGATCACCGGAAAAAGCTCATAAGATATTATACGACTTGGACGGAAGAGACAAGATTGTGGGTTTTGAATATCCACTATAGATCATATCGGTTTGGATTTGGTTATGTATGGATAAACTGAGGCGTTCAAAATGATAAATTGTTTCTATGTCAATATAAAGACGGACTGATCGCACACCTGGTGGCAGGAATGGGATTTCCCCGTCTTAAAAACACCGATTGATTTACCATGTGGTGGATATTTTGTTCTGAATATAAGTTCAAACTTTATACAGTTTTCATTTTCCTTTTTAACAATACTTTGCAACAAGAAAACAAATAAAAATGAATGAAAATGGACAGCACAAAGGTTAAGTCTAGGATGGAAAAGGCAAACGATTAGTTTACATTATATTATAAAGATATATTCACGTTTACAAAGCACCATACATACGTCAATAAGCGGGCGGGCGGGGGGGGGGGGGGGGGGGGGGGTTAAAAGAGACAAACAGGAAATATACATACAAAATTGCATTAAGTACACACAGACAGAGTGGGTTATACATACAAAATTGCATTAAGTACACACAGACAGAGTGGTTTATACATACAAAATTGCATTAAGTACACACAGACAGTGGGTTATACATACAAAATTGCATTAAGTACACACAGACAGAGTGGGTTATACATACAAAATTGCATTAAGTACACACAGACAGAGTGGGTTATACATACAAAATTGCATTAAGTACACACAGACAGAGTGGGTTCGGTTTTAGACTGCTGTGGAATATATGACTCGTGCATATCGTATATTGCTTTGCGACTGATAAGAAAACGGCCACAGCAGCAGATGAAGAATTTCATACATAATGAACAATATTATTGCTCTGCAACTGATAAAAAGATGGCCACAACAGCAGATGAAGAATTTCATAGATAATGAAGAAAGATGTTGAGCATGAAAGTCTTTCATCTGGGTATCAGCATGATTTCAAATTCAAACGAACATTATGGTCTTCAACTTTCGTATCGGAAATTCAACACTTGAAGAAAAAGAGCAACTTGTGGAAGGCTGCCTTCTAGTTTGCATTTATATAAATGATGCTTTGCTGAAATTACAATGAAGTCCAAAAAAAAAGCCCACTCAATATTAATTGTCACATAAAATCCAAGAAGTACGAGTGACTCTGTCTGTCGAGTGTATTTTTACGGACGGTTAGACATTTCTCTCATCAGGTCAGATCATCAAATTTGAACATACGTTGCAGTTCCATAACACGTGAAAAATTTTTGGGTCTTTATGTAAATCACAAATGCTACTTTGTCGTTATATCCAGTTCCTATTTATTTTAAATAAATTTGTACTCAAACACTTGTGTCATACTCTCAAATGGAACCTTTTCAAAATAACATCTAATTTGTGTGGTACAAAAAAAAAAACCCCCATGATTTGCAATCATGAGTTTACGACGTTTCAAGCTCATTTACCCATCTATGTCTTGGATAATGTTCAGAAAGATTTTTAAAAACAATTTAGAACCTGTCTATGTAACAGACGATTTCTTAAAATACAGCGTAGAATTCATATATGTCACCTTTGTCATTTGAAGTGTCTAAATGGCAAACACCTTTGTTTTCAAGCATTCTGAAAACGGTGATTTTTTTTTCTGACTTAAATGGTTTTTTAAAATAGTTCTGCAAGGAGTTCGGATGAATTTTTTGGTCTACATTTGTAATCAAATATTTCAACAACAACAAACAAAAAAGTTAGCCCGGAATGATTATATTTTGTAAACTTCCAGAAATCTCTTGGCCAATTCACCAAAAAGAGATCACCAAAAAACACTACCGAGGAAAATGCGTTTCCTTTATCATTTGATCTTTTTTCCCCTACGAATGCAGGATAATCTTAGCAATACAACCAACGTTTTTAGCTCTGTGGACCAATGTCAACTTTTTAAACCTTTCAAACGCTCTTTTCTATTGATTTTATCCGGCTTTGTATTTTTAACAACTCACAATGTTTTTTGGCAAAAAAAAAAAAAAAAAAAAAAAAAAAAACGGTGGATTAAGTAGAAGCAACTAAACTTTGACAGCATTATAGATTTCAGTATTACTATTATACCGATTTTTTTTTTTTTTTTTTTTTGCGTTTTAGCCATTTATGTTTTTTTTTTTTTTTTTTTTTTTTGTCCCAACTACTGTTCCACCTCAATGGAATAGCACTCACGCCGCTCATTCCGACACTCCGTCCACAGCCACAGCACGGTAGGTCCCCCCACACCCCCGGCCCCGGCAACCCACAGGGAGCAGTCAATTCAAGTGGCAACCAACCGGAGGAGGACCTGCTGTGCTGCCGAGTCGTTCGGTGGTGTTCAGTGGCGCCCGTTCTGTTTCCAACATACGCAGGACACCACCTACTAAGCCCACTATTGACGACTATATTGTTTAGTCGCGGACCCGGCGTGGTGAGCTCTCCCCCCGGAGGGCGCCACCACGTCGTCCAACGACAGCGCCCATGGACTCGCGATCCCGGTGCCCCCGACGGAACCAAACCAAGGCCCACAGTCGTGGAGAGGACATCAAACTGAGGTCTTCATGAGCAGGGCATGAAGGGCCACAGAATCTGAGACCTTTTTTATGCTAATCGATGAGAACGAGAATGATAAATATGATGCTACGGATTCCATTCCGGTCTGAGACTGCATGACAGGGCTGTAACTCTAGTTTCCTTTCATTGTATGTCCGGCGTCAACCAGGCCCGGGGATAGACACTTGCAGTGTGGTCAGGAAATTTGAGCAACACTTCAGAAACGCATCCATTAAGTGGATGAAACTCGACTGTGTGGTCCCAGTCTTCCCAACTGAGTCCGCAGCAAACTCAACCCTGGGTAGGAGCTGGTCGGGGCAGAAAAATCCCACATGACTCTGATGGGAATCAAACCCATGACCCCCCAGCCGAGAGTCCGCGCGCTAACCACTTCACCACGGGGCCGGTGTTTTAGCCATATCTTGGAAAGATATTTCACATCTTTAATCATTCAGAATAATTTATATCAAACAATTTTTCAATCGTTCGTAAACCCTTTGCCCAATATTCGAAATTTTGGTAATTCAATCCATTCTTGAATGTCCCGTGTAACAGTTTCATATTTTCCCTGTCCCTAGCCAAAATACATTTTTACCCAAGCTCAGCGGAGACTTGACCCCACTATCAAATTTTAAAGCTCATCAATGCAATTTTCAAATGATTTACGATCCCTGCAAGTAAGAACTCTGTCTAAACAGTATACTGAGACCCGCTTACATTCAGTTTAATTGACTTAATTCCTTCTATATTCGACTTTATCATTGTGGCTAATAGTTCGACACAAAGAAACAGAGATGGGGAGATAGGGTCTCCTAGCAGAAAACTCCTTTAGCTTTGTCCAGGACGGGGGAAATCGTGTGGTATTGCTTAAGTGCACTAAGTTGATGTATTATTTGTCAGGCTTAACACACCAAGGTTATCTTTGCACTCTTTCACGCATATGCACACTCATGCGCCATCAAACATTCGCCTCTCTCTGGGAATGGGGTCAAGCATTCGTCTCTCTCCTAACACGACTGAGAACAAGAAAAGCAATTCTATGCTATTATAAATTTAAACATGAACAATCAAATCACACACAATGAAATATCAGAAAAAAAGATCAATACTTCCCAATCCCGGGTTATAATTTAAAAAAGACTTCTTACTGGCCAGGTTTTCACACACACAACCACGCTTTCACACCACACCACAGTTCTTGAAAAAAGTTCTTCACGTCTTCTTCAGCACTGCTTGATGGTGATGCCCTTGGTTGACTGGCTCCAGGCTTCAGGACTGGGTCTTCGTGGTCGTCTCTGGGATCTCGACGTCGAACTCTTCTTCTTCGTCTTCTTCCCCCACCTCTGGGTTCAAATTCAGTTTTTTCTGTCTTCACCACCTCTGGGCTTCAAACTTAGTTTCTTCTCTTCCCGCTTGTCTTCAACCTAAGACTTAACTGTCTCTTTTATCTCCAGACCCCGTTTTTTTCCCCGACCCTTCTCTGTCCTGTCACTCCTCTCTCCTCTCTCTCTCTCCTCAGCCTTCTCTCTCTCTCTGGTGTTGTTCTCCCACACGTTGTTCTCCCTCAGGGTTTTATTTGGGAGGGAAACAAAGGATTCCCCCTTTAGGGCCCTGCCTTTGTCCACGCTGCTTCTCAAGCCCTAGTTCACAAATTTCCCTGATTCTCCACTCGCTACAATTCCACACACATCAGCATTTACACACACCCCCACCTATTGATTAGCAAACACATCTTAGCCCAGATGGACATGAACATCCCGCCGATTCGGTGGTCAGTTTAACACAGTAATTATCTTAAGGAGGGTTTCTACAACCTCCACACGCATTCAGCTAGCCTGACAATAGAACCAACACAGTGGGGCCACGGCAATACATCTGAAAAAATCCCAAAGGCCCCTGCTCTTCACTGACTGTTTACACAAGAACCCCAGCTGACCGAGCATTTAGCACTCACTTGGGGCCCGAGG
>CM031620.1:35297004-35318540 GCA_018398815.1 Conus ventricosus
GAAATTATAGTATGGGAATGGATGATAATAAAATGTAATAACGTGGTGATAGCGGATGATGATAATAATAGTAATAACAGTGGTGATAGTGATTGATGATGGAAATATTTGACTAATAAGGGGGGGAAATTACTACACTTGTGGTGATAATATAAACGGTAGTGGTTTTTAGTATTAATAGTGGCTAAACGCAGAGGGGAAAAGGAGAGGGGTATTAGAGGATAGTAAGAAACATGTTTTTTTTTTTTTTTTTTTTTTTTTTTATTAATGGTATAAAAAGCTAAAATGTGCTTGAAGACCAGCCGCCGTGGCGAGTGGGTTTAGCGTCGCGGCCCTCCCGGCTGGGAGGTCGTGGGTTCGAATCCCATCAGTCATGTGGGTTTTTCCCTGCCCCGCCCGGCTCCTACCCAGAGTTGAGTTTGCTGCGGACTCGGTTGGGAAGACTGGGACCACACAGTCGAGTTTTCATCCACTTAATGGATGCGTTCTGAGAGTGTTGCTCAAATTTCCTGACCAACACTGCAGGTGCTGTATCTCTCGGGCCGGGGTTGACGCCAGGATATATTATGAAGGAAGCGTAGAGTACAGCCCTGTCATGTAGTCTCAGACCGAAATGGAAATCCGTAGCTTCATCTTAATCATCCTCTTTCCCCATTGTTTTCAGCATTAAAAAAAAATGTCTCAAATTCTGTGGCCCTTCATGCCCTGCCCCTCATGGTGACCTCAGTTCGATGTCCTCTCCGCGTCTGTGGCCTTGGTTTTGCTTCCGTCGGGGTCACCGGTATGGGCGAGTCCATGGGGGCTGTCGTTGACGGACGTGGTGGCGCCCTCCGGAGGGAGAGCTCATTTCACGCCGGCTCCGCGCCCTAAGCAATTATTGTCGTCAGTGGGGGGGCTTAGTAGGTGGTTCCTGCGTATGTTAGATCAGAACGGCGCCACTGAACACCACCGAAGTGACTGGGGCAGCAGTGCAGTGTCTCCTCCGGGGGGTTGCCTCATGACGACTTGACATTGACTGCTCCCTGTGGATTGCTGGTGCCGGGGGCCTGCGGTGGGGCCAGCCGAGCTATGGCTGTGGGGGGGGGTTTTCGGAATGAGCGGCGTGGGTGTGCATGCCTCTGAGGTAGCGCAGAGGTTGGGACAGCCAAAAAAAAAAAAAAAAAAAAAAAAAAAAAAAGTGCTTGAAGTGGGACCGCACACTCGAATCTTGTTCCAGTTAGGATGACGCTGACAACAATACGTGCAGGCCCGGTCGCCAGGGCTTTGGATAGGTCTTTGGAAATCTTGTGCACAAAAACTATTTACAAGTCGGTAATACAACCCATACAAATGAAATTCAACAAGTGGGGGAAAAGGATCTGATCTTTTGGGTTTTTAGTCAAATCTACTATATATCTATCTGTAATAGGTGGGGGTGTGTGTGTGGGTGCGTGGCGTGGGGCGCGCGCGCGCCGCGCCGCGCGTTGTGTGTGTGTGTGTTGTGTGTGGGGGGGTGCGGGGTGGTTGCTTGCGTATGCAATGGTGCATAATGAAAGCATGCCAAAGTGCAGAAATATTTATTTTATAGGCAGTACAAATGGTTGTTTTCGAAGCAAACTTCTGTGCTGCCAAGAAAAGATAATGCTTTTTATAACGCATTTTATGGCCCTTTTTCCAATTTGTCTCTCAACGCCACACCACCCCTACGCCCCATCCACCACCTTTTTGTGTGGTAAATCCTTAATAACCCTTTGCCTACGTAGTCTATTACAATTGAAATGGTCCCGGCCTCTTCGCATATCGGGCCTCCAATACGTTTTTTGCTCCAGTTTCATCATTGATTTGTCAGTTTACTGAGAAATATTGCGTTAGGGAGAACTAGTATAGGCTTTTACGAAACTCCGTAGACGTTGACAAGTCTGAAGTAACTGCAATTCTAGGATTATTAACAGTAGAGCTGATCACGGACTGTTGACACATTGTTATATTATTACACAGAGAGGCCCATCACTTCTGTTGACACATTGTCATATTATTCAACAGTAGAGTGAATCACTGACTGCTAATCACGGATGTTAAAAACATTGTTATATTATTTAACAGTAGAGTGATCAACTGACTGTTGACACATTGTTATATTTTACATAGTAGAGCCTATCACTTACTGTTGACACATTGTCATATTATTCAACAGTAGAGCTGATCACTGACTGCTAATCACGGACTGTTGACACATTGTTATATTAACAGTAGAGCATATTACTGACTGTTGACACATTGTTATATTATTAACAGTCGAGCCTATCACTGACTGTTGACACATTGTTATATTATTTAACAGTAGAGCATATTACTGACTGTTGACACATTGTTATATTATTTAACAGTAGAGCTGATCACTGACTGTTGACACATTGTTATATTATTTAACAGTAGAGCATATTACTGACTGTTGACACATTGTTATATTATTTAACAGTAGAGTTGATCACTTACTGTTGACACATTGTTGTATTATTTAACAGTAGAGCATATTACTGACTGTTGACACATTGTTATATTAATTAAAAGTAGAGTTGATCACTGACTGTTGACACATTGTTATATTAATTAACAGTAGAGTTGATCACTGACTGTTGACACATTGTTGTATTATGTAACAGTAGAGCCTATCACTGACTGTTGACACATTGTTGTATTATGTAACAGTAGAGCTGATCACTGACACATTGTTATATCAACAGTAGAGCTAAACACGGACTGTTGACACATTGTTATATTATTTAACAGTAGAGCTGAACACGGGACTGTTGACACATTGTTATATTATTAAACAGTAGAGCTGAACACGGACTGTTGACACATTATGTTATTCAACAGTAGAGCCTATCACTGACTGTTGACACATTGTCATATTATTAAACAGTGGAGCTGATCACGGACTGTTGACACATTGTTGTATTATTTAACAGTAGATCTGATCACTGACTGCTGACACGTTGTCATCTCCCCAATACCCTTGGTGGACCCTCAAGAACCGGATCAGTCCTTAATTCTGAGACCGAGTGCTGCAGTACGTTACTCATTCAAGCGTGTCTGCTGCTTACTTCCTTACCGGCACTTTCTGATCTTTTTTTTTTCTGGCCTCACTGATCGCACTGAATGGCCGCTGGTTTCGGGGGCTTGTGTCCTGGGGTGGAGAGCACCAAAGAATGGCGCTGTGTCTCCATTTGACACCAAAGCTTAACCAGCACAGAGAGAAATGGGGTCCTACTCGCCAGCGGCAGTCGGAGGACGAGTGTTGCTTTGAGCTGGCGATGTAGATGGGTTTCGTTTCTCAAGGCTGGATTGGGATTCCACTTACTGGCAGTGACAGACTCTGCATTCATCCTTTGATGTTCTTTGTTCACTTCTCTTCAGTTTATCATCGCTCTCCTGTCTTCTTTTCTCCAGACAAGTCGTGGTTTTACTGACAGAGGAACGGTGGGCCTGCGGCTGATTTCCTGCCCAATCCTTGTACGTGTAAATATGAGTCTGTGTGTGTGTGTGTGTGTGTGTGTGTGTGTGTGTGTGTGACGTGTGCGTGCGTGCGTGCGTGCGTGCGTGCGTGTGTGGTTGTGTGTGTGTGTGTGTGTGTGTGCGTGGGTGCGTGCGTGCGTGTGTCTCCTCCCCCCCCCCCCCCCGGCTCAATAGTGATTATGTATGCATATGTGATTTATATGTGTGCGTGTACATGCGCGTGAACATGCTTGATGGTCGAGTTGAGCGTCCCCACAGCAGATGGTTTTAGGGAGAAATTGTGTGCTGCATCACACAGTGATCAATTTACTCTGACAGAAACCTGGGTCATGTCGTTCATTCGTAGGTAGTCAGTGTTTTCCATCTTTCGCAGTCAGTCGTGTCTGTCCATCCATCCATCCATCCATCCATCCATCCATCCATCCGTGTGTGTGTGTGTGTGAAAACATAAGTGAGCTAATTGTTGCTGTGACTTTCAATTTCACTGTCCGTTGTCCTTCAATTTATCGGTGATAATGTCTACACCCAGCATTTCCTTGCTGTTATCGAGAAAGTTTTGAATTTTTCTTTTTTTCTATTGTATGTTACTTCCTGGTAGATGATTTACTTCCTGGTAGATGATTTACTTCCCGGTAGATGATTTACGTTAGCTGTGGATATTTTTCATATTATGCATCTAGCAGGTTGGAGAAAGTTTTTTTTTTTTTTTTGGTGTTGTTCACGCAGTGTGTACCTTGTGAATTGTTCTCATTTTCGTGAATCATATCCAGAATGGATAACGATATACCTGTTTTTCTCTCTCAACTGTCAGAACCCCAACAATGGGAAAAAAAGACGATGTTTCCATTATTTGAGAAACAGAAAATACTCTGTTTTCTTTTATAAAGATGCAAATTTTGATCAAAAGATGATGTTATGTTTTTTGTTTATCAAGCTACGAATCAAATGCCAGGGATGTTGTAATGATATTCAGTAACAACTTCGAATTTGATGCAAAGCGAGTCATCAAAGGTGACATGGAAAATTATCTTACCAGTTGAAATGCATAAAACAGGAGACTACCGAATTGTTATGATATTAGAGATAAAATTGCTAGACTGCAAATGGAAAATGTAGTAATATCCGTGGATTTTTTTTTAAATCCAGTACTTGACATCTGCAGAGATTTTCATAACTATAAACACATAATCTTAACGGAAAAAAGCCGATGAAGACATGACAGAAAATGTAGAATTAAACACTACTTGGCAAGAATTAAATCCTGAGTGTCTTCGTGCAACAGGAAATGCTAGATTTCTTTTTAATCAGTGACACAGGTCTTTCTCGTGTAGAAGACGCACACGTTAATTGTGGTTATCGAACGAGTCATTCTGCTGTTCTGTTTCTGTTGAAACTGAAGTCTAATGAGAAATGTAAAACGTAATACTTTTTGGAAACTAAATTCGTCCCTTTCAAAAGGTGACGCTATAGATGAAATGAACACTGAAATAAAAAATGTTCAAGAACATGCAGTCAGCACTAATGACCTGGTATATCGGATGGTGAGCTACAATTATCCATTCTTCGATTTTCTTTCGATGAAGATCAAGGACAATTTCATGTCCTACTGCAAAAAAAAAAAGAGAAAAAAGAAAAAAGGAAGACTATGAAAGAAGAAAAACGATTTGAAAAAGGACCTCGTGAGCTAGACAAACATTGAGAAGAAAAACTAGGATAATATAAGAGCACATTAATATCAAAAAGAAAAAAAAAAATTGAGAGATATGACAGAAAAGCGAATAGAAGGTGTACTGTTGAGATGAAGAGCTATATAAATAGCGGATGGAGAAGTCAGTAGTTGTTTTTGTCGTCTTGAAAAACGACACCACATCAGCGATAATATGACTACAATAAATTGACCAACAAGGCAAGGTTTAACAAGTAAAAAAAAAAAAATCCCTGAAGAAGTACAAGCATTTCATAAAGCACTATGTTGTTGTGGAGAATAGTGACATTCAAGACTTGGTAAAAGATACCTCATGTTTGAATAAAGCAGAAGCAATTGAACTAGACAAAAGATCACTCCAGAGGAAGCGACATTTGTCCTAAAGACATGAATGATAGAAAGGTCCTGGCTCTGACGGTTTTACTGTTGAATTCTGAAGAGTTTTTCAGGTCCCCCCCCCCCCCCCCCCCCCCCTCCAAGATTGGTTTATTTATTATTGAAGCTCTGAACACAAGCTTCGAAAAGAGGAACTATCATGTGTTCATAAGGAGGGAATTTATTACACCTATATCGGTCGGTGGGAAACCTAGGATGCCTATTTTTATTGTTAATGTGCTTTATAAGATAGGATCGTCTTGCGTTGCAGGTTAGAATAAACCATATAAATATTGCCTACGATTATACACGAGGACCAAACAAGATTTATTGAAAATACGCTGGTGAAAATCCGAGATAATATGACGCCATATCTGTCTAGATGAGCATTACTACCTGGATTGTTGTTAAACATGGGTTTTGAAAAACAGCCTTTGATTCGATAAATGAGGAAATTTTTTTTCAAATTTTTAAAAGCATTCGGCTTTCAAGAAGATTTATAGTAGGTAAAAAGCACTTTTTAAAAAAATAAAGCTTTTATTTTTGTGAACAGTCAAGCTTCAAACGGTTGAAGCAAAAAGAGGTTGAAGCTTGTAAAGGAGCTGAAACCCCCAAAAAAGGCATTAGACCTTTGGGAGAAAAAGGGGACTTGTACGGGGGATACAAAAAAGTAATTGACCAATTCCGGGGTACGTTACCCACCCCCCCCCGGCCCGAAGTGTCAATGACAAACAACACCTGGGGGAATTTCGGACCTCCCATGGCAAAAGGGGGGAAGGGGTTTTTGTAACCACTACGACCTCGGGGCCCCAAGTGAGGTAAATGCTGGTCAGCGAGGTTCTTGTTTAAACAGTCGTGAAGAGGGGGGGCCCTTTGGATTTTTTTTCAGATGGTATTGCCGTGGGCATGGGGGTTTTTTGTCAGGCTACTGAATGCTTGGAGGTTGTGAACCCCCTTAAAGATAATTACTGTGTTAACGACCACCAAGTCGGGGGGGGAATTTCGATGTCCTTTGGGGAAAGAGGTGTTTGCTAATCAATGGGTGGGGGTGTTTTGAAAATGCTATGTGTGGGAATGTAGCGAGGGAGAATTCAGGGTACTTGTGAACTAGGGGCTTGAGAAGCAGCGTGGAAAAAAGGCAGGGCCTAAGGGAACCCTTTTTTTCCCTCCCATATAAACTGGGGGGAACAAGTTGGGGAAACAACACCGGGAAGAGGAGAAAAGGTGAGGAGGGGAGAGAGAGGGAGAGGAGTGAGCGGGACAAAAAAGGTCGAGAGAAACGGGTTCTGGGGGAAAAAAAGGGAACGTTAAGTTTAGGTTAAAGACAAGCGGGGAAGAAAAGGAAACAAGTTTGAACCCCAGAGTGGGTGAGACAGACAAACTGAATTTGAACCCAGAGGTGGTGGAAGACGAAGAAAAAGTTCGACTCGAGATCCCAAGCGACCACAAAACCCAGCCTAAACCCCCGGACCATAAACCAAAGGGGCATCACCATAAAGCAGTGCTGAAGAAACTGAAGAACTTTTTCAAGAACTGGGGTGTGGTGTGAAACGGGGTTGTGTGGTGAAAACCTCCAGGTAAAAAGTCATTTTTTTATAACCCGGGGATTGGGAAGTATTGATCTTTTATGTTCTGATATTTCATTTGTGGATTTTGTTGTTCATGTTTAAATTTAAATAGCAAAAAATTGCTTTTCTTGTTCCCGTGTTTGGGAGAGAGACGAATCGTGCATCCCATTCCAGGAGAGGGAATGTTTGATGGGCCAAGGTCCCAAATGCGTGTATGATGCAAAGATAACCTTGTTTTTAACCCTGTAATAATACATCAACTTAGTGCACTTAAGAAATTCCATCCGATTCCCCCCCGCCGGGGAAAAAGGGGCATCCCCAATGCATGGCCCAAAATTAGTTTCGGGGGGGGGGCCAAAGTAAGTTTTAGAGTAGAGGGGGCGAAGCTCCACAAAAGGGAAATTTTTAAATTTACCTTCTAATTTTTTCCTTTAGTTTTTGAGTGTTGGATTGACTTGTGGTAGGTGGTTAATTAATCAAAGGTCGTTCAAGAAACGAAGAACGAGGTTTAGTTTTTAACCCTCACAAAAGCTGTGGTTTAAGTTTAAAGGCTCTTTGTGTTAGGAACACTCCCCCTTGTTGGTCCTGTCCTTTGGGGTAGAAAATGTTTTGACTTTTTCCGGGTCATAAATTTAATTTTTTTAGTGGGCAAAACATATCAAAAAAAAAATGGCTGAAGAAATTTTTTTACTCCCATTGCGGAACGGTAAGTTTGGGGGAAAAAAGGGGTTACAGGAGATGAATGCGTAGATTCATTGAAGCTCACAAAGACTGAAGAGATGAAAGGCTGAAAGAAGGAAGTTTAAAAAGGGAAACACTCACGCTGTCAAAAAAAATCGATGTGAGGCTGAAGACTTAGCTTGAAACGCTGCGTCAAAGGCAAAAGCAATCAGAGAGTGCAGCTGCCAAAGCGAGAGCAATGCCGAGGCCGGAACTTAGACTTAATGTGCGTAAAAGGGCTAAAGCAATGCGAGAGGGCAGAGCAAAGGGAAAATCTGAGTTTTAGCCAAAAAAATTGAGTTGGAAAGAATAAAATCTGAAATGTAGTAAATCGACACCCATTTCTGAGTCAGTAGGCCCAGACAAAGTTGGCCCTGACCAAAACCCCACGCAAGAAAAACTGATTCGATCGATCCCAATTTCATCGGTTTGAATCGTTCCCGGCACGAGGGGGGCCCCAAAGATAACTGGGCAATAAACCGTCTGCCTTTTTGAAGGGTGCGTTACACACATACCCCCTCCCCAAAAGGTGATCAGAGAGTTTTTGACAAGGTAAACGGGCGGGCTAAGGCATTGATTGACTAAAAGGTTTTAGGCGTAAGTTTCGCGAGGCGGAACGAACGGGTGAGCATACACCAGTTCGGGTTAGACGGGCCCACTATTTCAACAAGGGGGAGAACGAGTGGAGGGGGAAAAGGTATTTAAAGGCCTAAAGACCCGGGTGAAAAAGGGAACAGTATTGAGGGTTGTGGGAGGGGGCCTTACCCCACATTAAGGAAAAAGTCAACCACAATAGCTGAGGTATTTCGAGGGCAGAGACTTCCGGGGAAAGCGAGGGTATTTGCCTGAACAAGAGGAAACCCCTGGAAGAAATTTAGAGGATGGCAAGCCCCCCAATACTCCCGCTGAGTCCATTTAAAACCCCCGTGGCCCAGGGCGTACGGAGAAAAAACAAGGGGAAAAAAATAGCCACGTGGCTGGAATGAGCGTCCCTTTTTTCTGTGCAATAAGACAGGGCACTTGCTGGGGATTTTATTTTTAAGTCACAGAAAGTTTGCGCAATGAGATCGGGGCCAAAGAGGGGCAGATAGAAAAAGATAACAAGAGACAGGTTATTTTGTCGGGATTGTCGTGTGTTCACAGTTTCGGGCGATAACAGGGAGTGCAAAAAGGGCAGAGTGGGGAAAGGGTTGAGTCAAAAGAGATTTGGGGTTGCACTGGTGTTATGGTGAAAGGCCCTGGTTGAGAAGGGACAATTCACGGGAAAAACACAGAGGTGTAGACAAAAGAGGGGAACAGTAGCAGATTAAAAAAGGGCCCCGGGTGTTTTTGCTCACCATTCATAGGGGAAGTGTACAGGCTTTGGCTGTTCCGAAGCCGGTATGATTTGGAAAACGGAAACACCCCGGACCGTGGGTACGTAGCCCCAGCCCGGGGATTTCTTTTTTGAAACAGGGGAAAAGGAATCACGGGGGAAAGCCCGGGCAGGCAAACACTCCAAAAAGCTTTGGAGCGTGTCCAGGGACCACCCACTCATTAGGGGCAGAAAAGGGGGGCGATCACCGCTCAAAAGCTTTTGGGGGTTTTGCTCATAAAAGGCAGAAAAAAACGGTTTTAAGGGGGGGAACAATGGGTTTTGATAAAGGAGGGGGTATTGTACCGAACGTTCACTCACTCGAGTTCGGGAAGACAAAACGACGATCGTTGTGCCTATAAAGCCAGGAAGGTGAGTCAGAAACATGTGACGTCAGCTCGGGCCATCTCGCTAAGAAGGCCTCCAAAGCCAGTGACGCAAGAAGTACACTGGCCCGGTATCTTGGCGATGTCAGCGTTTCTGTTCACATGCCACATGCCCGGGGTATAAGGTGTGTGTACAGAAAGGGGGAAAAAGGCTACAAAAGTTGGCCAAAATAAAATGGTCTGGTCGAAGTCAGGTAGGGGGCTGTGTCTTTTGTGTCGGTATGCGTGACGTGGCTAGTAGGAGTTTGATGAAGAAAAGGGGAGAGAAATTTCCTAGAAACATAATGGTTTAGGACCACACGATTTTGAGCTGGTGGAGATATCGATTTATGTTGTATTTGCTTTGATATGTGTATTATATGTTTTTGTTAAATTTTTTGCAAAAAATTGCGATGCGTTATTCGGTAAAGAGGCTTATGGAGGCCGATATTAGCACGGTTTTAAGGGAAAATTATGAGTATTATCTCCTTGAATGTTAAGTTTTAGCCTGCAGGGCATTTGCTTCGAGTGGGAATGTAGTCAAGGAGCGTGAAACCTCTCAAAAGGCATTAAATTAAGGCTTGAGACAAAGGAAAAGTGGTATACAAATAAGTATACCAATTAACCAGGTATTACCCCGCCACGCCGAAGTGGTCAGATGACAAACAACAACCTGGGAAGTTCGACCGCCGCGAAGGGCGAAGGTTGAAACACACGACTCGGGCCCCAAGTGAGTCTAAATGCTCGGTCACTGAGTCTTGTGTAAACAGTATGAAGAGCGGGGCCTTGGATTTGTTCAGAGTTGGATTGCCGTGGGTCACTGTGTTGGTTCTATTAGTAGCTGATGCGTGGGGGGTTGTAGTAACCCTCTTAATAATAATTACTGTGTTAACTGACCACCGAAGTCGGCGGGAATGTTCGATGTCCATCTGGGCTAAGAGTGTGTTTGCTAATCAATTAGGTAGGGGTGTGGTAAATGCTGATGTGTGTGGATGTAGGGAGTGGAGAATTGGGTACTTGTGAACTAGGGGCTTGAGAACAGCTGGCAGTGGAAAGCATGGCCTGAAGGGAATCCTTTGTTTCCCTCCCTATATAAACTGAGGGAGAACAACGTGGAAAACAACACCAGGGAGAGAGAGAGAAGGCTGAGGAGAGAGAGAGAGAGAGGAGAGGAGAGAGAAGAAAGGGTCGAGAGAAACGTGGTCTGGGAGATAGAAGAGACAGTTAAGTCTTAGGGTTGAAGACAAGCTGGAAGAGAAGGAAACTAAGTTTGAAGCCCAGAGGTGGGTGAAGACAGAAAACTGAATTGAACCAGAGGTGGGTGAAGAAGCGAAGAAGAAGAGTTCGACGTCGGATCCAGACGACCACGAAGACCCAGTCCTGAACCTGGAGCCAGTCAACCAAGGGCATCACCATCAAGCAGGTGAGAAGACGTGAAGAGATTTTTTCAAGAACTGTGGTGGGTGTGAAAGCGTGGTTTGTGTGTGGGAAAACCTGCCAGGTTAAAAGTCATTTTATTATAACGGATTAGGAGTATTGATCTTTATGTTTGGATTTCATTGTGTGATTGATTGTTCATGATTAATTAAAGTAGCATAGAATTGCATTTCTGTTCTCGGGGTAGAGAGAGCGAAAGCGAGACATCCATTCCCTTGAGAGAGGCGAATGGTTGATGGGCGCATGAGTGCATATGGGTGTTAGTGCAAGATAAACTTGGTGAGTTAAGCCTGCAATAATACATCACCTTTGGACTTAAGCACCATCACGATTCACCCCTCCTGACAAAGCAAAAGGAGTTTTCTGCTAGGAACCCTATCCCCAAAGTTTATTTGTGAATTAGCCACATATAAAGTCGAGTATAGAGAATTAAAGTCAATTAAACTGAATGTAAGCTGTTAGTTTCTGATAAAGGTCGTACTGCAGGGATCGTAAAATCATTTGAAAATTGCATGATGACTTTTAAATTTGATTGTGTAGACTCCGGGAGCTTGGGTAAATGTAGTTTGGCTAGGACAGGAAATATGACTTTACACGGGACATTCAAGAATGGTTGATTCCAAAAATTCGAAAATTGGGCAAATGGATTTACGAACGAATGAAAAGTGTTGATATGAATTATTTGATGATTAGAGATGTGAAATCTTTCCAAGATTAGCATAAAACTCGGCCGGCCGAGTGATGGTAGGCGCGGGACACTGGAGGAAGTCAGGTTAGGATTCCCACAGAGCATGGGGATTTTGCCCCAAACTCCCCCGGGTTGAGTTCTGCGGACTCAGAGGGAAGACTGGGCCACAGTCGAGTTTCAATCCACGTTGAAGGAGCTTTAGATGTTGAAATTTCCTGACCAGCACTGCAAGTCTATCTCCGGGCCTGGTGACGCGTGGACATACAATGAAATAAGTTGAGTAACAAGTCCCTGTCATGCAGTCAGGGAGGAATCCGTAGCATCATATACCCCCTCGTTCTCATCGATTAGCATAAAAAAAGGTTCAGATTCTGTGCCCTTCATCTGCCTTCATGATGACAGGTTTATGTCCCTCCACGACTGTGGCCTTGGTTGGTCCAGGGTCACCGTATCGGCGAGCCTCAGCGTTCCGACGAGTGTGGCGCCTCGGAGAGAGCTCACTCACGGCGGTCCGCGATAAACAATTATGTCGTCAATAGTGGGCTTAGTAGTGGTGTCCTGGTGTTGGAACAAACGAGGCGCCATGAACACCACCGAGCATGGCAGCACAGCGGTTCTCGGGTTTAGTGACTTGATTGACTGCCCCTAGGGTCCGGTGCGGGGTGGCGGACTACCGTGCTGGGCTGTGGACGGAGGTCCAATCAGCGGAAAGTGCATTCCATGAGGTGGAACAGTAGTTGGGAAAAATAAAAAAAAAAAAAAAAAGCATAAATGCTAAAAGTAAAAAGAAAAAAAAAAAGGTAATAGTAATACTGAAATTATAATCTGTCAAGTTTGTTCCTTCTACTAACCCACGTTTTTTATTTTTTTTTTTTTTTTTGCCAAAAATTGAGTTGTTTACAATAAAGCCGGATAAATCAATAAAAGAGCGTTGAAAGTGTAAATAAAGTTGACATGGACAGGCCAAAAACGTTGGTTGTATTGCTAAGATTATCCCATTCGAGGGAAAATGTAAATGATGAATGGAAACCTTTCCGGTAGTGTTTTGGTGATCTCTTGATGTGAATTGGCCAAGAGATTTTCTGAATTTACAAATATAATCAGGTCCGGGCTATTTTTGTTGTTTGTTGGAATATTGTTACAATGAGACCAAAAATTATCCGAACCATTGCAGACTATTTAAAAACCCTTCAAGTGAAAAAATCACCGTTTCAAAATGAAAAGGTGGTGTTGCCATTTAGCACTTTCACTGAAGGTGACTATAAATTCTACGGCTATTTAAGAATCGTTTTACATGACAGGTTCTAAATTGTAATAATTGACCCTGCACATTAATCCAGAGACATAGGAGGGTAATGAGGCTTGAAACTGTCGAAACAATAGCAAATCATGCGGATTTTTGTTGTTTCCCCAAAGAGATGTTATTATCTGAATGGTTCCATGAGAGTATGACACAAGTGTTTGAGTACCAAATGTTATTTACAAATAATGGGAAATGGATAAAACGACAAATGTTGATTGTGTATAATAAGAAAATTGTTCACGTGTTATGGAACTGCACGTATGTTAAAATTTGATGTATCTGACCGAGGAGAAAGTCTAACCGTCCGTATATACACTGCAGAGAGTCACTCGTCTTTGGATTTTATGTGACAATTAATATTGAGGGCATTTTTTTTGGACTTCATTGTAATTTCGGCAAACATCATTTAATAAATGCAAACTAAAGGCAGCCTTCCCAAGTTGGCTCTTTTTTTCAAGTGTGAATTTCCGATACGAAGTTGAAGGACCATAATGTTCGTTTGAATTTGAAATCATGCTGATACCCAGATGAAGACTTTCATGCTCACATCTTTCTTCATTTATCTATGAATTTTTCTGCTGTTGTGGCCATCTTTTTATGTTGCAGCAATAATTTGTTTTTAAGTATAAATCTTCATCGCTCCTGTGGGTTTTCTTATGAGAGCGAATTATACGATTGCACGGTATATATTACAATCTAACGAACCCCTTGCTGTGTGTACTTAATGCAATTTTGTATGTATAACCATTGCGTGACTTCTAAAAATTGATGTTAACCCACTCGACTGTTGTACTTAATGCAATTTTGTAATGAAATAACCCATGTCTTGTGGTACTTAATGCCAATTTGTATGTATAAACACTCTGCGTGTTTACTTAATGCAATTTTGTATGTAAACCACTCTGTCTGTGTACTTATGCATTTGTTTATATTTCCTGTTTGGCTCTTTTAAAACCCCCCCCCCCCCGCGCCCGTTATTGACGTATGTATGGTGCTTTGAAACGTTTATCTATTGTAATATAAGAACTATATCGGTTTGCTTTTCCATCCTAGACTAACTTGTACTGCCATTTCATTCTTTATTTGTTTTCTTGTTGGCAAGTATGTTAAAAAGAAAATGAAAACTGTTAAAGTTTAACTTATTCAGAAAATATCCACATGGTAACAATCGGTGTTTTAGACGGGAAATCCACTCCAGCCAAAGGTGTGCGATCAGTCCTTTTTTTGACATAGAAACAATTTACATTTTGAACGCCTCAGTTTATACCAACATAACAATCCAAACGATATGATCTATAGAAGGAATAAAACCCACAATCTTGCTTCCGTCCAGTCGTAGTAAATCTAGAGGCTTTTCCGGTGATTAAACATTGTTTTGTTAGCTTTAACCAGAACGGAAGACAATATAACAAAGTTTAAAGATAGGATCTCGAATGGTTTCCAACCAATTGAGTGTTCGATCAAGTTAAAGTCCTCAAAGCAAAAAGGTGATGTCCTTCAATGGTCGGTGTATAAAAAGTTCCCATAGCTGTAAAACTGAATGGTTACAAGAATCTTAACTCGGAAAATATTTAGATTAGTATTTCTAAGTTACAGTGTTTTTTTTTTTTGGTGGTGGTGGTATGGTGGTGGGTGTGGGTGGGTGGTGGTATGCTCATGTGGTAGATCGCGGACTAGCAATTTGGTGTCCTGGTTGCGGTTCGAATCCCGCCGGCCTTTCGGTACAAGGGATTTTTCCATCCGGGTTAAGTGGTTCGATTCATTTCCATACAGCCTTCGAATGATGCTATAACCAGGTTCCTGGTGGAAGCACTGCATAACATAATTTACACTTAAAATCCATCCACTTTCGAAAGAAGGTCACTTTGGCAGTTAGAATGACGCGTTACAATAACGTGCACCTTCCCCGAAGCTGAGTATTGCTCCTATGCGGAAAAAAAAGTGAATACACAAATAAACTAATCCCATTGTTGGGTAATGGATATGATTCTGCGTCTATACAGGGGAGGTCCGCAGGAAAATGCTTGACAGAAAAAAAACAACAAACCCCCCACCCCACAACAGTTTTTTCATAATGCAAAAAAAGCTTTTTTCGTTTACATACCAGGACATTGCAAGCGAACGCGAACTTAAATCTGCTAAAAGAATATACTGGTAACAAAAGCATTTAAATGGCATCACATTTTGTTATATGTCCAGTTTTCCATGCGGCTAAGTAGATACCATTTCGAAACACCGATATTGCTTAAAGAAATTACGTTGTAAATCAGCCAAAAATGCTTGTTGCAGGCTGTGGAATTTGTAAGACCAAACTTCTCTGATGTAGCGCGACTTCTCAGCTGGTAACATGGGCCAAACATCAGTTTAACCATTAGCACCGTGGATTACCATTTGAAAATTTATGCAATTATCATTTAACAAAGCCAAAACAAAAAACCCCTAAACAAAAGAAACAACAAGTCGTCGTGCCCTTAATCAGTAAAGAACCTGAAATCTTTTATTCTATTCAAAATATCTTCACTTTATCATTTCAAAAGACGCTTTTGATGCAATTACATATATTACCATTATACTCATTTTTAAAAATCTAGAACGAGAGAGTTTGTTCTCGACAGAATAAAAAACCTCAGTTAATACATATTTATTTACAAGAGAACTGTTTTTGTACCAGAGAAATATAAACGGTTTTTTTTTTTTTACATTTGTGATACTCTTGTAAACGATGATTAATAACTGTAATTTCTATTTTACTGCTAATGTTGCGTAACGAAATGCTCTATAATTATTAGGGTTGTTGACATATCATTTTGTAACGAGAGAGAGAGAGAGAGAGAGAGAAAGAGAGAGAGAGAGAGATCGTGCGGCAACATTGTACCACACACACACACACACACACACACACACACACACCACAGCACAGCACACAAACGCGCCAGCGACACAGAGTTAATGTCTTCCACAATTTTATTGACTAAATTTAGCAAGTCGAAACGTCCTTCAGATTACTGTTACACACAATAGAGACCACACGACTCAATAACATTACGACACATGGAGAGAAAAAGGTTTGAAAACAAATAAATCAAGAAAAATTACATGCGTTACTTCTTCATCGGCAACTTAAACTGGCATGAAAGATACTCCTCAGGACATACAGCTAGCTACTTGAAGAGGGCAAACATCAACACTGAGACAACGGTCTTATGGCATACCGCTTTCGAAACGGTTCACTTTAGCATTTTCGTCTCGAAAGTTTTTTTCAACCACAAAAAACTAATTCTAAGTCGTGCGCGCGCGCCTGTGTGTGTAATTATCTTTTCATGCGTGAATACCTCACGATACAGGTAATGCGAGTCCCAAATTAATAGGGTCACTGATCGATGGAGGAACATTTTTGTCATGTTTCTTTCTTCGTTGCAGATCCTTAACTTGTAAAGTGTGTGTGTGCGTGCGTGCGTGCGTGCGTGCGTGTGTGTGTGAGTGATCCTGACATTGAACTTCTTCAGACAAAAGCTGTTAAACTTACATATGTAGCTTTGAGGGCGAAATGTAACTGCACAGCAGAAAGGCAATTTATTAACATCAGTGCAGGTTATATTCGTGGTGTAGCATTACTCTCTTTTGTGATGATGATGATGACTTTTCAAGAGGGAAATGATAAATCAGATGTTTTGAAAGTAAGAGTCTCCCATACAATCACATCGTATTCTTGTGCAGTGACATTTCTGGCTGAAATCATGACTTCAGCATCAGCCGTTATTGTAGTGGCTGGTCAGTCTAGTTGTCAACTCTCTCTCTCTCTCTCTCTCTTCTCTCTCTCTTCTCTCTCCATTTCATTCATTTTGTTATAAGCACACATGCTCTACTTCATTTTAGCAAATGCACTCTCTCTCTCTCTCTCTCTCTCTCTCTCTCTCTCTCTCTCTCCTCTCTCTCTCATTGGCGCGCGCAAGTTCGCTCGGTGTAAATGCCGTCCTAAAAACAAACGAGGCATCTACAGGTAAACAGATACAACAATTACAAACACATCGAGTGACACTTAGAAAACCTCCACCCCACCCTCCCCCGTCTCTGTCCCTCCGTCCATCCTCGGCAGCATGACGGCGGTGACATCACGATCACGTGACCCTGCACGTGCCGCAGATTGCTAACTACGGGGTGCGCGCACACTGTCTTAGTCTCATGTTTAGCATTGAACGAAAGAGGTCGGGGCTAAGAGTCTCCATGCGGTGATTGGAACACACCACAGCAGAAGGCCGCGCGGCTGTGAAAGCGCTCCTGACGTCTAGTTACGTTCATTGTGCCTTACATCCCTGCGTCGAGCTTGTTTCTTCCTTGTCATTTGGGCGTGGGTCACTGTTTCAGAAGATAAACATTTTGAAGAGGCGCAACTTAAAATAAATAAATAAATAAAAATACTGAGTATTTCGAAACTGTTGGTTTCCTAGGTAATGTACCATTTTTCCTACCTGAAGATGTTTCTGTCTTGGTAGTTGACTACTTTTTTTCAGCCCCTTTTCATTGTTTCTTACTTTATTATTTTCCTTCCAAAATAATTCATTTTTTTGTTCTCTGGCAGAGTACTGTTTCTCCTTTCAAAATAATTCCATACTATTTCATTCCTAAGAAGATCACTGCTGGCAGTTTACTGTTTGTCCTTTCAAATAATTCCATACTATTTCATTCCTAAGAAAATCACTGCTGGCAGTTTACTGTTTGTCCTTTCAAAATAATTCCATACTATTTCATTCCTAAGAAGATCACTGCTGGCAGTTTACTGTTTGTCCTTTCAAAATAATTCCATACTATTTCATTTCCTAAGAAGATCACTGCTGGCAGTTTACTGTTTGTCCTTTCAAAATAATTCAATAATTAGAAAAAGGGGGTTAGTTACCGCCAATGACACAGATAAACAAAGTGCAGGACAAAACACAATGCATTTCGACCTCTTGGGTCTTCTTCAGGCAAAAACAAATATTTAGGACAGTGAAACGAACGAGAAACCACTCATCTTCTCATATTCGGTGCAAAATCAATGATTTTTGAAAAATTGATTTTGCGCCGACTATGAGATGAGTGGTTTCTCGTTCTTCGTTTTCACTGTGCTAAATGTTATTTGTTTTTGCCTGAAGAAGACCCAAGAGGTTGAAATGCATTGCGTTTGTCCTGTACTTTCTTTGTCTGTGCCTTTGGCGGTAACTAACCACTATTTTTTTTCCTAAATTTTGCTTCATTTTCTGCCCTCAGTCACGCCGTTTTGAAACTAATTCAATACTATTTCATTCCTAAGAGGATCACTGCTTTTCTTTATCTTAATTGTTTACTATGCTTGCTTCCCAAATTCTAATAGTCCACTGCTTTTTTCCCCAAAGTAGTTTTCTTAGTTTTCCTAAGTAGTTCACATCTTTCTCCTATCAGTGTTGTAAACTACGCTTGCATACAACATAGTTTATTACTTTTTCCTCACTTCACTAGTATGGTAGTTTTTCTTACCAAGAAGGTGCTCTCAGTTGTCCGTAAGCAGTTCACTATCTTTTCTATCAAAGCAATTTACTATGCTTCCTTCCGACATATCTCCTGTTAAAGAACTTTACTACACTCATTTCCGACATAGTTTTTTTTTTTTTTTTCAATCGACGTAATTTAGCCATTTTCCCTACTGTAGCAGTTTTACTACGTTTACCTTCTAGATAGTTTTCTAAATTGTCCTGAGTAGTCCACTTTTTTCGCTAAAGAAATTTAAAACGTTTTATTTTATAACAATAAATCTTTGTTTTTGTTAGTAGTTAGTATTTTCCTGCTGAATACTTAACTAGGTTTTCCTGTCTAAGCAGTTTACCTCATGACATCGTCCCAAGTAATAATTTGCTACACTTTCTTGCCTTAGTAGTTTACTACCTTTTCCAGTCTAGTAGTTGGCTACGAATCTGCGTAATGTTGAAGGGGGATAACAGCATGATTGGTGACCAGTAAACCAAAATTACAAACGCACGAAACGGGTTCAAAGTAACGTTTAATTATTAGTTGATTCTCTCCAGAAAACAAAATTTTCGACGAACGTTTTGTTCTACAGATTCAGAAGTCGAAGGCGTACGTGTCCGTTTTACATTGTATTTAAACAAGCGTTACTTTGCGCCGTGTGTGTGCGTGTGCATGTGCGTGTGTGTGTGTGTGTGTTTCGCTTGTATTTGGATTGTTTTCAGAAACACTGAATTCTGTTTCAATCTTCTGACAAACTGACGGGATCCAGACATTAAGCTTCTACTGGCTGCTGGTAGCCTTCCTTCACCATCAAACGGTGCCACACCTATTAAAGCCACCGAAATCACAACTGCACACGATGTACGCCCAGTACACAGTTTGAACTCAAACATCACGCTTTAGTGAAGAAAAACTGAAATGATCGGCCAAAGCCACTTCCCTTTGGAGATGCCTCTCTTGTACGGTAGTGTCCTGCACTTCAAAGTTATTCAAGAAAAAAAAAATCTGGGGTAGTAGTGGCACGGTTTTTCCCCAGTCAGAAGTTGGTGGAGATCTTCATCTGGTAAATACCTTGGTATTTTCCTTTAGTCTAGAGGGACGTTGACAGAATTGGACTCATCAATCACGTAGCTCACTTACTTTTACAGTCCACATTTATATGTAAAAGAGAGACAGGTGAAAACTGAAGACGAAGTTTAAACGAAGTCCAGTCCAGTTCAGCTTCCTTTTGTATAACATCCACTTGTTCTTCGATACGCACAAGATTAATGCTGTCTTAAAGGCAAGACTTCAAAGCGGGAATCTTTCCGAATTATGTCCACCCAATACTCTTGTCCTCGTACAACAAAAATAGCTGCGTCTCCTCAGCATTCTTAACCTGAGTCTCAGGTTAAATTCAAACTTTTCCGACCACCCTTCCACAGTCTGAAAAAATATTTGCTAGTAATTTCCCTTTCTCTGTCGCGCTGTCTGACTCTTGCCTTTTTAAAATTTTATTTCTTTATCTTTCATTAGAGTTGCCCACTGTATTTCTGCCTCTTTAAGTCATTCACATGTGTTTGTTACTTTAAAGTCTTTACGCTGCCTTCTGTCATAATTCATAGTATGCCAGTTTTACCGTTATAATCTGACGACCTTGTTGACAGACTGTAAACTGTACAGTGTGAACTCTAACTGCCCATTCTGCAGAGTCTAATACATATACATTTACAGAATGGTACCACTGTTTTTCATTATAAATAAAAATGTATCGCGAAAGTGAAAAAAAAAAATCGAGATGAATAGTGGTTGCATACTAACTTCATCTGCTTTCCCTTCTCGGAGGAAAACAGCCATTATCCCACGGGAAAACAATGTTATGCTGAGGATGACTACCGTTTCCATTTACGATAATAAATATTTTCCCAAAGGATCACGCCTGTTTTATCGAGGGAAACAAATTATCATCGGTGTTATCCATTGGAATGACGTTTTTCCCATTTTGCGGGAAAATAGAATTTATCCTGAAAAAAAAAAACCCGGTGGAAATAGGTAAAATAGATAAGATGCTAGGGACCACAACAGTTTTCTCTATTCAAGCCGGCAGTCCGTTCAGTTACACCAGTGATGCCCGTATGCAAGCGCTCGTCAGAATAAATAGCGATCGAGAGTGATTTTCCTGTTAACGCCCGTTTTGCTCGAGATAAAACCATTTTCCTCGGGAAACAAGCTTGATGGCCATGTGACCAGAGAAAGAGGGAAAATCAACTGTGATCCTGAGCAGGGAAAAGCAGGCATTATCCTGAGGAATAAGGGGAACATTGTCATGATTCCAAGAAAGATATGTGTAATTCTCTGGAAAAGAGCGACGGTACCTTTGCTGCGTTTTACTCGTTTCCTATTTTCGCTGCTTTCCTCTAGGGTAAAAGCTGTTTTCTGACGAAAACGACTATTATCGCATTTTTGACGCTGTCGTGCCCCCCGTAAGGAAAGCTGGCGCCCTCAGCACGATCTAGTGTCATCTACCTTCACGATGTCAAGAGTTCCGTTGTTACGTTGTGCATTGTCGTACGTAGTTACATACGCTCTATGCCTTTTGGGTTTTATGTCCATGACGGCGTTTGTCTCGGGAAAAGCCGAACAGGAGTGTAGGCAAAAGAAGGGGAGGGGGGGGGGGGGGGGGGGGGGGGGGGGGGGGGGGGGGGACTATCTAACACTACATGACTACCACCAGGACGGTAACATATTAAGATAGCAATGACTGCAAACTCTGTGCTCCACTGCTGAATGACTGGGAACCGCTGTGGACCATTAATGACAGAACAGAAAAGGAGAGAAAGTATGGTTACCGAAAGCCCTCTAATTCGCACATGCAGCTTCGGGTGCAGAGGAATTACTATACAGCTCTTTATAGATTCCTCAGTACTTTTTTTTCGTTTCTAGCAGTACACACGTAGCCCGTTTTCATGCAGACATGGTTTATCCGATACATCTGGTTTGTTCGTTTCCTTCTTGACTTTATTTTCAGACATGCCGTATAATCTTTTAATCTTCTTGACAACT
>CM031620.1:35319540-35364540 GCA_018398815.1 Conus ventricosus
ACGGCTCTGTCTTCACGTGACAGCAGGTAGAACCACACGTGATGTTTCATTAACGCCGGCAACTCAATTCACACGATTATAGTCAAATTAACACCTGTCAAAATATTCACCTTTTTTTTTTCTTTTTTAACTATTTGATTTAAGCTAACGCCAGTACAAGCGCAGCTTTTCAACTGCCCGGGGACCAGCTGAACACGTGGTGCTCTAGCGTGAGCGGAAGTCATGACCAAGAGTTCAAACTTCATCTGCGAACTGATTTCGACAAACAAGTGAAGTTTGTGATGATAACAAAAAATGTTAGCCCGTGAATTTCTCACATTGCATAGCACCGTTATCGTTACAGTGTGTGTGTGTGTGTGTGTGTGAGCGCATGCGAGTGCGTGCATATCTTTATGCCTCACGAACGTGGTTTTTTTTTTTTGGGACTGATTTAATTTTGAGTCTGTTCACAACGATGGTGATATTAGACGAACGTGTGTGTGTGTGTGGTGTCCAGCGTATATTTTAGATATTGATTTGTTAAAACTTGTAAAGCCTACATTGTTAGGATGGTCGATGTAGAAATTGCCATATGGTCGATGTAGAAATTGCCATCATTCTTCTTCTTCTTCTTCTTGTTACCACTACTACTATCACTACTACTACTATTACTACTGTTACTACTACTACTACTACTACTACTAGTACTACTACTGTTATTATTGTTATTATGGTTATTGTTATTATTATTATTATTATCATCGTTGTTGTTGTTATTGTTATTACTATTTTTGTTGTGGTGGTGATGCTGGTTGTGGTTGTTACTGTTATTATCGTTATCAATATCGTTGTTATTATCATTATCGTTATCATTATCATTATCATTTTCATCATCATCACAACAAATACAATGGAATGCATTTGACTTGTCCACTAGGTGAACATGGAAATGAAGATGACCCGCATTTCATGCTGCTGCACTAATAGCGCGTAACATTCCAGAAAATTAGATCCCAGTCACTTTCGGTTAAGTTGCCTTCCTCAAGACATCTCAAAATGAACGTATTAATAAAATTTTGTCCTTTTTTTTAAGTCAAAAGGAATTTCTGTTTTGAACTGCGACAGAAAAGTCCTTACAGTCTTTCTAGTCATATGCAAAACTCAAACACTGGTGTTAAGTGATCCATTACCCCTTCATAAGGTTTGATAGCCTGTATATAAATAAACCATCTTCTCTCTCTCTCTCTCTCTCTCTCTCTCTCTCTCATATTGTTTCCGCTCCTTCTTTTCCCACGCATGAGTTCGATCAAAGTGACAGGTGCGAGAACACTAACGCATTTCCAAATTCAAAACTGGCATGAAATACGACAAACGATGCATCCCAGAGCCGAACCTGGAACCCGATGCCCCTCTCAGGTACACTGGAAAAGAACGCGGACAACCATCCACGGGCAAACCGACCAGACTCACCCCCACAAGTCCCTGGCTTGCCCATAACACAGAGAGAAGGGAGATTTTACCCGTAACACAGAGAGACGGGAGATTTACCCTAACACAGAGAGACGGGAGGTTTACCCGTAACACAGAGAGAAGGGAGGTTTACCCGTAACACAGAGAGAAGGGAGGTTTACCCGTAACACAGAAAGAAGGGAGGTTTACCCGTAACACAGAAAGAGGGAGATTTACCTGTAACACAGAAAGAAGGAAGTGAGATTTGCCCTTTACACAGATAGAAGGGAAGATTTGTCCATCACACAGATAGGGAAGATTTGTCCATCACACAGATAGAGGGAAGATTTGTCCATCACACAGATAGAAAGAAAATTTGCCCATCACACAGATAGAGGGAAGATTTGTCCATCACACAGATAGAGGGAAGATTTGCCCATCACACAGATAGAGGGAAGATTTGTCCATCACACAAATAGAGGGAAGATTTGTCCATCACACAGATAGAGGGAAGATTTGCCCATCACACAGATAGAAAGAAAATTTGCCCATCATACAGATAGGGGGGAGATTTGCTCATCACGCAGACAGAAGAGCGATTTGGCCAGATTGTGCCAGAAATGAAAGATGGCATCAGCCAGAACTCGGCAAGTACACACAAGAAAGTAAGTCTGACAAGACTATGGAGAAATGAACTATCACTGCCCACGTCTACAGACAGAACAAAACTCTGACCAGACTGCACGCCGCCTCTTCCAGGACTACCCATGTACACAGCCAGAAGGAGGAAGGTCGGAACAAACTCCACACTACACCCCCAGACAGAGAGGGGTCGACAGAGAGAGACGATCAGATCACTAACGCCGTATTACCACTTGTAACTGCAGATAAGAAACTGCAGATAAGAAGTCACATCATTTTCGCACAGTGTCGCTTTTTGTAAGCAAGTCACGATCAAAGAGAACAAGTTCACTTTCTTCAAGGGCCGCTATTGTGTTCCCTTCTGTTCATGGACATTATGGTTATGTGTAAGGTTAAAGAGAAAAAGTCTGGACACTGGATGAAAGGCCATTGTACGGACAGCTCTTCAATCAGAGAACTTCAGAAAAAAAAGAAAGAAAGAAATCAGAGAACGAACACACACACACACGCACGCACGCACTCACGCACGCACGCACGCACGCACGCACGCACGCACGCACACACACAACACACACACACACACACACACACACACACACACACACACACTGCCCTAGTGATAATTGCCAGCCTACATATAGTACACGGAATGATATTTATGCTATTGTGATGGGCATAGTGAGTGTCACTATTAATGTACCATTGGAGACGAGTCAATATTATGTCCCAGACAATGTGACTGAAAAAAGTTTTTTTTTAGGACTTTAAGAACAGAGAACTTTAAGAACACATTTTTTTACTGGCTGCTTCAACAATATCCGCCTTCTGAAAAGCTGTAATAAGGTCTTTTATTTTCTGGAAATTCTTGTAAAGTTTCCACTTATAGAGCATATACATATCGTGTCAGCCATGAGCATAGTTGAGAAAGATGGCAAGCTAAAATAGACTTAAGTTATTAGCTTTGTGAACATCACTGAACAGTACGGAATACCAGACTATTTGAAAACATGCGGTAAAATAAAATGCTATACTTATTAATCTGAAATCAAAGTTACTCTGTTCCACTTCAGCATGGACTCTGAACAGATGTTTAGAAGGTATCTTTCGCTTTAAAGGCGGAAAACAGAACTACGGTTCCAACAGAATGAAATCATCTATCAGACATTCCTTCTTCCATACTTAGTCTGATGCAGGTGTTTCACATCAATGGTGCCTTACATACCTTTCAGTCTTTCCTTTGGTCAGACAAGGACAGGTAAGCAGCACTTCTATGGCTAAATATGCTCATTACCCTCAGTTACCATTTTCATTATTTAAAGGAGAAACTATCCCGATTTATCACGTTTGCTCAGATGAAGATGTTGTTGCTTTGATGTAATATATAGGTCATGCGTGAGTTGACCATCCGGTAGAATCGATCGACTCTCTTGCGCGTTTATTCGATTTTCTGATTGCATAAACATGAAAGGATTTCTGCGCACTTTGTCGATGGAATGGTAAGGGCCTATCACTTTATGACAGCCCATGCTGATCAAAACCGTGAAATAATAATGCCATTCTGATCATACCCGTGAAAAACATTATGTCCATTCTGATCACAGCTAATAACCTAACACCCATTCTGACTACAGCAGTGAAAAAAAAAAAGCCCATTCTGATGGTGACAGTGAAAACACTGACCATTTTGATCATAACAGTGAAACAAAATGATACCTTTCTGATGACAGCAATGAACAACTTTTCTTTGCTCTTTCTGATCGTAACAGTGGGAAAAAAAAAAGCCCTGTCCTTTGAGATCGTAACAGTCAAAGAAGAAGAAAAACACACCCGAAGGTGTGAGTAGGACCAAGAGAAGTGCTGTATTCAACTGCCGAATCAACCAGCTGGGAGCAATCCTTCACAACCTTTGGAAGCCTGCGCTGTGTTCACACAGGATGTAGGCATACACAGTGACATTGTCATGTCCTTTGAGATCATAGCAGTGAAAAAAATAATGCCCACTCTGATCAAAACAGTCAAAAAAGAATGGCCATTCTGATCATCAGGGTAAAAAAAGAATGGCCATTCCGATCATAATGGTAAAAAAGAATGGCCATTCTGATCATAATGGTAAAAAAGAATGCCCATTCTGATCATAATGGTAAAAAAGAATGCCCATTCCGATCATAATGATAAAAAGAATGCCCATTCTGATCATAATGGTAAAAAAGAATGCCCATTCTGATCATAATGGTAAAAAAGAATGCCTATTCTGATTATAACGCTGAAAAAGAATGACCATTCTGATCATCACGGTAAAAAAAAAAGAATGCCCATTTTGATCATAATGGTAAAAAAGAATGCCCATTCTGATCGTAATGGTAAAAAAGAATGCCCATTCTGATCATAATGGTAAAAAAGAATGCCCATTCTGATCATAATGGTAAAAAAAGAATGCCCATTCTGATCGTAATGGTAAAAAAGAATGCCATTCTGATCATAATGGTAAAAAAGAATGCCCATTTTGATCATAATGGTAAAAAGAATGCCCATTCTGATCATAATGGTAAAAAAGAATGCCTATTCTGATTATAACGCTGATAAAGAATGACCATTCTGATCGCAACGGTAAAAAATGAATGCCCATTCTGATCATAATGGTAAAAAAAGAATGGCCATTCTGATCATAATGGTAAAAAAGAATGCCAATTCTGATCATAACGGTAAAAAAAAAGAATGGCCATTCTGATCATAATGGTAAAAAGGAATGCCCATTCTGATCGTAACGGTAAAAAGAATGGTCATTCTGATCATAATGGTAAAAACGAATGCAATTCTGATCATAACGGTAAAAAAGAATGGCAATTCTGATCATAACGGTAAAAAAGAATGCCCATTCTGATCGTAACGGTAAAAAAGAATGCCCATGCTGATCATAATGCTAAAAAAGAATGCCAATTCTGATCATAACGGTAAAAAAAGAATGACCATTCTGATCGTAACGGTAAAAAAAAAATGCCCATTCTGATCATAATGGTAAAAAAGAATGCCTATTCTGATTATAACGCTGAAAAAGAATGACCATTCTGATCATAACGGTTTAAAAAAAAAAAAAAAAAGCCCATTCTGATCACAACGGTTAAAAAAAAAAGACAATTCTGATTATAACGGTTAAAAAAAATCCCCAGTTGATCATACCGGGAAAAAAAAAAAAGCCCATCCTGATCATACCGGTAAAAAAAAAAAGCCCATCCTGATCATAACGGTTAAAAAAAAAAGCCCATTCTGATCATAACGGTTAAACAAAAGCCCATTCTGATCATAACGGTTAAACAAAAGCCCATTCTGATCATAACGGTTAAACAAAAGCCCATTCTGATCATAACGGTAAAAAAAAGCCCATTCTGATCATAACGGTAAAAAAAAAGCCCATTCTGATCATAACGGTAAAAACGAATGCCCATTCTGATCATAACGGTAAAAAAGAATGCCCATTCTGATCGTAACGGTTAAAAACAATGCCCACTCTGATCATAGCGGTAAAAAGGAATGCCCATTCTGGCCATACCAGTCGAAAAAGAATGCCCATTCTGATCATAACGGTAAAAAAGAATGCCCATTCTGATCATAATGGTAAAAACAATGCCCACTCTGATCATAGCGGTAAAATGGAATGCCCATTCTGACCATACTAGTCGAAAAAGAATGCCCATTCTGATCATAACGGTAAAAAAAAATGCCCATTCTGATCATAATGGTAAAAACAATGCCCACTCTGATCATAACGGTAAAAAAGAATGCCCATTCTGATCATAACGGTAAAAAAAAAGAATGCCCAATCTGATCATAACGGTAAAAAGAATGCCCATTCTGATCATAACGGTAAAACAAATGCCCAATCTGATCATAACGGAAAAAGAATGCCCATTCTGATCATAACGGTAAAAAAGAATGCCTATTCTGGTCATAACAGTAAAACAAATGCCCAATCTGATCATAACGGAAAAAAGAATGCCCATTCTGATCATAACGGTAAAAAAGAATGCCCAATCTGAGCATAACGGTAAAAAAGAATGCCCATTCTGATCATAACGGTAAAAAAGAATGCCCATTCTGATCATAACGGTAAAAAAGAATGCCCATTCTGATCATAACGGTAAAACAAATGCCCAATCTGATCATAACGGAAAAAAGAATGCCCATTCTGATCATAACGGTAAAAAAGAATGCCTATCTGGTCATAACAGTAAAACAAATGCCTAATCTGATCATAACGGAAAAAAAGAATGCCCATTCTGATCATAACGGTAAAAAAAAAATGCCCAATCTGATCATAACGGTAAAAAAACAATGCCCATTCCGATTATGACAGTGAAGAAAAAAAACGTAACACCCATTCAGATGATAGAAATGAAAAACAAATGATACCGATTCTAATCATAAACATGAAAAATGTGTCCCTCAAGCAACTCATGGCGTTGTTTGTCGGGTCACCAAAGCCGAGGGCATTTTCGTCAGCGTGGCATGTGCTGGGTCTCAAAGCCCCCCCCCCCCCCCCCCCCCCCCCCCCCCGTTCCCCACTCCCCCCCACCCCTCCCCCTGCCCCTGCCCCAGGCTCTTTTTTTTTTTACCTTGCGGGCTTAAAACTGTGAACACAAATCCAACATGCATACAGCGTTCCCAAACGCAGAACATTTTTCTGTATGTTGTATTTTACACTTTAACGTTTCAGTTACATGATTCACTCTTTGTTCTTTTAAAGGAAGATTTATATCTTTCATTATAATGAGGAAGCATCCACGCTTGTTTTCTAAATGAAGCTGGTTCGTGCGTTTGACATCTATTTCTTATGTAGGTGTTCTAAACGCATCGTGGTTAAACAATGTGCTCTTCCCATAGAAAACACAGTGCAGAGGCGGATGGAAAACGCCCAATCTGCACACGGTAATCTCCCTCTAAAGTGAAAAAGGTAGCATCTAGAGCTTCGGACGTTTTTCGCTCCGTCATTTTGTCATTGTTGCTTCGCATAGACTTCGAATATAAAGCGCGTTTGGAAAGTGACCCTATAAACAACCCTGTAGGCTGCGCGACAGCCTGTCACACTGCTTTTGAGAGATCTTGCCCACAGGCATACAGACAGAAAGACTCCAGTTTGCTTGTGTGTGTGCGTGTGTGTGTGTGTGTGTGTGTGTGTGTGTGTGTGTGTGTGTGTGTGTGGTGTATGTGCGTGCATGCGTGCGTGCGTGCGTATGTGCGCGCGCGCGCTTGTGTGTGTGTGTGTGTGTGTGTGTGTGTGTGTGTGTGTGTGTGTGTGTGTGTGTGTGTGCGTGCGTGCGTGCGTGCGTTCGTGCGGCGCGCGCGCGCGCGCGCGCGCAATGTTTCGTGCCCATTCAGGAGCATAATATCCAGGCTCCTCACCCCGACTGCTGCTTGCTCAGCCACATCCAGGCCGTTCTACTGCAGCTCCACCGCCAGCAGACCACGGAGAGCTTTACTGTCTTGCCGCCAGACGGCCACTCTCGGGGGAAGACTGCGCACAGCTGATGAACCATTTGAGTGGTGTCGAGTCGTTTCCACGGTCTGTTACAAAGTCATTCAGTTGACTGTTTTGCTGTCACCACAGCGGTGTTCAGTAGTGTCTATGTTTGTTTGTTGCTTAGTCGTTTCAGTGATGTTTAGTAGTACCTATTGTCTATCACCAAGCCGCTTACGTGGTGTTTAGTACTGTCTAGAGTCTATTCAGTGGGGGTTTTTCCTAGTGTATACTATCTTCAGTGGGGGGTTTTCCTAGTGTATACTATCTCCTGATGAGTCGCTTTAGTGGTGTTTGTAAGTGTTTACAGTCTGTTGATCAGACACTTTAGTGGTGTTTGTAAGTGTTTACAGTCTGTTGATGGTCACTTTAGTGGTGTTTAATAGTCTCTACTGTCTGTTGATGAGTCATTTTAGTGGTGTTTATTAGTCTTTACAGTCTGTTGATGGTCACTTTAGTGGTGTTTATTTGTCTCTACAGTCTGTTGATGGTCACTTTAGTGGTGAAAGTCTCTACAGTCTGTTGATGGTCACTTTAGTGGTGTTTATTTGTCTCTACAGTCTGTTGATGGTCACTTTAGTGGTGAAAGTCTCTACAGTCTGTTGATGGTCACTTTAGTGGTGTAAGTCTCTACAGTCTGTTGATGGTCACTTTAGTGGTGTAAGTCTCTACAGTCTGTTGATGGTCACTTTAGTGGTGAAAGTCTCTACAGTCTGTTGATGGTCACTTTAGTGGTGAAAGTCTCTACAGTCTGTTGATGGTCACATTAGTGGTGTAAGTCTCTACAGTCTGTTGATGGTCACTTTAGTGGTGAAAGTCTCTACAGTCTGTTGATGGTCACTTTAGTGGTGAAAGTCTCTACAGTCTGTTGATGGTCACTTTAGTGGTGTCACTTTAGTGGTGTTTATTTCTCTCTACTGTCTTTTGATGGTCACTTTAGTGGTGAAAGTCTCTACAGTCTGTTGATGGTCACTTTAGTGGTGTCACTTTAGTGGTGTTTATTTCTCTCTACTGCCTGTGGATGGTCACTTTAGTGGTGTTTATTTGTCTCTACTGTCTTTTGATGGTCACTTTAGTGGTGTTCATTTGTCTTTACAGTCTGTTGATGGTCACTTTAGTGGTGAAAGTCTCTACAGTCTGTTGATGGTCACTTTAGTGGTGAAAGTCTCTACAGTCTGCTGATGTGTCACTTTAGTGGTGAAAGTCTCTACAGTCTGTTGATGTGTCACTTTAGTGGTGTTCATTTGTCTTTACTGTCTGTTGATGGTCACTTTAGTGGTGAAAGTCTCTACAGTCTGTTGATGGTCACTTTAGTGTGAAAGTCTCTACAGTCTGTTGATGTGTCACTTTAGTGGTGTTTATTAGACTTTACAGTCTGTTGATGTGTCACTTTAGTGGTGTTTATTAGACTTTACAGTCTGTTGATGTGTCACTTTAGTGGTGTGTTTTTTTTGTCTTTACAGTCTGTTGATGGTCACTTTAGTGGTGTTTATTAGACTTTACAGTCTGTTGATGTGTCACTTTAGTGGTGTTTATTAGTCTCTACTGTCTGTTGATGTGTCACTTTAGTGGTGTTTATTTGTCTCTACTGTCTGTTGATGGTCATTTTAGTGATGTTTATTAGACTTTACTGTCTGTTGATGTGTCACTTTAGTGGTGTTTTATTAGTCTCTACAGTCTGTTGATGTGTCACTGTCTGTTGATGTCACTTTAATGGTGTTTATTAGTCTCTACAGTCTGTTGATGTGTCACTTTAGTGGTGTTTATTAGTCTCTACAGTCTGTTGATGCTCACTTTAGTGGCGTTTATTAGTCTCCACTGTCTGTTGATGTGTCACTGTCTGTTGATGTGTCACTGTCTGTTGATGTCACTGTCTGTTGACGTGTCACTGCTGATGTGTCGCCGTCTGTTGATGTGTCACTGTCTGTTGATGTGTCACTGTCTGTTGATGTGTCACTGCCTGTTGATGTGTGTCGCACAATTTGTGGGGATGCGTGGCGATGGTGGTGTGATGTGGTGTACACCCACAAACGTTCTCCTCTCAGCTTGGAGACACCCACAAGCAATGGATAAAATGTTAAAATAAATTTATTGATGTGAAATTAAGGACGTGGATGAGTGATATGTTTGTGATATGATTATGACATGATTATGATGATGGGGATGAATATGCAAACGAATACAAGTTGTTACAATACAAAACGAGACAATAAATAAATATAACTACTTTCATTCATTCTTTCTCTCGCGCGTTCACTCACCACGTACAAGGCTTTGAGAGTCTAAATGCGTGTGTGTTGTCGTAGTGGAGGTGTAAAAAAAAAAATAAAGTTCACTTAACTGTCGACTCGTCGAGTACCGTTGCTACGACGCTTCAAAACTAATGACGATAGCAGCCTTCCGTTTCAAGCCTGTCTCCTCTTGTGGCTTCTTGACGTACAGTTCGCAGATGTCTTTTCGATGTAAACAATAAAATAGTCACTGTTGTTTACATCAACGCACCTTCGTTCAATATCACTACTATTTACACCAGCACACCGTCCGAAAAAAACAGCTGATCGCATCGACGCACTGTCCATGTATATCACAGTTTCGTAAACGAACGTGAAAAATTAAAAATAACTACTCGCTTGTGGCGACTTGTTCCATATAGAAAGTTCCTGCTGCTTGGATAAATAATAATTAAGGTTTTCCAACAGGTCGCACCGTCCTTAATACAACAATCCACGCTGAGAGTGATGTCCAGTTAAGACGAGACGAAATGACGACGTTAGTTCAACGATGTAGATGAAGATACGTTCCTGTAGTTCCAGGCCAAAAAGAATACCCAGAGAAGAAGGAATAAAAGCCAAGCCTTCTTAGCAGAAACGATGTAAATGAAGATACGTTCATGTAGTTCCAGGCCAAAGGAAGACCCAGAGAAGCGAGAATAAAGCCGGGCCTGCACACACCCAATTTTACACCCCTTTTGAGTTACCATGAAAAATCATATATGAACAGATCTGTATCCACACCCACACGCATTTTACAATAACAATACAGCCCTACTGTGGCTTCTCCGTCGCTCTCTCTAGCTCCTAAAAGAGAAATGGAAAAATAATATGAACCGATGAGGACGAACGGCAGGCCTAGGCAGGCAGTCTCTTCGCCTTTCTAACCCTAAAAGCCTGCAAACAACAACCAAACAAATGTAAACGACCCTCGGTCATGTCCACGTCAACCTGCACATCAACTACCTGGTTAATTAAACTCTAAAACTGCTATTTACCTCAGACGGCTCAATACAGGCGTCCACAGTCTACGATAGTCGAAGTCCCTGTGATTCTCCAACCGACAACTGTATAACCTGGTTACTTGTACACAAGTTGGCATTGTCCCATGGAGAAGCAGGTTTCTATCTTCTGCTCAAGATTCCCAGGCGACGCCAACCCAACATGCTAATGGCGGTGACGTAATCGCGCTTGCAATTGGAACATGACGTCAAAGTCAAATGGCGACATCACAGATATTCTAAAATTACGTGAAGCGAATCGATACGTTCTTAGCAGAAACTACTTATTGCCGTATGAACGCGACAATGTGTCCACTGTTGATGTGTCACTGTCTGTTGATGTGTCCACTGTCTGTTGATGTGTCACTGTCTGTTGATGTGTCACTGTCTGTTGATGTGTCACTGTTGATGTGTCACTGTCTGTTGATGTGTCACTGTCTGTTGATGTGTCACTGTTGATGTGTCACTGTCTGTTGATGTGTCACTGACTGTTGATGTGTCACTGTCTGTTGATGTGTCACTGTCTGTTGATGTGTCACTGTTGTGTTGTTCAATCACTTCCTGTTGTCTGCTGATGAATCACTGTAGTGATGTTCAGTAGCATGTTTTTCACTTCAGTAGTGGGTTTTTTTTTCATTCTTTGTCGCGGAGTCACTCCATTAGTGTTCAGTAGCGTCTGTTTGTTGTTGCCAAGTCACGCCATCTGTGTTTGGTTGTGACTGCTGTCCGTTGCAGAGTCACTTCGGCTCTATGCAAATAAGAGTATCGTGTGCATATATGAACTACTGCCCCCCCCCCCCCCCCCCCCCAACTCCCCCTCCCCTCTTTTTTTTAACCTCACATCCCCATACTCCCACAGCCATCAAAGGGTCTGTGACTCTTGACCAATCAGAAAGCTACACGTATCCAGGAACGAAGACTTCAGTATAATTTACTGTGAAGGCATTGGCTTCCATCCTGAAACAAGGACATGCACGTAACTCCACGCTATCACCGTTTCACGGCGCCCCCTTCACAGACAGAGAGGAGGCACACAGAGCAAAGAAACGCCTCTCCTAGATAGGCCTACAGGTAATGGGACAAAAGTCTGTCCCCTCTAACGGCGGACAGATTTGAAGTGGTTGTGATTGTCTAGCCAATATTTCAGGGTTGGTGACATGTTTGTGTACCGAAAACCACTGACGTCATTATCACAAGGGTACTCTTTTGTGTGAAGTAAAGAAAATCGTTAAAACTGTCGTTTGGTGCTTGCGGTTTGCTGTTAGATCTGGCATGGCATCGGCAAAACAAACAGCTCACAGACGAGACGAAAAACTACATTGTGTCGTTGATAGATCAGGGGCTTTGGGTGTTCGAGGTGGCAAATGGGTTGAACTTGAACAGGTCAACCGTCGGGAAAGTTTACAAGCGCTATTGTAACAGAAACACAGTAGAAAACAAACCTAGGAGTGGTAGGCCCAAATGAGAGCGTTCACAAACAGGTGTGTGTCTACACTGTCAAGGATCGTAAAACGGGACAGATCTGCCACAGTTTTCTGAAATTTTAGCCGAATTCCATGCATCCCCTCCGTTGAAGTCAGCCAAAAGACGATCAAGCGAAATATGTATGGACTTGGCTGTTCAAAGCATCCCCAAGTGAAGAACCTAGTCATCAAGGAAGTGAACAGAAAGAAGCGGCTACAGTAGGCCTACTCTTGGAGTAAACTTCACTGGACTGTGAACGATCAGCGGAAAAATGTTATTTTCAGTGATGAAATGACAATTGTGATCAAACCCAATGGACGTGTAAAACTATGGAGTAAAACAATGCATTCGACTGCGAATCACCCCTCGCGGCTTCTCACTTTCTCACACCCCATCCGATCTTCACAATACTGCTCTTACCACTACCACTACAAGAATTCTATTCCAAGCCAGCCGCAGACTCATGTTGGCACATATCAAAACACTCAATTCATCCCTGGAACTCTCTCCCGTCTTCTTCAACATTTCAAACAACAAACCACAATCATCATGCCCATAGCCACTGCTTCAAGACTCAGACAGCTCATCCATACACACAACCAGCTCTTCACAATCACTGCTACCAGATTAAGCAAGAACAAGTTATCAAAATTACAAAACAAACACAAGGCAAACCCAGACCAGTTGAATCCCCCTACACACAACACTGCCCCCTCTATCACCCATGAGCAACACCGCCACCTTGTTCGCTGCATTCCTGATAATCTGACTCTCACAATGACGAAAGATCAGTCGTGCAAAAGGTCTGAAATTATTCCCATTCAGCCCGCCACCAATAAATACCAAAACCACGTTGATGTTGAAAGATTCTTTAGAAAATTAAGATGGATGGCTGCACTTGACGGTGTGCCTAAGCCCCTCTACCAGAGAGCTCAGACATTTTTACCCACCTTTTTCGAACTCCAGCGCTTCGCCAGCCACCTCTTGACAAATCCACTGAAGTTGAACTCTACATCAAAAAAGTGTAGAAAAGAAATCTCTCAAGTGAAATCCAAACCTGTCCGCAATTCCAACCTCTCACGGGATGAACAAAAACCCCTTGAATCACTGAGACAAAGACAAGACATTGTCATCAAACCAGCAGACATGGGTGGTGCAGTGGTGGTCTGGGACAAACATCTGTACATAAAAGAAGCACACAGACAACTGTCAGACACAAATTTCTATACACCACTCACAGCATCAACCCTCCCCCAACACCAGAAACTCATCTTAACCACAGTTAAACAAGAAATCAAACATAACAACTTACCGAAAACAGCCAAACTCCTCATAATGACAGACACCAAACAACCCACCTTCTACCTGCTCCCTAAAATACACAAAACCAATACACCCGGCAGACCCATTGTATCTGCATGCAGCTGCCCTACAGAACACATTTCGCAGTACTTAGACTCTCTCCTCCAACCCTAGTACAAGGCCTCCCCACATACCTCAAAGACACTACACACACACTTAACATGATTAATTCATACAACACAGATCCCACTTTCCAACCCAGCCTCCTCTTTACACTTGACGTCGTCTCTCTCTACACTTCCATCCCTCATGCTGATGGACTGAAGGCCCTCGCATTCTTTCTTAACAAACGGCCCCTTAACCAACAACACCCTCCCACAGCTACACTGGTCAGACTTGCAGAATTAGTACTCACCCTCAATACTTTGAATTTAACAATCACACATTCTCAAAAATCAGTGGTGTTGCTATGGGAACCAAGATGGGACCATCCTATGCCTGCCTCTTCATGGGACACCTAGAACACCGCTTACTAAGCTCTTACACAGGCCCTACACCAGAGCTCTACAAAAGATACATAGATGATGGATTGGGAGCCACATCCATGCCAGAACATGACCTCCAGAATTTCCTCAACTTTGCACAGACCTTCCATCCATCCATCCAGCTGACCTACACCATTTCACAGTCAGTTAATTTCCTGACATCACTATCTCCCTCAAGATGGACTGCTTCAAACCTCAGTCTTCTACAAACCTACTGATGCACACTCATACCTGGACTACACATCTTCCACCACCAGTCCACTAAAAATAGCATTCCTTATTCTGAATTCCTTCGCCTACGCAGACTCTGCTCTAGCGAAGAAGATTTCACTATACAAGCAGCCAAAATGTCTGATTTTTTCACCAACTGTGGATACCCTAGTGCCGTCATCAATGATGCTCTCAGCCGCACTGCAGCTAAATCCAGAACATCTACTCTGGAAACTAAACCTCCCAAAGAGACAGACAGACCCACTGCCTGCCTTCTCTTCCATCCTCAAAATCTGCCCCTCTGCAGGATCCTGAAGTCTAACTGGCACATGGTAGAAAATCATAAACCTGCCTTTGAGACGAAACCAATGATCACTTTCAAACGTGACAAAAACCTCAACGACCTACTGGTGCGCTCTAAGCTGAACAAAATCTTCACACCTAAGCCACCAGTAGTTTCCCCTGCTCAAAACCCAAACTGCAAAATCTGCTCTCTCACCAAACCCGACACCATCCTACATGGCCCCACAGGCTCTTTCACTATTAAACGAACTTTCTCCTGCCAGAGCCACAACATTGTGTATGCCATCCACTGTCAGCTGTGCGGTAAGATCTATGTAGGTGAGACATCTCGCACACTTGAGACGCGCATCTCTGAAACCTGGCCGACATCCGCCACCATCGGCCCAACCAGTCGCTCTACACTTCAACCATGCCCAACACAACATCAACCACGTCAAAGTCTTGGCACTTTGGCAATCTAAGAGTGACAACTTTGAACGCCTTATGCAGGAATCTCATCTCATTGCCAAACTGGGCACCGTGCACCCTCATGGCATCAACGTCCAAAAGTAGTATGTGCCATTCCATCTCTGCAGCTCCAGCCTGAAATATCCTCCACCTACGCACACCCTACCTCTGTTTACCTCAGACATAGGTTGCAGCTATCTTCCCCTTCCCTTTTCCTACACTCTCTGAGTCTCTCCATTTGCTATATCAATCGACTTACCCCCACCCCCCCTGCCCTAGTAATGATGTGTGTAGGGATGTTGGTGGTATGGCGGTTTTTTGGGGTGGAGGTGGGTAACCAATGAATAAGGCTGATATTACAAGTGGAACAACATACACACACACACACACACACACACACACACACACACACTCACACACACACACATACACACACACATAATGAATAGAATGCTAGCTCCTTTATCGTTGGTCGTGAAAAAATAGGGGGGGGGGGGGGGGGTTATATATATTATATATATATATATATATATATAATTATTTATAATATCAATCTCAGCCCACAATATCCTCCCACTACACACACACATACTACCTTATCTCCCACTATTCACCTCACACATAACTTACAGCTATCTTATTTATGCATTTATTATGATTAATTTTTTATTTTATTTATTTTTTTTAATTTATTTTATTATTATCATTATTATTTTTAATGTTTCATTTATTTATTGATTTGATATATTATAAAAATGTATTTTCTAAATATATTTCTGTATCATGCTTCGTTACCTTAACCTTCACTATCATTGTTTTAGCAATATCATTCAGTAATACTATTGCTAGTATTGATACTACCCCTAGCATTGACATCACCATCCCTCTGGGACTGTTGCCACGGCAACCCTGCTGCTTAAGAATCCTCTAACCCTTTCTCCCCATACACATACTTATTGACACCAAGATTGATCTTGTCCTCCCCCCCCCCCCCCCCCCCCCCCCCCCCCCCCCCCCCCCCCCCCCCCCCCCCCCCCCCAATATTTTGACCATTAATAGTCAATATTTGGGCCATTAATGTATACCTATCAGTAATATTATTATCATCATTACGACTTTGACTCGCTCACTATTTCCCTTCCAACAGCCTCGTTCTCATTCAACGCCTTCTTCCTGCGCTGAACCCTGAGCGATCTGAAGCGACCCAAAGCTAAGTGAATTTTCGTTGTTTTATTCGTTTATTTATCAATCAGACGAAGACCTAAAGGTCGAAACGCGTCGTGTTTTGTCTTGTAACTCGTTTGTCCACGTTCTCTGGGCGGTTCGCTAACATTTATTTAAGTTTTATGGAGGAAAGTCGAAGAGAAGTGGTCAGTGCTTTCTCTGTGCAGCGTCCATCTTGGCCCGAAGACTACATTGAAACTGGTGATGTGGGGATGCATTTCGTATGACAGAGTTGGACCATTGGTGTTCGTGGAAGGCAGTATGAACAGTCAGAAGTACACTGATGTGCTGGAAAAACAACTTTCTGCCGTTTGTTGCCGACCACTACCCAAACAAACGTTGGTACCTGCAAGAAGACAACGCCTCTGTTCACCGCTCGGCTCACACCAAGACCTGGAAGCGACAGCACAGAGTTCTCGTTTTTTTCTGGCCCCCTCAAAGTCCAGATCTAAATCCGATCGAGAACGTGTGTGAAATGACTAACTTCTGAAACGTTACTAGTACTACTATCTTCTGAAAACACGTGTGCCAAGTCCTCAAGACTCACGTGAGAAAAACATTCGCCGCATCAGTACTGCCGCAGATCTGCGCTGTGCGTTCACCACTTGCTGGAATCAACTGACTGTTGCCTACCTCCACTCCCTCTACGACTCTCTACCGAGACGCTGTCAGCATGTTTTGAGTCGGAAGGGCCAGATTACCAAGTACTAGCAAGTTAAGTCCAGCCTATAGGCAAGTATAATAAGTTTTCAGCAACAGCTGCCTGTCGGTAGTCAGCGCCGGAAGTGCCGAGAGGGGACAGTACTTTTGTCCCACAAGTGTAAAATGGTCCAAGCTGCCCCATCATCCCCATAACGACTGACGCATGCGCACGGCAACGAGAACTGAAGAGGTGAGCAGACACAAATGAGCGTTAGTTTCAGACTGATGTCGTCTTTGCCACACAGAACACATGGAGGACCCGGACCAAAAGAACGGCCACCTCGATGTGGATGGCATGAAAGGAAGTCACGTGAGGAACCCACACACGAACAGTCATCAGTACCGCTAACTGTTGTTCTCATAGTGAAACAGTTACACGCATGTGTCTCCGAATTGACCCTGCACGCAGTGCACATCCACCTAGCTCATATGAGGACAAGAACCACAAAGGACAGATTTCCTTTTGCACCCCCACCTTGTTTCAGTGCTTCTTTTCGTCAAAACGTTTCGAGTCGATGTATTGTAATATTCATGACAACGAATGGTTGAGCCTCAGTCTTGTTAGAGCGCTGTGTGTGTGTGGTGCGTGCGTGCGTGCGTGCGTGCGTGCGTGCGTGTGTGCGTGTGTGTGTGTGTGTGTGTGAACTGTTGTTTCAATCAAACAAACCTTTACACATGACGGTGTATTGGAGGAGGGTAGATAAGGAAATATTTCCCAAAGAATGAAGCTTCCCTTAAGAGAAAAGGGGAAAAACGTGTGTATGTGTACATGTATGTATGTGCGTGTGCGTGCGCGCGCGTGTGTGTGTGTGAGCGCGCGCGCGCGCGTGTGTGTGTGCGTGCGTGTGTGAATGAACTTTCCCTAAAAAGGAAAGAAAAAGTGTGCGTGCTTGCGCGCGTGTGTGCGTGCCTGCACGTGTGTGTGTGCGAGTGTGTGTGTGCGCGCGTGTGTATGTGTGTGTGTGTGTGTGTGTGTGTGTGTGCGCGCGCGCTTGCGTGTGTGTGCCTGTGTGCGTGCGTGCCTGTCTGTCTGTGTGTGTCTGTCTGTCTGTCTGTGACTGTGTTTAGATACATTGAAGTAAAACATGCATACCTGGCTTGATAACAGCAGCCACAACCGTGGGACTGTACAAACACACACACAGACAAAGCGACTTGGTAGCTAGATGACCGGCGGGTGTGGTGTTGTCGTGCTGGACCATCATGATCATGATCAACAGCCTACATCACCCTTGGCGTCCGTGCGTCCCTTCATCCCGACAACCTGTTTGCAATGGAATGACAATTTAAAAAAAAATTGCATCCAACAGAAGAAGAAAGAAAGACCAAAATTAAAAATAAAAAAAAACCTAAACCCGAACAGCGTGACACCAATCCTGCCTTAAAAATAAAAAAAAAAAACCAACAACAACACATACGACAAAATATTGGAGAAATAAACGGTCACACTTCGTTTCACTTGACAGACGGATTCACGGGGATTACAGCGCAGCCCAGTGCAAACGTGAAGTGAGTGCAGACATTGAAGGGGGGGAGGGGGGGGGGGGGGGGGGGGATAAAGGAAAAAGAAAGGTTAAAAAGGGGGGAGAAAAAAAAAGAAAAGGTGGTGGAGTGATTGGCGTGTTCGGTTTGCGGCGATGGGGGAATGACAGATAGATCAAGGTTGTTCTTCCGCTTGTAAAATTTTACGGTTTATTTCCAGTTCAGAGGTTTATTTCGTGCATCTCTCTCTCTCTCTCTCTCTCTCTCTCTCTCTCTCACCACTTACTATTACTTTTTCATACTCTCATCATTTTTCAGCACTTGTGTTGGTGTGCACCTGTCTTTTACATGAAAATCTTTACATGTCAGTGCTTGGGCGCTCGTCGCTTGCGTCCATCGATGTGTGTGTGTGTGTGTGTGTGTGGGGGGGGGGGGGGGGGGGTGTAGGTGTGTGTGTGTGTGTGTGTGTGTGGTGCAAACGACTGCGAGCACGAGGATGTGTGCTTGTCTTTGTGTATGCGACTGTATGTACATTGAAGCGTGTGTGTGTGCGTGTCCGAGAGTGTGTGCGTGCGTGTATGCGTATGTGTGTGCGTGCGGGTATGCGTGCGTGCGTACGTGCGCGCGTACGTGCGCGCTAGCGCATGTATACGTATGTGTGTGTGCGTGTGTGTGTGTGTTCACCTGACATCATACACCCCGAGGCTAATATTATTGCGTGTTTGTTGCGAGGTGTTTCTCCTTCACTTTCATTTCTTCTTTCCGTTTTTTTTTTCCTCCTCAAATTTTGCCCTTCTCCTTCCCTCCCCTCTCCACTCTGCCCCCCCCCCCCCCACCCCCACCCCCCACCCCCACCCCCTTTCCCTGCAGCCCCCAATTTGTTTAATTTGCTGAGATGACCTGCATTCAGTTCGGATCGTCCTGACTCGGGTGCTCCTCGAGGTCGGCCTGTTCACGATGTTTTTGATTGGCTAATCGACACAAACATCAGATATCCCGCGCTTCGATTTGTCGAGGTGAGGGATTGTTTTGAACACCTGTGTGTGTGTGTGTGTGTGTGTGTGTGTGTGTGTGTGTGTGGCGCGCGCGCGCGCGCAAAGCGTGTGCGTGTGGATGTGTGTGTGATAGACAGACACAGAGAGACACACAACAGAGAGAGAGAGGGAGAGAGAGACTCGCTATTATGAGAACCCTCGAGGGTCTCTACACGCTATATGGTAACAACATTAAGACAGATTATGGTTTATGTTCCAACCTTCACTGCTCAGGACCTGTGCAGTGAGCCAATATTGTCTTCTCGTGTTCATGCAGTCAGAAAATTAATGTGCAGTTGGATCCGTAGATCGTCCTATAGCGAAGCATTTCAGACGGGCAAAAGCGTATGCAAGTTTGATCCTGGTACGTGTTTTGACAGACGAACTGTGAACTGCAGTCATGACAACCTGCATCTAGAGCAGCTGTCCCCAGAACGGGTCTTGTTTTTTATTACACCGCCCTCTGTGTGTGTGTGTGTGTGTATGGCATAACCCTGAGGTCTGTCCTTAACGATCTCAGTGCGACGAGCTCCACGTGTGACCGTGAGAAACCCTGTGGTCGTGTGATGCTTGCTGGCGAATCAACATGCGAGCGGCAATCACGCGTATGACCCAGCTAGCCGAGTGATGCACATGGAGAGTGCACCTGTACTGCAAAGTGTCTCCCAGCGAGGCTTTTCTCACACTCACTCACTCACACACACACACACACACACACACACACACTCACTCACACACACTACCTGCCCACACAAGACGCACCCATTTTGTTTTCACACACGTACACGCACGCACACACACACACACACACACACACAGAGAAAAAGAGTGGGAGAGAGAGATAGAATATTCTGAAAGAAGATTCTGATACTTATCCTCTATGTGAAAGGGGTTGCGTGTTGCATGACGAGTATATTAATACAAAAAAAATGCTGAATTAATAACGAAATTAGCAACTGCTGAAAGCATTGTAAATGCGTAACATCAGAAAAGACAAAACGCTCTCATGTTTTAACACCACATTCTTCGTGTTCATTGTCCTGAATGTCGTTCATCTTGCCTGATCAAGACCACAGAGGTCAAAGCGTGTTGTGATTTGTCTTGTAATTAGTTTGTCTCTTTTTTCCGGCAGAATAGTTTGGGTTTTTTTTTTCCTTTTAAATCTAATACCATAATTTGTTACATCTAAAACGGTATAGGTTAATATAAGATTTTCGTTCGGTTTGGGCAGGACAGCAGAACATAATGTGAATTTCATTTTCTTCTCATTGATTACGTAATCGCATGCTGTTCTATATCCCTTTAACATCAGACCTACACATAAACCAAGGGCAGGCAAGTAACCCGAATGCAAGTCTTGGTGTAACACGCTTGTACCTTACATGTTAATCTAAATCAAAACATGTAACACATTATTATTATTATTATTATTATTATTATTCGTTTTAAGCATTCTATATACTCTCGAAATTCTATGGCTGTTCTGAAGTAAGCTCTTGCCAATGTTGCCACCTGCAGTCAGTCATGTTGAAAACATTCCAGGAATGCTACAGTGCTATATAACTCTCTGATTTTCCCATGCATATACAAAATCATATTCACACAACCATAACCTCGCTGTCAGCACCCTCGTCCTTCTTACCGCTTCATCGAACTGGTTAAGAACTGCGGGGCAGTTTGTTATTTATATCCGCCCTCGTGAATCTTATCCACTGACTCATGCTCACTACGAACGAATTGAAATGCACCGTGGATCGCCTGAGGTCACTTGTACACAAAATCGTTTGGAGTGCGACTGTCTCCACGTTAAAACATCGGTCGAGAGCAAAATGACGCGCCTTTTCGATCTCGTTGGCCTTCTTAACCTTGACAATAGCATATCATCTGCAAAAAGCAATACGTGTAACTATCATATCAGAAGAAACACCATGACGTCATATATCATGGCGAGAGAGAGAGAGAGAGAGAGAGAGAGAGAGAGAATAACTACCGTATCAGAAGAAACATTATGAGCGCATACACCATGGTGAGAGAGAGAGAGAGAGAGAGAGAGAGAGAGAGAGAGAGAGCATTTCCTGAGTGATGAGTGATGATGTTTGACTTATAATGAAGTGTTTGCGAAAGGCAAAACAGTGGTCTGGAGTTTTGTGATGGTGGTTTGTGTGTGTGTGTGTGTGTGTGTGTGTGTGTGTGTTCTTTTTTAACCAAGCAACAGGTGTGAGCAAAACGGAATCAAAAGACTGTATTGTAAAGCATTGTATTGTGTTGTGAAGAGCTGTGCTGCAGTATGTTTTATTGTAGCTTACTGTGGATTGTGCTGTGCTATGCTAATTTGTATTGTACTATCTTGGGGTTTTGCTTTGTTTTGTTTTTTTTGTCTGCTTTGTTATACTGTATTGGATTTCAGCACATTTTGTAGAATTTTATTGATTACCTACGCGTAGATGTACTGTATGGAGTAGATAGGTTGTTACGGCGACAGTGTGTGTGTGTGTGTGTGTGTGTGTGTGTGTGTGTGTGTGTGTGTGTGTGTGTGTGTGTGTGTGTGTGTGCGTGCGTGCGTGCGTGCGTGCGCACACCCGGGCGCGTGCGTGCGTGCGTGCAGGTATGCACACTTCTATGTACCCTGATCCTTCACAGTTTCAAATCCATAACATTCGAGGCTGTATTTGAGAACCATGTTTTCTATTTTTACACACACACACACACACACACACACACACACGATCAGGGTGGAAGTTAGTCGATTACTTCAACGGAGGAAAAGCCGAAGCGAGTTTCCGGTCGCAAGAGCAAGGGAGAGTACTTCACTTATGACGACCAGTCTCGATTGTCTACGGCAGATTATTTCCCTTTGACCTTAGAGGCGAGTCGGGGTAAGCGATGAGCTGCATTCCTACACGAGCTCAAGCGCTGCTGCTGTAACTTTAATGCGTCTTTGTTGCGAGAAGGAGTGAGGACATAACAGACTTTAAACTGCATTCATTTTGAATATTTCGGGCAAAAAAGAGTGGGAAGGACTTTGGAAAGGGCGAGTGCTGAACACAGATGGACTTTTCTCGGACCATCATCAATTATTAGCAGGCTCCTAAGCCTCCTTATCATTAATCATCAACAGGCTTCCATGCTTCATTATCAACCATGAGAGGTCATACCCCTCGTCAGTTATTAAAACACAGAAAGAAAAGACACATATGACAAATGCAGTAAACAAACTACAACGCCAATAGAGATTTGCTCCCTTAAAACCAAAAACATCTACCTTCTTCTTCCTTGTATTCAATTTTTTTTTCTTATCCATCTACTTATACTTTTTTTTTATAGTTTACTTTCCCTGATTAAAGGGGAGAGAATTGCTGGCCATCACGTTATTTTGTTTTCAAACATTCCACACTCTCAAGTCTGATTATCATATAGAATTATTTTAATTCCTTTTTTTTTTGAGGTACCCCTACTGAAAAGGAAAACAATTAGGCTGCATGATTATCTCCCTTTGTGACCATGACATATTGTATAGATTCCATGCGTCGTCCTCCTCTCATGGGGAAGGATCGAGTCAGTGACATTTTTTCTATCACAAGATTTTTTTTTATTTAACCATCCCAGGTTTGGGTATCGCATGGATTTTTTTTTCTCAACAGTTTTTGAGATTTTTGCATTTTGCATGACGGACGTTCTTTGTTTCGTAACATTCTGTGCATTACTTCTAAAATAATAATATGTTGTGTGGTGAATGTGTCTATTTCGAGTTTTTTAGGCGACACGTTGCTTCAGATAACAAAAATGTTTTAAATACCATAATTCCGGGAGAAAACCGTCCATCACCGGTGATCGAAATTCAAGGGAAAGAACTAGCAATCACGAAAAATCTCCTTCACCAGGGAGAGAGATCACGTCAAGTTGTTTTTTGAACCCCTCCCCCCCCCCACCCCCCCCCCCCCCCCCCCCCCCCCCCCCCCCCCCCCCCCCCCCCCCCCCCCCCCACCTCATGGAGAGAGATCACGTAAAGTTGTTTTTTTTAACCGCCTCGCCGCTCCACCCCCACCCCACCCCTCCCTCGGTGAGAGAGACCACGCTGGGGTTACCAGATGTCATGAAGTGGGTTAAGACTGCTGGGCCATAGAAACTCATGCCTCATCTCTCACGCCTCGCGCTTCACGTCTCACATTTCAGGCTCTGGGCCACAGGAGCTCACGCCTCGCCACTCACGCATGGAAAAGACACGTTGTACTGAATTTTGTGTCGCTGACATCACAAAATTTGATATTAATCTGCACATGTGTAGAAACCCTGAGATAAGGCTGCTGCTTATTGGTTGACTGGGCTATGAATTACAACAAATACATAAATCAATCGATTAAAAGCTACCTTTGGGTGCAGTCAGAATCTTGCCAAGTCTTCCCAAATTTGTGCTCTTTGGAAAGAAAAGGCGTAAGTTACCGCCACAGATACAGACAAACAGATTACAGGACAAAACACAATGCATTTCGACCTCTTGGGTCTTCCTCAGGCAAAAACAAACAACATTTGTGCTCTTTGATCTTTGTCCTTGTGGTCAGGCACACGTAGTTTGTCTAGTTTGGGGCAATTCTCTTACCCCCCTTTTCAGTGGCCCTTCCTAGGACACACACATTGTGGTTTGCGGGCGTTTATAGCCACGCCAGTGACCCAGACAACACACATTGTGGTTTGCGGGCGTTTATAGCCACGCCAGTGACCTAGACGAAACACGAAAATTGGAAGGGTCACTTAGAGGGCAGAGAAGAGGGCCAAATTTAGACTTTTCAGAACCCACACAAACAAGCACAAAACCACCGCAGGCATATTCCCAACTTTACACTTTTAGGATTAATATATATACTGTACAAACTGAAAGCTTTCATAATTTTATGGTGTTTATGCATAATTAGGGATGTTATTAAAATTGTTTTTCATTCAAGCAGAATAGTTTTAAAGGTTAAACAACAACTGTGCTTTAAAGTACTTTTTAGTAGCTACTTTGTACAATATTTATATTAAAACTTTAGCAAATTAAACACAAAAACACAACTTTTAATAATCAATTCTCTCTCACTGATCTATAAATAGATAATTTATTCAGGGGAGGTAATTATATTTTTTTTTGCATAATTAAAGGAGATAAATCACTTTCAGTCACCTTAAGTCAAAAAAAAATTAAAAAAAATTTAAAAAAAAATTTAAAAAAAAATAAAATAAAAAAAAAATTAAAAAAAAATTTAAAAAAAAAAAAAAATTTAATTAAAAAAATTTTAAAAAAATTTAAAAGTTACCTTAAGCCACCTTAAGTTCTTAGTTAAGTTTTTAATCAAGTCACTTCTAAGTTCTTGCTCAAGTTGTTCTCAAGTCATCCCAAGTCACTTCTAAGTTCTTACTTAAGTCACCTCAAGTTGTCCTCAAGTCATCCTCAAGTCATCCTTAAGTCACCCCAAGTCACTTCTAAGTTTCTACTTAAGTCACTTCTAAGTTCTTACTCAAGTCATACTCAAGTCATCCTCAAGTCACCCTCAAGTCATCCTCAAGTCACCCTCTAAGTAAACACCAAGTTCTTATTTAAGTTATCTTATAATTATCAAAAAAATACAATCTATGTTTTTATCTTAAATAGTAGATGTCTAATATAGTACACACACGCCTCAAAAAACGCGTCATCGTTGAGGGTGTCTTGCTTAACGCCCTTGGCGTGAGATTGGTTAGCATAGATCTTAACGAAGTTCTTACATCCTAAGCAACCGCATTGATTACAATTCTGGTCTATGGAAATGTCTTTTATAGACTCCATGCCCTTTATTTATTGACACCATCATTTTAAACAAATAATATCCGCCATGTTTTATCAAAAAATTTAAATTTAAGTTCTTAAAATATTATTGCATTTTAAATGGATCAAAATGATTTTTTGTTATTGGCGGTGCTGACGTGCTGTTGTCTTCTTCTGTATTTAGTGGTTCAGATTTTTTGGCTGCTTTTGTTTTTGTTCCCATTGGTTATATATTTTATAACCGTAATAACTGCCCCAGCAGCAGCAATGGCGCCAAAAATGGCAACAGTTTTAAGTTCAATATTCCATGAAGACTTTGGTGCCCTTGAATTAACTTGCTCTTGTTCTGGAGCTGGCATTGGATCAACTGTTGGCGTTGGCGGTGTTATGTTTTCATTATGAGTTATTTTTTGTGATTTTTAACTGTAATTTTTTTTGTTTGTTCCACTCTGCTACTCTTTTTCCTGCTGCAATGCGTCCAGGATGAGGTGTTTTACTGGTCACTTTCTCGAGTTGATTCATGTTTTCTGATTCAGTGTTTCCTGATTCTGCTGATTTTCCGACTCGTTCATTTTGAAGGGAAATAAAATCTATATGATTAAAAGTAATTAATCCCATGATTAACGGCGATAACAATGTTCCAAATCTGTAATATAAATCACAGCTTAGAGACTCTAATGACTTTGTTAAAACTGGATCTTGCGTTAAATCATACGTAAGATCTTGTTCAGAATCAATGGGAGCAAATCTACTGACTAGTTTAGTGTACAAACTAAGAACCGTTTGTCCTACACTTTTTACCATTCTCGACCCCAGCTGCGCTTCATACCTGTTATGATACTTTATAATGTCTTGCGGCGGCATCTGTTGAATCTGTTCTATGCTGAATTCAGTTCCGAGGAACTGTTTTGTTTTTCCCACATGCTGCCAAAGAATACAACCTTTCCTTTTTGGGCATAATAGCTTGATCATCAACTTCTTCTTTTGTAAGTTCAGGAAGGTTTAGGCCACCCTGTAGCTGTAGTAGATCATCGCTGTTCATGTTTTTTATTAATTATAATTATTTTATTTTTTAAAATGAGCGCCGAAAAAACTGTCGCCAACCTTGTATACCATTCTGCTGTTATTGGAGGGCTAAGTGTAGGATACTCAATGCTTGGTAAAAGCCTGTTAAAAATAAAACCGGCAGATCTTGGCAAACTAGACTTTGAGGATTCAGCAAACTGATTGCTATTATTGCAGCTTCGCTCGCTACGAAAGATTTTCTAGTTAAGCAAGGAATAATTCCAGAGAATATAAATATGTAAAAAAAATGCATTTATAAAAAATGGCTTCACTCGTAATGATGATAGGTGGCGCTGTGGTTAATGCGCTTGCTTTTTAGCGGAAGTAATTACGCATTTAGTAAACTACGGGATGACGACGAGAGAAAAAGACATAACAAAGCTGTGGAGCAACTAGCTGCGGCACAAGATCGCTATGAAAAGCAGAGAATTGAGCAGTTAGATTTTATTAATAACACACTGAAAAAACAGGGACATGCAGCTTACACATTTAAAGATGTTGATCAAGCAATAAAAGAGTATTATCTAGTAACGGGCAAACCAATCCAGACATTGCCCCCACCAAAATTCAGCAACTTTTATCAACCATCAAAAAACAAAAGATGCAAGAAATCGCGTTTATTGTCGTTGGTATGACTGTCGTGTATTTTGTTTGCGCATAATATCAGCTGAATAAAAAATGAACAAAATCTATTATTCACCAAAAGGATATTGGAAGGGAATCACAGCAATTAAAAAGCTAAGCGAAGCAGCTGGTGTCAGTGAACAAACAGCAAAAGAATGGTTATCTAAACAAGCGATTTGGCAAATTTATTTACCTGCACCTAGACGAATACAGAGACCACACTTTGTCAATACAACTCCAAACGACACCATCAAATGGACCTTCTATATTTACCCTCTGATACGATTAGACAAAAAGATTTAAGTACGCACTTACAGTCATTGACATAGCTTCAAGATACAAAGATGCGGAACCATTAACACAAAAGAGTGCTTCTGCTGTTGCTGTCGCTATACAGCTGATATACCAGCGAGGTCCTTTAACTTATCCTCGCATGATTCAAGTCGATGACGGAAAAGAATTTAAAGGCCAAGTGAATCAATTATTGTTGAAACATAGAGTTACCATTAAAAGAGGCATTCCAGGAGTTCACAGATCGCAGGCTTTAGTCGAAAACTTTAACAAACAGTTAGCTGAAAGACTTTTCTCCTACCAGTATCACAGAGAGTTTATTGACAATTCTCGTAACACAGAATGGGTTAGAAGACTGCCCTTAGTTTTGCGCGCAATGAATAATGAAGAATTTAAAGGCCTAAAACCAGTACAAGCAATCAAAAGAAAAACAATAATGTTGTTGAAGGAGAGTCTTCATCCAGCAAACTATTACCATTTGGTTTGAAAGTAAGGTACCTTTATTTACCGGGGGAAGCAGAAGGGACACTCGCATCAGGGCAACCGATCCAGTTTGGAGTGTTGATCCATATGAAAATAAAAAGAATTGTAAAGATGAATCCGCCCGTGTATTATTTACGAGAAACTGACACAACAAAACAACCAGCTCCTCAAAGATCTTTTGTGAAAGAAGAACTGCAGATAATCCCACCAGACACAGTTCCGCTTTAATTATTTTACGGTTCTATAATGGCCATATGCATATGAAAACTCTGGATTAACAAACACACGTTTTTTTGTTTTGTTCTATCTAATGACTTCTTTGTTACAACAGTTGTGTTGATCTCATGTAGATTAGATCGTAGTTTTACGTTGTCATGATGAAAAGTCTTATTGCCAAAAAATGCTTCTTTGTAGTTGTCATGCGATATGTTTGACTGCACAACACTGCGAGATATTCCCTTTGCTTTTTTGATAGTTTCTCCTGGCTCGAAATACTGTACATTTTCGACCTTAACCCCACATACTCCTTGATCACCTTTCCAGATATTCATCTTTCATCTTTCCTAAAACCTTCTTATTAGTAATTGAATGTAAAGGCGAATCTTTAGGATAATCGGATGTGTCGTACCATCCTGCTTGCCCTTTAGCTACTTCTATTTCCATGTCTTTATAGATGTCTTCAGTAAGGATATCTATAACAAAACTGTCTGTATCTGTGTAAAGTACTCTGGACTCAGGATACGAGGGCTTAAAGTATTCATAAAGAAATTCTAACATCAAAGCTTTGATAATTCTAAAACAGTAAACCCATAAATACAGGTTTGTCCAATTTGACTTCTTTTTTTTTTCATCATTATGCCAAAAAGCCCATCATGAAATCTTCTAAAGTCCTGATAATTTGGTTTTGAAGTCAGCTTAATTGCTTCGTTCTCTCTGGTGACCAATCTAACATCTTTGCGCTTGTGCGGATTTCTAGTCTTTCGAAACAGCTGTTGTTCATCAGCTTGAAAAAGTCTTTTTCTGAAGCATCTGTGGATTTAGTCTGAGTCAGTGTTCTTCATGTGTATGGTTTCATGAACTGTTCTTGATCAAAAGCATTATACGATGAACAGCTGTCAATTCAAACCGTTGTCTTAAATAAAATTGTAGAAGTCTGTAATGTCAGACATATTTTTTTTGCCCGAAGATTAGGCACAAGTTTAGGCGGCTCTCTTGGATTCATCTTTAGGCTTTCTGCTGCTAATGGATAGTCATTATGCAGGTCATGGAGTTCGTGAGGATATTCTAGTCAACTTCTAGAATGTATCCGCGCTGTTGACCCGGCGTCAAACTGCCCAACCACTTTAATGCTTTTTGAAATTTTTCGGATTGTCTTCTGTGTACATTTTAAAGTTGCGTAATGGAAGCGATTGCGCCATAGCCCAACCATACAGATTGTTTGCATCTAAATACATGAGATAGTTAGACCTTTCTTGATCATTAATCATCTAGGTATTTGTTGTTTTGCTTTACAGTAATGATGCGACGCCATACTAATTCCTCCGCGCAATCCGTTTTTCAATCATCTGAATCATTGGTAAATCTGACAATAAAATCAATCTGTATTCCTGTAAACTTTAAGAAAGCATTCCAGCTCATCCCGGGCGCAGAAATATTAATGCGCAGGATCCAGGCTATAATGTTTTCATGCAGGTCTTCCTATAATTTTCAAAGACGTCTGCCAACAAACATGTATCGGCCATCAAGTAGGAGTCATGATTAGTCTCCCTCGTTTTACACTCTAACTTCTGCCACGCATCTTGAGCATGCTGGTAATCAGAATCACTGATGTCCTTTCCTCTAAGACTAGAAAAGAACGCGCCTTTAGTGGAAGTGTATCTTCGTCAAACCTTTCCCAACTGTTCATGTACTCATAAGGGTAAACGCCCTTTCTAACGAGAGATGAGTCAAAATATTCTTCCGTTATTGGGCAGGATTTTAAGGACATAGCCAGCGACTCTAATGATCCCATCATGTGCTGCATAGAGTCATAAAAAGACATGTTATTTAAAGTGAAACACATGTACTTTTCTGATGACTGTGCAATGCATGACACCCTGAAGGCATCGCCCACTGCTTTCATTATAAGGTGGGAGTCGTAACCTCGCAGTTGTGAAAGAATATAGGCAGCTTCCATGTCTTTGGTTCAAACTTTAGTTGAAGATTGCATTTACTGTGCGCTGCTCCTCTGAACTTTCCACTAATGTGATCATGGTCTCTTACTTTTGGATTGGCTTCTTCACTGAGTTTTAAAACCACAAATCCACAATGTGTGGCTGAGTCATACTGTTGTTGGTCTTCAGGCGTCATCATGATTTCAGATAAATTCAGATTATTAGAACAATCATTACGCACTTGCTGCATGCGTTTTAAGAAGTATTCTGCAGCATTAGGCCCTCTATATAATTCTGGCGTTCAATGAGCGCCATCCGACTGACAATATGAAGGCAAATGAACAAATCTGATGATTACTCATTAAGACTTTTTCGAAGTTTTTGTGGCGCTGGCCCTTCATAAGGAACAATGAGCGATCAAAGTCTGCGTAAACTACGTATGGAGAATTTTGCATCCGTTTCCAGTTCTTAAAACTAACTTTACTACCTTCTGGGGGCGTAATTAGTTCTGTATTACAGTCAACTGGGCCGATACAATGTTTCTTATGTTCACTCGCCGCTTTAACAGATGGAATTCTTGTTTAAACATTTTCTACAGAATTCTTGTTTGCCATAATTTTTTGTAGTATTGCGCCATTATCTACTCATTGTGCGTATCAATGTGTAATGCGGTAGCGGTGAAAACATTCAGCAGTAAGTCAACATGATTTTTTGTCTGGTTCGCCAATCGTTGGGCTGTTCTTAGACACTCTGATGGGCTGTAGATTTGTTTCCTCATCCATGTGTAGATATTAACAGTTATTGGTTTGTTTTGTTCTTCAAACTGATCAATGGAATCCACGCTAACAGGAAAGGATATTCCACTAAAGTTAAGGTCATTAATGTAATCCCAATAGTTAGACACTCTCTCTGCGTTTTTGCGATATAATGCAGCCTTGCGAGAACACACCACATGAAACATTTGTTGTCTGTATTCTTTATGTTTAGAACTGCTTTTTTTTGAAACCAACTCACGAGGTAGTGGAATGTAAGACCTGCCTACAATCGGTGCATACTTAGACTGTTTTAATCTGATCTCTAAGACTTCGCCCTCTGACCAACCAGAGCCTCTCATTTTAGCTTCTTCGGCGCGGCTACATCAAACTGTGTAAGCAGCTGGTCTGCCAACCGGGTGTTAAGTCATTATGAGAAAGAATAGTCTGTTGTTTAGTTGAGACCCAGACTTCTAGGTTTTCTTCATTTATTGTTATATAGTCGATTAAAACAGCTAACATTACTTTAAACTGGCGGGTCTTTGTTAGTTTACCTGGAACTGAGAAATAGCATGAGCAACGCTTGCCTGTACGTTTGTTGGATCAATGACTTCTAAATCAATATCATTCAGTGCTCTTGACAAACGCTCTTCCTTAAGCATTCCTTCAACAATTCGTCTGGACCTTCATTATATCTTATCCATGCTGAGTTTCTTTTCTAACTCAAAATATTTATTTAAATCAAAAATAATTAATCAATATCGATGGTCTTTTGTGTTTAGACTCATAAACTAAAGTATAAACACCCTTTATGCGTTGTTAATGTGAGCTGTTTAGAGCAGAGTTTATGTTTCGTTTACTTTTTTAAGCATTCTTTTTTTATCTGCTCGGCGTCTGGCTGTTGAGAAAAACTTGTCCTTGCCTTTCTTTGAAGATCAACGTTTGTCTTTTGTAGTCATCAAAATCGGCCTGTAAACGACTAAATTCTTCATCCGTGATGTTTGAGTCAATTAGCGCTTTATTTATTATCAGTTTGAAAGAACTAAGTTTAGCTGTTATTAGTTGAACCATAGCTGTGTGCTTTTGGAGTTTAGTTTTATTTTTTTGCTAGCAGCACCTACGGCTAATGAACACAGGCCAAAACCTAAAGACAAACCGCCTAGAGTAAAGCTGCGGTGCGCCTATGCCTGATGCTAAAAGGCCAACACTCGTTCCTGCTGATGCGGCGCTTATAGTCGATGCTCCAGTATTAACATAAGTAACAGCATTAAAGGCAGCAGAATACCTTCGTTTGGCTTTGCTGTATTTGAAAGGTCCTGCTCTAGTACTTGCTGCATTTGTGTAATGTTGTTAATCTGAAGGTTTTTATGTCAGGGTTTTCTACTATCCCTTCTTCTGGCGACTCTGGCGTTGTAGGCAATTTGGATAATGCTTAGTAGGCATGCTTTTTTAAAAATGAAAAATAATTTAGTATTCTATTTGGTCTAATCTGTTCTTTGCAATATTCAGCTGTGTATCAATTAATTAAAAACAAATGTTACATTAAGTGGTTTATCGGCTTCTTTTTCTTTCTCAATTTGAATGTTTACGTCTTTAACCGTTCTCCCACTTCCATGCAACTGATTATCCTCTGTTGACCTTAGGTCAATCCTATAAACCGTATTTTGATGTTAAATAATCATCAAGCCTAACACTGTGAAGGTGTAGATCTTTAGACGCAAGGTCTGCTGTTGGACTTCTGCCCCTCCCACCCCAAACAATTTTCTTATTTCGTCAAAATTGATGATAAGGTCTAAGTCCGCTAGCATAGATTTGGTTAGGACTGCCGTCAATTGTACATTGCACTTTCGTTATTTTGGATTAAAAACTTTTCACTTGCTCTTGCAAATGGTTCTTTCATCTTCACACAGCAATAAAATACCTTTAAGCGATTTTGCTGTGACACTAAGATTAAAATATCCATATAGCGTCTGCCCTGCTTTTAGGATATGTTGAATGATGACGCACGTTTTCGTAATATATTACTAATTGTGACTCATATTGTGCCCAATCAGCCATGCTAAATTAGAGTTGCTAACAACATCAAACTCTAACGAGATGTCAGAAATGCTGTACTTTGCTTCGGTGTCTGTTGATCTGATAACACGTTTGTAGTCATTAAAAGTTAGTTCGTATGACAATCTGTCTTTTAATGCCCCTTGAAGGTATGGGGCATGCGCTTTTAACAACTCAAAATCTAAAGGAATGGAAAAGCGATTTCCAAACGCATAACTTACAGCTAAAGCCTTTTTGCTGCTTTTAGCACCTGCAGGGACTTCGGCGTCTATTCTAAGTTTTAGTGCTTCTTCATTACCAATTCCTTGAAACGCAAGATCTTCCCTTTCTTCGCGGTTAGCCATAGATCAGAATAGGTTAAAAATATGTCTGCATTGTGTAAAGAAAATACTTCTTTCCCCTCAAGTTTTATAGAAATTTTCTTAACGATTGCCCGCCCTAGATTCTGGACAACTGTTCTGGTTGGGTCTGTTTCTGATGCGAGTTCTATTTTGAAAGTAAGCGTGCAGAGCCTGCACAATCAAATCATCCGCTCCTAGGTCTGGAAATTTAACAGTAAGAATTTGATCTGCATCAATAGTAGATGGATTATTTGGAATCAGTAATATTCGTTTATTTCCCTTCACGCCATGGGGTTCTTTCAGCTTTCTATGCGGGTCAAGAATCGAGCCATATACTTGTGACATTTTTATAAAACAAAATAAAAGTTAATTATTTAAAAACATGGCGGGCATTGAAGATGAAGATTATGATATTAGTGATCCTGCAGACAACATAGATGAAATGACTCTTTGACACAGCATCGCTCGGAGATCTCATTGGAGGATGAAATAGCTGAAGGGGAGCAAAGGCTGTGAATTAACAGAAAGTAAAGGTCAGATCATTATACCAAAGTTTAGAACTAGAACCTCCTGAAACTATATACCCTGATGATTTTGAACTAAAAGATAACCATTTGTATTTTAGAAACGACAAAGGAGACGTGTTCCGCTTACGTATAAAACTAACTCATCAAAGTTTGTAAAAATGGGTACAATTATTCAAAGCTTAGTGGCGAGCGAGCGGGATCGCCTTGGCTTTACTAAACCAAATTAGATGTGGAAGCAGTTGATAAACCAAAATTAGATGTGGAAGCAGTTGCTGCACTTCAAAACGCACAACAAAAACTCCCAACAGAACCCCAAAATATAGAACTTCAAATTTAGGTCAAACAGTAGACGAAACAATAAATACAATAGAAGAATCACTGAAGAAGAAGAAACAGCATTAAAAACTATAGATGATCCGCCGCTACAAGAAATAACAGCCATTAATACTGATTTAAAAATAACCAGAGATAAATTAAAAAAATATTTTAGCAGAACTGGATAAACTAAATGAGCATATAGAAAAAGAGAAAAAAAAACTCGCTGAGACTGACGACCGCATCGTAGGGCGTGATATAAGAAAGAATAGCCCAAGACTAAAAGAGCTTAGTAAACAAAGATCAGCAATAATACAAGAGTTGTCTACTACCCAAGAACAATTCCGAACTCAAGTGAGCAGAATAAGAGAAACTATCCGAAGAATTTTATATGAAAACACAACGCTAGCAGAACGAATAAGAACACTGTTTAGAGAGCAAGGAGTCACATTAGCGAGCGTTATAACAGCCTTAGGATTTGCAATAAGTACGTTGGTGATCGCTATTACGGGGCGGTGGCGGAGGGCAAAGTTTAGTGCCTCCATCGCCATCGCCTGATAAATCATGGTAAAAAAACAGCTTGATCATCTTGCGGTTTATTAAAAAAAAATTAGCTGGTAAGCTATAGACTCTTTGCCAGGTATATTAGGGATGTGTTATTAGCTGGCTTTTGTCTACTGCAAGCAAAGTAGTTGGCTTTATGGCCGAGCACTTATGGGCATTAGTTCTCTTAATAGTTGGGTTACTATTTAGTAAGATAAAGACCAAGTAATCCTAGGCCAGTTAATCCAACAACTAGCGCTGTCTTTTCATATTCATGGTCATCGCGAATAAAGTCCACGTCTTCAACAGTCTTTGGGGTTTGAACCTCGAGGATTGGATGATTTTCTTGGTTGTTTTTTTATTGTTTGCAATATTAACGGGCTCAGAATTTATATCGTTTTTCCGACCTTCTGTTCATTGCCTGCTACAAGGATTTCATTATTGTAGTTTATTATTGTTCCTACCTGGAGTCTGAGGTCAGAAGGCAGCATGTATAAACCAGTGCCAACAGCAAAGTCTACTTTCGATCTTGCGTATTGTAAAACATGTTGGTACCTTTTTATACTTGAAGGTAAATCAACTGTAGAATTAATGGCGTCCTCTAAATTTGCCAGTACTGTTTTTGTGCACCAAAGCTAGTAGAAGAATTAGTTATGCTCGACCATGTCTGTGCTTGCGAACCTAGCAAACACCAAACGTAAGTACGAATAGAGTCGTTTATTCGTTCTATTCCCGCTTTAGTTAAGCCCTCAGATATGTCTAAGATAAATGTTGTCCATGCTGTTTTATGCTCTTGCTCTATGGACCCGAGGTGAACGCCTGTGCCTGAAGAGAAAGATGTGTAAGGAGGATTCCAGTCATAGTTATACTTTCTGTGCACGCCCCACAAATAAGGGGTGCCTAAGCCATGATTAAGATCCGACTTTTGTCTAAAGTCTGTCTTAACTATTATATTGAATTCGTTACAGATTCTTTCAAAAGCCTTCATGTCTATTCTGTTGTTGATGGATTAAACGGTTTGTCATTCGGTAATGGCGCTCGCAGTTCAGTCAAAATACGTCTGAAGGTGTAATAAAAATGAAATCTGTACACTGACCTCACCAAAGGATCAGGATGATTTAAATGATTAGCATACGATACTCCACACCCAGTTGTTGCACAAAACACAGCAAAGTTTAACTGGTTCTGATAAAACTGCATCGGATGACTAAACCACACTTTCGGGATGTAGTCTTTTTTAATAGGGGGTTAAGATATCTGTTTAATGGAGTACTCACCTTTACTTGAAGGCATCAGACTGAGTCACAGAAATGTCGAGGTGTCGGTTGCTATATTTTTAAGATGGTAGTGCGGCCCAACAGAATATTTTGCTTTAGTATTATATTTTTAAACGCGCTCATTTTTATTTTCGTTTAAAAAATGTTTGTAACAATAACAACTCAAGACAGTCCTTTGGATTTAAAACATGCTATTGATAACATTGTGGAACCAAAATGGTTGCGCTTCATGAAATATTTTACAAAGTCAAATGGTTTAATATTACTAAATCCAAGAAAAATAATAAGATTACAAAATATGATAGGAGAACAAACAAAGTTCACCAGTTAACCAATACCGGATGGTTATTACGGGTTTTGCTCACTAAAAGAAGCAATGAGTAACTTAGACATTACTCTTAAACTTAACAATGCAAATCTAAAAACAATATTAACATTCAAACCTGAAGAAGCAAAATACGATTTTGATAGAGAGCTAGCTAAAATGCTAGGCTTTACAACTAGCAATCTGCCCACATCATAGATTAGTTCTGCGCCAGATGAAACTACGTTTGAGGGGGAAAATCGCTCGATCTTGCATTACATTCATTACTCTATGTTCATTTGGACGAGCTAAGCACTGATGAAAACTTATATGATGGAAGGTCCTCAACTGTTTTAAGAGCTCTTCCATCTGGGAAAGCTGCATATTGCGATTATGAAAATTATACAATTCCCTAATTTACAGTTTAAAAGATTAGTTTGTGGGGACGTCGGATCATTTCGTATAAAAATCAAAGACAAAACGGGGAAAGACGTAAAATGTGATAACTGCACATTGTTTTGGAAAATAAAATAATAACTGTACTAAAAATGTCGCGTGGGCCAGAAGAACCGGGAGTTACATTAGCGCCTGTGGAGGTGTATAACTTTAGAATTAAAAGACCTTGCAGACGTTGCAGACTTTGAACAGAATTGTGAAATAGGCACTTTGTATGGGTTTGAGTACACTAAAGATGGTGATTATATAACGCAAAGAGGTTGGCGACAGCAAAAAGTTTCCTAAACTAGAACAGCTGCGCAATCTAGAAGCAAATAATGTTGGCCAGTATGAATATAAAATAGTTCGAAAACCTGACCTTAAATGGCATTTAGAACCATATTTAGAATGGGAAATAAAATTTGAATTCATAAGCCCATTTACATTTTTTAGCCGTCAAAAAAGTTTCAGAAAACATTCAACTCTGGCCCTTTACATGTAAGTCTTATGCCGGACGACAATAGTCGGAAAGAGATTGAATACGCCGTATGGAAAAAACAGTACATCCTCCACAGAAAAGAAACGGCTCTAAGGAAGCTTCTACAAAATTACAGTTCTTTCCACGCACAAAATTAGGAGACACGTTCACAATGATATTTGAAATTTCTGTCTTAAAAGATAAGGCAAGAAATGGAGCTGTGGGCGTCAGTGACGTCCTTCTAAAAGGAATTCTAATTAGCTGGCAAAACTTAGACGTTGAAAAACTTAAAGTTACCATCGTTGTTCTTCACAACGGTGAGGATATTAAGGTCATAACAACAGCGACAAAATTAATATTAGTCTAAATAGAAACGATCTTACAGGACTAATTGGATTAATCTTACACATTTAGACCTTATAGGATTTTATTATACTGAACAAGTTTTAACAGAGGGCAGATAAAAAACAATAACTGGATTAGATTAAATTCTATTATAAAACTATGGAGCAGTTAAACTTTTATGACAAAAACCCCTCATTGTTCATTAATTTGTGGACAAACTGGTTGTGGAAAAAACAATATTTATCCTCAACCTGTTAAAACAGTTTATCGTTATAATTTTGATCATATTGTGATTTTTTGCCAACACTTAAATGGAACAAAGCATATCATGATAGAAGGTTTATATGGACTGATGATAACATATTTTTAGTTAATCCTAGCAATAAACTGAGTGAGTGTTTAGAACGCTTTTTTATATTGTTTGAAGGAACGCAGACACTATTTATTATAGATGACTGTTCAGCAGAAAGAGACATAGTTAAAAAGAGAAACACTTTGTCAAAACTAGCCTTTAGCGGAAGACATGCTGGGATAAGTGTGTGGATTTTATGCCAAAATATAACTCAGTTTTAAAAGACTTTAGAGAACAGTTAAAGACTGTAGTTTTATTTCACATGAAAGACAGATGCATTTGATGAATGTTTGCGTGAAAATGATGTTATTGAAAATGGACCAGGAAAAACACAGGATTAAGCAAAAACTAAAATCTGAAAAGTTTAGTAAATTAGTATTAAAACGGATAATCCTACACAGTAAGTGTATGTTTGTAGATAATCGTTATTTTTTTGGTTATTGAAAGAGAATGTGTGATGGATTATTCATTGTTAAAGCCTTACTTGTCAGAGAACAGAGAAATGTGTGTTCTGGAGTCGCCCCGGTCGAAACTGGTTGAGACCGGGGGAGCCAGAACACACATTTCTCTGTTCTCTACTGTCAATGGAAACCAGGAACTTGAACTTCACTCATCGAAAAAAGTGGGCAGTCCCACTTCTCCCTCACGCGTGAACCGTGAACCATGAACCATGAAGCGTGAGTGGGGTTGTAATGGCCGGGTAGGGTTCACTAGTCCGAGGGTTCACTAGTCCGAGGGTTTACTAGTCCGAGGGTAGGTTCTAACCCTAACCCTCGGATTAGTGAACCCTCGGACTACCCTAGCCCTAACCCTCGGACTAGTGAACCCTCGGACTAGTGGGACGTTCCCGTATTAGCCCCCCTCGCAAGAGAGACCACGTCTGTTCATTTTTCTATTCACGCGTGAAGGGGTGGAGCATAAGGCGTGAAGCGTGAGTTTCTATATGGCCCTGCAGCCGAACTGAATTTACTTATTTTCAAGTAAGAATATATGGGCGCGTGTTCTGACCGACTGTTGCGTTTTAAAAACTGGGGGTCACCACTGTTACGGACTCAATGTAGCACAAGGGATTCACTCAATGAACAACTGAAGCAAATAATGTTATCCAGATACTACACAAAGAGAAAGATAAGTAATTTACCTAAGAGCTTCTTTCTCCTCAAACAAATATCTGGAAAAAAAAAAGAAAGATAATGAGCCAAAAGAGGCCCAGTAGGTTTGCTAAACACAAAAGTAAATAATGCACACACAGCACAGCAAGCACTACCTGTAGTTGAGATCGTCGTCAGCATTCAACAACTGCACCTTTGGGCAGCTTTACGCATACTGTCAGTTTTCAGCGTCTGCCTCGTTACAGTTGAGTTCACAATCGCTCACACACACCTATGAACACGTGCATTCCGTGACTGTCATCTTTCTTCTTGTTCAGCCACCACAAACGTTAGCGAAATTTACGTTTGTGACATTTACAATCGTTAAAACAAAATTGGAATTTTTCCTTGCTCTCTCTCATCATCCATTACAATACATAAAAACCTTCGCCTTCACACATGACAGCATCTTTAGGCACAGGGAAGGTAAAGCAGCAAAGGGAAGGACATAGGCACCACCCTCAGAATGCTGGATTCGAAAAATTCATAAGTATCCAGTACTTCGTTCTCCATTGACTGCCTCGGTTGAGGAAACACCTTTAGTACAGGTTCAGCTAACTGTTTTTCTTTGGGCCAAGCAGTTCTTTCCGATGGTATACATGGGACTGTTTAATATTGTATTTAATGTTTTTAATGTTTCCTTGTTTTACATTGTAATGTGTTGCTTGTATTGTGTAACATTGCACGATATTGCTTAATTATGTATTTAAGGTTTTCTTGATTTAAGTTTGAATGCATTGTTTGTATTGTATAATTATGGCATACTATTGCTTAATGTCGTATTCCATAATGTTCCCGTAGGCTAATGCGTTGTTTGTATTGTACAACATCGTATGATTTTGCTTAATGTTGTATTCCATGTTTTCTCGTTTTACATTGTATTGTAATGAGTTGTTTATATTACATAACATGAAGGTTGTATTCCAATGCTTCATCCTTTTAATAATAATAATAATAATAATGAATACTTATATAGCGCCTGTTCTCGGCTAGAGGCCAAGCTCTAAGCGCTTTACAATCAACACTCCTTTACACAACGGGCTGCCTACCTGGGTAGTGCCGACTGAAGAGCTGCCAGCTGGCGCTTCATTCAGTCGTTTCCCGTGTCATCCAGTCAGCATCGTTCAATATCGATCACTCATTTTCCTTACTTCCTTCATTCTTTCCATTTCTCACGCAGGGTGCATGCTATGTGTAACGTGTCATCCATACCAACGGCCAAACTGGCCTACTCTTCCGAAAGTTGGTGATGGGATTTTAGTGTGTACAAGATGTTATGCATGCGTTCACACACGGAACCTCGGTTTATAGTCTCATTCGAAGGACTGTATGGGAAAATGGAGTCAGAACCAAATGTTAACTCCGAGGGAAAAATCCCCCTGTACCGAAACGCCCGGCGGAGGTTCGAACCCGCAACCCAGGATCACCAAGATTACGAGTCAGGCGCTCTACCAACTGAGCTATTCCGGCTCCCTACATTGTATGATATTGTGCTCTTTTTATTCTATGACATGCATGATATCGTATTCCATGTTTCATTGTTTTACATTGTATTGTAATGAGTTACTTGTATTCTGGAACATGGAATGGTATTGTATTCCTTATTTCCTTGTTTTAAGTTGTATTGTAATGAGCTGTTTGTTTTGTGTATTATTATTGTTATCATTATTATTTAAAATACTTATATGGCGCCTGTCCTCGATTGCAGACAAGCTCTAAGCGCTTTTAAGCTCATGCTGTTGCATACACAGCGAGCTGCCTACCTGGGTAAAGCCGACTGAAGAGCTGCCTGCTGGCGCTTCATTCAGTCGTTTCCCCGTGTCATTCTATTAATATCAGTCTCTCAATTTTTTGTCTTCTTCGTTTTGACTTTTCACGGTATTGCTTAATATTGTGTTCCATAATGTTCCCACATTTTATATTGTATGGTATTGTGTTGCTTGTTTAACACGGCATGAAATTGCTTAACGTTCTGATCTGTGTTCTTTACATTATGTTGTAATGTCTTGTTTGTATTAACATGGCATAGTAATGCTTTATGTTCTAGTTTCCTTGTTTTACATTGTATTGTAATACGTTGCTTGTAACGCATAGCACAGCGTAGTATTGCTCGATTTTCTTTTCTGTTTCCTTGTATTACACTGTATGGTAGCGAGTTGTTTGTATTGACATGGCATAGAATTTCTTAAAGTTGTGTTGCATCACGAATCTTTGTTTTACGATGCTGAACAAGTAAATAGTGGGGGAAAACAAGTGTAGGCTAACAATTCTTCCGTCATTATAATAATGACTTTGCAAAGATTTGAACTTTTAGAGAAAAAAAAAAAATTGAAGATGAAGAAAATGGGGAAAATATATTATAAATATGAAAAACCCTTCACTAGCTGCCTGAGAGAACCATCGTGATCCCTTCTGAAGGCAGATCTATTTGTATTGCCTGCTCCTAGGCCTTTCGTCCGCTGGATCGGACTCATCAGGGAGACACGGCTGATTGTGTCTGCGCTCCTGGTGTCAAATAGAGACACACCACAGTTCATAATTCTGTGGTGTTCTCCCCACCAAGAGTTCAAAAAAGAATCCAACAGCACCCCCAACGCAGCCAGTGAAGGGTAAATGGAATAAAACGAAAGTGTGGAGAGGAAAAAAGTTGCTAAAAAAAACTAAAAGCATTATACAAACAGTATAAAATGTAGGGGACAATCTTTGAGCCTATGCCTGAGGATCCATTCAAGGATACAAGGGAGATCAAAAGATATGGAACAGTTTGAGTGGTCAGCTCTGCTGTTCTATAACTCAAGCAATGTCAGTGGCTAAGAATTGTGCAGGACAACCTTTACTTGGATCTCCTAAGAGATGCAATCTCCCACTGATTGACCAAACAATATGATGCTGAACAAGTAAATAGTGGGGGAAAACAAGTGTAGGCTAACAATTCTTCCGTCATTATAATAATGACTTTGCAAAGATTTGAACTTTTAGAGAAAAAAAAAAAAATGGAAGATGAAGAAAATGGGGGAAATATATTATAAATATGAAAAACCCTTCACTAGCTGCCTGAGAGAACCATCGTGATCCCTTCTGAAGGCAGATCTATTTGTATTGCCTGCTCCTAGGCCTTTCGTCCGCTGGATCGGACTCATCAGGGAGACACGGCTGATTGTGTCTGCGCTCCTGGTGTCAAATAGAGACACACCACAGTTCATAATTCTGCTACCAAGCCAATGTCCTCACCGTAAAAATTGAAGCAAGTGGACTGTGGGTCTACCTTTGTTTTACAGTATAATGCATTGTGTCCTATTTTCGTGCATTGTGATATATTATGGCTGTCGTGCTGCATTTTGCTGTATTGTCCTGTACTGCACCGTGCGTTATTAAGCACTGTCTAACATTAAAAGCAGAATGGAGGAAGCTCATATCAAGACAGAAGTATGATGGTCAGGCCAGTGAAACGGCTACCAAGCCAATGTCCTCACCGTAAAAATTGAAGCAAGTGGACTTGTGGGTCTACCTGCCCACAATCGCTCGAAACAGCTCACGATTTCTGATAGAAATTGACTACACAGTCATAAAGGCAATGGCAAAAGAAACTGCACGTTTATGAGAGAGAGAGAGAGAGAGAGAGAGAGAGAGAGAGAGAGAGAGAGAGAGAGAGAGAGAGAGGTTGTCGGTTTATCCACTGACAAAAGATTATGTGAACATGACTATTCATCAGAAACATTCGTACATATAAACAGTATAGAGTAGAATGCAGATCAGTATATGCGGCCTTTATAGTTGGGAAAGGATGAAGCAACACACAAGTTATCATGAGAAAAGGAGAGACAGAGACAGACAGACAAACAGAAGACAGAAAGAGACAGAGAGAGAGCGTACTCACGTGAGGGTTGAGTGTGCATGCGTGACAAAGACTGAGGGAGATGGGAATACTGGGGAGTCGGCCATGCAGACTGAATACAACACAGTTCGCTTGGAAGTTTTATTGGACCACCAAAGGGCAAAATGCTGTATACAACATAAGGCATGCTTACTCTAGTGTACAAATCGAAGTACAGAGATTAAGTACGAATGGAGTAAACAGTAATAATAATATAATCTCTAACTCATTATAAACTGATGACAGACATCTACAGGACAGGAAAAAATACCCACAGTCAGAAGTTTAATCCGTAATGCTTAAGGCAGACCAGAAGAACAACGAGGAGTTACTCCTCAGAACTGTTCTTTCCGACTTTAAACAATAAGCTGGCTGCAAATCACGAGCTATAACGAACACAACTACCTGTCCGGTACAAGCGATACATCACGTACAAAAGAAGATATGTTATATGAATGCTGTATCTCAACGAACGGTAGTAAAAAGCCCGGGGCCCAAACTCATGTAGAGTCGATTAGCAGACTTGGCACCTGGCAACGAGGCATGCGCAGACGGTGACGTTGTGGATGTGGTCACTGTTGACTCATGCCAGGTTCTCAGGTGGTTGTCTCTGCCGAGGGCTTTACAGGAAACCCAGTCCTGAGTTTCTACATAATACAATCAACAAAGTCAATATTCTTTTTCTTTGTTTTGTTCTCCAAAATTCATATAAAAAAAACGTTTAAAAAGACGAAATAAAAAACAGACTACACTGCCAACATATTTAAACAAGACTTACAACAGATGCCTAAGAATGTTTTTTGGTTTAATTTTTTTTTTTTTTTAATGATTATTGTCTGAATGTAAAGCTTAAGTGTTGTGAGGTTTACAATCGACTGAGCAGTGACGACTACGTTTTTAGGTAGCAAAAAAACACACACACACAAAAAAAAAAAAAAAAATCTTGTAATCAATTTTCTGTGTCTCCTCCCTCTTTTTTCAAGACAGCTTACTAACATAAGTCATTCATAAAATCATTTTCCTTAGTACCAGACAAGCTAATAATTCTGCACAGCTTACCAATTACACTTAGTATTGCCATTTCTACATCATTAAGAATAACCATGAAGAACCTTAAAGATAAGAAGGTACCATTACATTCATAATAAAACAAATATCCTCCATGAAGGTGTAAGTACATGGATGGGTATTTGGTATACATGCTTGCACATGTGCATGTGCGCGTGTATGTGTGTGTGTGCGTGTGTGTATGCGTGTGCGTGTGCGTGTGTGTGTGTGTGTGTGTGTGTGTGTGCGTAAGAAGACATGCACAAAAACCAAATGTGTTAAAATGAATGGTTGACTGTAAAAGACATCTAAACTGATAAAACATTCCATGGGAAGCTAAGTAAACGCAAAGACGTTGATAGGAACATGGAGATTGACAACTGAAAAGTAAAGTGGGAAAGAAACACATGCTGTTTTAACGAGAGAGAGAGAGAGACAGAGACAGAGACAGACAGACAGACAGAGAGACAGGTGGGAGTGGGCGGGGGGGGGGGGGGGGGGGGGGAGGGGGGGGGCAGAGACAGAGACAGTCACACACAGAGAGTGTGTGTAAACAATGTAGTCAAGAGCAACAACAACGGTGACAGATGGTGCATAGGTTAAAAAAACACACCAGACCTTCAGGATGCAAGCCAAATGTTGTAGACGCAAAGTGAACATGTGGCATTCAGTGTTCAAACTACTTTCCAATAGAACTTTACATATACAAAAAAAAATCACAGAAAAGGAAACAAAAAAACAACAACAAAAAATATATCTCCAGCTTCTGTGTAAACTTCGTAAACACTAAGAATGAGACAAGCGGACCAAAATGAATGATACATCACATTAAAAACATCAGTTCATCATAGTCATCATCATTAAAAAGCAAAACAAAACCGCATTCCGATGAGACCAAACGATTAACAGTGAAGTTGGGCCACGTACTGACTCGTGAAAAAGGAGATGCTAAATACAAAACATCATGAAATATCGACATAGGTAATTGTCCTAAAACTTGGTGATCTCTGCACACACGTTTCTTAACTTGATTTCTCTCCATGACCTACTGAAGGACGGGGATCGGCTACAGGGGATACTTTCCTTTGAGGGGAAATCCATTGGTCTTCATTCCACACCCATTTTGCGCCCAGTGTCAGTCTGATGTGTGATTGTTCGTTCTTCGTTTTCACTGTCTAGAATGTTGTTTGCTTTGCCTGAAGAAGACCAAAGAGGTCGAAACGCGTCGTGTTTGTAAGTTGTT
>CM031620.1:35377040-35389540 GCA_018398815.1 Conus ventricosus
AACCAGCCGTGTCTACCTGATGAGTTCCGACCCAGCGGACGAAAGGCCTCGGAGCAGGCAATACAAATATATCTGCCTTCAAAAAGGACTGCGATTGTTCCCTTATGCAACTAGCGAAGAGTTTTCATGCCTGTAATATATTTTCTTAATTTCATGTTCCCAGTTTCTCCGTCTTCAACCTCCAAATCTTTGCCAAGTCATTACTACGAAAACAGTTCAGTTGTTGGCCTGCGCTTGTTTCCCCCCCCACTATTAGATAGTGTGTGTTTGTCTGACTTTACTCAAGTTTAAAAGGCTGTGCCAGTCTTGAATAAAAGTTACTCTGCGTTAGGTCTTCTTATGGGAACAAAAGTTACCCCATTGTTTACTGTTCCCTGCCTCATTTCATTTCCAATTTTGATTTTAAAAGATTGCTTCGTAGTCTGGGAAGAGACAGTTTATGTGTAGACCATGTAATTTCTATCGATGACAAAACATTCAACAACTTTCCTCGGAGCTGATCCATTCATTACACTGCACAAGCAATTGTTGAAGTAGAGTCTGTCTTTAGATGGAAGGAATCTCTAAAGTTTTCCTTCACTCTTTGTCAAGGTATTGGATTTCAGCTGAAATTATTTGATAAGTCTTGCAAGCAGGCGGCTTACTTGTTTCAAATTAGCTTCACTGGCATTATCCCCAAAAGTGGATGCATAATCGATTCGAAAAAGGATATGCGCATGAAAGAATGTCTTTGTGGAACGAAGATCCAGTTGTTGTTTTTTAAGTCGATATATATTCTCTTAGAAATGTTTTCCATGATCCGCAGTGTGGTGTATATAATAAGACCAAGATAAATCGTTGCCAAGGATAATAATGCCTAAGACTTAATGCGATGTTATCTCTTTTGTATTTGGGCATGTAAATGGTGCGAATGAGAAATACATTTTCTGCCGTTTTTTGACGTGTTGTGAAATATATGCATTTGGTTTTACTAGCACCGAGGGTCATTTGATTCATTTCTGTCCATGTAATCAGCATGCTGATATTTTCCTGCAGGTTACTTACCAGTTCAACAGGATAACTACGGTGAGATAGTAATCGAGGTATCATTAGCAAACATTTCTGACGTGCGTGCGTGCATGTGTGTATGGAGAGTGACAGGCAGAGAGTGAGTGAGGGTGGGTGTGGGTGTGTGGACTGGGGCGGAGTAGGCTCTGCCCGACAGCCTGAAAGTCGCACAGGCAAGGTAAGGGGAACACGAACCATGAAGGGATCGGCCAAGACGGAACTGAGCGGCAGCGAACCGTTGCATACGGAAAACATGGAAAAACCAAGTCTCCCAGTCTTACTAGCCGCCGTGGCGAAGTGGTTAGCGTCGCGGACTCCCGGCTGGGAGGTCGTAGGTGCGAATCCCATCCGAGTCATGTGGGTTTTTCTGCCCCGACCGGTGTAGGAGGCAAAAAAGACTTCCAGGAAAAAAAACACTGGGAGTGTATTTTTCCTAGGAAAGAAACACTGCAATCTCGGAAGGGGAGTGTTATTTTGGCAGAGCTAAAAGCCAAGAGAAAATTTATTTGTTGAACCTCTGTGGGCACTTCGAAAGGGTTGTTTCATGCGAGTGTTAAACGTGTTCTTAAAGAATTTTAAAGAATTTTAATCATGGAAGAATTAAAAGAATTAATTGAAAGAAAACTAGAGCAGTCTTTTTTTCCTGTGGTAGTGTTAATTTCCTGGGCGTAGTCATTTTTTCCTGGTGAAGGAGTGTAATCTTCCTAGGAAAATAACACTCCTGTGGTGTTTTTTCCCGCAGTGTTATTTTCCGCCGAACACCGGCTCCTACCCAGAGTTGAGTTTGCTGCGGACTCAGTTGGGAAAACTGGGACCACACAGTCGAGTTTCATCCACTTAATGGATGCGTTTCTGAGAGTGTTGCTCAAATTTCCTGACCAACACTGCAGGTGCCTGTATCACTCGGGCCTGGTTGGGCCTGGTTGACGCCGGGATATATTATGAAAGGAAGCGTAGAGTACAGCCATGTCATGTAGTCTCAGACCGAAAATCCGTAGCATCATCTTAATCATCCTCATTCTCATCGATCAGCATAAAAAAGGCCTCAAATTCTGTGGCCCTTCATGCCCTGCTCTCATGGTGACCTCAGTTTCGATGTCCCCTCCACGTATGTGGTCTTGGTTTGGTTCCGTCGGGGTCACCGGTATCGGCGAGTCCATGGGGACTGTCGTTGGACGGACGTGGTGGCGCCCTCCGGAGGGAGAGCTCACTCACGCCGGCTCCACGACTAAGCAATTATTGTCGTCAGTAGGGGGCTTAGTAGGTGGTGTCCTGCGTATGTTAGATCAGAACAGGCGCCACTGAACACCACCGAAGTGACTCGGCAGCAGTGCAGTGTCTCCTCCGGTGGGCTGCCTCTTGACGACTTGACATTGACTGCTCCCTGTGGATTGCCGGTGTCTGGGCTGCGGCGGGGCCGACCGGTTTGCGGCTGCGGACGGGGTGTCGGAATGAGCGGCGTGGGTGCACTGCCTCTGAAGTGGCGCAGAGGTTGAGACAGCAAAAAAAAAAAAAAAAAAAGTCTCCCAGTCTTCGACGCTTTTCAACAAGAGAAAAACACGTGTGGCTGTCACTGGTCGGTTGCTTGGCGCCTCACTGCATGGTCCGAAGGCTCTGTCAGAGGGCGCTTGGGGGAACTAACGATCAGAGCTCGTGGTTCGAGAACAACAACGGAACTAAAAAAATAAATACATAAATGCAGGCCCGTTATGGGTATGCTAACGGTGACACGTCTATCCAAGGAACTCACTGGGCTTGTATGGAGAACGACTTCCTTTTCGTGATTTCAGTTTTTATTGTTGTCAACGGCGTTCTCACACTGACAGATTCTGTTACGAAAAACCTGTCGCAAAGAGTCTGCTGAAATAATAGCGTTGAATGCCTCGCCTGCCACAGAAATTAGTATGAGTAATGGTCAAGTGGAGAAATGATTCTACCTACAGGCCTATCTAGCCACTGACCAAGGAATTGTATAGTTGATTACCCTTTAAGATTTACCAGACATGAACAGACCTCTGATTATGCCCACTCCACTCGACAAACACTACAAGAAATATTAAATCATTCCCTTCTCGTTTTCGCTCCTTTTTCAGGGCATTGCGCCCACCTGTCAACATCATAAAAAGGAAGATACTACCCGAGTCTTAACATATGTGATATATTTCTTTTAAAGAAAAATTAGAGCAAATGCCTGGAGCTCACATAAGTTTTTAGGCGGAACTTAACACTGCATGTCAGATAGTCTCCCAACTTTGGGCAGCTGCTTCTTGCATGTGTTTGAGGATCTGTCTGCCACTGACAAGCATACTCATCAAGCCTCAATGGGCCTTTCAAGACCACAGGACCATCGCTTGTCGTGGTGCAGACACGCTCTGCCTCTCCATTGAAGCACAACGCCTTTACTGGCTTTAGCGTCGTCGTTCGTTTCATTGCATACGACTTTTGGGAAAGTCAAACTGTTCTCTTTTTCATTTCACACCTTAAACCGAACTAGCTGCTAACACTGAGATGGAGCTGATAGCCGGTGAGATTCATGCATTGGATTCGGTAGACAATCATTTTCTCGATTTAAAATGTCAGTCAAGAAGTGGTGTTCTTTTTTTCTTACCACTTTGCTATATAAAACAACAACAACAACAACAACAACAACAACAATCAAACAAAAATAAACAAAAGAACCGCACAAAATGTAACAACGCTGCACTCTGCTCCACATCCTGTTGTAACATTTTGCGCTGTGTCAAGGCAGCTCTTCTGCTGAACCATCAGGCGAGGCTGGGGAGTTTCTATTCCAGCACTTGACCCTCTCCAAAAAGCGGCGAAAGGCGGCCCGGTATTGGCGGTCGACGGTGAAATACAGCAGGGGGTTGATGGTAGAGTTGATCAGCACAAACCAGCGGCATCCCTGCAGGAGCTTGGTGGGAATGTTGAAAAAGCAGGCCTTGTCTGGAAACAGGTAGCACAAGGCGGACAAGTAGGCCAGGGACTCGAAGGGCGTGCACGTCATGACCAGCACCATGCCGAGGACCAGCGACAAGCGCGCCTCTTGCAGATCTTTGATGTGTTCCTTCAGGATAGGCAGCGTCAACAGACTGGATGTGTCCTTCTTTATCAGACCCGCGCTGCCTTTCCGATCATCACCAGAGTCCATCTCCTCCTGACCATCGACGTCATCATACGCAGAACAATCAGCGTTCTCTCCTGGCCTCAGTTTTCTGAATTTAATTTTCTTTCCAGTCCCTTCAACTCTTCCCTGCTCTGACTTGGCGTTCGAGTTCGAGTTCTGATTTTTAGATTCTGGCGGGCTGGTTTTGGACGACGCATCATCGGTCTTTCTTTTTGAACCTGAAAGCATGACTGTGAAAAGCTTTTGGCGGGACGATTTGGAGTAGTTTTCTAAATCTACGCTGCTGCTCTTCCGCCGAATGAATAGATCATGGACTGGTATCGTGCTTGAAACTTGGACAGGCTTATTTTGCTGTATATTAGAGTTCAGCGCTCTCAGCCCGTCAGCACCGTTCTCTTGCTCATTTGACAGCTGTATTTCCGAGAGCTCCGAGAGCTCCGAGATGTCATTGTTGAAAGACGTTTCCTCCTCTTGTAAGACCTGCGTCACCTCACTTCTCTTTTCTTTCACTGTGGCCAACAGTGATACGGTGTACTTCGACAGAATCCGCACGTCTCTGACCACCTTCTCTATTGGAATTTTCGCATGTATGGGTTCTACATAGACTGCCTTCTCATCTACGCTCTTCAGATGCTTCACCACATTTCTAAACAGCTGGCTGCGGATGGTGAAGTAAATGAGAATGTCCAAGATGGGCACAGCAATGAGAGGAGCAAAAGGAATGGTCAGGAACACGATATAGATTTTGACGTAGTTGTTGAATGGAACGTCACAGTGGCCCCGGCCGAACGGGTTAATGTCCTGTACGATTAAGTCCCACAAGAATATGGGCATGCCGAAAATCACGAAGACCCCAATCCATGGCGTAATGATCATGGTGAGAAGCAGGCACCGACTCTTCTTTGCCTCGTAGGTCTTCCGTTTAACCACATGGAGATAATGATCCAGAGTGACTACCAGCGTGTTGACCACCGAGACGTAGTTGATGGTCAGTTCCAGTGTCGTATAGACGATACAGAATGCCCTGCTCCAAACCCAAACGCCTTTGGTGAGAGCCGTGATAACCTTCACAGGCATCACAACTATCCCCATCACTCCGTCCGCGAAGACCAGATTGAGGAGCAGACGGTCACTGAAGGTTTTCTGCTCTGTGGCAAAGATGTACGCCGCGCCCAAGTTGAGCACAATCGTCAGGACGGTGAAGATGGACAGAACGATTCCGACCACAACACTGACGGAATGGAATAAGTTAAGCTGTTTCGCACGGTCAGCTCTTCTCGCCCCGGAACAGCTGTGCTGTTTCGCACGGTCAGCTCTTCTGCTTCCATGTCACTCGCACCGGTACAATCTGTGACGTAAACTTGTACCTACGACAATGTTTCCGGCGCATGACGTCATAATAACTTCGTGACCATGTTCCAGTAACATACCTATCGAAAATGTTCGCAATAATGTACAGGTACGGAACTGTCCCGTGCTGTTCAAGAACAGCAAATCCTTTCACTCACGGTTCCAAATTCCATTCAGAATACCGTCTGGTAGATCGCTGAATGTGATAGTGCCACCAAAAAGAACCTCCCCATCCCCTCTGTATGAAATAATCTAGACACACCAAGACGTGTTACATCTTGCACAGGTTTGTCAGTGTTTTCAATCAGCTCTTCAGCGTCAGCGCAAGAATTGTCGGCAACTAGGCCTAATCAACAAGAGTTCGCACGAGTGCGCGCGCGTGTGTATGTATGTGCTATGTGTGTATGTATCACACACACACACACACACACACACACTTGTGGAAGACCCATCTGAAGTTCTCTAGACTTAGAATATGTGCTTCCAACTCTTACCTGTATAAAACGTTGTGATAAAAAAATTTGTATATAGTTATACATATTACTATTTATATTGTAGTTTTGAAGTTTTTGGAGTAATCGGTAATGCCATACTTGATCGTAAGCTTTTTTCACATCAAAAAAGGTTGTTAGAATATTTTTCCGTCTGCCAAACTGCTGTTTAATTTGTGTCGTAAGTTTGACTAAATGTTCAGTAGTGGAGCGACCTTTGCAAAAAGCGGCTTGATTTTTGGAATAATGTTTTGTTTTTCACAGAAATGAACTAGTCTACTTGAGACTATTTTTTCCATTAACTTGCATACATGAGATGTTAAGGAGATGGGTCGATAGCTATTTTTATCAGTCCGAGGTTTTCCCTGCTTGTGTATAGGGACAACAATTGAGTGTTTCCAGATAAGAGGCATTTCACCATTAGACCAGCATTTTTGTATCAAAGAATGTAAAAATTGAACTACATTTGTGGTAAATGCTTTAACAATTCATAAGATATCCCATCTAGTCCAACAGACGTCTTATTTTTACCCATATGTGAAATACATTCAATTACTTCATCGAGTGTTATATTTGAATTTACATAGCTTTTTAACTGAGGTTTATCAAAACTATGATCTGATATGATGTTACTTTCCTCCTCATTTTTCTGTATTGTCTACTTTCAGTTGATAGTCCAGTAATTCTACTGCAATTTGCATACAAATCAGCAAATGCTTCCGCTTTTTCTTGATTAGAGGGTATATCTGAACTCTCCAGTTTGATTGGGCATTGGGGTAAGTTTATCCCATTCTTCATCGTTTTCATTTTTCCCCATACCTTTTGCATATCTTTATAGTTATATACTTCATTAGCACAAAATGATGACCAATACTGTCTTTTTGCTTGTGCGTTAACTCTATTTGCTTTGTTTTTTGCTTTTTTGGATTCTAGGTGATTAGGAATCGAATTATCCTTTAAGTAATTTTCAAATTTTATCCATTTTTCAGATTTAGCCTTTTCACAATCATCGTTCCACCAAACATTACCAGAATGTTTATATGATTTCTTTGTTCTAGACATAGGAATTGATTGATTAGCAGCACTTAGGACTGCATTAGAAAATACAGAATACAATTCATTGATATCTTTATCATTGACGTCTTCAACATGAAATGTTGATAAGAGTTCTGAAAACTTGTCCCAGTTAGCATGTTTGTAATTATACTTCGGGATTTTATCTTCTGTTTGATCCTTGTTTTTTGTGCTAGAGAGTTCAAAGCTAGTAATAACAGGAATATGGTCACTATTAAGGCTATCATCTAAAGAATCCCATTTACAAATTGGTGCCAGATCTGGAGAAACAAGAGTTAGATCAATAGCTGTTGCTCTATGATAAGGATTATCAGGGATTCGCGTTATTCTACCGTCATTCAGAAGATACAATGATGAATCAACAATATTCTCAATGAAACGGTTGCTAGTAATGTTTTCACAGTTCTTCTCCCAAAATGGTGAATGCGCGTTAAAATCTCCTGTTATTAGTACCTTTTTTTCCCTTGTCCGCTTGAAACGTACGAATCCATTCTGTATTATTATCATCTGGACCCTTTGGTAAATACACAGATATGACGGTTAATAAAGTGTTATTAAACTTAACCGTCACTGCACAAGAATGTATACCAAGTAATTCTGATGGGACTGGATTTGGGCACAGAGTGTAATTTACCCCTTCATGCACATAAATGGCAGTATTAATTTTCTCGTTAGTGTCTATCTTTTCGATGATAGGAGGAAAATAGTAATTGTGTAGTTGGGGCAGCTTTTCTTTCTTAACATTCAATGACTGAAGACTTAAAACATGATATTGGTGATGGGCTAGGTGTTGTTCTAGATGTTCATAGTTTGTGTTAATTGATCTGCAGTTCCACTGAAAAACGTTGAAAACATTCACTAGAGACATATGTTTAAAGACTAAAGACAAAATGGACAGAGGTAACCCAGCAGCAGTGTCACATTAAAAGACATGGCGGCAGTAGGTGTGAGCTGACTAATAAAAGTTCCAGTCCTCCAGATTGTAGAACCGGTTGTGCCAGCTGGGAGGATGTGGGCCAGGATGGTCGTGGTACCAATGGCGACGTGAAGGACGGGCAGGTCTCTTGGGGATCTCCCACAGCAAGGCCCTCGTGTGTCGTCCGATGTTCCCCGCCAGCAGACTGGAACCTCTCTTTGTTAGGTGCACCTCGTCTCGAAGATGCTCCATTCTGATGTTGTTATTTTGAATAAACGAAATGTTTTTCACCTCATACAACTCAGAAGTGACTTTTGCATTAAACAGAACGCGTTTGATTTCGAGTTTCTTGTCTCTAACTGGAGTCAGTTTGCTGACCGCGAACTTAACCTTAGTGTGCTTTTCAGCTGCAGTTTTTAGCGTCTGCACAAACGATGTGCTGATGTCTTCTGCAGCAGAAGTCTTTAGATCGTTAATGCAGCAGTGTATTACCACTGCATCAGGTTTCTCCTCGGCATCGTCAAGTTTCTGCAGACGTTGCTCTAGTCCCTTTACCTTATAGCTTCTTTGACGTGTCGGTTATTTCACCTATTTTATTCAATATACTTATAGCAGATCTTCCAAATAATCTATCAAAAGATACAGTTTTAGCCCAGTATGCAGATGATATATGCATGTGGATGAAGGTGACAATGAAGTGTAAAACTCCAATTAGAGCACTTAACTATACCAAAAAAGTGTACCAACGCGAACTAAATAAAATTGATATATTTATGAAGGAAAATGGACTTTCTTTATCATTAAAAAAACACATATGGTACTTTTTAATTCGGGGCATAACCCAGAAAAACTGCCTGATTTCACTATTGGGGCAGTGTCATTAATTATTCGCAAAGCGTAAGGTTTCTAGGTGTATATTTATCATCCAAACTTACCTGGAATCAACATATAGACTATATATTAAATAAAGCCAGAAAAGCTTTAAATTTTCTCAAAATTATTAGTAAACAGCGATGGGGTCAAGACACAAAAGCGCTTTTATGTCTTGCTAATTCCTTAGTTCGTTCGCGTTTAACCTACGGCCAGGAATCTTTCTTTAGTGCACCAAAACATTTGTTAAACAAACTACAAAGTATAGATTGTAAAGCCTTTAAACTGGCACTAGGAGTGCAGACTCATGCTTTTAATCTTGGGTCATAATTATAAAGAAACAGGAGTTCTGCCTCTTGATGAACATAGGAAAATCTCTGCAGCTAAGTTTGTATTAAAATCCTTTGCACATAACTCATTCTGTAATGAAGAAACAAAGATAAATTCTAAGCATGACTTTGTTAACAGGGCAAAGACAATACACTGTTTGCAACCAATTAATTCGTTTGTCTCCGACATGATTAATTCTACAGAATTAAAAAGTGAAAAAATAGCAATTAAACCATCTTTTTTACCTGTACCATCTTGGGAACAAATTAAACCTATTTTTGATATTGATCATACAGAACTGAGCAAAAGTCAATCTCCAAACGTTCTGAAAAATTTAGTTAATGATCACATGGAAAATTACTATAGTGATTACATTAAAATATTCACAGATGGATCTGTACTTGATAATGGCAATGCAGGTTCAGCATTTGTAATTCCTACTATGAAAACAGTCAAACTGTCCAGGACGGGGGAAATCGTGATGGTATTGCTTAAGTGCACTAAGTTGATGTATTATTAGTCAGGCTTAACACACCAAGGGTATCTTTGCACTCATACACGCATATGCACACTCATGCGCCCATCAAACATTCGCCTCTCTCTGGGAATGGGATGTCACGCATTCGTCTCTCTCCTAACACGACTGAGAACAAGAAATGCAATTTCTATGCTACTTATAATTAATCATGAACAATCAAATCACACACAATGAAATATCAGAACATAAAAGATCAATACTTCCTAATCCCGGTTATAATAAAATGACTTCTTACCTGGCCAGGTTTTCACACACACAACCACGCTTTCACACCACACCACAGTTCTTGAAAAAAGTCTCTTCACGTCTTCTTCAGCACTGCTTGATGGTGATGCCCTTGGTTGACTGGCTCCAGGCTTCAGGACTGGGTCTTCGTGGTCGTCTCTGGGATTTCGACGTAGAACTCTTCTTCTTCGTCTTCTTCACCCACCTCTGGGTTCAAATTCAGTTTGTCTGTCTTCACCCACCTCTGGGCTTCAAACTTAGTTTCCTTCTCTTCCAGCTTGTCTTTAACTCTAAGACCTTGCTGTCTCTTCTATCTCCCAGACCACGTTTCTCTCGACCCTTTCTCTGTCCTGCTCACTCCTCTCCTCTCTCTCTCCTCTGCCTTCTCTCTCTCTCCCTGGTGTTGTTCTCACACGTTGTTCTCCCTCAGTTTATATAGGGAGGGAAACAAAGGATTCCCCTTCGGGTCATGCCTTTGTCCACGCTGCTTCTCAAACCCCTAGTTCACAAGTACCCTGAATTCTCCACTCGCTACATTCCACACACATCAGCATTTACACACACCCCTACCTAATTGATTAGCAAACACACACTTAGCCTCAGATGGACATCGAACATTCCCGCCGACTTCGGTGGTTACTTAACACGGTAATTATCTTAAGGAGGGTTACTACAACCTCCACACGCATTCAGCCAGCCTGACAATAGAACCAACACAGTGACCCACGGCAATACCATCTGAACAAATCCAAGGCCCCCTGCTCTTCACTGACTGTTTACACAAGAACCTCAGCTGACCGAGCATTTAGCACTCACTTGGGGCCCCGAGGTCGTAGTGGTTACAACCCTTCCCCCTTTCGCCACCAGGCAGGTCCGAACTCTCTCCTAGGTGTTGTTTGTCATCTGACCACTTCGGCCGTGTGCGGTGGGTAAGGTACCCTGGTTAATTGGTCAATTACCTATTTGTATACCACATACAATGTCCCTTTGTCTCCAAGCGTCTAATGCCTTTTGAGAGGTTTCACGCTCCTTGACACAAACGATATCATATAGGTAATCACTATTCAGTTTTTACTGCAGAGTTGTTAGCCATTTTAATGGCTTTACAGCATATTGAGGAGTTACCTATGAATAGTTGTAAAATATTACTCTGTGTAGATTCTAAATCGGCATTACAAGCAATCAAAGATCAAAATGCCAAAAAACGTCCTGAAATGATACTAGAAATCAGACATGTAATTCATCAATTGGCATTTAAAGACATTAGTGTGACTTTTTACTGGGTTCCTTCCCATTGCGGAATATATGCCAATGAACTGGTTGACAGAGCAGCTAAAAATGCAGGACGTAAGTAGAAAGAAACTCGTGGAGAGCGTGGCAGCAGAGAGTCCTCAGAAGAGAAGCCCCCTTCAAGCAAGTGTTTCGGCCCTTATCTCCTGACACTCTAGGGGGGTTGGGCCACACCCGGTTCATGACTCCGGATGTCCCTCTGCTGCCCCTTTTTTTTGTTTCCCCATCTTGGGACGAGCCATGGCTGGGATTCGAACCCATGACCCTCTGGAGATGCTCATTTTCCACTTAATGACTCGCGCTTTAACCACTGAGCCACAGGGACACCTGATATTTGTAGGGAAGTTAAGCCTTATGAAGTTCACTTTTGTTCCTCCTTGACCAGATCCAGCTTGAACACCTCTCTGCCGCTTCTGCCATTGCTTTCAGGGCTCTGTTTTTTTCCTTCCCTGCAACTGAGAGCTGTTTCATGAGGCTGTATGCAGACGTTCCTACAAATCCCCTAGCTCCAATTTCTGCAGTGAGGACTTTGGCCTGATAGCCTTCTCTCCTCAGGCTGTTTGCCAGATCAGCATACTTTTCAGTCTTGTAGATTTGAGCTGCCTCCATTCTGTTTTCATATGGCACCGTGAGCTCGATCATGATCAGCTGCTTGGTTGACTTAGAGTGGACTACTATGTCTGGTCTCATGCCACTCTTGCTGATGATTTCTGGGTGACTCTTCCATTCTGGGAGGTCTGCAGTGCACTCCCAGTCATCTGCCCCGTCCAGCAGACTCTGCCTGCATGTTTCGAGTGGCACTGTTGTTCTTGGCCATGATTTGCTGCCTCCTGCCGTGAAGAATGTTGCGGGTGCTTTTGGAGTCCTGATTCTCCTTTTGTGGTGTTGGTACTGGCCCAGACTACTTGTACAATCTCTTTGAGCACTTGGTTGTGCCTCCATGTGTACCTTCCTTGAGCCAGGGCTACTTTACATGAGCTTAGAACATGCTCCACTGTTTGTTTTTCATGGCAGAGGGGGCATGCAGGATCGTCTGTTTTCCCCCACTTCACCAGGTTTGCATTTGAGGCAGAAGGTCATATGCAGATCTGAGAATGAAGCTGATCCTGAGAGGGGCCATGTGCCAAATGTCATTCCAAGTGAGACTTCTTTGGAGTGCATTCTCCCACGTTGTCCATTGCCCTTGCTGGCTCTGCTGGACTGCTTTTTGGAGTCTTTTTTGGTCTTCTTCTTTTCTCATCT
>CM031620.1:35394540-35419540 GCA_018398815.1 Conus ventricosus
GACACGGTCATTTGTTAATGAAAATCATTTAAGGGCAATGATGTTTATAGTGATCATGATAATAATTAGATGAACACTGTTGAATAGTACTCATGATAATTATTATACGGACGTTCTTGACGATGGTCATAACAACAGTGCTGATATCAAGACAATGATGAAAAAGATACAGGTGATAATGATCATGATAACAACGATGACACTGTTGATTATAATCGTGAAATCGTTGACAAGTATATTACTGATGATGATCATGATAACAATGACAACAATTTTGATGATGATAATCATGATAATGATGCTGATTATAATAACAATGGCAACAATGTTTTTGATGATATCCAAGGTAACGACAATGATGCTGATGGCGCTCACGATGATGAAAATGACATCGTGGATGACAATCATGATATCGCTTATGGCACTGTCGATGGTAGTTATCATAGCAATGATAATGCTGCTGATGGTGATCATGATAAGAACAATGATGTTTTGATGATGATCTTGATAACTATATCAAAGGTACTGTTGATGATGGTCATGATAACTATAACGAGGACCTTATTGATGATGATCATAACTATAACACAGGCACTGTTGATAATTATCACCATAATGATGATAAGGAGAGTGGTAATTATGTTCATAACTGTGACAAAATCATTGTTGGCGACGATCATGATAATGATTACAATGACATTACTGCAGATAATCATAACAATGACATGGACATTGTTAGTGATGATTTTGATAACGATGACATGAGCATTACCGGTGACGATCATGATAATGATGACAAGGATATTGTTGATGTTGATCATGATAATGATGACTATGACATTGTTGATGGTGGTCATGATAACGATGACAATGATATTGTTAATGGTTATAATGATAGGGATATTGATGATCATTGTAAAAACAATGAGAACGTTGACAGTGATCGATCATAAACGATTGCAAGGATGCTGTTGATACTGAAGGATGTTGATGATGATCATACCGATGATAACATTATTATTGATAATGTTTCATAGTATTAGTAGAGTTGTTGTTAATGACGATCATGATCACCATGATTTGAATGTTGTTGACGGTTACCACGAGTAGTTGGTGGCGAGTGTAAATCATGCAGACGACTTAAAAGCGTCCTTCGAATTGTAAGAAGCAGAACACAAATCATTCACATGCATTCATTCTCCAAGCGAATCCATGGTGAACATAGAATCGTTCAAATATGGTCACCCTCCGTGCGAGCAGATAATCATGCAAAATGACATAGAATTGTTCAAATACGGTCACCCTCAGTGCAAAACGACACGCCTGTCGTCGGCTGCTGAGACCACAGAGCTGAGCAATGTGAACTGCCGTCAAATCAGGTACCAATCACAATGAAGTTGACAGAATTTGGGGAATCGCGTAGCCCGACACATACATTGATGTATATAAATGAACGAGACTGAGATGAAAAAGACAGACGAAGTTTCAACAAGCAGGTCTCTGTTTCAGGTCCGTTCCGTTTAAATTCCAGTCAATCTGCCTTCTAAAGAAACGATGTTTTTAACGATTACAAGTCCGATGAGAAATCTTTATTAATAACACATCGCCATTATTTTCTTTCCCTACGCAGCGCAAACAACAACACCCCCTAATCTGGAGCATGACATGGTCGGAGCTCGCTCTGTGAAAAATTCCTTCCAACCAGAAGTAGCAGGAAGTGTGAAGGAGAGATAACTCGTGTGGTGTCACAAGATGGTGCATACCGTTTGATCGCCTTCGCTTTCTTTCTGGCATTGTGACAACTGTGGCATCATCGTTAAACCAGGTCAAGTCACGCTGAGTACAGCCCAGCCGACCACACTGGCCGCATCTATGTAAACTGGCCAACAAATATAAAATCACTTGGTATAGAACGTCAGTTACAGCAGTCATGCTTTCTATCCTGTCAAAGTCACGCTGAACTTTGAAAAAAAAACCCACCCATTTCCCTCTTTATAGTAACAGCTGGAAGGGTTTAGATTTTGAACCTACGAGGCCGAGTCTTCTGGAAAAAGACATAGTTACTACTTGTGAAATTTGGTTTTAATTTGCCTATCTGGCATTCTATAGAGTTTTAAAAAAATAAACCTGTTTATCGATCTAGATCTTCACATGAAGACACAGCAATTGAAAAGTGAACATGTAAAAACAATTTTGTTACATTTTTACTTGTAGTACATGCATAACGAGGAGGGAAGGGGGAGTGGGAAGGAGGAGGGGTGATGACTGGTCATAAAAGAAAGAAATGAACATATACGAAGTAAACGTGAGGAATTTCTTTCAGTTTCGCTTTTGATGCAGAGGTTCAAATGTGACGGCGTGCAAAAATAAAAAATAAAAGGCAAACCGAAAAGAAAAACGAAAAGAAAGTAATTCTGTCATGGGAAGAAGAAAAAAAGAAGACCACTCCTAAAACACACATCAAACCAGTACCAATGAGCTTAAACAAAAAGACTATAATATATAGCTGTCGAGTTTTGAAATATAACATACAACAATTATGTCCACAGGGAATAACTCGGTCAGTGAAACTACACAATCTCGTCACAGGAACTGTTAACACAACACGTGGAGTATGTATGTCACGCAAAAAACAAAATCAAAAAGGTTCACGCACAAACCACGTAACGATGTAAAATTTACGTTCTAAGAAATCCAGAAACACAAAGGGAATTCACAGCAAGTGGAGATAACTGCAGCTGTGAGAGAACAGTGTTTAGTCGAACATCACAAAGTGTACGGTATACTGGGGAAAAATACATAAGTGAATAAATGTCACAAAACAACACACAATTCAATACACGTGATTACTGGCACAAATAAAAAAAACGGATGTGATCAGTGGAAAGGTTACACTTAAAAATTTAAAAAAAAACAACCAGCACTGGTCTATTGAAACTTTTTAACAAATTCGCCGAAAAATTCTAATTCATAGGATAAAAAATGCGAATGTTCCACCTTGCAAATGTTCCGAATACAAATTAAATAGTTCAGGGGAATCTTTCACCAAGTCTCCAAATGCCACTATTCAAAAACGCAGATTAAGAGACCGCTATGAAATATTCAGTACTGATTACGCCAACTCACATAAGCAGCTTACCTTTTGATTATAAAACTGAATGTTTCTACAATATCATTTGCGTTTTTTGAACACTAACGTTGATTATATACATTTCAATAGTATGATCATATATTTTCGTTCACGCACTCTCTCTTCGTCACTCTTAACTTGCTCTCATTGTCTGAATTTTTTTTTGTAAACGAAAGTCTTCCATTCGCACATTCTATTAAATATCTTAACTTACTGAGACCATACTCAGGAGACTAAGAAAAAAAAATGGGTACTACGAAATCTGAAAACAGACATAGGAAGAAAGCCAGAAAGGAAGTGTCGAATGCGATCAGGAAACACACAAAGTTACACGCGAAAGTCTATATACCACAAGAAATACAAAACAGTTCCTATATACATATCACGCCAAAAAAAAAAAAAAAAAAAAAAAAAAAAAGACACGACCACGAGTGCAGAAGATCGTCCCTAACTGGAAAGCCGCCCACGTGGATTGGTGAACACACCGGAATGGAACAGAGAGGACACCATGGCAGAACGAGTTTACCACTTTACTTTCTTTTTGCCGCCCCCTGGCACATGCTGCGCATTGTCAAGGGAGCCAATCCGGGAGTCCACTTCCCATTTCAACTTTTCGTTCAGGATCTAGCGGAAGGCAAGGCAGCAACACATCACAGTCAGTCAGAGAGCTATACAGGTGAGTTATTTCAATCAAAACGTGTTACAACAAAAAAATCGACACAAACTGAAAACAGAGACCTACAAAGAGACGTTAGCCTCTGCGCGCACGCAAAATTGAGTCAATCACTCGCACATCGCCTTTATTCGTTTGCGAACGACTTTTCGGCTAAGAATGTTGTCAGTTTTTCTATGTCGAGAACTCAATTCTGAGTCACTTGAAGATCTTGACTCTACAAACAACCCTGTAGAAATAGACAGAGATCCTTACATTTTCAGCATGAGAGAAAACCAAAATCAGTACACTGGTACACAATGCTTTGCTTGCGCGCAGTATGGTTATGCATTTGTGGAAAAAGAAGCAGAAACGATATAACATAATACAAAATCAACTGAAGAAAAGAAGACTGATGTAATGGAGAAAAGAGAATTTAGAAGAAATTAAAGAGGCCAGCAGTTGCTTGTGTTAAGTAAGTTACATAGGCCTATTTATCAATATGTGACGTAAAACACATGACAAAGGACAAACAGAATGAAAGAAAAGAAAAAAGAGGGACAATCGAAAACAGGAAAAGTGAAAAGTGTACATCAAATAATCACGTTTTGTTGTCGTTATCGTCATTATCGTTAGTGATATACATATTTTTAGAATATACATTGCAATTATTACTATGTAAGTTCCTGATTTCTCTCAATCTCCTTCAAAGAAAATGAAAAAAATCTCTGAAGAGAGATGTGGCGGTATATGTGGTGAGTCAGTCCAAAACAGCCACCGAGGAATCTTCGAATGAAATACATCCAAAAACCTGGCATTGCTTTGAGAGAGTGCATTTATCGGATACCCCTTAGCAACCGATTCAGGAAAGCAAACAACAACAACAACCCCTCGTAACCAAGTCGGCAAAGCCAACAACAACTGCAGTTATGGCAAGCGCTTTTGAATATATTCCAGGGAGCTGCAACTCTTTCTTTCTTCATCTTAAGACTCTGTGGCAGCAATCTCCTTTAAAGAAAGGGGAAAAAAATGCAAAGACCATTTTACTTCATTACAATGCTTTATTCAGCAAGTGCTGGTAAGAATTTGTCAGTTTTCAAACTTTTGTTCACGAAACCAGCGTGTTTCAATGGTTGAAAGGAATAGCAGGTTCCAGAGAGTCATGATCACAAGCTGAAGAAAATTTCATACGTGTCAGAGTTTCAGATGCGTCTCAGAGCAAGGTGCATTCATAACGTTTTCTTTATCTTAAACAAAACACACAAAAAAACAACAAAAAAACAACCGAAAAAAAAAACAGAAAAAGAAAAAAACCTATGGGGTAATGATAATTCCAGCAAGATTTTTCAGAGCTAGGGATTAAAAAGTGGTGGCTTTATGCTAACGGACTCCCTTACTTCGCCATCACGGACACTTTCACTCACTATCAGAAGAGTATGACTGCGACCACTTTGAAGCTTTTCAAAGGGAACGTGCTCTCACGGTAATGAAAAAAAAAATCATTTGGTGCAATGGAGCAGAGGCGAAACTGTTTTCATCAAGCGTGTGTGTATTCGTTAATAATCGATTGTTTGATTGTAGCTCAAGGTGGGGAAAAAACATGTAAACAAACAAAAATCAGTTCAAACATTGCGGGTCTGATGGCGTTGATAAAACAGCGCTCAAATCGCCAATCATCAGTGCGGGATGAGATCTCTTAAAAACGATGTAAGACATGTTCTTACACTTTTCATGATTCTTCTCTACGTGATTTACCATTTCGAAGGGCACTATAAGCCTTCTCCATGTGGTCTAAACCATTTATGATTTATGTCATTTTCATCTTAAAGACTAGAATTAAAAGTAGTTTATCACTATTCTATGAAATGTATTTGTCGGATGGGTGGAGCTGAAAAGTGTGTGTGGGTGGGGGTGGGGGAAGGGGGGGGGGGGGTGGAGATGAAAAAAATTGTGCGCGCGCGCAGTGTGTGTGTGTGTATGTGTGTGTGTGTGTGTGTGCGCGCGCGCGCGCGAGAGAGAGAGAGAGAGAGAGAGAGAGAGAGAGAGAGAGAGAGAGAGAGAAGAGAGAGAGAGAGAGAGAGAGAGAGAGTGTGTGTGTGTGTGTGTGTGTGCGTGTGTGTGTGTGTGTGTGTGTGTGCGCGCGCGCGCGCGCGAGTGCGTGCGTGCGTGCGTGCGTGAGAGAGAATGTGTGTGTGCCTGCGTGTGTGTGTGTGTGTGTGTGTGTGTGTGTGTGTGTGTGTGTGTGTGAGTGAGTGAGTGAGTGAGTGAGTGAGTGAGTGAGTGTGTGTGTGTGTGTGTGTGTGTGTGTGTGTGTGTGTGTGTGTGTGTGTGTGTGTGAGAGTGAGTGAGCGAGCGAGCGAGCGAGCGAGTGTGTGTGTGTGTGTGTGTGTGTGTGTGTGTGTGTGTGTGTGGTGTGATTTGCGATTTGTTTTCTTCTAACCGACAAATGCCAATGGCTCTGACGTAAATAAGTGATTTTTATTTCATTTCTTGTTATTTCACCCTGATGCTACCGGCATTCCATTCCAATCAGATGATTTCACTGAAAAGAATCATTAGTCATGTTGTTTGTTTGTTTTTCATTTCAAGGAAGAAGGAAAACAAAAGCAAGAAACAAAGAAGCACAGGCCATTCCAAGCACACATTCAAACATGAACAATTCAATCCTCAGTGCAGCAAATCAACGCTCGCAGCAGCTGCTAACAATCCCTGTACTCTCACCCTAATGGGATTTGACGTCATCTATCCTAATCACGTGGACAGCGAGAGAAAGACATCCTGTTCTCTAATAGCGTCACGGCCCATGTCAGTGACTTGGTTGGTAAAATCAAAGATTTATAACCTTTCAACCTATGTCGGTTACTTGGTGGTAAAAACAAAGTTTTATCACCTTTCAATCCATGTCAGTTACTTGGTTGGTAAAAACAAAGATTTATAACCTTTCAACCCATGTCGGTTACATGGTTGGTAAAAACAAAGATTTATAACCTTTCAACCCATGTCGGTCACTTGGTTGGTAAAAACAAATATTTATAACCTTTCAACCCATGTCGGTCACTTGGTTGGTAAAAACAAATATTTATAACCTTTCAACCTATGTCGGGTTACTTGGTTGGTAAAAAACAAAGAGTTATGACCTTTCAACCCAATCGGGCGGTGATATGACCCATTTCAATCGCTCGAACGGCGACGAGAAAGATTTCCGCCCTCTCAACCTTAAAGAGCCATGGCATGACTCCATATCAGTAGCACGTGTAGCGGAGACAAAGATTTCTGTCTTTCTAACCCAAGGAGGCTGTGACATCGCCCTTACCAGTCAAGCGGATGATCAAGAATAAGTTCCTTTTCCTTTCCACCTGTAAGAGTTCTGAAGCCACCCGCATTAGTCATGTGGATGGTGACGACAAATTCCTGTCCTCTCAATCTAAAGGAAGTCTGACACCATCGCATCAGTCAGATGAATGATGACGACAGAGCTTCCTGTCCACTCAACTGAAACGGGCCGTGGCATGACCTGTGTTGATCATGCAGATGACCAGAACAAAGATTCCAGTCCCTTTCACCTAATGAGCCTGTGACACGACCCGTATTGGTCATGCCGATGGTGAAGAATAAAAATCTTGTGCCCTGAACCTAAAGGGACCGTGAAACGAACTGTTTCAACCTTGTAGATGGTAAATGCAATGGTTCGTGTTCTCTCAAGGCAAGGGGCTATCACATGACCTGTGTTAGTATTGTAAATGGCGAAGGCGATGTTCCTCCCTCACGTTAAAGGGACCACGACACGACCAGTGTCAGTATTATAATTGGCAAAAGCAATGCTCCTCCCTCCAGTTAAAGGGACTGTGTCTGTGTCAGTTTTGTGAATGGTGAAGGCAATGATTCCTGTCCACTCATCCTAAAGGGCCTGTGACACAATGTGTGTCAATATTGTGAATGGTGAAGGCATTTTACAACAAGACAAACTGGCTGGTAATGAACTGTGAACAGAAATAAGCGTTAAAGTGTTTCCAGAACAAATACAGGAAACTGTTCCACAAAAGCAGGTTAAAAAAAAGTAGAGAGTAAAGGAGGACACAAATTTAAGAAGACAGAGTTAAAGAGGATTACAGAAAAGAAGCTACAAGCGCAGAACTTGCATCTGGACTTCAACGCTACTGAACTCCCATAACTAATAAGTCATTTTGGAGCAACAGCGCTTTCATGTAATCTATCAATTCCAGTTTACAGGAGAAAGTAAAATAAACAAATGCCCATCTAGTTGCCAAAGTTCAGTTCTAAAACACTGCACTGCAAATTGTTTCCTCGCCACATTATGAACAACGTAAACTGCTGAAACTCATGTTCAGTGCACGGCAGTCTAGTTAGGATTCTAAAAACAAAATTTTTCACACTCAACGAAAGTTACATCGAAAAAGTAATAAGAAGACTGGGATACAACACATTGTGCAAGGATGTTTGAAACTCATCAGCAAAATTTATGCATGAAAATTAAAAAGGCGGAAAACAGGTCCAAGTATGTTTGTATCTGTAGGAAATTAAAAAGCATAAATATCAATTGCAAATATGCCTCTACAAATGAAATGGTCTAACTCTTGCCTTAAAAAGTGGTAACAAAGCATGATGGGAAGATAAACTTAACCGAAAATCAGTTTGTTAAAGTTGAATACTAACAAAAAGAAACAGGCAAACGTAATCAAATGAAAAGGGAAGAAAAGTCCATACCAGTAGAACATATACTATAGAAATGACCAAACAAAACAGCTTCAGCAAGGGAAAAAAAATCAAATGCTGCATTCACATGACTGACCTTATGATGAATACACTGATTATGACCCTTTTTATCTATTCTCACCCGGCCCTCCCCTTTCGCTGACGTTGGTTTCCCTTTTGCCTCCTCCTCCTACTTCGATCCCCCATCCCATCACCGTCAGCCCCCTCTCCCTCCCTCCCCTCTTTGTCAATGGTTACCTTTTTGTCTCCTCCTCCGGGTGTGTGCGTGGCATTATCCATGGAGCCTACTTTAGACTGAGCTTTCCACTCCAGCTTGTGCTGCTCGATCTGCGATGACCAAGGCAAGACCGTTGGACTGATGGATTGATTGATTGCCCTGATGGACTGGCAGACTGGTTGGTTGGTTGGTTGGTTGGTTGGTTGATCAATGTGTGGCGGACAGCGTTGCTTTGATGGAGAGTTAAGAGGTTGGTGGTTGTTTCAGATTGCTTGTTTGCTTGCCTGCGTGCGCGCACGTCTGTGTGTGTGTGTGTGTGTGTGTGTGTGTGTGTGTGTGTGTGTGTGTGTGTGTGTGTGTGTGTGTGTGAACGCGCGCGCATGTGCATGCGTGTGTGTGATAGAGATAGAGAGCGAGAGAGAGAGAGAGAGAGAGAGAGAGAGAGAGAGTGTGTGTGTGTGTGTGTGTGTGTGTGTATGTGTGTGTGTGTGTGTGTGTGTGTGTGTGTGTGGTGTGTTTCCAGTTTCATATGAGTATGGCCAGCATTTCTCAGTTTCTGCTTATTTATGAACGAAGACGAATTTCTTCTTGATTTCATAACTCATGTGTGGTCCTTGTGGGTTTTTTTCCCCTTCCCCACCTCCCTCCCGTCCCCTCCTTTTCCCTTCGCGTTAAAAAAAGTAGGCATGAAAGGTACGGACACAAAAGATCCCAGCTGATCGTCTCGTCTGAATGACAAGCTGTAAGACATGGTCACAGCTTTAATGGTCAACACGGTGTGATCAAAAAATTGCATTTTTGTGTCTCAACACTTCAACATAAGATCTCTTGTCTCCGATGAAACATATTTACCACAAGACCAAAAAATGTACGTCAAAACGGTCAACCGTGGGGCGCAGTGATAACGACGTAAGATTGTTCGAATTCGTTCAGCTGTCCAAATATTCGTATGATTTTTTAACACCCCCTCCCTCCCCCAACTGGACAGCGAAGAGCCAAAAAGAAAAAGAAAAAAAAGAAAGGACCCACACAATACTGGATTAGTTATCTCATTGGCGCGCGTCGGAGAATGCTGCTGTCATGTTTTCAAAGCAAAGCTGCAAGTGTCTGATCCCTCGGTCCTGATTAACACTCCGCATGAAAGAGAGCAGTTCAAATCACTGCCGCCATTCTCAACTGCATCATAAAATGAAGATGTATCTTACACTTTTAGCCCCTGCAATGAGCTACTGAAGACAGGAGATTGATTAGCTATACAAGGAAAATGAATCTTGGCTGATATTAAGGAAAAGGAATGAACAAAAAAGTTATAAGCTGGCTGGCATTAACACTAGGTTTGTGGACTGTGTGGGCAAATGTCAGTGTTAATGTTAGGGTTGTCATCAAATTATGAAAAGAATGACACCACAAACTATAGCATGATCTACAGCAACATACATGCTTGCCAGCATACGCTCACATTGATTTCCTACAAATTTCCACCCATGTCTTGCAAACAGAAACAGAAACAAAGCATAAGCCCCCAAAACACCATGCATTAGATTCCACTCGTTTCTAGTAAAGGTAAAATAAGGCACACGGGGGAAAGTATGTGAAGTGTGTCTATGCCTGTGTGTGTATGTGTGTGTATATTATATCATAGTGAATACTTATATAGCGCCTATTCTCAGCTAGAGAACAAGCTCTAAGCGCTTTACAATCCACACTCGGTTACACAACGGGCTGCCTACCTGGGTAGTGCCGACTGAAGAGCTGCCAGCTGGCAGTTCATTCAGTCGTTTCCCGAGTCATCCAGTCCATATCATTAAACATCGTTCACTCAGTTTCCTTACTTTTTTCATTCTTTCCATTTTTTACGCAGGGTGCATGCTATGTGTAACGTGTCAATTATACCAACGGCCAAACTGGCCTTCTCTTCCGAACGTTGGTGATGGGATTTTACGTGTGTGCAAGATATTATGCGTGCGTTCACACACGGAACCTCGGTTTATAGTCTCATTCGAAGGACTGCATGGGAAATGGAGTCAGAACCAATGTTAACTCCGAGGGAAAAATCCCCTTGTACCGAAACGGCCCGGTGGAGATTCGAACCCGCAACCCCAGGATCACCAAGATTACGAGTCCGGCGCTCTACCAACTGAGCTATTCCGGCCCACCGTGCGCATGTGTGTGTGTGTGTGTGTGTGTGTGTGTGTGTGTGTGTGTGTGTGTGTGAGAGAGAGAGAGAGAGAGAGAGAGACAGAGAGAGAGAGAGAGAGAGAGAGAGAGAGAGAGAGAGAGAGAGAGAGAGTGTGTGTGTGTGTGTGTGTGTGTGTGTTTCTAACATTTTTAAAAAATGTGGAAGAAAATAATCATCTCTCTCTCACACAACGTTTGTCAACCAGCCCATATACTGGATGTCACTGAGAGAAAACATGTCTCTCTAAGCCGCAGACCGTTTATGTTGACGCACAGAAGGTCCCCAATTTAAAGCAACACTTAAGATATCAAAGCGCACAAGACATCTTCCGGGCCTCAAAAGCCACCATCTCCAGATGATTCAAGGATCGTGTGGAGATATGCTACCACCTTCCAAATCAGCACAATGTGCAGGTCTGCGCGCATCTTAATCTCGATCACGTTAAAGATGTAGTTCTCCATTCAGTCTTTAGGAGGTTATGGAAACACACAAAATTACAAGTACTCATTACACCCCCCACCCCCACCCTCCCCTCAAGCAGGGCGTGGCTGACAAAACTGTGGGATTAAGAACAAATCAACGCGCAAACAATGAATACGTAGCTAAATAATAAGAATTGAATATAAAAAAAATACATAATTTGAAAAAAAAACATGAATAAATAAATTGAGTAATGAATAAATAAATTTACTAAATCTATATTGAAGAAGCACGTGGACAAGTGAAAATCTCACCCTCTTGGTTCCCCCGCCTGCCACGTGCTTGGTATTGTCCAAGGACCCCACCCTGGACTGCACCTTCCAGTCCAGCTTTTTGGACTCTATCTGCAAAGTCACAAGACAACAAAGGTCAAGGTCACAACTATAAAGGTCAGAGTCAGAGACAGAAATTCAAGGTCAGGCTGCTTGCCAACAGGGGTCAAGGTCAACAAGTGACAAAGGTCATCGACAGGAAGTTCCCAATATAGGCAAAGATCAAACTGGAACAAAGATCAAGGGCGGTTAAAGCTCTAGCAATAGAATCACAAAACAACAGGGCAGTTTTATTAATGAAGATTTTGTGTTCTGTTGTGGCTGCACACACACGCACGCACGCACGCACGCACGCACGCACACACACACACACACACACACACACACACACAAACTTTCTCACGCACATCAGTAAAGTGATAAACTCTTAAGTGAGACTTCCCCTGCACCCAAAAGAAGTCATCAAAGAAATGATCAACCGAAATATGATCTGAACATGAGCCATGACAGTCACACACACTCATGGCAGTTAGAATCGGCGCTTTATCATAAGGGTTCTCATCCTCTGCTTATAAGTAAGTCACTTGCAAGAAGTACAGGATGTCTTGGGAAGGGGGGATAATCTGAACAGATACTGCTGTGCCATCGACCCGAAATTAGTTATGGTTCACAATAGACTTTTCAAACTGCCACTGCCACAAGCATGCGCACTTGTTGCATCTGCCACCTGTTCACGATCTTGCTTTTCAGCTCGTCCCAGTGGCAGAGCATCACTGATTTTCTATAAGTGTCACCCACTCCTCGTGCCCCCAAATGTTCACCCCCTGGATAACTTCAGTAACTGTAAGTACACAGGGGTCATGTCATTTTGAAATCTTACAATTCCGATAACCGCTGTACAAAGAAGTAGATCCATTTTCCTGCTCTTTCAAGCTAACCTGTATGATTTCAAAATGTTATGTGGAAGAATGTTGTAACCAGGAAATCCATCTGCACAAGGGAGATAAGTTTAGTTTTGAATCGTTCATGAATATTCACAAATCTCTCTCTGTTTTACTAGAAATGTCACTCTTTGGAAATCATCTGCATACAAATAATATAGTAAGATCAGTCAAATCCCATTTTATTGTTGCCCTCGTCCTGTTCCAAAATCAAGTGGGGATTTTATGTTCCCTAAATGATCACCAGTTCTTCGTGTTCACTTACAAGGATTTTCTTTTTCCAAGCTTTTTTTTTTTTTTTAACCTGCACATAGAAAACCATTCAATGTAACTTAGATAAGTATCATATTTTATGGTGGTTTCGTAGCCTTGTAAACTGCATAAACAGTCGGAAGGCCTCAACCGTTTACATACAATAAGGCAGAAGCAAAGAACATGGTATGCAAGATCCTTACAAAGGTTGGAGATGTCCATGCCCTCGCATGGCTGACAAGACGTTGAGTAACAACAGTGAATGAAGTCTGCGACACTGACCTTGGTGTGTTGACCTACAAGATCTCTTCATTTCCAGAAACAAAGGTAGTGACCATCCATATAACACAGTTTTTTTTCTGATACTCTTTATGTCTACAGTTGATTCGCTCCGTTCTCCCGTGTACAGAGATCATACAAGCTGTTTTCTAATAACTCTTACGTCTTGGGTTGAATTGCTCTGTTTCCTGACGCATCAAGAATACTACTCTTCCCAACTTTAAAGCTTTAGATGAGAGCTACAACATCAACTCGCTCTCGATCGACTGCACTGTTAAATTTTCAAACTATTTTAACCAAGGAAAATTTGAACTGTGTCAAGGAGACGCAAACAGCGTGTAGCTAAACAAGGAAGGTAACTTTAAGTTTTGATAGTAAAACAATTAAAGGCACATACTCTAAAAGGAAACCGAATAAATGAGAAAGCTTACTCCCCAACAGGACAAGCTTGCCCATATACCCCTTGACCTGACACACGTAGACAGTGACCACAGCAGAACTGTACCAAAACAATGACAGAAGGCTGGCCAAGCCTTTTCGTGTAGTAACTTGTCCTAGAGCTTTCCATTTGAGCTCGATCAATGTGAACAATAAGTTCATCATCAGGAATCAATATGAGATTTTCCTTTGAAGAATTGGGAGAAATTTCCTAGTGTGTCATATTCTGTACCTCCTACAATTTCATTTGGTAACGTATATTATATTTTGGACATTCCATATGAAAGAGATACGTCTGCTGTAGCATTCACATTACACCCTGTACACAATCTATCGCCTTAATGGGCGCCATCTTTCCAAACATGGAGCTGCAGAAAGAGCCAGCGGAAGTGCAAGCTGACGTCACTCACCTTCTTTTCCCCGCCCCCTGGTGTGTGGCGAGCATTGTCTAAGGAGCCAACTTTAGACGTCACCTTCCACTCCAGTTTCTGAGATTCTATCTGCCTCATGCAAGCAAGTAAACAAGCCAGCAGGTTAGTTCAATTTCCTCTGTACTCCTCACCTCCTCCATGGCTCAGGCGGTTGGATAGATTTTGAAAGGAGAGAGAGAGAGAGAGAGAGAGAGAGAGAGAGAGAGAGAGAGAGAGAGACAGACAGACAGACAGAGACAGAGAGAGAGAGAGAGAGACAGAGAGACAGACAGAGACAAAGACAAGAATGGGAAAAGAAAGTGAGCAAAAAGAGACTGTCCGACAGAAAGACCGACAAACTGTCAAAATAGATACATAAATAGATAAGAAAAAAAGAGAAAGAAAGGTAATAAAGCAACATATATCAGATTAATCAAATCCAACTGATGGACTAGAACAATAGGAAGGGAGTAGAAAATCGGCAACAGAAGTGGAATGGGGGGGGGGGGGGATGGAGAGAGAGACAGAGAGAGAGAGACAGAGACAGAGAGAGAGAGAGAGAGAGAGAGAGAGAGGATGAACAAACGAATGATGTGATCAATGAGCGGACGAGTGGCCATATCGTGAGCTGGCCAAGTAGTTAACACACCCAAGTTAGAACCCAGAGAATTCCGTGGTACGAGTCGCCAATAAGGCAAGACTCTCTCTCTCTCTCTCTCTCTCTCTCTCTCCTGATGAGACAATATACTGAGGTCCTGCGTGCAGCATTCCAATGCACATAAAAGACCGCGGGAAGCAAAGGCGTTGCCTCTTGCAAAGTTCTATATAACTTTCTGCCTGGGTAGGTAAACAAAATATGCAGTCTAAAAGTAAACAAAAATTATGATCGACGCCATATTTTGCCGACGTGATTTTTATGGAGAAAAAAAAACAGCAAAAATTTATCACGGTGAAATACATTGTTATATATCAATACAAAATAATACAATACAATACAATGCAAGATAATTCGTTGCACAGTCATACATAGTACACAAACGTCACACGTTCTGTACAAGGAAAAAAAATCAAAGAGGCATGCAGAGAAAGAAAGACAGAAGGAAAAGAAATATACATAATAGTAAGGCAGACAGACCGAGACAGAGGGTATCAAACAGATAGGAGTAGACATAGGTCTGAAATAAGGCTTACTGAGATGCGAAGGGATACAGGCTGGACGTGGCAAAAGCAAAAAGGCGCTACAAATAACGTCTTACATTGCAGAAGTAATTTTTTGGTGTGAAACTACAAGCATGGAGTTGTAAATGTACAACTCTATGCTTGTGTAAACATACGCACCACTCATATACTACCACTTTCACACAGAGTATGACGTTTAATACACACATGACATGCACGTGGCAATTTCGTTTCATGAATGATCTTTTTTTAATAGTAACTTTACAGCGTTTCCGAATGCTAAATACACCTCAAATACATATTGATTTTAACTGTCCAAAAATATGTTCGAACTTACGATAAAGTCTAGTCGTCATTTTCGACTTCGTATTCGACGAAAGGCATGTGTTTAAATTAAACAGAATTGTTCAACACAATGCGTTCATTGCATGACATGTGTACATTAAACGTCATGAATAGAATTTAGAGCCCAAACTGCTCTCCTTTCACAACCAAATCCAACTGGTAACTGCAGCACAAAGTACTGACCAATCACAGAATGTTTTACAGCAGTCGGCGAACCGAATAGCTCAACATAAAGTAATTACGTTTAACAGAAAAGGGGAGATAAGAAACAGGGAAAGCTTGAATTTTGACTCGGCACCTTTCTGCTAAAAACAAATCACCTTAATACTCGTAGAACAACAAGACGAATGCTGGCTTTATGAAAGAAAACCGTAATTTGGGCGCGGAAATGTAGATCGGCAAAAACAAACATGGGAGGTAACTGAAAAGTTTGCTTAGTTATTTGTTCCACGTACCTCTCATCTACATGTGTGGTAGGTGAATGGGTGCTGTAAACTGCAACATTTTGGATTATTTCGTCAAGGGAGCTATACTTACCATTTGTGTTTATCATTAGTTGTCATCTATGAGAGCTAGACGTCAGAAAAGGAAATCCTTCTTAATAACGTCCCCTCCTTCACCACTTTCCTACCAAACAGTGACAAACAGAAACGTTCCTTGACTGTCAGTACTCTGCACGGCCTTTTCTAGTTTAGTGACGCAGATTCTCCCCCACCCAACCCCACCCCACCCCACCCCACCGGTACCGCTACTGGTCTCACCTTCTTGTCTCCACCACGAGGGGTGTGCTTGGCGTTGTCAAGGGAGCCAACTCTGGATTTGACGGTGCTGACCTCCACCTTCTTGGTCTCAATTTTCACATTCCCACCACCTGGACAACGTGATCAGATATACAGACACTGCAAATAGCTTACACTGCTGCAGTACGAAATGAGTAAAAATGAATATACGAACGTATGTGCTGTTTTACTTTGCGTTTCTGGCTGTGGTGATTCTACTTTTGTTGTTCTTTAGAGTAGAGTAAGGTTCAATTTCAATGTGTGTTTGTGTGTATGTGTGTGTGCGTGTGTGCGTGTGTGTGTGTGCGTGTATGTGTGCGTGTGCGTGTGTGTGTGTGTGTGTGTGTGTGTGTGTGTGTATGTGTGTGTGTGTGTATGTGTGTGTGTGTGTGTGTGTGTGTTTCAGGGGGATAAGTGAGGGAGGAGGAACATGGAGGGTGGTGATGGGTGTGAGTTTGTGGGTGAGAGCACACAAATGCTGCAGACAAATTTAAAAAAATCGGGTATTCATATACTTGTTCATGAATTTTTCTTTGTTTTTTGAAAACGTACTTTTTGAAATGTGTTCTAAATACCCCTTTTCGACAAAGTCATTTTTCTTCAATATTTCTTTCTTTAGTCCCCCCCCCCCCCCCCCCCTTTTCCGGTTTTCTTCCGTCCCTTCATCTCCGTTTCCTACAATCATTCCCTTCGCAGTCTGTACATCCTTCCATCAATCTCTTCGGCCGTCTTTCCTTGCATAATCCGTTTATGCATCCATCCTTCCACCAATCCGTTCTTCCATCCATCCTTCCATGAACACATTCGTCCCTCCATCTTTCCATGAAGCCATTCATCCATCTATCCTTCCATAAATTCGTTCGTCGATCTACCTTACCATCAACCCGTTTACCTACCCAGTCTCCCACCAGTCTGTTCGTCGGTCCTTCCATCAATCCGTTCGTCCATCTTTCTTTCCTTCCCTTCCTTTTTCCACTTCTGCTTGCTTCAACCCATTCATTCTTTCTCCCCCTCCCCCATCCCCCCTTTACCTTCTTTTTTCAAAATAATCTGCTCTCTAACCTGGTTTGTGGTCGATCTTGTCCTTTGACCCAATCCGACTCTGCACGCTGGACACGTCAGGTTTCTTCGATACGATCTTCACCTGCCAGGGAAAGAATGCACATAGAACCTAGGTATCAGTATACAGACATTTGATTCCCCATTAGTGGGGAAATGGTTGGCTGGTTGACTGACAGACTGGTTGAATGATAATTGGTTGGCCGAGTGTTTTATTTGATTTGCTTAGTTGGTGGGGAATTTTACGTCCAGTGGGCTGAATTGATTGGGTTTTTTTTAACTGTCCGTTCAGGTTTTTGTTGCGCAGGTGGAAGGGACCAAGAGCGAGAGGATGGTTTGGGGACTTTCATTCTGACCCCTGTGTAACAACTTGCCGTAAGGGTAACGCGCTAAGCAATGAAGGGAGTGTCATCCCAGATCTAATGTTCAAACAACGCACAGGCTGGATTAAGTCCCTTTGTCCCTCGCTCTCCACATGACATAGAGAAGTGATTAGTGCACCAGACACGGGTGTAGACCATGAACCGCAGCCTACACCGAGCGCCTCAAAAATGAACAACGGCACAACAGGAGTCATCCTGGTAAATTTCTGTCGACACAAATCCACTCTAAATCACACACACACACACACACACACACACACACACACGACCATCACCACCACCACCACCACCCACAACTAACATCCCCACTTCACATTCCCCTCCCTTTCACACCACTCTCTCCCTTTCCTACCCGCTTCCGACATACATTGCCTCCACCCGGGGAGTGCGTGGCGTTGTCCAAAGAGCCAATCTTGGAGCGAACCTCGGCCTTTCGAGCTGAGCTCGTTGATCCCGAAGCAGAGGAGGCCGGGAAGAGGCTCCGGTTGTGGGGGTCCTGGGGTGGTTCCACCACCGGCAGCGGCGCCGCGGGGCCCAGCGGTCCCCTTTGGAGTCGTGAGTGGTTTGCCTGCGTGGGCAGAACGGAAAGAATCGATCACCGAAGGAATGTAAAAATCTGCTGACTACCATGCCTTTCGTTTAAGTACCATTTCTACAGTGAAGTGTGTTGTTGTTAAATGTCTTCATGATTTTGTGTGTAAACTGCCGTTAACACTGAAAAACCGTCGATGACTGCAGGATCCATATTATGACAGACTCTTCTGATATGTAAAGGTGTAGTCGGGTGGGTTGGAGAGGCTGAACAATAGACCTAAACGTTTTGACCGTAGCTCTGTTCAGTTGAACATTATAAAAGTTCATCATCTTTCATTTGGGAGAACTTCCTTGTTTGGTCGGTGCTTCTCTATTGCACTGGACATAACAGTACAGCACAGTCCAGTTTAATATAGCATTGCAACACGCTCGAAACAAATTTGTAGATAGTTTTAAGATTCCTCTTTTAACTTATTTTAACTAATGTTGCTCCCCAAGGGGTTGAGCACTTAAAAAACTGTTTTAGGCATTTTAAATATACTGATATATATATATATATATATATATATATATATATATATATATATATATATATATATATGTGTGTGTGTGTATGTGTGTGTGTGTGTGTGTGTGTGTGTTCGTTCGTTCGTTCTTTAATTCAACGTTTATCCACCTAACAGTGATCTTAGACAGTATGTAAGTGTTATGTGTGTGTTCATGTGGTGTTTTGGGGTGTATGCATGCGAACGGTTGGTGTTGATTTGGGGCGTACGTAGGTATGTATAATGCAATTAGGCCTACATAAAATAAATAACAATTAAAAAAAAAACCCACATAAATGAATCCAAAACTTTAAAAAGGAACACTAAATAAGCAACTAACACCAAGATGGGGAAAATAACATAGACGTTAAAGTAAATGTCCAATTGGGCTCTTAATGAGTCCTTGAACAACTTCAAAAATGTTTGATTCGTTAGAGATGACGTCTTCAAAGGCTGACATCGACGGTTCAGTGTTCAACAACCAAGCAGGTAAGTAGGGTTTCATTCTATCGCACAAAAAAGTAGATAAAACGGAGTGATTTGCTGGCCACAAATACAAGTCACATGTTCACAGAATTTGGTGTTAAAGGCATCAAGCCTCAATCTAAAAATAAAACTTAAAAAAAAATCCACTGTGTGTGTGTGTGTGTGTGTGTGTGTGTGTGTGTACACAAGCCCTGCCCTTGCCTGTCTGTTTCTAATGTAATACCATTCTGTCCTAACCTGTCCTCACCTGTGTTTCCTGACCCATGCGCTATCTTGTCATAGTCTATCCAGGTATATCCCGTTTCATACCATTCTGTCCTAACTTGTCCTGGTATTTCCTGTCTACCCTAGTCCTTTTGCTTCAGCCTTTTTTTTCCTTCTTAATCTACGCCATCATGATCTGTCATACCATCTGGTCCCATTCCCTCCACTGTCACACTCACTGGGGGTAGGTTTGGTGGTGGTCCGCGTTGTCGGGGATTTTCCAGCAGACTTGCTGACGTCACTTTTCGTGCCATTGGCGCGACCGGCAGTCTGCAACAACATCAGAGAAAAAAAAAAAAGGAAATGATTGGCTGGTGAATTTCAACAAGAGAGAAGAAAGCAAATGAATGACTGGTGATTTTCAACAAGAGCGAACAAAGCAACTGAATGGTTAGTGAATTTCAACATCAGAGTAAAAAGTAAATGAATGACTGTTGAATTCAAGACCAGAGAAAAGAGCAAATGATTGCCTTTTGAATTTCAACAACAGAGAAGAAAACAAATCAATGACTGATGAATTTCAAGATCAGAAAAAAATCTTAAATAAATGTTAGCGAACCGCCCAGAGAAACGTGGACAAACGAGTCACAAGACAAAACACAAAGCGTTTCGACCTCTTAGGTCTTCTTCAGGTGAGACACAAACGAATAAAATAACGAAAATTCACTTAGCTTTGATCGCTTCAGATCGCTTCAGCTGAAAAAAAACATGAATAAACGGACACCGCGCAGCGGGAGAAAATGTAGCGACAAAAAGATGTCTTAAAGTCTGGGTGGGTGTACGTAAGCCTACGCGTGAGTCTGTGCATGCGCGTGCACGTGTGTGTCTGTGCGTGTGTGCGTGTTTGTACAGTATATGAGTGTGAGTGTGTATGTGTGTGCAAGTGTGCGCGCGCGCAAGTACGCATCCGTGTGTGCGAAATATCAGAGTGTGTGTGCGCGCGTGTGTGCATGCGTGCGCGCGCGCGTTTGTGAGTGCGAGAAGAGAAGAGAGAGAGAGAGAGAGAGAGAGAGAGAGAGAGGAGAGAGAGAGAGAGAGAGAGGACCATGCGTACTTGCTTCGCTGAAGCGATCTGAAGCGATCAAAGCTAAGTGAATTTTCGTTATTTTATTCGTTTGTGTCTCACCTGAAGAAGACCTAAGAGGTCGAAACGCGTTGTGTTTTGTCTTGTGACTCGTTTGTCCACGTTTCTCTGGGCGGTTCGCTAACATTTATTTAAGATTTGTTTAGATTTCCGCCTGCAGTCGTCTCACTTTGCAATTAGATCAGAAAAAAAGCAAACAATTAGCTTGTGACTTCAAACGACAGAAACGAAAGCAAATCAATGACTGGTGAATTTCAACAGCACAGAAGAAAAAACATGAATAAACGGACACCGCGCAGCGGAAGGAAATGTAGCGACAAAATGATGCCTTAAGTCTGGGTAGGTGTACGTACGCGTGAGTCTGTGCATGCGCGTCCACGTGTGTGTCTGTGCGTGTGTGCGTGTTTGTATATGAGTGTGAGTGTGTATGTGTGTGCACGTGTGCGCGCGCGCAAGTACGCATCCGTGTGTGCGAAATATCAGAGTGTGTGTGTGCGCGTGAGTGCGTGTGTGCATGCGTGCGCGCGCGCGTTTGTGTGTGTGTGAAGAGAGAGAGAGAGAGAGAGAGAGAGAGAGAGAGAGAGAGAGAGAGGAGAGAGAGCATGCGTACTTGCGCGCATGCGTGTGTGTAGATAGACAGACAGACAGACAGATAGATAGATAAGTAGATAGATTGATAAAGATGTGTGCGTGCGTGCGTGCGTGCGTGCGCGCGTGTGTGTATGTGTGCGCGCGCGCGCGCGCGTGTGTGTGTGTGTGTGTGTGTGTGTGTGTGTGTGTGTGTGTGTGTGTGTGTACACGCACGCGCGCGCTAGCGCAGCATGACGTCCACAGTATGCCTTCGCTCGGATGGTCTTAACGAGACACATGTTGGTCTGACGTCTACGACAAGAGGTTTTTGTCTACGACAAAAGGTGAACGTATTGACCTGACACTGTCATCTGAACAAGCAGTTCCTGTGTCGAGCATGAAACGAGGAGAATCCTTCTAAGGCTTGGACAGCTTTCGGGAATTACCTACCGCGATAGTCATCGGATGACCGTGAAAGCTCGCGTTCAACACATGGATAACTTCGATCCTTCGGGTACGCACTGCGTTGTTATCAGGTTAGGAGTCGGCAATCTCCTTAAGCCTCCCCTATTTGGGGATGAGCGGGGGTGTGGAGGAAAGGGTGAGTGGGGTGGGGGGGGGGGGGGGGGGGGGGGGGGGGGGGGGGGAGGGAGGGGGAGGAAAGGAGGAGTAGGTAAAGGGTTACTTGTAATATCGTGATTTCGATGCACCTGTTACTTTGCTCTTGATGTTGGGAGTTTTTATGTATGTCACGACCACGCCAGATAACCATGACTGGACAGTATGTGTGTTGGTAGATAGTCACTTCCATTGAAAACTCAGCGGTTTGGTAACACCGAAAGGAAGTTTGTTCTGTGTCTTCCTGTTCCTGAAGACAGTAACAAGTTTTCTTCTTCAAGTTTCTTTCTCTCTTTCTGTCCTCTTCTTCGTCTTTCTGTCTGTCTTTCTTTCTTTCATATTGTTCTTCCTCTTCTTATGTTCCTCGTCCTTCTCCTCTACCCCTCTCTCTCTTTTTCTATTTTTCTGTGTATGTGTATGTCCGCGCGCGCGCGCGCGCCCATGTGTGTATATGCAATAGAGAGAGAGAGAGAGAGAGAGAAGAGAGAGAGGAGAGAGAGAGAGAGAGAGAGAGAGAGAGAGAGAGAGAGAATGAGAGAAAGAAACAGAGACAGATACAGATACAGAGACAGATACAGAAAGACAGACAGACAGACAGACAGAAAGACGGTCACAAACTGGGACAGAGAGACAGAGAATATACTAAAGTGAACATAGTGCACTTCCATGACATAAAAAAACGCTTTACAGGGACAATTGCAAAACACAACATAATCTTTTTTTAAACAAGTGTGAACACATCAGCAACAGTCTAGTAAGCAGCAAATGCTGAATATAACCATTCACAGCTCATCCATTTTGCGCCCAGTTTGAGGAGAGAAGTGAATGTCCACTCGTCCTTCGTTTTCACTGCCTTAAATGTTGTTTGTCTTGCCTGAAGAAGACCAAAAGAGGTCGAAACACGAAGTGTTTGGTGTGTAATTTGTTTGTTCTTTGTTTTATCGGCACAGTGCTTTCCTTTACTGAAAATGTTCAGTTCCGACTACTGCTGTAGTAAGCTGTTTATCACACTAAACTTACAGCGCTGTTAATGACGAGCACTTGTTCATTAAAAAGGTTGAAGTTTAAGCTCCACAGCCTAACGGCCGTCGTCGCAATGAACTGTCAGAGGTTCACCATGTCCACAGGCACGGCATTTTCAACCTTCCCCTGAACGAAACTGGGTATCCATTTACTGCTGGGTGGACAGAGTTTTCAAACAAATACATTTTTTTAAAAATCCGACCTCACCACAGGTTTGAACTCACGATCGTCAGCTCTGCATATACACGACTAGCCATTTGACTCCGACCCTCTGTATTTGTTCAAAGAACTATGTCTTGTCTTCCAGTTCACGTCTTTTATTATAGTCTGTTTTCTCCTTTAATGTTTTTGTACAGACCCAGTTTCTATTCTGAAATTACTAGCACTTAGAAGTAGGGTTGTGTTTGTATGTGTGTCTGAGTGTGTGCGAAGGAGGGGTGTCTATGTGAGAGAAAAAGAGAGACTGAGAGAGAGAGGAAGGTAGTGAGAGAGAGAGAGAGAGAGAGAGAGAGAGGAGAGAGAGAGAGAGAGAGAGAGAGAGAGAGAGAGAGATGAGAGAGGGGAGAGAGAGAGAGAGAGAGAGAGAGAGAAGAGAGAGAGAGAGGATGTAAGCGCACGTGTGTGTTCCTGTGTATAGACGTGAACTGGAAGACAAGACATAGTTCTTTGAACAAATACAGAGGGTCGGAGTCAAGTAAGCGCACGTGTGTGTTCCTGTGTATAGCCTTTTGAGCTAGTTGGTTCATTTGAATTATTTCTCCTTGTCTTATTTTGCCCCCTACTAAAAATACACTACGTGTTAAAAAAAAAAACTCAAAAAAAGAGGTATGCAAAGGCACAGAGAGATATAGGTGTGAAAACGTGGGTCTGGGACAGGAATGCAGATACTGGTAATTTGTTAATTGTGACGGAGGGAGGGCAAAGAGAGAGAGGGGGAGGGAGGAGGGAGGGAGGGAGAGAGAGAGAGAGAGAGAGAGAGAGAGAGAGAGAGAGAGAGAGAGAGAGAGGAGAGAGAGAGAGAACAACAGGCAGATGGACAAACGGACAGAAAGATATCCAAAGATAGAGTCACAAGATAGAGAGGGAATTTCATTTCCACCACCCCCTACCCCACAAACCCTCCCATCCCACCCCCACTCTTATGTCCCACGCCTTCTCTCCTTCCGCGCGTACGCGCGCGCGCGCACACACACACACACACACACACACACACACACACACACACACACACACACTCACGATACAACATAGACCATGCTCATATAAATTCTTGGCCCCGATTTCTTCAAGCAATTGCATTTCTGTTTGAAACGTATCTTTAAAAACATGATACCCCCCCCCCCCCCCTGAAACGTGAAAATGAGGGGGAATGGATGAGATCACATTCATTACAACACAGTACCCGACATTAACCGAATTCGGCCAGATTGTACGTGACATTGAGTCCCTAAATAGTCCGGAGAATCTGGCGGGATCGCACCTCTGGAATCCCTCACTGAAGGGGCCCAAAGTGTCATGGAGCGACCGTTAACAGTCACGAAAGACGCGGTGATTTATGGCACTGGAGGAGTCTCGATGGACCGGGCCTCGCTACTGCATGCCCTGTGGTCTATCGGACGGGACAATACCGGGCAGGCAATACATCAACACTACGATCTCTCTCTCTCTCTCTCTCTCTCTCTCTCTCTCTCTCTCTTTTCTTCCATCTATAGATTATCTTCGTTGTGAAGAAAAAATTCATACACAATTAAACACTGTACAAAGTCCATCAGTGTGTGTGTGTGTGTGTGTGTGTGTGTGTGTGTGTGTGTGTGTGTGTGCGCGCGCGCACGCGTGCGTGTGTTTCGCGTTCGTTCATAGTACAGTAAAATTTCTTCGCATTTTCTTCGAAGCGGAACAGATTTGACAAACAGATGTTGGCCTCCAGATGTTGATCCGAGCTGGTGTGACCACGACTTCAACACTGTGCCAACAATCACCCCGTCAACGACTTCAACGGGCGACCAGGTGATCCATACCCGTGGCGAACATCAAGCACACCAAGACTAATGATCATAACACGACGCCAAACAAGCTGGGTCAACCGTCTCATCTTTCAACGCAGGTGCGCATAGCTAAGGTGTTTGAGATTAAAGTCCGATTTGCTA
>CM031620.1:35427040-35442040 GCA_018398815.1 Conus ventricosus
GTTCACTAGTACTGGAGACTGTGTATGTTTATTAAAAGAGAATACTCATCGTACATCAGGGCCGAAATAGAACACCCAGAGCACCTTTGACATGAATTTCCAGCGAAGCGAGTCAAAAGCTTTCTCACAATCAAAGCACATAAGTAGCCCTGCGATGCTATGTTTCTTTTTATAAATTGTCATTTATCAATATAAGAGAGAGCAGGGGAGGGAGAGACAGAGACATGTAGAGACAGACAGACAAAGACAGATAGACTGAGAGAGAGAGAGAGAGAGAGAGAGAGAGAGAGAGAGAGAGAGAGAGAGGAGAGAGAGAGAGAGAGAGAGAGAGAGAGTCTCTTACGAACGATTGACTATGAACCGCTTTTGATCTTGATCAATCAGTCGATACTCAAAACAGGTTGATTCTATCTTATACACTGTATTCAGCAATGAAATTGGTGTCCAGTTCTAAATCAAACGTCTTGGCGTCCCGCGAAAAGCAAACAATTAACAACCCCTTCCATCTAAGTAACTGATGATTCGCATTTTCACAGTCCTTCATTACCAGGCCTCATTACAAACGTCTCTATTCTCTTAACCATTCCTTACAAAAATCGCCCAAAATACTGTGCATGGGCTTTGGTTGTGAATAATAGTTTTAGGACACAACCTACTTCCAGTGAAAAAATCTTTCCCTCCAGTGAATTCCTCCCTGCACATGTCAGGATTGGAATTTCATTTCCAACTAGGTCCATTGAGAGACTCACTTTTCCCAACTGGGAATATTCAATTTCGGTATTTTTTTGCTTTTCTTCGTCGTTACACTTCTTTTCAAACGCATACAAAATAATTGCTGTCCTTATTTTCATGCGAGTCACAACTAGTCCAAAGAAGTTGAAACAATTTCAGTTTATGTAATGTTTTGAATCTCATCTCCTTCGTCTTGGAGAGTAGTGTATTCTTCAGCTTTGCTTGTTTCAACATTATGATTGTCAAATATACTTTGTATCTCCTCTCACATTTCCATAATTAGCTTATGCGTCTCCCGCTCCCTTCCACAATCTTGAAACATTCTAATCATGGAATGGTCAGTTTGGGTTTAATTTTTCCTCACATATCCATTTTAAATGACAAATTTCAATACTCATTTCGATGTGTCCCTTAGCTTTAACATTAATGCAATGTTTATAATTGCGGTATCTGAGACAGAAGCATAAAACTAAATTCTAATCTCTATTGATGATGTTGTTCATGGCATACCTCTTTCACATATTCCAGTTCGAGAAAGAAGCTGGGATCTCCACCGCCACCACCACTCACTCTCTCTCTCTCTCTCTCTCTCTCTCTCTCTGAATGAACGAAATGCTGTTTACTGAGGGAAAGGCATAAGCACAAAGTCAGTGGCTTTTTTTCCCATCCAACCCTCATACAAAGAGAAAGAAAAAACTGCACAGAACTGCACATCAACACAATAATGAACACAAAACAATTCACAATGAATAATACCATATATATTTAGAGGAAGAGAGTGTGGGAGGATGGGAAGGAAGAAGGGATGGAGAACGAGAGAAAGAGACAGAGAGAGAGAGGGGGGGGGGGGGGCGGAGAAACAGTATGAAGAGAGAGGGTCTCTGACAGACAGAGAGAGAAAGAGACTAAGACAGAAAGACAGAGAGGGACAGAGACAATAAGACAGAGAGACAGACACAGACAGACAGACAGAGACTAAGACAGAGAGCCAGATACAGACAGACAGACAGAGACAGAGAGAGGGGGGAGAGAGACATAGACAGACAGACAGACAGACGGACAGAGAGAGAGAGAGAGAGAGAGAGAGAGAGAGAGAGAGAGAGAGAGAGAGAGAGAAGGGTCATTCTCTCAGTGGTGACATGAAGCAAAAACACAGCTGTGTCGAGGCCGGCATTCTCCCAGTCAGTCACACAAGTCAACGACACGCTGTCCATCAAGAAAGAGACTGTGGTCGTTGTCACAAGAAAGCGTGACCCTGTCACTTGTCTTGGGACACGCCTAACGATTCCCCTACCCACCCACCCTCCATTACCCCCTTCCCTTTCAAACACGCACCCTCCTCCCCAAGCCCTTCTCTGCTTCGCAGCTCCCTTTGCATAGGTTCCATCTGTTAGTCCATTTGTCACGCGCGATATCTCTCGCGCATTCACGAGTGAGACTGTCATAGTTACTGCATTTATCAGATTCATCAACATGCTTTCACACACTTGCACGAGCGTTGACATACACAAACATGTCTACACACTGCATTTACTGCACTTGCATAACTTAACTGTTTTTTCATTAACTTTTCAAAAAACTTTGAACTCAAGTAACATGAAAACAGGTAATATACAAATCCAATCTTATTCTCAAGCATCCAACCAAACATGGAGGTGGACAGATTTACAGAGCGTGTACTGACAGATAATGAGGGTAGACTGACAAACCGACAGACAGGTTGAAGAACAGACTGGCAGACAGACAGACAGAATAGGCGAGCGGTCAGGTAAAGACAGAGCTATCTATGCATATCACTCTACATGTTATTTGCAAGTTATGTGTTATCATACCAGTATCTGTTAAAATAAGAGTACCACCAAGAAAAGAAAACAAGCATAACACCAAAACATAAAAATAACAAAACTGTAGACACACCGCCAAAACGTGTAACATAAATCACAAAGGCAAAAAAAAAAAAAAAAAAAAAAAAAAACTATCTCCCCCATGTTCGTCCAAAGTATCCCTATACCTTTCCATTTCATCAACATTTCCAAATGATCTGTAAATGTGACATGAATTTAACTGGCTACTGCCTTCGATTTCCCAGTCCAACAGCAGACTTTTTTCCATTCTCTGCATTTAAAAGCCGCCATAGTTCTCTGCCAAACATGTCAAGAATATTTATGATTTCTTCAAACAAACGTTTTCTTATCCTCAGTTTGATTGACTGCAATGCCTTTGATGCTGGCATTTTGTTGAATACTTATAGCAAGGATTTCCGCTCGTTAGGTATAAATGACTAAAGTAATATCAGATCTCCATGACAACATCCGCGCGCTTAACAATAAACAATGAAGAAAGGTGTACGTTCACTAGTACTGGAGACTGTGTATGTTTATTAAAAAAGAATACTCATCGTACATCAGGGCCGAAATAGAACACCCAGAGCACCTTTGACATGAATTTCCAGTTAAGCGAGTCAAAAGCTTTCTCAAAATCAAAGCACATAAGTAGCCCTGCGATGCTATGTCTCTTTTAATAAATTGTCATTTATCAATATAAGAGAGAGCAGGGGAGGGAAAGACATAGACATATAGAGACAGACAGACAGACAAAGACAGACAGACCGACACAGAGAGAGAGAGAGAGAGAGAGAGAGAGAGAGAGAGAGAGAGAGAGAAAAGAGAGAGAGAGAGAGAGAGAGAGAGAGAGAGAGTCTCTTACGAACGATTGACTATGAACCGCTTTTGATCTTGATCAATCAGTCGATACTCAAAACAGGTTGATTCTATCTTATACACTGTATTCAGCAATGAAATTGGTGTCCAGTTCTAAATCAAACGTCTTGGCGTCCCGCGAAAAGCAAACAATTAACAACCCCTTCCATCTAAGTAACTGATGATTCGCATTTTCACAGTCCTTCATTACCAGGCCTCATTACAAACGTCTCTATTCTCTTAACCATTCCTTACAAAAATCGCCCAAAATACTGTGCATGGGCTTTGGTTGTGAATAATAGTTTTAGGACACAACCTACTTCCAGTGAAAAAATCTTTCCCTCCAGTGAATTCCTCCCTGCACATGTCAGGATTGGAATTTCATTTCCAACTAGGTCCATTGAGAGACTCACTTTTCCCAACTGGGAATATTCAATTTCGGTATTTTTTTGCTTTTCTTCGTCGTTACACTTCTTTTCAAACGCATACAAAATAATTGCTGTCCTTATTTTCATGCGAGTCACAACTAGTCCAAAGAAGTTGAAACAATTTCAGTTTATGTAATGTTTTGAATCTCATCTCCTTCGTCTTGGAGAGTAGTGTATTCTTCAGCTTTGCTTGTTTCAACATTATGATTGTCAAATATACTTTGTATCTCCTCTCACATTTCCATAATTAGCTTATGCGTCTTCCGCTCCCTTCCACAATCTTGAAACATTCTAATCATGGAATGGTCAGTTTGGGTTTAATTTTTCCTCACATATCCATTTTAAATGACAAATTTCAATACTCATTTCGATGTGTCCCTTAGCTTTAACATTAATGCAATGTTTATAATTGCGGTATCTGAGATAGAAGCATAAAACTAAATTCTAGTCTCTATTGATGATGTCGTTCATGGCATACCTCTTTCACATATTCCAGTTCTAGAAAGAAGCTGGGATCTCCACCGCCACCACCACTCTCTCTCTCTCTCTCTCTCTCTCTCTCTCTCTCTCTCTCTCTCTCTCCCTCTCTCTCTCTCTCTCTCTCTGAATGAACGAAATGCTGTTTACTGAGGGAAAGGCATAAGCACAAAGTCAGTGGCTTTTTTCCCCATCCAACCCTCATACAAAGAGAAAGAAAAAACTGCACAAAACTGCACATCAACACAATAATGAACACAAAACAATTCACAATGAATAATACCATATATATTTAGAGGAAGAGAGTGTGGGAGGATGGGAAGGAAGAAGGGATGGAGAACGAGAGAAAGAGACAGAGAGAGAGGGGGGGGGGGGAGAAACAGTATGAAGAGAGAGGGTCTCTGACAGACAGAGAGAGAAAGAGACTAAGACAGAAAGACAGAGAGAGACAGAGACAATAAGACAGAGAGACAGACACAGACAGACAGACAGAGACTAAGACAGAGAGCCAGATACAGACAGACAGACAGAGACAGAGAGAGGGGGGAGAGAGACATAGACAGACAGACAGACAGACGGGCACAGAGAGGGGGAAGAGAGAGACAGAGAGAGAGAGAGAGAGAGAGAGAGAGATAGAGAGAGAGAGAGAGAGAAGAGGAGAGAGAGAGAGAGAGAGAGAGAGAAGGGTCATTCTCTCAGTGGTGACATGAAGCAAAAACACAGCTGTGTCGAGGCCGGCATTCTCCCAGTCAGTCACACAAGTCAACGACACGCTGTCCATCAAGAAAGAGACTGTGGTCGTTGTCACAAGAAAGCGTGACCCTGTCACTTGTCTTGGGACACGCCTAACGATTCCCTACCCACCCACCCTCCATTACCCCCCTTCCCTTTCAAACACGCACCCTCCTCCCAAGCCCTTCTCTGCTTCGCAGCTCCCTTTGCATAGGTTCCATCTGTTAGTCCATTTGTCACGCGCGATATCTCTCGCGCATTCACGAGTGAGACTGTCATAGTTACTGCATTTATCAGATTCATCAACATGCTTTCACACACTTGCACGAGCGTTGACATACACAAACATGTCTACACACTGCATTTACTGCACTTGCATAACTTAACTGTTTTTTCATTAACTTTTCAAAAAACTTTGAACTCAAGTAACATGAAAACAGGTAATATACAAATCCAATCTTATTCTCAAGCATCCAACCAAACATGGAGGTGGACAGATTTACAGAGCGTGTACTGACAGATAATGAGGGTAGACTGACAAACCGACAGACAGGTTGAAGAACAGACTGGCAGACAGACAGACAGAATAGGCGAGCGGTCAGGTAAAGACAGAGCTATCTATGCATATCACTCTACATGTTATTTGCAAGTTATGTGTTATCATACCAGTATCTGTTAAAATAAGAGTACCACCAAGAAAAGAAAACAAGCATAACACCAAAACATAAAAATAACGAAAACTGTAGACACACCGCCAAAACGTGTAACATAAATCACAAAGGCAAAAAAAAAAAAAAAAAAAAAAAAAAAACCTATCTCCCCCATGTTCGTCCAAAGTATCCCTATACCTTTCCATTTCATCAACATTTCCAAATGATCTGTAAATGTGACATGAATTTAACTGGCTACTGCCTTCGATTTCCCAGTCCAACAGCAGACTTTTTTCCATTCTCTGCATTTAAAAGCCGCCATAGTTCTCTGCCAAACATGTCAAGAATATTTATGATTTCTTCAAACAAACGTTTTCTTATCCTCAGTTTGATTGACTGCAATGCCTTTGATGCTGGCATTTTGTTGAATACTTATAGCAAGGATTTCCGCTCCTTAGGTATAAATGACTAAAGTAATATCAGATTTCCATGACAACATCCGCGCGCTTAACAATAAACCATGAAGAAAGGTGTACGTTCACTAGTACTGGAGACTGTGTATGTTTATTAAAAGAGAATACTCATCGTACATCAGGGCCGAAATAGAACACCCAGAGCACCTTTGACATGAATTTCCAGTTAAGCGAGTCAAAAGCTTTCTCAAAATCAAAGCATATAAGTAGCCCTGCGATGCTATGTCTCTTTTAATAAATTGTCATTTATCAATATAAGAGAGAGCAGGGGAGGGAAAGACATAGACATATAGAGACAGACAGACAGACAAAGACAGTTAGACCGAGAGAGAGAGAGAGAGAGAGAGAGAGAGAGAGAGAGAGAGAGAGAGAGAGAGTCTCTTACGAACGATTGACTATGAACCGCTTTTGATCTTGATCAATCAGTCGATACTCAAAACAGGTTGATTCTATCTTATACACTGTATTCAGCAATGAAATTGGTGTCCAGTTCTAAATCAAACGTCTTGGCGTCCCGCGAAAAGCAAACAATTAACAACCCCTTCCATCTAAGTAACTGATGATTCGCATTTTCACAGTCCTTCATTACCAGGCCTCATTACAAACGTCTCTATTCTCTTAACCATTCCTTACAAAAATCGCCCAAAATACTGTGCATGGGCTTTGGTTGTGAATAATAGTTTTAGGACACAACCTACTTCCAGTGAAAAAATCTTTCCCTCCAGTGAATTCCTCCCTGCACATGTCAGGATTGGAATTTCATTTCCAAACTAGGTCCATTGAGAGACTCACTTTTCCCAACTGGGAATATTCAATTTCGGTATTTTTTTGCTTTTCTTCGTCGTTACACTTCTTTTCAAACGCATACAAAATAATTGCTGTCCTTATTTTCATGCGAGTCACAACTAGTCCAAAGAAGTTGAAACAATTTCAGTTTATGTAATGTTTTGAATCTCATCTCCTTCGTCTTGGAGAGTAGTGTATTCTTCAGCTTTGCTTGTTTCAACATTATGATTGTCAAATATACTTTGTATCTCCTCTCACATTTCCATAATTAGCTTATGCGTCTCCCGCTCCCTTCCACAATCTTGAAACATTCTAATCATGGAATGGTCAGTTTGGGTTTAATTTTTCCTCACATATCCATTTTAAATGACAAATTTCAATACTCATTTCGATGTGTCCCTTAGCTTTAACATTAATGCAATGTTTATAATTGCGGTATCTGAGATAGAAGCATAAAACTAAATTCTAATCTCTATTGATGATGTTGTTCATGGCATACCTCTTTCACATATTCCAGTTCAGACTCAGTTCTAGAAAGAAGCTGGGATCTCCACCGCCACCACCACTCTCTCTCTCTCTCTCTCTCTCTCTCTCTCTCTCTCTCTGAATGAACGAAATGCTGTTTACTGAGGGAAAGGCATAAGCACAAAGTCAGTGGCTTTTTTTCCCATCCAACCCTCATACAAAGAGAAAGAAAAAACTGCACAAAACTGCACATCAACACAATAATGAACACAAAACAATTCACAATGAATAATACCATATATATTTAGAGGAAGAGAGTGTGGGAGGATGGGAAGGAAGAAGGGATGGAGAACGAGAGAAAGAGACAGAGAGAGAGAGGGGGGGGGGGGGAGAAACAGTATGAAGAGAGAGGGTCTCTGACAGACAGAGAGAGAAAGAGACTAAGACAGAAAGACAGAGAGAGACAGAGACAATAAGACAGAGAGACAGACACAGACAGACAGACAGAGACTAAGACAGAGAACCAGATACAGACAGACAGACAGAGACAGAGAGAGGGGGGAGAGAGACATAGACAGACAGACAGACAGACGGACACAGAGAGGGGGAGAGAGAGAGAGAGAGAGAGAGAGAGAGAGAGAGAGAGAGAGAGAGAGAGAGAGAGAGAGAGAGAGAGAAGGGTCATTCTCTCAGTGGTGACATGAAGCAAAAACACAGCTGTGTCGAGGCCGGCATTCTCCCAGTCAGTCACACAAGTCAACGACACGCTGTCCATCAAGAAAAGAGACTGTGGTCGTTGTCACAAGAAAGCGTGACCCTGTCACTTGTCTTGGGACACGCCTAACGATTCCCCTACCCACCCACCCTCCATTACCCCCTTCCCTTTCAAACACGCACCCTCCTCCCCAAGCCCTTCTCTGCTTCGCAGCTCCCTTTGCATAGGTTCCATCTGTTAGTCCATTTGTCACGCGCGATATCTCTCGCGCATTCACGAGTGAGACTGTCATAGTTACTGCATTTATCAGATTCATCAACATGCTTTCACACACTTGCACGAGCGTTGACATACACAAACATGTCTACACACTGCATTTACTGCACTTGCATAACTTAACTGTTTTTTCATTAACTTTTCAAAAAACTTTGAACTCAAGTAACATGAAAACAGGTAATATACAAATCCAATCTTATTCTCAAGCATCCAACCAAACATGGAGGTGGACAGATTTACAGAGCGTGTACTGACAGATAATGAGGGTAGACTGACAAACCGACAGACAGGTTGAAGAACAGACTGGCAGACAGACAGACAGAATAGGCGAGCGGTCAGGTAAAGACAGAGCTATCTATGCATATCACTCTACATGTTATTTGCAAGTTATGTGTTATCATACCAGTATCTGTTAAAATAAGAGTACCACCAAGAAAAGAAAACAAGCATAACACCAAAACATAAAAATAACAAAAACTGTAGACACACCGCCAAAACGTGTAACATAAATCACAAAGGCAAAAAAAAAAAAAAAAAAAAAAAACTATCTCCCCCATGTTCGTCCAAAGTATCCCTATACCTTTCCATTTCATCAACATTTCCAAATGATCTGTAAATGTGACATGAATTTAACTGGCTACTGCCTTCGATTTCCAGTCCAACAGCAGACTTTTTTCCATTCTCTGCATTTAAAAGCCGCCATAGTTCTCTGCCAAACATGTCAAGAATATTTATGATTTCTTCAAACAAACGTTTTCTTATCCTCAGTTTGATTGACTGCAATGCCTTTGATGCTGGCATTTTGTTGAATACTTATAGCAAGGATTTCCGCTCGTTAGGTATAAATGACTAAAGTAATATCAGATCTCCATGACAACATCCGCGCGCTTAACAATAAACAATGAAGAAAGGTGTACGTTCACTAGTACTGGAGACTGTGTATGTTTATTAAAAAAGAATACTCATCGTACATCAGGGCCGAAATAGAACACCCAGAGCACCTTTGACATGAATTTCCAGTTAAGCGAGTCAAAAGCTTTCTCAAAATCAAAGCACATAAGTAGCCCTGCGATGCTATGTCTCTTTTAATAAATTGTCATTTATCAATATAAGAGAGAGCAGGGGAGGGAAAGACATAGACATATAGAGACAGACAGACAGACAAAGACAGACAGACCGAGAGAGAGAGAGAGAGAGAGAGAGAGAGAGAGAGAGAGGAGAGAGAGAGAGAGAGAGAGAGAGAGAGAGAGTCTCTTACGAACGATTGACTATGAACCGCTTTTGATCTTGATCAATCAGTCGATACTCAAAACAGGTTGATTCTATCTTATACACTGTATTCAGCAATGAAATTGGTGTCCAGTTCTAAATCAAACGTCTTGGCGTCCCGCGAAAAGCAAACAATTAACAACCCCTTCCATCTAAGTAACTGATGATTCGCATTTTCACAGTCCTTCATTACCAGGCGTCATTACAAACGTCTCTATTCTCTTAACCATTCCTTACAAAAATCGCCCAAAATACTGTGCATGGGCTTTGGTTGTGAATAATAGTTTTAGGACACAACCTACTTCCAGTGAAAAAATCTTTCCCTCCAGTGAATTCCTCCCTGCACATGTCAGGATTGGAATTTCATTTCCAACTAGGTCCATTGAGAGACTCACTTTTCCCAACTGGGAATATTCAATTTCGGTATTTTTTTGCTTTTCTTCGTCGTTACACTTCTTTTCAAACGCATACAAAATAATTGCTGTCCTTATTTTCATGCGAGTCACAACTAGTCCAAGAAGTTGAAACAATTTCAGTTTATGTAATGTTTTGAATCTCATCTCCTTCGTCTTGGAGAGTAGTGTATTCTTCAGCTTTGCTTGTTTCAACATTATGATTGTCAATATTACTTTGTATCTCCTCTAACATTTCCATAATTAGCTTATGCGTCTTCCGCTCCCTTCCACAATCTTGAAACATTCTAATCATGGAATGGTCAGTTTGGGTTTAATTTTTCCTCACATATCCATTTTAAATGACAAATTTCAATACTCATTTCGATGTGTCCCTTAGCTTTAACATTAATGCAATGTTTATAATTGCGGTATCTGAGATAGAAGCATAAAACTAAATTCTAATCTCTATTGATGATGTTGTTCATGGCATACCTCTTTCACATATTCCAGTTCAGTCAGGGTTCGCGTTAACCGGCAATTACCAGTAAATTACTGGTTATAAAGAGGAAATACTGGAAAATTTTTTAGCTGTCAGTCCCAGGGACTGGTTTTATTTTGCTGGGACTGGTTAGAGATTTATGGGGCAAAAAAAAAAATCAATAAATTAAAAGGCTGAAAAAGAAAAAGTTGATTGTTCATACAAATTATGTGGCCCAGGCTTTCCTAGCAGCACTTTACTTGCCTTATCTTTCAACCAGCCCTCTCCCCTCTCCACCACCCTCCGGCCTCTTCGCACAAATGCAGATTGTCACGTAGGCCTAGCCATCGGCAATAACCGCTGCAGGCTATAGAGCAGAATAGCGAATGTCCCATAATAAAAGCTGTACAGACGCGCTGTACAGACGCGCATTACTGCCTGTTACTTCCAACTTCTCCCAGACGTCTGTCTGGGTCGTCGCTTGCGATGCTAGGCTAAGTTGCGTCATTACAATTTTCAAACCGGATGCAGCAGAGCCAGTACTTATTCACGCGCCTATTCATTGAATGATCAGTGGGATCACAATGGCAGAAAAGAACCAGCAGTCGATTTTTTCATTTTTTTCACGAAGTCGAAGAAGTGATTCAGACAGGCAGCCGGAAAGAAGCGCAAGTTTAGGCAGTTCAGACCGACCACAGACTTCGAGTGACAGTACTCCAATCAGCTCCACCAGCACAGATTGGCCTAGCACCAGCAGTAGCAAGAAAATGAAATGTAAACATGATAAATTCGGAGAATCATGGCTGAAAGATTTCAGATGGCTGGAGGTTGATGCAAATGATGAAATGACAATGTACTGTAAAGTGTGCATCAAAACAAAACAGAAAAATGGTTTAACTAGGGGATCACGAAATTTCCAGTATTCTACCCTGGCAGACCATGCAAAGAGTATCTCATAAGGCAGCAGTAGCAACAGACACATAACAAGCCTCCATGGTCCCACACTCTGAAGCAGCCCGTGCTGATGAAAAAGAATGTGTGAAAGCGCAGTTACGAACTGTGTTATGCATGTCAAAACGCAACATCGCTGCCAATAATTTTGGAGCACTGATTGAACTTCAGGAGGTGAATGGAGTAGTCACTGAAGTCAGGGCCGATCTACACACACCATTCTTCAGTGTCAAAGATGGAACAGTGTTTGGATGATATTACCAAGCAGGAAATCGGAGAAAAACTCGAAAAGTGATTCTGTGGGCATCATCATAGATGAAACTTTGAACTGTACTCTAGACAAGAAGCTCTTCGTGTATGCTCGCATAGAGAACAACGGTGTTGCTGAGACACTTTTCTTAGGCAACTACACCATCGACAGGGGAACATCAGAATGTGTTTTTGACATGTTGGTCGAAGTGCTTCAAGAATGGTTGATCACAGATAGGCAGCTGGCCGGATTGGGGTCGGATGGTGCGTCCGTTATGACAGGCCGACTGAATGGTGTGGGCGTTCGACTGAAGGCCCGTCAACCTGCTCTGGTACACATTCACTGTGCCGCTCACCGTATAGCGCTGGCGACAAAGGATGCTACAGAAAATGTGCAATCCATATCGGACTACAGACTTTGTTTGCAGCAGATCTTCAAATTGTACAAGGCTTCGGGCGACAGAACTCATCATTTGAAAGAGATGTGTGATGCCCTAGATTCGGCCGAGTATCTATGCTTGAAGCATCCAATCAGTGTGCGCTGGCTGAGTCTGGGGAAAGCTGTCACAGCTGTCAGGAGTGTGTACCCAGCACTGACACTGGAACTTGAAGAGGAAGCCCAGAGAAAGAATGCTGCAGCTGTGGGTTTGAGTCAAAAATGCCGAATGTTTGCATTCGTTGCAATGACGTATATGCTTTCAGACATTATACCAGTCATGGAAAGACTGAACCTGACTTTTCAGCAAGAGGAGGTGAACTTGTCAGACATTCAGCCAGCTGTGGAAAGTGCAAAAGCAAGACTGCAGCATCTTCTGATGATACCAGGCCAGAAGGAACAGGAGTTTTCACATGCTGTGACACGTGATGGTGGTGTTTTCCAAACAATCAGACTGACACATGTGGACAGAGAAGCTACTTTCAAAGCAGCCCGTCAGAACTTTATTGAACAGCTCCTCCAATCTCTGAGAGACCGCTTTCCCGATGATCAGATGAGTACAGTGTCAGCGTTGGCAAATATCTTCGACAGACAGAGATACCCACCAAGCAATCCAATTCCCGGACCACTGGATCATTACGCAACCCGAGAACTGACAGTACTGACTCCCCACTATGCGACAGTGATAAACGGACCACGTGCACAGACTGACTTCAATCAGTTCAAGCGAACACTGAGTGGCTACGGGGGTGATGATACTTTTGCCATGTCTTGTCGCATTGTGATCAGAAACTTGGCTGTGTAGTACCCAGACTTCACTTTGTTGGCAAAAATTGCCTTGGTTATCCCCGTGTCCAGCATGGCCGCGGAGAGAGGTTTCAGTGTCCAGAACGGAATCAAAACAGAGGCGCGTTCCCGGCTGGGCGACGGGAGAGTGTCACGGCTGATGCGCCTCAATATCCACGCTAAGAGTGTTCGAGACTTTGATGTTGCCTCTGCCACTGATCGTTTCTTCGCAATGAAAGTGCGTCGAAAGTAGGTAAGTGAACCGTCTTTTGTTTGACAGTCTCTGAATTGTGCTTGCAAAAATTTACATCGTTATTTGCAATGCTACCGGAATTTTTTCACAGGGACTGGTTTTGCTCAGAGGCACTGAAAAACGGTCGGGGTAGGAGACGAGGGGACTGGTTTTGAAAAATCCTAGCGCGAACCCTGACAGTTCTAGAAAGAAGCTGGGATCTCCACCGCCACCACCACTCTCTCTCTCTCTCTCTCTCTCTCTCTCTTCTCTCTCTCTCTCTCTCTCTCTGAATGAACGAAATGCTGTTTACTGAGGGAAAGGCATAAGCACAAAGTCAGTGGCTTTTTTTCCCATCCAACCCTCATACAAAGAGAAAGAAAAAACTGCACAAAACTGCACATCAACACAATAATGAACACAAAACAATTCACAATGAATAATACCATATATATTTAGAGGAAGAGAGTGTGGGAGGATGGGAAGGAAGAAGGGATGGAGAACGAGAGAAAGAGACAGAGAGAGGGGGGGGGGGGGGGAGAAACAGTATGAAGAGAGAGGGTCTCTGACAGACAGAGAGAGAAAGAGACTAAGACAGAAAGACAGAGAGAGACAGAGACAATAAGACAGAGAGACAGACACAGACAGACAGACAGAGACTAAGACAGAGAGCCAGATACAGACAGACAGACAGAGACAGAGAGAGGGGGGAGAGAGACATAGACAGACAGACAGACAGACGGACACAGAGAGGGGGAGAGGAGAGAGAGGAGAGAGAGAGAGAGAGAGGAGAGAGAGGAGAGAGAGAGAGAGAGAGAGGGTCATTCTCTCAGTGGTGACATGAAGCAAAAACACAGCTGTGTCGAGGCCGGCATTCTCCCAGTCAGTCACACAAGTCAACGACACGCTGTCCATCAAGAAAGAGACTGTGGTCGTTGTCACAAGAAAGCGTGACCTGTCACTTGTCTTGGGACACGCCTAACGATTCCCCTACCCACCCACCCTCCATTACCCCCCTTCCCTTTCAAACACGCACCCTCCTCCCAAGCCCTTCTCTGCTTCGCAGCTCCCTTTGCATAGGTTCCATCTGTTAGTCCATTTGTCACGCGCGATATCTCTCGCGCATTCACGAGTGAGACTGTCATAGTTACTGCATTTATCAGATTCATCAACATGCTTTCACACACTTGCACGAGCGTTGACATACACAAACATGTCTACACACTGCATTTACTGCACTTGCATAACTTAACTGTTTTTTCATTAACTTTTCAAAAAACTTTGAACTCAAGTAACATGAAAACAGGTAATATACAAATCCAATCTTATTCTCAAGCATCCAACCAAACATGGAGGTGGACAGATTTACAGAGCGTGTACTGACAGATAATGAGGGTAGACTGACAAACCGACAGACAGGTTGAAGAACAGACTGGCAGACAGACAGACAGAATAGGCGAGCGGTCAGGTAAAGACAGAGCTATCTATGCATATCACTCTACATGTTATTTGCAAGTTATGTGTTATCATACCAGTATCTGTTAAAATAAGAGTACCACCAAGAAAAGAAAACAAGCATAACACCAAAACATAAAAATAACAAAAACTGTAGACACACCGCCAAAACGTGTAACATAAATCACAAAGGCAAAAAAAAAAAAAAAAAAAAAAAAAAAAACTATCTCCCCATGTTCGTCCAAAGTATCCCTATAGCTTTCCATTTCATCAACATTTCCAAATGATCTGTAAATGTGACATGAATTTAACTGGC
>CM031620.1:35452040-35464540 GCA_018398815.1 Conus ventricosus
GGGTGAATGAGTAATGCCAGGTGAACGCAGTCAACAGTAGAAGGTATGAGTAATGCCAGGTAAACGCAGTCAACAGTAGGAGGTATGAGTAATGCCAGGTGAACGCAGTCAACAGTAGGGGATATCAGTAATGCCTGGTGAACGCATTCAACAGTAGGGGGTATGAGTAATGCCAGGTGAACGCAGTCAACAGTAGGGGGTATGAGTAATGCCTGGTGAACGCAGTCAACAGTAGGGGGTATGAGTAATGCCAGGTGAACGCAGTCAAAAGTAGTGGGTATGAGTAATGCCTGGTGAACCCAGTCAACAGTAGAAGGTATGAGTAATGCCAGGTGAACGCAGTCAACAGTAGAAGGTATGAGTAATGCCAGGTGAACGCAGTCAACAGTTGAAGGTATGAGTAATGCCAGGTGAACGCAGTCAACAGTAGGGGGTATGAGTAATGCCTGGTGAACGCAGTCAACAGTAGGGGATATGAGTAATGCCAGGTGAACGCAGTCAACAGTAGGGGGTATGAGTAATGCCAGGTGAACGCAGTCAACAGTAGGGGGCATGAGTAATGCCAGGTGAACGCAGTCAACAGTAGGGGGTATAAGTCATGCCTGGTGAACGCAGTCAACAGTAGGGGGTATGAGTAATGCCAGGTGAACGCAGTCAACAGTAGAAGGTATGAGTAATGCCTGGTGAACGCAGTCAACAGTAGAAGGTACGAGTAATGCCAGGTGAACGCAGTCAACAGTAGAAGGTATGAGTAATGCCTGGTGAACGCAGTCAACAGTAGAAGGTATGAGTAATGCCAGGTGAACGCAGTCAACAGTAGAAGGTATGAGTAATGCCAGGTGAACGCAGTCAACAGTAGAAGGTATGAGTAATGCCAGGTGAACGCAGTCAACAGTAGAAGGTATGAGTAATGCCAGGTAAACGCAGTCAACAGTAGGGGGTATGAGTAATGCCAGGTACTAGGTGAACGCAGTCAACAGTAGAAGGTATGAGTAATGCCAGGTGAACGCAGTCAACAGTAGGGGGTATTAGTAATGCCAGGTGAACGCAGTCAACAGTAGGGGGTATGAGTAATGCCTGGTGAACGCAGTCAACAGTAGAAGGTATGAGTAATGCCAGGTGAACGCAGTCGACAGTAGAAGGTATGAGTAATGCCAGGTGAACGCAGTCAACAGTAGAAGGTATGAGTAAAGCCAGGTGAATGCAGTCAACAGTAGGGGGTATGAGTAATGCCTGGTGACCGCAGTCAACAGTAGGGGGTATGAGTAATGCCAGGTGAACGCAGTCAACAGTAGGGGGTATGAGTAATGCCAGGTGAACGCAGTCAACAGTAGGGGGTATGAGTAATGCCTGGTGAACGCAGTCAACAGTAGGGGGTATTAGTAATGCCTGGTGAACGCAGTCAACAGTAGGGGGGTATTAGTAATGCCTGGTGAACGCAGTCAACAGTAGGGGGTATGAGTAATGCCAGGTGAAACGCAGTCAACAGTAGGGGGTATGAGTAATGCCTGGTGAACGCATTCAACAGTAGGAGGTATGAGTAATGCCAGGTGAACGCAGTCAACAGTAGAAGGTATGAGTAATGCCAGGTGAACGCAGTCAACAGTAGGAGGTATGAGTAATGCCAGGTGAACGCAGTCAACAGTAGGGGGTATGAGTAATGCCAGGTGAACGCAGTCAACAGTAGGGGTATGAGTAATGCCAGGTGAACGCAGTCAACAGTAGGGGGTATGAGTAATGCCAGGTGAACGCAGTCAACAGTAGAAGGTATGAGTAATGCCAGGTAAACGCAGTCAACAGTAGGAGGTATGAGTAATGCCAGGTGAACGCAGTCAACAGTAGGGGATATCAGTAATGCCTGGTGAACGCAGTCAACAGTAGGGGATATCAGTAATGCCTGGTGAACGCATTCAACAGTAGGGTGAATGAGTAATGCCAGGTGAACGCAGTCAACAGTAGAAGGTATGAGTAATGCCAGGTAAACGCAGTCAACAGTAGGAGGTATGAGTAATGCCAGGTGAACGCAGTCAACAGTAGGGGATATCAGTAATGCCTGGTGAACGCATTCAACAGTAGGGGGTATGAGTAATGCCAGGTGAACGCAGTCAACAGTAGGGGGTATGAGTAATGCCTGGTGAACGCAGTCAACAGTAGGGGGTATGAGTAATGCCAGGTGAACGCAGTCAAAAGTAGTGGGTATGAGTAATGCCTGGTGAACCCAGTCAACAGTAGAAGGTATGAGTAATGCCAGGTGAACGCAGTCAACAGTAGAAGGTATGAGTAATGCCAGGTGAACGCAGTCAACAGTTGAAGGTATGAGTAATGCCAGGTGAACGCAGTCAACAGTAGGGGGTATGAGTAATGCCTGGTGAACGCAGTCAACAGTAGGGGATATGAGTAATGCCAGGTGAACGCAGTCAACAGTAGGGGGTATGAGTAATGCCAGGTGAACGCAGTCAACAGTAGGGGGCATGAGTAATGCCAGGTGAACGCAGTCAACAGTAGGGGGTATAAGTCATGCCTGGTGAACGCAGTCAACAGTAGGGGGTATGAGTAATGCCAGGTGAACGCAGTCAACAGTAGAAGGTATGAGTAATGCCTGGTGAACGCAGTCAACAGTAGAAGGTACGAGTAATGCCAGGTGAACGCAGTCAACAGTAGAAGGTATGAGTAATGCCTGGTGAACGCAGTCAACAGTAGAAGGTATGAGTAATGCCAGGTGAACGCAGTCAACAGTAGAAGGTATGAGTAATGCCAGGTGAACGCAGTCAACAGTAGAAGGTATGAGTAATGCCAGGTGAACGCAGTCAACAGTAGAAGGTATGAGTAATGCCAGGTAAACGCAGTCAACAGTAGGGGGTATGAGTAATGCCAGGTACTAGGTGAACGCAGTCAACAGTAGAAGGTATGAGTAATGCCAGGTGAACGCAGTCAACAGTAGGGGGTATTAGTAATGCCAGGTGAACGCAGTCAACAGTAGGGGGTATGAGTAATGCCTGGTGAACGCAGTCAACAGTAGAAGGTATGAGTAATGCCAGGTGAACGCAGTCGACAGTAGAAGGTATGAGTAATGCCAGGTGAACGCAGTCAACAGTAGAAGGTATGAGTAAAGCCAGGTGAATGCAGTCAACAGTAGGGGGTATGAGTAATGCCTGGTGACCGCAGTCAACAGTAGGGGGTATGAGTAATGCCAGGTGAACGCAGTCAACAGTAGGGGGTATGAGTAATGCCAGGTGAACGCAGTCAACAGTAGGGGGTATGAGTAATGCCTGGTGAACGCAGTCAACAGTAGGGGGTATTAGTAATGCCTGGTGAACGCAGTCAACAGTAGGGGGGTATTAGTAATGCCTGGTGAACGCAGTCAACAGTAGGGGGTATGAGTAATGCCAGGTGAACGCAGTCAACAGTAGAAGGTATGAGTAATGCCTGGTGAACGCAGTCAACAGTAGAAGGTATGAGTAATGCCAGGTGAACGCAGTCAACAGTAGAAGGTATGAGTAATGCCAGGTGAACGCAGTCAACAGTAGAAGGTATGAGTAATGCTAGGTGAACGCAGTCAACAGTAGAAGGCATGAGTAATGCCAGGTGAACGCAGTCAACAGTAGAAGATATGAGTAATGCCAGGTGAACGCAGTCAACAGTAGGGGGTATGAGTAATGCCAGGTGAACGCAGTCAACAGTAGGGGGTATTAGTAATGCCAGGTGAACGCAGTCAACAGTTGGGGGTATCAGTAATGCCAGGTGAATGCAGTCAACAGTAGGGGGTATGAGTAATGCCAGGTGAACGCAGTCAACAGTAGGGGGTATCAGTAATGCCAGGTGAACGCAGTCAACAGTAGGGGGTATGAGTAATGCCAGGTGAACGCAGTCAACAGTAGGGGGGGTATTAGTAATGCCAGGTGAACGCAGTCAACAGTAGGGGGTATGAGTAATGCCAGGTGAACGCAGTCAACAGTAGGGGGTATGAGTAATGCCAGGTGAACGCAGTCAACAGTAGGGGGGTATTAGTAATGCCAGGTGAACGCAGTCAACAGTAGGGGGTATGAGTAATGCCAGGTGACCGCAGTCAACAGTAGGGGGTATGAGTAATGCCAGGTGAACGCAGTCAACAGTAGGGGGTATTAGCAGTGCCAAGTTAACGCAGTCAACAGTACGGGATATTAGCAGTGCCATGTTAACGCAGTCAACAGTAGGGGGTATTAGTCATGCCTGGTGAACGCAGCCAACGGTGGGGGGGTGGGGGGAGGGGGAGATAGTGACAGAAGAACGACACATAACATGCAGTCAACAGCTGGAAAAAATGGTAGTTGAAGGATGCACACAGTCCAGAGTAAAGGAAACAACACTGTGTGGAGACAGACAGTCCAAAGCAGATGAGGTAATAATACCATGTCAACAACACATGCTATATAGTCAAAGTTGGGAGAAGGTGATGGTTGAAGGATAGGCAAAGTCCAAAGCAGAGGAAGCAGTACCATATGAACGACACATAGTGATATAGCAAGCAGTCGGGTGGAAAGTGTAACTTGAACGAACAATGTAGTAAAGAATACGAGGATATGGCGTTATATGAATTACATACGATGTCAACAGGAGGGAAATGTAGTGCAGACTGAACAATACATGTTGTCAACATTGGGGAAATGTAGTGCAGACTGAACAAAACATGTTGTCAACAGTAGGGAAATGTAGTGCAGACTCAACAATACATGTTGTCAATAGTAGGGAAATGTAGTGCAGATCAACAATACATGTTGTCAATAGTAGGGAAATGTAGTGCAGACTCAACAATACATGTTGTCAATAGTAGGGAAATGTAGTGCAGACTCAACAATACATGTTGTCAATAGAAGGGAAATGTAGTGCAGACTCAACAATACATGTTGTCAATAGTAGGGAAATGTTGTGCAGACTGAACGACATGCTGTCAACAGTAGGGAAATGTAGTGCAGACTGAATGATACATGTTGTCAACAGTAGGGAAATGTAGTGCAGACTGAATGATACATGTTGTCAACATTAGGGAAATGTAGTGCAGACTGAATGATACATGTTGTCAACATTAGGGAAATGTAGTGCAGACTGAACGACATGCTGTCAACATTAGGGAAATGTAGTGCAGACTGAATGATACATGTTTTCAACAGTAGGGAAATGTAGTGCAGACTGAATGATACATGTTGTCAACATTAGGGAAATGTAGTGCAGACTGAATGATACATGTTGTCAACAGTAGGGAAATGTAGTGCAGACTGAATGATACATGTTGTCAACAGTAGGGAAATGTAGTGCAGACTGAATGATACATGTTGTCAACATTAGGGAAATGTAGTGCAGACTGAATGATACATGTTGTCAACATTAGGGAAATGTAGTGCAGACTCAACAATACATGTTGTCAAGAGTAGGGAAATGTAGTGCAGACTGAACAATACATGTTGTCAACAGTAGGGAAATGTAGTGCAGACTGAAAGACGCATGTTGTCAACAGTAGAGAAATGTAATGTGGACTGAACAATACATGTTGTCAACAGTAGGAACATGTAGTACAGACTGAACAATACATTTTGTCAACAGTAGGAACATGTAGTACAGACTGAACAATACATGTTGTCAACAGTAGGAACATGTAGTACAGACTGAACAATACATGTTGTCAACAGTAGGAACATGTAGTACAGACTGAACAATACATGTCAACAGTAGGAACATGTTGTGCAGACTGAACAATACATGTCAACAGTAGGAACATGTAGTACAGACTGAACAATACATGTCAACAGTAGGAACATGTAGTACAGACTGAACAATACATGTCAACAGTAGGAACATGTAGTACAGACTGAACAATACATGTCAACAGTAGGAACATGTTGTGCAGACTGAACAATACATGTTGTCAACAGTAGGAACATGTAGTACAGACTGAACAATACATGACAACAGTAGGAGCATGTAGTACAGACTGAACAATACATATCAACAGTAGGAACATGTAGTACAGACTGAACAATACATGTCAAAAGTAGGAACATGTAGTACAGACTGAACAATACATGTCAACGGTAGGAACATGTAGTACAGACTGAACAATACATATCAACAGTAGGAACATGTAGTACAGACTGAACAATACATGTCAACAGTAGGAACATGTAGTACAGACTGAACAATACATATCAACAGTAGGAACATGTTGTGCAGACTGAACAATACATGTCAACAGTAGGAACATGTAGTACAGACTGAACAATACATGTCAACAGTAGGAACATGTAGTACAGACTGAAGAATACATGTCAACAGTAGGAACATGTAGTACAGACTGAACAATACATGTCAACAGTAGGAACATGTAGTACAGACTGAACAATACATATCAACAGTAGGAACATGTAGTACAGACTGAACAATACATGTCAACAGTAGGAACATGTAGTACAGACTGAACAATACATATCAACAGTAGGAACATGTTGTGCAGACTGAACAATACATGTCAACAGTAGGAACATGTAGTACAGACTGAACAATACATGTCAACAGTAGGGAAATGTAGTACAGACTGAACAATACATGTCAACAGTAGGAACATGTAGTACAGACTGAAGAATACATGTCAACAGTAGGAACATGTAGTACAGACTGAACAATACATGTCAACAGTAGGAACATGTAGTACAGACTGAACAATACATGTCAACAGTAGGAACATGTAATACAGACTGAACAATACATATCAACAGTAGGAACATGTTGTGCAGACTGAACAATACATGTCAACAGTAGGAACATGTAGTACAGACTGAACAATACATATCAACAGTAGGAACATGTTGTGCAGACTGAACAATACATGTCAACAGTAGGAACATGTAGTACAGACTGAACAATACATGTCAACAGTAGGAACATGTAGTACAGACTGAAGAATACATGTCAACAGTAGGAACATGTAGTACTGACTGAACAATACATGTCAACAGTAGGGAAATGTACTGCAGACTGTACCATACAGGCTGTCAACAGTAGAGAATTGTAGTACAGCCTGAACAATACATGCTGTCAACAGTAGGGAAATGTAGTACTGACTGAACCGTACAGGCTGTCAACAGTAGGGAAATGTAGTATAGACTGAAAATACATGTTGTCAATAGTGTAGACTGAACAATACATGTTGGCAACAGTAGGGAAATGTAGTACTGACTGAACCGTACAGGCTGTCAACAGTAGGGAAATGTAGTGTAGACTGAAAATACATGTTGTCATTAGTGTAGACTGAACAATACTTGTTGGCAACAGTAGGGAAATGTAGTACTGACTGAACCGTACAGGCTGTCAACACTAGGGAAATGTAGTGTAGACTGAAAATACATGTTGTCCATAGTGTAGGCTGAACAATACTTGTTAGCAATAGTAGGGAAATGTAGTGCAGACTGAACAATACATGTCAATAATTGGGGAATCTAGTGCGGACTGAACAATATGCTGTTAACAGTATGGAAATGTAGTGTAGACTGAACAATACATGTTGTCAACAGTAGGGAAATGTAGTGCAGACTGATCAATACATGTTGTCAACAGTAGGGAAATGTAGTACTGACTGAACAATACGTGCTGTTAACAGTAGGGAAATGTCGTGCAGACTGAAAGGGACATGCTGTCAATTGTTTGAAAAATAAATTGGTGCGTGCCGGTCGTACCCATCTCAGCACAGTGGAAGGAACGGCAGGCACGCAGACAATGTTCTGAAAGTTAATGCCTGGTTTTGACTAACGGGTATTTTGCGTCAGCTCTGATTAAACGTTGCCCACGCTCGTCCCTACTCTCCCGTCATTCTTTCTGTCCCCACGTCTCCCCAATCCCCAGGCTTAGTTCTCGGGGAAAAGTGTTATTGTTATTATCATTATTATCATTAACATTGTTGTTATTATTTTTTATATTATCATTATCATTATATTATTGTTACCATCATCATTATCACTATTATCATTGATTTTGTTATTATCATTATATTATTGTTATCATTATCATTATTATTACTGATTTTGTTAGTAACATTATTACTATCATCAACATCATTATCGCCATCATTATTATCATTATTATTTTTGTTATTATTATTATAATCATTATCATCATCATCATCATCATCTTCATTATCATTTTATTACTATTACTACTTCTATTATTATTATTATCAGTATTATCATTATCGTTATTGTTATATTATTATCACTTTGATGATGATGATGATGATGATGATGGTGGTGGTGGTGGTGGTGGTGGTGGTGGTGGTGGTGGTAACGATGATGGCAATGATGATGGTGATGGTGATGGTGATGATGATGATGATGATGATGATGATGAAAAGTACAGCGACAAGAAGACGAGATGATGGTGGTGGTGGTGGTGGTGGTGGTGGTGGTGGGTGGTGGTGGTGGTAATGATGATGATGATGATGATGATGATGATGATGATGATGATGATGATGATGATGATGATTCCAGTTTGGCACAGAACGAGGCTGCACGGCTGACTGTTGGTGTACATTGTCTGGGTCTGTTGAAGATGTCGTTTTTGACTGTCGTTGTTTCTGTCATTTATGTAACCTCTGTTGTAACTGCTGTAATATTCTGACTGCAGTTGCTGTTGCTGTGACAGAAAGGAGGGGGTGAGGGACGGGGAGTGGAGGGGGAGAGTGGCTGTGTTAGTTATTATTACCGCACTTGCTCTTGCCTTTGCCAGCCCTTTTGCCTTTTTTTTAAAAAATAGATTTGTTTGTTTCTGCAGTAGTGTCGCGTTCTCTTTATAATGCTTGTAGCCACAGCTGCTACATCAATCCTTATTGCTAATGCTATTGCAATCTGCTATCGGCATTAGAAAATAAACTTACAAATCTAAACAACCGCACCCGCGTGTGTATGTCTGCGTTTGTGCACTTACTGTATGTGGGCGGACAAGCATATGACCACGAAACTATGACAACACGTCCTTGTTTGCCGCTATGTGTGCACACACAGGTGAGAAAGCGTGGGGCCACCACGTGTAGCGTGTATTCGTACAGGTATCTCGTCGCCTTATTTACTCAGGTCGTGAAATGTTTGCTTTGCTGATAAGTTTCAAATCTTTGCGACTGACGAAGTGAACAATTCCCTACTGATCGTTTTCAAATCTCTGCGACTGACAAAGCGAGCATTCCTGTGGTGTGCTGATGAGACAGGCGACTGACGAAGCGAGCATTCCTGTGGTGTGCTGATGAGACAGGCGATAAGACAGGCGGTGACATCGCTCCATCGCCCGAGTGTTTCAGCCAAGTTCATGTCACTGTTGGCCTCCCTTCTCTTTGTTCTATAGCCCCGTTCCATTCAGTGTTACGAGTTCACGTTCAGTTTTTTGGCAGGTTGTCCAAACTAATTGTCTTTATTCACAACAGTGCCAGTCGATCTTAGACACCCCCCCCCCCCCTCTCTCTCTCTCTCTCTCTCTCTATCTCTCCATGTGTGTGCGTGTGTGTGTGTGTGTCTGTTTGTGTTTGTGCGTGCGTGCGAGCGTGCGAGCGTGCGTGCGTGCTGTGCGTGCGTGCGTGCGTGCGTGCGTGCGCGCGCGTGTGTGTGTGTGTGTGTGTGTGTGTGTGTGTGTGTGTGTGTGTGCGAGTGTGTGCGAGTGTGTGTGTGTGTACGTGTGTGTGTGTGTGTGTGTGTGTGTGTGTGTGTGTGTGTGTGTGTGTGTGTGTGTGTGTGTGTGTGCGCGCGCGCATGTGTTGTGTATGTGTGTCCGTGACGTGACAACACAAGCATAATGATGACACAATTCTCTTTAAAGTTAAAGCCGCATATCATGTTAATGGCAGTAGGACCATTGAGCTGTTAGAGGTCCCCAGGTGTGTGGCACGGCATTATGGAAGGCAAATCTCATAATTCTGTCGTCACCTTACCTTTCCCTGGAATGAATCACGTACTCCTTTACTAGGGTGGACAGAAGGAATTCTTTAAGCTGTAAAAATCTCAATCAGCGCATGGTTCTTCTTCTTCGTCTTCTTGTTCGTTCACTCAGACAGGAACCTCAGAGACACTGGCAAAGGCTGCTGTACGGCAGAGGCCCTCCAGTGATCCATAAAGCTTTTCCCTCGTCGGTGTGTTGGCAGGGCAGGTCTCTGCCCTTAGCTTTTCATGTGTGGGGCGCGAGGTCCGAACTCACAACCATCAAATCTGCGACCGAAAACTCTAACCTTTTGGCCACTGGTGTCTCACATGACACTCAACTCTGAAAGTTGTATCGTTGTTGACACTGTGCTAGACCATTTGCTTTGCTATGTCTGCGATCACTTCCAAGTTCTTCAAGATCAGTTAATGTAGTAATGGACTAAATCATCGTAACAAACAACGTACCTTTCACAATACTGTACAAGTGTCAGCATATTCTCTTTATGTGACTATGAACTTAATCATCCTAAAAACAACTTTTCCTTCACAATACTATACTGGTGCAAGATATATTCTGCTTATGTTTAATCGTGAACCTGAAAATTCTCCACAACTGTGTCAATAGTTCCCCATTGTGACATTCAAATGAATTCCGGTTAATCAGTTAGCAGCTGCAAACTGGATTACCTATTCATAATTCAAAACTGTATACATTGTATTATAATACATCATAATAAAACATACGATCTACATTCTCATGAACGTAGGCATACATATATACATGACCGTTTTATGGAACACATTTTCTTAATTTTCCACATACAAAATGCCGATACAAAGTACAAGGATACGTTCCGCGATCCGTCATTTTGAACATAAGGAAAGTGTGTTTCGTACACTAAGCAGTATGTTCTAATACATACAAAATGTCCCACAAGATACTGTCAACAATAACATATGAAGACCAAAATAGACTGCCATATTCCCGAAAACAGTCCACAAAGCAAATGCACACAGAGGACAATGCGCAAAAACACACTTACTCAGTACACAATACAAAACAGTTGAATGTTCGAAAAATACATTTTCAACAGACGTCAACAGAGAAGTAATTTTTCAACAAATATGTTTTCAACAGACGTCATCAACAGACAGGTGAATCTTCGACAAATACGTTTTCAACAGACGTCAACAGATAGGAACATTTTCGACAAATATTTTTCAACAGACGTCACAGATCAAAGACATACAGAAAGCATCAAACAATACTCCCCAAACAGCTGTTGACAGGTGCATGACAAAGTCAGTGAAACAACGAAGATACGAAGATGGTGCTTGCAAAACTACGTTCAAACGGTTTGTTCTATAGACATCGCATCAACTGACTTCCACAACTGAATGCCTTTAGCACAATACTTCCATTTAGATTGTGTGTCTCGTAATGACCTATTCATAACGGTCATTGTGTCAGTAAAGGCTAAAGAACAAAAAAAAAAAAAAGCGCTCGGACAGATGGGGAAGAAACAGAAAGAGGACGCTGGGACGAGGTAGAGTGGGGTGTACAGGGAAGGGGGGAGAGGAAGGAGAAGGGAAAGGAGGAGACGGACCAAGGTATAGAGAAAAGGGGCGGGGGGGGGGGGGGGGGGGGTCTCGGTATCTGCCCATATCCGTTGTTCACGTAAAAGAAAAAAGGGGGTGCGGAGGTTCGGGGTGGTGGGGGGGGGAGGGGGGAGGGCAGGAGGAGGGGAGTTAAAAAGATAAGCAGCTATTTGAAATGCCTTGTACGGAGTATGCTGGTAGTGATGGTGGCGGTGGTGTGTGTGTGTGTGTGTGTGTGTGTGTGTGTGTGTCTGTGTGTCTGTGTGTCTGTGTGTGTGTGCGCGCGTGCCGGGCGACACTTTGTACCGTAACAGGACTCTTTCTGTTGTTCAGTACGTCTGGTTGTCTATGTGTCGCCCGGTCGCCTGGGTAGGTTTGTGATCATCGTCCCTCCCCCCCCCCCCCTCTCTCTTCTCTCTCTCTCTCTCGCTCGCTCGCTCGCTCCTCCCCTCCTCCTCCCGCGAACACGTGCATTAAGCGCTCGCATGTGTGTGTGTGTGTGTGTGTGTGTGGTGTGTGTGTGTGTGTGTGTGTGTGTGTGTGTGTGTGTGTGCGTTCGTGCGTGCGCGCGTGCGTGCGTACTTGGGTGCATGCGTGCGCGCGAGACAATCAATTTGTTCTTCTCTCTCTCTCTCTCTCTTTCTCTCTCTCTCTCTCTCTCTCTCTCTCTCTCTCTCTCTCTCTCTCTCTCTCTGAGTGTGTGTGTGTGTGTGTGTGTGTGTGTGTGTACGCGCGCGCGCGCGCGTTTGAGTGAGTGTGTATGATTGCGCGCGTGCGTGTGTGAGCCCATGTGTCAGTCTGTCCGTTTATCTGCCTGTCAGTCTTGTCTCCTAGACAATCGGTAATTGTGTGCTGTCAGGACACCAGCATAGACAACCAGACGTAGTGAACAACAGAAAGAGTCCTGTTACGGTACAAAGTGTCCAACAGAAAGAGTCCTGTTACGGTACAAAGTGTCCAACAGAAAGAGTCCTG
>CM031620.1:35474540-35487040 GCA_018398815.1 Conus ventricosus
GTGACAGTATGTATGTATGTGTGCGTGCGTGCGTGCGTGCGTGCGTGCGTGTGTGTGTGTGTGTGTTTGTGTGTGTGTGAGTGAGTGAGTAAGTGAGTATGCGTGCGTGTGTGTGCGTGCGCGCGTGTGCGTACATGTGTGCGTGTGCGAGCGTGTGTGTGTGCGTATGTGTGCGTGTGTGTGTGTGCATGTGTATGTGTGTGTGTGCGCGCGCGAGTGTCTGAGTGTCTATGTATATGTTAGCAAGTTCTAGGTTTAAAGACAGGTAGGAGGGGAGAGGGGGGGAGCGGCCATAGTGGGAAGAAGGTAATGCACAGGGATAGGAAGGGAGGAAAAGTGGCGAAGTGTAGAGGACGTGAGGGAAACGTAGCGCAGGAGGACAGGCTGGTGGTGGAGAGGAGGGAAGGGGCAAGGGTGCGAGAGGGACCGGGGTCATGAGGAGGAAGGAGGCGGGAGGCACACAGGTGTGTGATTCTCAACGCAAGATAACGACAAGAAAGGACGTCATTGTTACCTGTCCCGCAACTCCGCTCCCATTTCGTCCTCCCTCTTCCCCTCCTTCCTACACCCCCCTCCCCCCACCTCAGTCCTCTCACCTCCCCTGCATCTTGCTGAGCAACTTTTATTGTGGTGGATGCATCTTCCCTGTCAGCAGTCTACACACTTCACAACAACAGTAACCGGAGTCCCACGTAATGCCGAGGTCTCTTTCTCCCAATCAAGAAGCAATGCACAGAATCGGACGAATCACAAGGCCCAACATATTCAGTAACGTTTGTATGCAAAAGAGACAGAGATGAAAAACAAAGATGAATATTAAACAATTTCAAGTCTCATTCAGCTACTCCATTTAAAATCCAATTCGTGTTCAAAATGAACAAGACAAATCTTGTCTGGAGGCTGGAGAGGCAATCCTGAAGAATCATGTTCCGCCATTATTCTGTCCCCAAGCACCCAAAATAGCCATGTTCTCTCATTGGTAGGTGGAGACCTCAGCATTCTCACTCTCCTTTCCACCCTCTCCCTTCATTCTCCTCCCTCCGTGCCCATTTTGTTTTTGGACAGAGCAATCCGCCCCCGAGCTGGACATGAGTTGGGGGGGGGGGGGGGGGGGGTTAATGAATTTAGAGACCTAGTTCGGTTAAGGGGCCGCTACACGGACCATGTAAACACATGGCTGGGAAGGATACCTCGAAACCAGCATTATCAAGAGGCGTCACTGCGTGCGACCTAATCCATATATGCCACGCTGTATCTGCCAGGCTACGAGGCTACAAGGCGCAAGTACATGTCAAAGAAACGAGAGAGAGAGAGAGAGAGAGAGAGAGGAGAGAGAGAGAGAGAGAGAGAGAGAGAGATTGAACGAATTCATGACTGAGTGAATGAATGATTTATTCAAGAAGGCTATGGCCCTATCTGAAGAGAGTCAAATCTATGCAAAGTAAATAACAATACGAACACAAAAACAACAATATCAGTTTACTGAAACTATGTAAAATGTACAAACATGTTTACTATGCTCGCACTTCGAAGCATTGGCCATACTTCTTTTTTTTATCGAAATCGAATCAGCTACGTATAATTTTGGATTATATGCCAAATGCTTTTGTGCAGCTGCCAAGAGAGAGAGAGAGAGAGAGAGAGAGAGAGAGAGAGAGGGCTTATAAGGAGCAGACTCTTTACAAGAGTTGGCAGTTACCTGACGTACGCATAGACTAACACAACCTCTGTTCAGTCTTAACCTACGATCAATGGACCATGTCTTGCAGCGACATTTTTCACACTGTTAGAACATGTTACATACAAAGTGAACGCTCGCATCCACCTCACATTACGACTGAAGGAGGAAACCATTCTGGAGATAAAACCAACATGATTTACAGAAAGTTTATGGAATTCTGGCTGATCGAACGTCTGGGCGCCATCATCACACCAGCAGGACTCAACACCAAACAATTTCTTCTGCTGCATTGTTTATCTCCCTTTCCTTCCTTCATCAACTAGTTGCAAAACATTTCCGGTGACATGCCCCCTTGTGGTCCCCCCTCCCCTCTCAGCCCCTTCCCCACCTTCTTCGCCTCCGCTCTTACCCATCTTCATCCACCCATGCCTACCCAGCCGCCCACCCAACCATACTATTCCACACACACATGCGCGTAAATCTACCTCCACGTGCTGTCTCTCTCACTTTGTCACACACCCAGAACAATTTTCTCAACTCCTCTCCACTCTCCTTGTGCACGCACATATGTATTCACATAGACACAAGAATACACACGCGCGCACACACATACCCTAACATACATATTTTTAACCCCCCCCCCCCCCCCCCCCCCCACACACACACACACATTTCTGATCCCTTCCACTCACACCCACCCCAGCGCTCACCCCACCTCCTTTTCTTTTTAAACGCCTCCTCTCAACGTGGTCATGTCGATGTGACCAAGTGTCGTTGTGACCACGTGTCGTCGTGACCAGAAAGGACAAGAACACTACATTTAGTCACAACGACACGTGGTCACAACGACACGTGATCACAACGACACATGGTGACAAGGACACGTGGTCACATCGGCATGTAGCCCTCTCAACCTGTGTCGTATTGAGTCTGATTTTCACTCGGCCCACTTTCGCTCGTCATCCCAAGCTTACCTCTCCTTAAATTTGTTTTCATTCTTACCTTTTTAAATACTACTCTGTGTGTGTGTGTGTGTGTGTGTGTGTGTGTGTGTGTTTTCTTTCCTGTCATCCTCACTAATGACAAAGAGCTTATGGCTCGGATCGCTTGGTGTTTTCCTTTTGATGGATCACTGTTTCCACCTATTGTAGGTTTGTTTTTGTTTTTCAATTAAAAACTTTTTATGTTCTTGTGATGCAGCGGCCGACCCACTCTTTGTATTTCCATGTACCATTCCAGAAAAGCAGGGACTGACTGCATGTCTTGCACTGCACGATTACCACCAGAGCGACAACACGTGACGAAGCAGCAACGCCAATTGTTCTGCTGGCAGTCCGGGATTTGAACTCCAAACTATCTCTATATGACGAGGTACGTGATCAAAGTTAAGTTGTGATACAAAAACGAGGGTTGAGGCAAGTTTTCGATGCTTTTGGACTTATTCAGAACACGCCAACAACCCTAAACAAAGCGATGTTGCTACGAGACACAAAATTATTTAGAACACACCTGCTACATTGAAACAAAGCAAATACTGCTGCAGAACATATCCTGAGAATACCTATGAAAGATAATGTGCAACACACACACACACACACACACACACACACACACACATGCACTCACCGCCTCTCCCCACCCCCACCCCTCTGTAAGTATAGTTGAATGTTGATGTGTCATTGTATGTCTGTATTTTGCGCCAGTAATTCCGTTGAGTCTGTCTGTGCTTGCACGACGGAGAAAGTAAATGTCACAAAGTACTAAAACGATCTTTACCTGTACAAACCAACGTTATAAAAACAGAAGAAGAAAAAAACCGAGAAACAAAACTGAAATAAAGGTCCAAAAACCAAGGGACAGAACTTCTGAGCCATGATTCCCAGCGTCAGGATCTAATTCTTCCCCATAACATCATCGCAGCTTGGCACGCACGCACGCACGCGCAAATCGCACCGCACCAATCCCACCCACGTGACGCTCGCTAGTCGCCCAAACAACCAGGCGACCTTCACGTGTCACGCGCAGAAAGAGAACAAAAAAAGTAGTGTGTGAAACGGCAATGTGACATTTACACTACACACTGCCATGGTAACCCTGCACCTTCTCCCCTTAGGCCTACCTCTCCCCGCCGTCTCCATATTCCCTCCCCTTTCTCCCTTCCCTCCCCCCCCCCCCCCCCCCCCCCCCCCCCCCCCCCCCCCCCCCCCCCCCCCCCCCCCCCCCCCCCCCCCCCCCCCCCCCCCCCCCCCCCCCCCCCCCTTCCTCTGGTGGCTTTACGACCGGAAGGACTGAGAAAAAGTCGACACACTTTCCGGTGCACAGGATTTTCTGTCTCCTTACCCATGACGACGTTTAGCGGCGGAAGATTTTTGTTTATTTTCGTTTGTATTTAATCAACTTGTTTATTGACTGATTTTTTTTCTACTTGCACCTGTTGAAGGTTTTGGATTTGTAGGCCTATTTGTCCCCCAGCTCCCCCCCCCCCCCCCCCCCCCCTCACTCCCCCCTTCTATCACCACTCTGGCTGGCTGTGTGTGTGTGTGTGTGTGTGTGTGTGTGTGTGTGTGTGTGTGTGTGTGCGTGCGTGCGTGCGTGCGTGCGTGCGTGCGTGCGTGCGTGAGTGAGTGTGAGTGCGCGCGCGCGCGCGCGCGCCGTGTGTGGTGTGGTGTGTGTGTGTGTGTGTGTGTGTGTGTACGTGTGTGTGTGTGTGTGTGTGTGTGTGTGTGTGTGTGTGTGTGTGTGTGTGTGTCTGTCTGTGCACGTGCGCACACACGCGTACATGTATGTGTGTGCGTGTGTGTGTGCACGCGCGTGCATTATGTATCACCTAAAGGGTTTACTTTGCATGTTAAAATCACACCAGTGCTTATAATATAAATCAGAGTCTCTCTCTCTCTCTCTCTCTCTCTCTCTCTCTCTCTCTCTCTGGAAATATGCATTCTTGCTTGTTTTCCATATCTTGAAAGAGAATGACTCTACGGTCATCAGTTCAAAGAAAGGAGAATCACTTCCCTCACAGTTCAAACAAAATAAGACACGGCTTCGTCTATTGACTCAAACGTAGGGAGGACGACTCCACTCATCAGTTCAAATGAAAGGAGTCTGACTTCCCCATCAATTCAAACGACACTGACAATGACATGAATTCCCTCATCAGTTCAAATGAAAGGAGTTTGACTTCCCCATCAGTTCAAACGACACTGACAATGACATGAATTCCCCATCAGTTCAAATGAAAGGAGTCTGACTTCCCCATCAGTTCAAACGACACTGACAATGACATGACTTCCCTCATCAGTTCAAATGAAAGGAGTTTGACTTCACCATCAATTTAAATTAAAGGAGTTTGACTTCCCCATCAGTTCAAACGACACTGACAATGACATGAATTCCCTCATCAGTTCAAATTAAAGGAGTTTGACTTCCCATCAGTTCAAACGACACTGACAATGACATGAATTCCCTCATCAGTTCAAATTAAAGGAGTTTGACTTCCCCATCAGTTCAAACGACACTGACAATGACATGAATTCCCTCATCAGTTCAAATTAAAGGAGTTTGACTTCCCATCAGTTCAAACGACACTGACAATGACATGAATTCCCTCATCAGTTCAAATTAAAGGAGTTTGACTTCCCATCAGTTCAAACGACACTGACAATGACACGAATTCCCCATCAGTTCAAACGACACTGACAGTGACACGACTTCCCCATCAGTTCAAACGACACTGACAATGACACGACTTCCCCATCAGTTCAAACGACACTGACAGTGACACGACTTCCCATCAGTTCAAACGACACTGACAATGACACGACTTCCCCATCAGTTCAAACGACACTGACAGTGACACGACTTCCCCATCAGTTCAAACGACACTGACAATGACACGACTTCCCCATCAGTTCAAACGACACTGACAGTGACACGACTTCCCCATCAGTTCAAACGCCACTGACAATGACACGACTTCCCCATCAGTTCAAACGCCACTGACAATGACACGACTTCCCTATCAGTTCAAACGACACTGACAATGACACGACGTCCCCATCAGTTCAAACGCCACTGACAATGACACGACTTCCCTATCAGTTCAAACGACACTGACAATGACACGACTTCCCCATCAGTTCAAACGCCACTGACAATGACACGACTTCCCCATCAGTTCAAACGCCACTGACAATGACACGACTTCCCCATCAGTTCAAACGACACTGACAATGACATGAATTCCCTCATCAGTTCAAATGAAAGCTGCATGGGACTACACCCATCACATGAAACGAAAGGAACATTGCTCCCCGTATCGGTTTAAACAGAAAGTGCGTGACTAAACCTCATCAGTTCAAACGAAAGAAGCAGGACTAAACTTCATCAATTCAAACGAAAGAAGCATGACTAAACCTCATCAATTCAAACGAAAGAAGCATGACTAAACCTCATCAATTCAAACGAAAGAAGCATGACTAAACCTCATCAATCAAACGAAAGAAGCATGACTAAACCTCATCAATTCAAACGAAAGAAGCATGACTAAACCTCATCAATTCAAACGAAAGAAGCATGACTTTCCTCATCAGGTCAAACGAAAGGAGCAGGACTAAACTTCATCAGTTCCGACGACAGAAGCATGACTTTCCTCATTACTTCAAAAGGAAAGCAGCATGAACATCCTCGACAAATCCAAACTCACCTTTTGAAGGTCGGGCACTCGGAGCCGTGCGGGGTCTGGACGTAGGCGTCGTCTTAGCTTCCTTTTTCGGCGCCGCACGTGCTGACGCTGGCCTTGACCCACTGGTAGAGGTCAGCGAGGCCGACGCAGGCCGCTGCCGAGACGCTGACGTAGTAGTGGTGGTCGTGGTCTTCACGGGTACTCCAGACTTGCTCGGGGAGGCGGGGGTCTTCCGTGGGGATTTGGGAGCCGCTTTCTCCACAGCCTTGGCTTTGCTGTCTGCAGCCGGTTTGATCTGTTTGGGCGAGGCGGGCTGGGGAATGTGGGTCGGCGCCGAAGCCGGCTGGGGAACGACCGTGGCCACGGGCTTGGGCGGTTCTTCCTGGGGCTGAGGGGGAGCTGGCTCAGGACTGGGTTCAGGCTCGCGTTGGGGTTCCACTTCCGGCTCAACGGTAACCGACGCCGTCTCGAGACGAGCATGCGTTTCAACATCGACGGCAGTTTCTCGCTGTAGCTCTCCTGGTTCCACGCCTCTCATCGGTTCTTCAGGTTGAGCCAGGGTCTGGGAGAACGGTGAGGTGTCTTCGGTGCCCCGGGGCGCTCCGGGAGCCGCCGACATCTCCAGCTCGGCCAGGTAGTCGTGCGCCGGTTCCGGTTGTCTCTCGCTGCTGCCGTCTCGGGGCCTTTCCGAGGCGGGGACGTCATCTCGAAGCGCGGAGAAGTCCTCTCCGTCGTCCACGTAACCGTCGCGTCCCGCGTGTGAGAAAGCTGCAGGCGCCGACACGACGACGTCCGTGTCCATCTCTCTCTCAGCCTCGACTGCCGCTCTGTGTTGCGTGTCGTGGTGCGGTGTCGCCTGAAAAGCCGTCCCCCTCCTTTCTTCCTCCTCCTCCTCTTCTTCCTCCTCTTCCTCCTCCCTCTCACCTGCCCCTCTTCCGCCGAATAAGTCGTAACTGTGACTTTCCCCGCCTGCCCGCCGAGGCGTGACGGCTCTGTGGTGGTGGTGGGGTGGGAGGAAGGGGGCAGGGCGAAGGGATTAGTGTCGGAGGACGTGTCAGCCGGGATGGAGTCGGGGGTACTGTCGCGCCGCGCTCTCCTCCTCCCCTTCCATCATGAATGGGTTGTAAGACGAGCCCCCTCTCTCTTCTTCAGGGTACGGGGGGTGGGACGGAGGTGGGGCGCTCTGGATCAAGAGATCAATGCCTGCCGGCACGGCAGTGTGACAGGAGGGGGTGGGCCCCGTCTGGAATGGTTCCTCCATGGCGAAGGGGTTGGTGGTAACTTGGGCGGCAGGCTGGCCGGGGTGGTAGCCGTCAGAGGCCGATTCCTCCACGTCGTCATGATACCGCTGCTGCTGCTGCTGCTGCTGCTGCTCCGCGGGCTCCCGTCCCGTGAAGGCATAGCCGGCGTTCAGGGCTTCCTGACTGTGGCCCAGGTCCTCGCCAAACAGGGCGGCCTGCGAGTCCAGTCCCCTGGGACACGGAATGATTGCAGTTATCTTAATGGTGATAATAATGACGACGACAACAACAACAGCGTCAACGACAACGGCAAGAAGAAGAAGAAAAGTAACTATTATTATAAATGTTATCATCATCATCATCATTATCATTATTATTGTTGTTATTATTATTATTATCATTATTATTATTGTTGTTATAGTAGTAGTAATGACGATAGTGATATGACAATAATTATGCAACCTTTATTCGCTGTTTTACAGACATATCACACACACACACACACACACACACACACACACACACACACACACACACACACACACACTACAAAAAGAATGAAAGAACAAATTCTCTTTCAAAAGTCTACTTCAGTTTCTCACCAGCTGACAATTCCATCTCCGATTACGTGTGTTGTGTGTGTGTGTGTGTGTGTGTGTGTGTGTGTGTGTGTGTGTGTGTGTGTGTGTGTGTGTGTTTTGAAGAATACATGGGCAGATTTAAAGTATAGAAAAAGAGACAGAGAGAAAGAGACAGACAGATAAAAAGATACAGAGAGAGAAACAGAGACAAACAAAAAGACAGATAGAAACTGATATTAATCAAAGGTGCTGTAGGGAAAGAGCGATTTATACACACGTTTAAAGGCAAAAAGTGATAAAGACACCCACAGAAGAAGAAAGATAAGGATAAATAGACCAAGACAGAGAACGAGAGAGATAGAGAGACAGACAGACAGAGACAGAGTGACAGAAAAAGAGCAAAAGACAGACAGGCAGACAGACTGAAACACGGAGAGGAAAAGAGCGACAGACAGAAAGACAGACATTAGAGACAAACAGTACAAACAAAATACAGCAAACACAGACATACAGACAGACAGAGAAAATCCAAGGGAAACAATCAGCCCCCCCCCCCCCCCCCCCTTCCCCTCCCTCCCCATCCCCGCCAAACCCCTCACCTCTGCTCCTCCGCCAGGACATCCTGCGCCGCAGACTGGGACCCCATGGGCTGACCGAAGTCGATGAGGACGGCGTCCCCGCCCTGCTCCTCCTGCCGCTGCTGGGGCGTGGCCTCCATGCCGGTCATCGTGGCTCCGTTGGTCAGCTGCATGAAGCTGTCGGTCATCCCGCAGCCCCCCAGCATGTCCCCCGGCTGTTCGCTGGACTGGGCTGGAATAGGGCGGGGGAAAAAAAAGCAGCGGTAGGTTCTGGACCTCCAGTGTAAGAAGGAAAACACTGACCATCTACGAAGGAAGAACTTCACCCAGGTTCCCTGCCTGAGGACACCGTCTACCCTGGGTACCTCCTCCCGTCCGCAGATGCCAACTCCAACCTAAACCTGCCAAGAAACGAGTCTGCCAAGACAAACGACTCCAGGCTGCAGCTTGCTGCGGATTCGAACTTGTCCCTAAAAGCGATTGCTGTGAGGACGTTACACTCAACTATGCAAAGCACCGGTAGGAACACACACAGAATGCAGTGAAGGGGCGGATCGGCTTTGTCCGTCAGAGGAAGAGGTAGGAGACGGGGGGGGGGGGGGGGGGGGGGGGGTATTTTCTTATTTTCTGTGGGGTTTTATTTTCTGCTTTTTTTTTTTTTTTTTGCTTTTTGCCAAGGGTGACCGAACCCAAAAGAAACACATTGCAAAACAAATTTACAACAACAAAACAAAACACTAAAATGTTATAACAGGAGGTATAGGGGAGAGGGTGGAGCGGGTGAGGGGGTGGGAGGCGTGTTGGGGTGGGGAGGGAGAGGAAGGGGCAGGGGGCGGCAAAACTACGGACCTGTCATTGATTTTTTTTTTAAAGAAATACGATCGCAAAAAAGTAATGAAAATGCATTATCATGCAATGCCGTGTCATTTCTCAAATACATGAAATAATGTCATGTTCTGTCATGCAATGCAATCACCGTGACACTAAAATAATGCCATGTCATAGTGTGCGATGTTGTGTGATATCAGAAATAATGCAAGGCAATAGGTCGCGCTATATCTGTCTTGTCAGTATTCAGTTTGAGTTTGTTCAGATCTTTGGTGACATTAAGACAGACAACTATTCAGTTCAGTTTGTGTTGTTTATAGCCAAGCTACCCATTTATACACACACAAAATGAATCATTGTGAGAAAGTCTGTGTGAGAGAGTGGGTGACTTAGCGAGTGAGTGTATTAAGAAGCCAAGAAGCAAGACAGAGAGTATGTGAACGATGGAGGAATCTATAAACACCTTTAATGCCCTAATTTCAATTTGTATCGGCTCTGCTCTGAGCGATATTGGGTAATGAGTCAGTGAGTAAATACGCATCACTGAGGAGAGAAGAAGGAAAGAAACAAAAGAGGAGAGAGACAAACAAGCGTAAGAATGAACAAAGAAAGGAGAGAAAGAAAAGAAGCGCTAAAAAAAAAAAAAAAAGGAAAGCCAAAAATGACCCAAATGAAGGGAAGAACGACGAAACGGCAGAAGTCTAAGAGAAAAACGGAGGAAGGAAAGAAGGCAGAGAGCGAAAAAAGGCAGTAAGAAAGGAAGACAGGAAGGAAGAAAAGGGGGAAATAGAAGAAGAAAGAAAAGAACTAAAAAGAAAACAAAAGAAAAGAAAAAACAGAAGGAGAAAAAAAGTTCAGGGAAGGCAGAAAGAAAAGAACAGAGGGGAGATATAACGAAAGGAAAAAAACATGCGAAGAAAGAAGCAGGAAAGGAACGGCTTGCTCAAAGAGCTACACAAACTCACAGCTATCGCCGTAGTCGTCGTCTCTCTGCAGGATGAAGCTATCCGTCATCCCGCATCCCCCAAAGGTATCACCTCCACCTCCACCCTGAGTGCTCGCGCTCGTCGAGGTTTCCGTGCCCTCGCGTGGGGATCAAGGTCACGCGCAGAGAAGAGGCCGGACATGGTCATCGGGTCCGCCCCTTCCATCCCCGATGACGTCGTCGCTTTCATGACGTCATCCATACCGTTGGACGCCATCAAGTCTTCGTCATCACGGTCGAGTTGGTGGTGGTGGGGAGAGCCGTTGAACGTCACTGCTCCTCCCTCCATGCCTGCTGAAAATCAAGTCAGTAGAATCGGTGAGCTGTGGGAGGAAAGAGTGAAAGAAAGTTTGGGGGAGATTAAAAAAAAAAAAAAAGAAAACAAAAACCTCTTTTGTACCTGAGGAAACTATATCCGTAATTTGGTGGGTTATGGAAGGAAGGAAGGAAGGAAGGAAGGAAGGGAGAGAGGGAGGGAGGAACAGAAGAAGGAAGCAGAAACGAAGCCCTCTAAACTTGTGAAGAACAAATCGGAAGTTGCTAAACGACGGATGGAAAGAATGGAAGAAGAAAGGAAAGAGAGAGAGAGAGGGGGGGGGGGGGGGACATCACCCATCCCTGGTGAAAATAAATAACACGAAAACAAAGGAAGGAAGGAAGGAAGAAAGGAAGGAAGGAAGGAAGGAAAAACAAAATTAAGAAAGGATGGACTACAGTGGAAAACACCGAGAGAAGGCTGGAAAGAGACTGTTGAACATAAGTTTTGAAAAAAGAAAGGCAGAACAAACAACATGATGGAGCGATTACTGAAGGAAGGAAGATGCACCGTTGAAAGTAACTGCTTCTCGGTCCGCGCCCATCGCATATCAGTAAATCATAAATGCGAAGAAAAGAAGAAAAAGAAAAAAGAAAGAAGGAAGAATGGAAGGACTGAGGCAGGCAGGACAAAAAATGAAACGGCTGCTAAAAAAAAAGTCAGCATGAAAAGTTAATACACAAACTATAATAAAGAAAGAAGGGAAGACAATAAAAATGAACAAGGAGTAATGGAAAGAAGGATCTAAAGAGAAAGGCAAACGGCTGGGTATATCTGTTCTACCTGTTGTTCTGTGACAGTCGGACCATGAGACAGAAGGTTATGATGAAAGCAACAAAAAAAATGAAGGAAGGAGAGAACGAAAGAAGATAAGACGTAATACAGACTGAAGGTATATAGAAAAAATACCATTACTTTTCGTCCATACCTGCGGAAAATATAAACAGAAAGAAACAAAGTCAATAAGAGGGGTGGGGGGGAGGGGAGGGGGGAAGGAAGGGAGGAAGGAAGGCAGAAGAAAAAAGAATGAATGCTCGAAGGAATGCTTTCAAGAAGACAGGATTTCAGCACAAACCCAATTCTATAGAACTCGCACCACCCATCTATAGGTAGAACACTGGTGGAAGGCCTTTGTTGTCTGAGACAGCACGACAGAAGAACCATCGGGGCGACCAAATCTTTAATAAAATGCACTGTCGGAGACAGTGACAGTTGGGACGTGTTCAGTCAGCACCACCGTGTCATACTTGATCCTACCTATGTATTGCCGGAGACCTTTCATTTAAAAGGATAAGGTCAAAGTCCCACGATGTTCGTAGGGTCAGAGAACTGTCTGAGGTTTACCACGTCTAGGGTAGGGCGTTATGAAAGGCGGTGCCCATCTCTGACCCACCGCCGCCATAACCAACCCTAATGATTTACCACTGGGTGGACAGAGAGTTTTCGAGCCGTAAAAGACCGACCCACACGTGTCAAGTTTTGTAGACGAACGGGCATTAATGTCGCAACAGGCGAACGCAGTACCATTTTAGAAAGTTGACTGCATTCGCCCAGTCGCGCAGCCGGCGACGTACAGTCATACATTTTAATCACAGAGACAGGGGTGAAA
>CM031620.1:35499540-35505069 GCA_018398815.1 Conus ventricosus
TGTTTCATAATTTTACATTTTTGCAAACTTTTCGGTGACAGAAAGGCATTTGTAATGAAATGAAGTCGTTTTCTTTTACAGACCGATATCTTACTTCCGGTAAGCTACATACCAAGATAATTACTCATTACGGAGTTAGAGCACAGCATAAGGTATTCGATGCGAATAGTGTAAAATATACCTTTTACATTGAAAATACCGATATTTTGACACCATTCATATCCCATACTTGGGACCTTATTACGGCACACAGCTCGTGCACACCAGTTCTAAAATGGCGGAAATATTATTTACGCATCCGCCTTTACGCCACCAGTGATCGGAAACTAGTCTATGGGAGGGGGGCATGGGGAAGGTGGGGTGACGTTAGCACTCAACGCAATCAACAGTCTTGCAGGTTCCCTGCGCAATATCCATGTTATTATTCACCTACGGGACCCCCCAAGAAAATGTGACATTCAATATGAATGTCTATTGCTGATCGTGGGGCAATGTTGTTTGTTTGTTTCGTTATGGGTTTTCCCCCCCAACGATTCATTGCTTGTTGTTGTTGTTGTTAGGATGTTTTTCTCTCAAAACATGTCATCTCTCATTGAGGTCAGAGCCAGTCCTCCGTTCAGTCCTATGTTTTGGACCGTTGCCTGAAGAATCCAGTGAAAAGTCTTGAGTAGACAAATCATTTCAAAGGGTCAATCTCTTTACGGTGACTACAAAGATCTTTCTCTTTACAGAGACCACGAAGGACCCTTCTTTTTACAGTGACCGCGAAGGATCCTTCTCCTTACACTGACCACGAAGGGTCTTTCTCTTTACAGTGACCACGAAGGATCTTCCTCTTTACAGTGACCTCAAAGGATCCGTCCCTTTACAGCGACCACAAAGGATCCGTCTCTTTACAGTGACCACAAAGAAGCCTTCTCTTTACAGCGACCACAAAGGATCCTTCTCTTCACGGTGATCACACAGAGAATCCTTCTCTTTACAATGAACACAAAAAATCCTTCTCTTTACAGTGAACACAAAGAATACATCACTTTATAGTAGCCATGGAGAAGCCTTCTCTTTACAGTGAACACACAGAATCCTCTTCACTATGACCACAAGAATCCTTCTCTTTACTGTAACCACGACGAATCCTTCTCTTTACCATGAAACACAAAGAATCCTTCTCTTTACCGTGAACACAAAGAATCCTTCTCTTTACTGTGACCACGAAGAATCCTTCTCTTTACAGTGAACACAAAGAATCCTTCTCTTTACTGTGAACACAAAAAATCCTCTTTACAGTAAACACAAAGAATCCTTTTCTTTACTGTGAACACAAAGAATCCATCGCTTTACCGTGAACACAAAGAATCCTTCTCTTTACTGTGAACACGAAGAATCCTTCTCTTTACTGTGAACACAAAGAATCCATCTCTTCACTGTGAACACAAAGAATCCTTCCCTTTACTGTGAACACAGAGAATCCTCTTTACAGTGAACAAAAAGAATCCTTCTCTTCACTGTGAACACAAAGAATCTTTCTCTTTACAGAGACCACAGAAAATCCTTCTCGTTACTGTGAACACAAAGATTTTCTCTCTTCGCAGTGACCACAAAGAGCCCGTCTCTTCACACTGACTACAGAGAATCATTCTCTTCACTGTGAACACAAAGAATCGTCTTTACTGTGAACACAAGGAATCCTTCTCTTCAAAGTGAACACAAAGACTCTTTCTTTTCACAGCGGACTCGAAGAATCCTTCTCTTCATTCTGACCACAAGGGACACTTCCATTCACTGTGACAATACAGGACCCTTCCCTTCACTGTGACAATACAGGACCCTCCCCTTCACTGTGACAATACAGGACCCTTCCCTTCACTGTGACAATACAGGACCTCCCTTCACTGTGACAATACAGGACCCTCCCTTCACTGTGATAATACAGGACCCTCCCCTTCACTGTGACAATACAGGACCCTCCCCTTCTCTGTAACAATACAGGACCCTCCCCTTCACTGTGACAATACAGGACCCTCCCCTTCACTGAGACAATACAGGACCCTCCCCTTCACTGTGACAATACAGGACCCTTTCCTTCACTGTAACAATACAGGACCCTCCCTTCCACTGTGACAATACAGGACCCTCCCCTTCACCGTGACAATACAGGACCCTCTCCTTCACTGTGACAATACAGGACCCTCCCTTCCACTGTGACAATACAGGACCCTCCCCTTCACTGTGACAATACAGAACCCTCCCCTTCACTGTGACAATACAGGACCCTCCCCTTCACTGTGACAATACAGGACCCTCCCTTCCACTGTGACAATACAGGACCCTCCTGGATCCCCTTCACTGTGACAATACAGAACCCTCCCCTTCACTGTGACAATACAGGACCCTCCCCTTCACTGTGACAATACAGGACCCTCCCTTCCACTGTGACAATACAGGACCTTCCCTTCACTGTGACAATACAGGACCTCCCTTCACTGTGACAATACAGGACCCTCCCCTTCACTGTAACAATACAGGACTCTCCTATTCACTGTGACAATACAGGACCCTCACCTCCACTGTGACAATACAGGACCCTCCCTTCACTGTGACAATACAGGACCCTCCCCTTCACTGTGACAATACAGGACTCTCCCCGTCACTGTGACAAATACAGGACCCTCCCTTCCACTGTGACAATACAGGACCTCCCTTCACTGTGACAATACAGGACTCTCCCCGTCACTGTGACAATACAGGACCCTCCCTTCACTGTGACAATACAGGACCTCCCTTCACTGTGACAATACAGGACCCTCCCCTTCACTGTGACAATACAGTACCCTCCCCTTCACTGTGATAATACAGGACCCTCCCCTTCACTGTGATAATACAGGACCCTCCCTTCACTGTGACAATACAGGACCTCCCTTCACTGTGACAATACAGGACCCTCCCCTTCACTGTGACAATACAGGACCCTTCCCTTCACTGTGACAATACAGGACCCTCCCTTCACTGTGACAATACAGGACCCTCCCTTCACTGTGACAATACAGGACCTCCCCTTCACTGTGATAATACAGGACCCTCCCCTTCACTGTGATAATACAGGACCCTCCCTTCACTGTGACAATACAGGACCCTCCCTTCACTGTGACAATACAGGACCCTCCCCTTCACTGTGACAATACAGGACCCTTCCCTTCACTGTGACAATACAGGACCCTCCCCTTCACTGTGACAATACAGGACCCTTCCCTTCACTGTAACAATACAGGACCCTCCTTCCACTGTGACAATACAGGACCCTCCCCTTCACTGTAACAATACAGGACTCTCCTATTCACTGTGACAATACAGGACCCTCACCTCCACTGTGACAATACAGGACCCTCCCCTTCACTGTGACAATACAGGACCCTCCCCTTCACTGTGACAATACAGGACCATCCCTTCACTGTGACAATACAGCACCCTCCCCTTCACTGTCACAATACAGGACCCTCCCTTCCACTGTGACAATACAGGACCTTCCCTTCACTGTGACAATACAGGACCTTCCCTTCACTGTGACAATACAGGACCCTCCCCTCCACTGTGACAATGCAGGACCCTCCCCTTCACTGTACAGGACCCTCCATTTCACTGTGACAATACAGGACCCTCCCTTACACTGTGAACACAAAGGACCTTTTCCTGTGCTGTGACCCCAAGTGACCCTTCCCCCTTTCACCCTAACCAGAAAGAACATTCCCTCCTTCGTGACTACAAAAAAAGAAGAAAAACAAAAACAAAAACAAAACAAAAAACGTTCCCATTAATTATGGTCACAAATAGACCTCCCCTTCACCGTAACCAGAAAACATTTCCTCCTTCGTGACTACAAAAAAATAAAATAAAAAAAAAACTTCACGTTCATTATAGTCACAAATAACCTTCCCCTTCACAGCCACCACAAAGGCCGGTCTCCTTCACTCTGACCACAAAATGACACTCCCCGTTATGATGATCACAAAGGACCCACCCCTTCACATTATTCATTTAATCACAAAGGACCTTGCCTTTTGTTGTGAACCGCTAAGGTAACAAAAAGGACCCCTCTGTTCTTGGTGATAGAAAAGGACCCTCCTTTTCACAGTGACTAAAAGCGACCCCCCCTTTCACATTGTCGACAGAAAAAAATCATCCTTTTTCAAGGTGATAGAAAAGTCTTTTTTCACGGGGACAAAAAGGACCTTCCTTTACACAGTGACAACAAAAGACCTTTCTTACACAGTGACAAAAGGGCCTTCCTTTACACAGTGACAAAAAGGACCTTCCTTTACACAGTGACAACAAAAGACCTTTCTTACACAGTGACAAAAGGGCCTTTCTTTACACAGTGACAAAAAGGACCTTCCTTTACACAGTGACAAAAAAGACCTTTCTTACACAGTGACAAAGGGCCTTCCTTTACACAGTGACAAAAAGGACCTTCCATTACACTGTGGCAAAAGGGCATTCCTTTACACTGTGACAAAAAGCCTTCCTTTACACTGTGACAAAAAGGCCTCCTTTACACTGTGACAAAAACGCTTTCCTTTACACAGTGACAAAAAAGACCTTCCATTACACAGTGACAAAAAACTTCCTTTACACAGTGATAAAAAGCCTTTATTACACATTGAGAAAAAAGGTCTTCCTTTACACTGTGACAAAAACGCCTTCCTTTACACAGTGACAAAAAGGTCTTCCTTTACACAGTGACGAAAAGGTCTTCCTTTACACTGTGACAAAAAAGGCCTTCCTTTACACAGTGACAAAAAGATCTTCCTTTACACTGACAAAAAAAAACTTTCTTTACACAGTGACAAAAGGTCTTCCTTTACACTGTGACAAACAGGCCTTCCTTTACACCAGTGACAAAAAGGTCTTCCTTTACACCAGTGACAAACAGGCCTTCCTTTACACCAGTGACAAAAAGGTCTTCCTTTACACGATCACAAAAAGGAACTTCATTTTCTCGATGACGAAAAGGACCTTCCTTTTCATTTTCTAGATGACAAAAAGGACCCTGGTTGCCACGGTAACAAAGGGATCTTCTGTCACAAAGTGACAACAGCGACCCTGTTATCACAGTGACAACAAAGGATCCTCCTTTTCACGTGACGAAGAACTTGTAATGTTTCTTCTTTTTTCTTTTCCTTTATTTCTTCCCTCTTTTTTTTTGTGTGGCATCAGTTCTCGGATCAATGGAGCAACTGAGGCGGTGACTTTTTTTTTTCCTTTTTTCCCCCCTTAAGGCCGAAATCCATCTCTTCATTTTTTGGTGCTTCACACTGTCCTCTTCATCTGCCAAAAAAACAACAACAAAAAACAAACAACTAAAAGCGCAACAACAACAAAATTCCACTACTAACTTCTTTCTTTTTTTTAGACTAATCTCTTACACACCAAGCATATCGTGCTATGTTCTCTTACAAATGGACATCTCTTGTGATTTTAGTCTTTGGCGTTTGATACAAAGTGTCTGGGTTGTAATGTTCTCATGTGTGGGTA
>CM031620.1:35526069-35528569 GCA_018398815.1 Conus ventricosus
CAGTAGCAGTAGATGTAGTAATAGAAGAAGCAGTAGTACACCTAGGAGCAATCATGCCAGCAGCGACGCAGCAGTAACAGTAGTAATAGTAGGTGCTGTTGTTATAGTAGATAATGCTGTAATAGTTGGTGCTGTTGTCATAGTAGATACTGTTATAATAGTAGGTGCTGTTGTTATAGTAGACACTGTTGTAATAGTAGGTGCTGTTGTAATAGTAGACACTGTTGTAATTGTAGGTGCTGTTGTAATAGTAGGCACTGTTGTAATAGTAGGTGCTGTTGTAACAGTAGGTATTGTTTGCAGCTCCTCCGACTTTTGTTATTCATTATTGATGAAGCCCGTTGCTGCTGTTGTTGCTTCTTCAAACATAGATATCATTGTTTTCAGTACTCCCCAATAAAACTGGATGTAGTCGATGTCATCGTCATCGTCATTTCCCTGTTAGCATCGTTACTACCATTGCCGAATCTCCTGTATTATCTTTTTTTCAATTATTTAACTCGAATCAAGATGTCACCTGTTGCATCAAAACTGTTGCACGGTTCATTCCACTCTCCCCTACCCCCCCCCCCCTCTCTCTCTCTCTCTCTCTCTCTCTCTCTCTCTCTCTCTCACACACACACACACACACACACACACACACACACATCATGCACACCACACCATAATATATTAAACTACAAAACACAATACCACACTTCACATCCCATATTCGTATTCCTACGCAAAATAAAACAACAAAAACCCAAACAAAATGGCGACTCAAATATACCAATACACACACACACACACACACACACACACACACACCACACACACAACGCCTCACCTTGCACGGGATTCGAACCCGAAAGATTAGGATCCGCCATTCTCCTATCCGTCTCGCCGTCCGCAGTCCTCACGTGATCTCAGAGGGAAGGCGGTAGAGAGGGAGGGAGAGGGAGGGAGGGAAGGGGTGGGGTTCAGTCCAAACCCAATCTAATCAATTTGCCTTTGTGCTAGTCGCCGCCGCTCCCCCGCGGGCCCCCAAAACTGCTGGACAATGGCGACTTCCGCAACCTGATCGTCTCCAAGCACACAACTACCACAGCAAACAATGGCCGCCACCCGCCGTCCTTCCCACAATGCAGTCTGGCGGAGTGCAACGTCCGGTTGGTTCGTCGCCGTGAGTCGAACAAGGGGTTAATCGCTCACCATCCTCCCCCGTCAAGAGATTGGGGTTGTGAAGGTCCTCCACCACGTTTAGCCGTCCAGTCCGAGACTCAAACCCTGCGGACAGACACAGAATGACATCACCAACGACATGAATTACAGACACGCACTACTTTACTGACGTCAAAAAGAAGCGCAGCTCTTACGCTGTAGAGCGGGAACTAAAAACCTGCGATGTGTAGAACAAAATACACTGGCTTTGCTCAGTGACAAAACTGGTTGATCCAAAGTTCAAAACTACAAGCTTACAAAGCCACCACCATTCTCTCTCTATTGTGGCAAATGATCGTTTCCCTCACTCCAGGCAAAAGTGTATTGATTTCACAAGACAACAACAACGGCAACACTTTCTGCGCTATTCCACACACAAGCCACGGCGATCAATACTCGCAACGATCGGACCACGAGACGATCCCGAACACACACCAAGACAGTTCCATCTATCCGCAGAGACCTAGCCAACCAGCCAGCTAACCATCTGCGTCATCTCTTACCCTTGTCTTAATAATGAAAAAAAGGGGGTCGGTCGGACGGAATCGGTGCCAAAGATTCTGCTGAAAATCCAGGATGGCATGAGAGGATCGGCCTGTATAGAGTGTGGGGACCTACGGCACGTTGACGTTTGGCACGCTGCCGGCTGATGACGCGCCAGACACTGGGACTGCTGCTAACCAATGCACGGCACACGACTCCACGGTGCCCGCCACAGCGACAGCTTCCCTCTTCAAAACTGCCTCCCCGGGAGCTTGTGGTGTGATAGTGAAAAACCAGCGGCAGCGAGAGTAGAAGTAGTAGTAGTAGTAGCAGCAGCAGCAGCAGTAGTAGTAGTAGTAGTAGTAGTAGTAGTAGTAGTAGTAGTAGTAGTAGTATTAGCAATAGTAGTAGCAGCAACAGAGTAGAAGCATCAGTGGCAATAGCAGTAACTGTCGTGGCAGGAGAAGTAGCAGTAGTAGTAGTAGTGGTGGTGGTGGTGGTGGTGGTGGTGGTAGTAGTAGTAGCAGAAGTGGTGGTGGTGGTGGTAGAGTAGTAATAGTAGTAGTAGTAGTAGTAGTAGTAGTAATAGTAGTAGTAGTAGTAATAGTAGTAGTATTGTTGGTGTTGGTAGTAGTAGTAGTAGTAGTAGTAGTAGCTGTTGTAGTAGTAGCAGCAGCAGCAGCAGCAGTACTAGCAGTAGAAGAGGCAGTAGGATAAGCAGCAGCAACGGCGGCAGTAGCAGCATTAGCATTAGCGGCAGTGGCAGCATTGGCAGCAGCAGTAGTTATAATAGTGGTGGTGGTGGTGGTGGTGG
>CM031620.1:35533569-35548569 GCA_018398815.1 Conus ventricosus
CGCTCATTCCGACACCCCGCCCACAGCCACAGCCCGGTCGGCCCCGCCGCAGCCCTGGCACCGGCAGTCCATAGGGAGCAGTCAATGTCAAGCCGTCAAGAGGCAACCCACCGGAGGAGACACTGCACTGCTGCCGAGTCACTTCGGTGGTGTTCAGTGGAGCCTGTTCTGATCTAACATACGCAGGACACCACCTACTAAGCCCCCTACTGACGACAATAATTGCTTAGTCGCGGAGCCGGCGTGAGTGAGCTCTCCCTCCGGAGACAGCCCCCATGAACTCGCCGATACCGGTGACCCCGACGAAACCAAACCAAGGCCACAGACGTGGAGAGGACATCGAAATTGAGGTCACCATGAGAGCAGGGCATGAAGGGCCACAGAATTTGAGACATTTTTTTTTAATGCTGATTGATGAGAATGAGGATGATTAAGATGATGCTACGGATTTCCATTTCGGTCTGAGACTACATGACAGGGCTGTACTCTACGCTTCCTTTCATAATACATATATCCCGGCGTCAACCAGGCCCGAGAGATACAGGCACCTGCAGTGTTGGTCAGGAAATTTGAGCAACACTCTCAGAAACGCATCCATTAAGTGGATGAAACTCGACTGTGTGGTCCCAGTCTTCCCAACTGAGTCCGCAGCAAACTCGAACTCTGGGTAGGAGCCGGTCGGGGCAGAAAAAAACCCACATGACTCTGATGGGATTCGAACCCACGACCTCCCAGCCGGGAGTCCGCGACGCTAACCACTTCGCCACGGCGGCTGGTGGGTCCTAATGGTTTGTTGACGGAAATCTAAACAACATCCCCCGCTGGTTTCCTTATGTCCAGCCGGCAAACGTCTGTACAGCCGCTGATCAGGCTGCGGCGCTCAGTGCTCTCTGAATATGGACTCTGCGTTATTCAAATTAGTAGTAGTAGTAGTAGCAGTAGTAGTAGTAGTAGTAGTAGTAGTAGCAGTAGTAGTAGTAGTAGCAGCAGCACAAGCAGCAGCAGCAGCAGCAGCAGCAGCAGAAGAAGAAGAAGAAGAAGGAGAAGAAGAGGAAGGAAAATGTACTCGCAGTAGTTGTAGTTAGTTGTACAAATAGTATTAAAAAATGAAATTACTACTGTTGTTGCAAACAGTTCTTAATATTTAGTAAACATGTGTGTGCGTGCGTGCGTGCGTGTGTGTGTGTGTGTGTGTGTGTGTGTGTGTGTGTGTGTGTGTGTGTTTTGTGTGTGTGTGTCTGTTTATTTTTGTTCGTTTCATTTACTGTTTTGATTGAATGTTAGTTTCTTTGTGGTGGTAAAACGTAGCTTCATACACGTAAAATGCATAATAACAGCAGAAGGAATTACTTTTCAACAGATGTCACCAAACATACCCTTTTCAATTCATTATCCCTTTCTTTTGTACATGATTGATACAGCAGCATGTAACAAATCGGTAACAATCAAAAGCAGAAAAAAAACATGTAGCTGTTGTAATGGTAGTAGTTGTACTACTAAAAAGTATTGATGATTTAAACAGTTGTAATACAGACTAAACATTTTTCTGTACTTTTTTGTTTTCGTTTATTTCTTGTTTTAATCATCAATCGATTTCTTTGTGATGACAAAAAGTAGTTTTGTAGCCGCACAGTGCATAAGAAAAGCAATAGGAAGTACTGTTCAAGAAATGTCACCAAACATTTCCTTTTTTGTTCGTTACCAATTACTTGTCTATATGACTGATACGAGTAACATATAATAAATCGGAACCAATCAAATGCAACAACCATTATACGATTAGTTTGCCTTCCAACAAGCATTGAAGAAGGATTGAATCTTAATGCCATCCAACACAAGCTCCAACAGGTCGAGCGACGATCGTGTGCCGCCGTAGGAGAGCGCGTGGCGCACGTAGGCTCACTGACACGGGCCACATGGCCCTTCCAGCGTAGTGTGTTGCGGCCTTAAACCGCATATTCTCCATTCGAAGGCCCAAGAAAATATTTTTATTTTTCCCGACTTCCAAAAAGAGACAAATATTGATCCGTGTTGAATGCTTCATTCTCACCTCGATTACTCTCTTCTCTGTCTGTCTGTCTCTCTCTCTCTCTCTCTCAGAGAGAGAGAGAGAGAGAGAGAGAGAGAGAGAGAGAGAGAGAAAGAAAGAAAGAAAGAAAGAGAGAGAGAGAGAGAGAGAGAGAGAGGAGAGGAGAGAGAGAGAGAGAGAGAGAGAGAGAGAGAGAATTGGCGAATCATGTGAAGGTCGCTGAAAATGAGTACAGTTTCACGAACATGGCGAACACAGAGCGAACCGCAGGCTGTTGCAGACAGATGGGCGTTAACACTCCCTGTCAGAAGATAGACATCGCTACCGTGCGTGTTGATGCATTCAGTGTGGCTACCACTCTAAGTACCACAGTGGTGGTGCTTCCCTCCACCCCCACCCCACCCCTACATGTGTTTCCCTTACACCTTCCCTTCCTGCCCCAAAAGCCTCGCATCAAAGGAAATCGCAGCGCACACTTGCATGTGTAGTGGATCGTTCGCGTGAGTAGCCAATGATTTCTTTGAAATTTTCCCCACTGATTGAAGTCGTGACCACTACAGTACATGTACCACAAAAACAAAGGGCGACAAGCTTTATCAGCGAGATCAAAGCGGTGATTCTTTTTCGTGGGTAAACTCCCTTTGCCTTGCAGTCGTAGCAGACTACTAATTCTAATAAAATTTACTTGAAGCACCGAAAGGTCAGGTGTGCCTATATTTAGAAGGACAGCTGATTATCAACACGTCAACGTTTGTTTCCGACATTTATGTAAGCATTATTTCAACTTTTTTCGGTTCAGTTAATTTCCACATGAATTTCTTTTAAAAGAACTTAGGGAAGAGTGCACAGAGTAGAATAAAACTCTCTCTCTCTCTCTCTCTCTCTCTCTCTCTCTCTCTCTCTCTCTCTCTCTCTCTCTCTCCGTGTATGCGCGTGTGCGTGTGTTTGAGTGAGTGTTTGTTGGAATTGTTCGACAATTCAAGGTCTGGCTGGTTAAAGCAGCGAGTTTACAACTGCCAAAAACACCTGATTTACACTAGCACACAGCAATTCCATGTTAGTGGACTAGAGTACTGTATGCACAGACAGAGAGTGTATTTCAAAAACTGGCGAGAGGATCATTGCTGTAAGGTTGATAGTTTTGGAGATATCAAGTAACCATCAGAATTTCGTGAATGACTTAAACAGAGGAAAGACTGGTTTCGTCTTAACTGATACAGGTGGGGTGTTCTTATAAGCTTAATACTGTTTGGGGGTGCAGTTTTAACTAGGCATAACTCGGCTGTGCTAAGTTTCAAACGGAGTCAAAATCAACGGTGTTGATCTCGACCTCTGTTAAAAATCAGTTGTACTGATTTTCAACTTCATTCAAAATCAGTCATGTTGATTCTTGACCTAGGTTGAAAAAACATATCAGTTGCGCTGACCTTGGTTTTGAATCAGACGCGTGAATTGGTCGTCTTGATTTACATCAGGTGAGCCGATTTTTGACCCAGGGTCAAATTCGGTTGTGTTGATGTTTTTATCTTGGTTCAAAATCGGTTGTGTTGATTCAGGACGCTAGTTCAAGAAAATGTGTTAAAATCTTCCTCAAAACCAGTTGCACTGATTTTCCACCTTAGTTGAAAATCATCTGTGTTGTTTCTCGACCTTGGTTCAAACCAAATGTGTTCAATTTTCACTTTGGTTCGATTTCATCCTCGACTGACTTTGGCTCAAAATCAACTGTTTACATGCTTGAATATGGTTCAAAATTATTTGTGTTGATTCTCGAATTTGGTGTCAGAATTAGTTGTGTTGATTCTTGATCGTAGTTCAAAGTAGATAGATCGTTCGAGAAAGGAGAAGAGAAGGAAAGTGATGTGTGAGCAATTATGGTAAAGTTAACAAAAATAGCAGATTCTCGTTAATTAGGTTCAGTTATGTCATAACAACGTGTGCAAGAACAATATGGAATGTAGATGAATCCGCATGTGTGTGTGTGTGTGTGTGTGTGTGTGTGTGTGCATGTGTGTGTGTGTGTGTGTGTGTGTGTGTGTGTGTGTGTGTGTGTGTATGTGTGTGTGTGTGTGTGTGTGTGTGTGTGTGTGTGTGTGTGTGTGTGTGTGTGTGTGTGTGAGTGAGACAGAGACAAAGATAGACAGACAGACAGACAGAGAGTGTGTGTGTGTGTGTGTGTATGTATACCGATAAGCGATCAAGTCAAGGGACATCACTACATACGTTAAACGGGAACAAGTTCGCAAGAGTTAGCTCGCATTCTCCCTGGCCGTGGCAGGCTGCAGACCAAAAACTAATGCGCCAAGGCCTTGCTTAAGGGGTCGCACAATTAGATCGTTTTGACAAGTTTTGTTGTGTCTGAAAGTTGATTCTCCTTCTTTATGTTCATGTGCATGTCAAAGTACATGCCAGGTGGGTTCCAAGCAGACAGATGAAAATGAAAGGGACTGTTTTGGGGAGACCACCTGGCGCAATGGTAGGGTCAAGGGCAAGAGCGAAGGCCTGAAATGCGAAATTTTTAGACTGTAAATGACGTCATCAGTAGTTCTGACTAAAAATTGGTGAAATGATTGGTGAGGGGTGGGGATGGGGAGGGGAAAAAGAGGATATTTGATCTGTTATCAGTTTGATGTCAGTTTATGGCTCAAAACACGTCTCAAAACGGTCGCATGGATTATATTGTGAAGTTGTGCAAAATCTTAATTGTGGCGTGTGACCAGCGTACAGTCTCATGGGACGTTGGGTGTAGCAGGCTAATGGTTTATCAAAGTCATGCTGTTTATGGCCCAGCCGATCGCGGCATCCACGCCAGGGCTAAATGGGTTTATCGGTCCCTGGGTCTGAGCTGCCACTGGCAAATTATCTGAACGGTATACTAGTAAGGAAAGGCGCTGAAAAGGTGTGCGCGTGCGCGCGCGCGTGGTGTGTGTGTGCGCGCGCGCGCGTGTGGCTTCTTTCAATCGGGTATAAGTCAGTCCTGCATGTGCTGACATGCAGAGATTAAGCACAAACGTTTCAGTGAGTGAATTCATTAATCTTCATGGTCTTTCTTGTAAGTGAGGTAAGCTGTACTGTAGGCTAGTGACTGACAAGAACACGCGGAGATGCAACAACCCAGAAACCGCTTAGTTCAGTTTAGAAGAGCGCTACATACGCACGCGCGCCGCGCATGCGTGCCGCAGGTACACAGATAACTGTTCATGAACATGCAGGCCGCCGAGAACAAATAATTCAAGGGAAATTATTACAACCCCGTGTGAGAGTACATGTGCTGGAGTTATTGCCCATTCATAGTTTCCGGGTGCCCAAATACTCAACTGCTAATCAAGTAACAACATTACCATTATGTTCTTAGTGGAAATACTCTATTATTATGTTCCTTACTCCAGATACCTTGGAAGTGGGTTAACGTTGATTGGAGGTTCGAATATTCATGTATCAAAAGGGAGAAATCATCAACCTGTTCATACCATAAGATGTTGAGGTACACTTGCATTTCAGAGAGAAATCATCTACCTGTTTATGTCTTAAGATATGTAGGTACACTCGAATTTCAAGATACAGCTTTTGCAACACCGTTTAGCCTACATCTTTATTCATTACATTATTCATCTGGTATGTTGTATATCAACTGACTGATGGTTTGATAACAGACTGATGACTGACTGGCCGCAGTTGAATGACTTGATTATCAATCTACTCATTCACTGATGAGTTCAGTTCAGTTCAGTGGTTTATTTAACGTCTTTTCATCACCAGATGATATTAGACACTCGTTAAAAAAAAAAAAAAAAAAAAAAAAACCAACAAAAAACTTATCTAGCACTTGCAAAGCCACATCTGATACGTGCATATTTACATAAGTGAAATACCCTAGTGGTACACGAAGTTGTACTCTTTACAAAAATTTTGCAACCTGTGACTGCGAAAGAACCATGGCAATTTTAGCAACACATGAACCATATAAGACACTATTAACATTATCAAAGTTAATCATCTCAATACCTTTCTCCTGATAGAGTGAGGTCAGCACGGAGCATTCAAACAAAAGATGACGCACAGAAATGTTTTCTCTGCAGACACAAGTAATATCATGAGAATATTTAGTGTTCCAAGTATTCAGCCTTAATTTATGAATCAATCTAACAATGTGCCTTGGGCACAATGGTAAAGTAGCCATGTTTTGACTAAAATTCTGCCTATGTATATACTTTTCCATAATTTGGATTAATTCACAAGAGGACAAATCTAAGGGATTTTTTGATAAATTTTCAGTGTTTCTATTTGCTCCTTCTTTAGCAAGACTGTCTGCTATTTCATTCCACTTTATACCACAGTGAGATGGGACCCAACAAAAATCAATTCTTATACCTAGAGTTATGAAACAATGCAGTAAATGTTTTATTTCAAAAAGCAAATCTTTTCTAGCTTTACAGTCCCAACGCTCTAGTGATTGTAAAACAGATTTGGAATCAACACACAGTAAGATTTTATATAAAGCAATTGGTGTGTTATGTATGTACATCAAAGCCTTTAGTATTGCATATAATTCTGAGGTATAAATTGAAAACCCCTTTCCTAAATGATATGATTTCCTGACATTTAAGGTGGGTATTATAAAGCCAGAACCACTGTCAGAGGATTCCAATACCGACCCATCTGTAAACACTTTTAAATGATTTGGATAGCTGTTTTCTAAATGTTCACGAACTTCAGCTGTTAAAATATTTACATTATCACTTTTCTTTAACATAGTGTATTTGTAATCAAAAGAGGCGTTTAGGTGCTCCCAAGGAGGCATTGGAGGTACCGCAGGAAATTTTGGTATAGCAGTGATATCAATATTACAATGTGACATAAAGTCAGATGTGTAGTTTCTAACTGGTTGGATATATGATATGTTTTTAGAACTCTTAGGAAAATCTTTATTGGAATCCATCAGTATCTCTTCCGTAACTGAATTTTCAACAGAAAGACTTCTGACAATATACTTAGACACATCCAATATTCGTTTCTCATTAAGTGGTAATATATTTGTTTCTTTATAACATTTATAAGTGTTTGTATGAACTGGAACTCCGAGAGCTAATTTCATGGCCTTACTATCCAAGCTTTGCAGTCTCTTTAAAAGAGAATTAGGTGCAGAGAAATATACTTCCCGGTGCGTTGTCCACAGGCCGGACGGCCGGCCAGACATTCCAGAACAACAAGTTGCTAAGCAACCCTGTGGCTTGCCTGATGATTGGCGTGCTGGCCACTGTGCTGGTACAGAGTTCCTCCACCTCCACCTCCATCGTCATCACCATGGTGGGCTCAGAACGTGAGTGCAGGGGTGGGTGGGGAGGGAGGGGGGTGCGGTAGAGGGATGGGTGGGGGCAGGATGGTTGGGTCTGGCTTGTTTTCTCTTGTTGTTGTTCTTGTTGCTGATCTTGTTGTCGTCGTCGTCGTTGTTGTTGTTGTTGTCGTTGCTGTTGTTGGGGGCAGGATGGTTGGGTCTGGCTTGTTTTCTCTCGTTGTTGTTCTTGTTGTTGATCGTGTTGTCGTCGTCGTCGTTGTTGTTGTTGTTCTTCCTTTTTTATTTTCCTGCTGTCTATTTCTTCTTTCCCTCTTCCTTCTTTCCCTCTTCCTCCCCCTCCATCTCCTTTTGCTTCTCTTCCTCCTCCTTCTTCCTCCTCCTCCTTCTTCCTCCTCCTCCTTCTTCCTCCTCCTCCTTCTTCCTCCTCCTCCTTCTTCGTCCTCCTTCTTCCTCCTCCTCCTTCTTCCTCCTCCTCCTTCTTCCTCCTCCTCCTTCTTCCTCCTCCTCCTTCTTCGTCCTCCTTCTTCCTCCTCCTCCTTCTTCCTCCTCCTCCTTCTTCCTCCTCCTCTCTTCGTCTCCTCTTTCTCCTTCATCCTCCGCTTCTCCTTTTTTTTTTTCTTCTTCATCCACCTGCTCCTCTTGTTTTTCTCCTCTTCTCGTTCTTTTCCTGTTCTTTTCTAATTTCTTTCTTCCTTCCTTCCCCCTTCCTTTCTTTTTTTTCTGTTATGTAGTTAAAACACCCACGCATTAATTATTGTAGCCCGCCGTGCAGGGAGTATTGTATTTTTTTTTCCAGGGGAAAGAGCGAGGGATTGAAGGGAAGGGGAGAGGGCCTGGATGGGAGGAAGAGTCTGTGTGTGTGTGTGTGTGTGTGTGTGTGTGTGTGTGTGTGTGTGTGTGTGTGTGTCTGTGTGTGTGTGTGTGTGTGTGTGTGTGTGTGTGTGTGTGTGTGTGTGTGTGTGTGTGTGTGTGTGTGTGTGTGTGTGTGTGTGTGTGTGCGTGCGTGCGTGCGTGTGTGCGTGCGTGCGTGCGTGCGTGCGTGCGTGTGTGTGTGCGTGCTCGCGCACGCGTGGAGCACTTGTGTGTGCGCGCTGTGGTTGTGTGGATTGTGTGCGTGACGGAAGGGGGAGGGTGTTTTAAGTGAGTGTGCGTGTTCGTGAGTCAAAGTGTATGTGTTATCATATAACAAGATAAAAGTCAAATACAGTTTAATGGATCACACAGTCTATCAGAGCTCTTTGTAGAGCCAGTTCCCAAACTTTTTGCGACCTATAGATTCAAACTGACCGACTCCCGAAATGTAACCGTTCCAGCTAAAGTGCACTGAAAACTGTACGCAAATCGAGTCAGTCGAACAAGCATCCTTAATGGGAGACAATTTTCAACAGTGAAAGAAATGGCTTATGAGTTCACGAGTTGCTTCCCTTTCATAGGCTCTATTGGATTTCATGGATTTTTTTGATTTTTTTAAAAATCGGTGAGTCTGTATCTTGTTGTCTGTATCTATGTCTTTTTTTTTTTTTTTAAATTTCTCGTGTCGTGTTCACCCAATCTCCTTCCTTAATCCTGCAGTTCCCCCTCTCATCTCTCCCCCACCCAATCAGCCTGTCCCAGTATCTGAATTATCTGACGGTTTAGTTCTGATTTGTACAGTGTGTTAACGACTATTGAATTACGCTTAGTGGACCGCCTGTCTGTTTGTTGATCGTCTCAGATGCTGCACGTTTTTGTCATTGTTGTTGCCTTGTAGAGATATGTTTTTCTTTTTAGTTTGTACTAACGAGAATTAATGAGACACTCTGACACAGTGTGTTCATACAATCATCTCTGCAATCATTCCTCTGCATTTTGGTTATTCCTTTTCTTTTCTCCAGATAACCTCGGTTTAATTGGCATGAAAGACAGTCTTCAATGAGGCATGGAATAGTAGATAACGAATAACGAACAAGTAGGGTAACTCCTTTTTTTCCCGAATGCTGCTTACGACTCCAACTCGCGTAACAGGAATGCCATCTTAGTAGCACATATAATGAACAAGGAGACAGCCCCCTAAAAGTTTGTTTCAAACTTGCCCTGCACCTAACACATAATTATACACAGCAACAATAACTGGAGACATCAAAGGACACAAATTAACATTTAATGAAGACACGCACAGCATCTTCATTTTGAATATAGTGTCTCGATTAAGATTTCCTTTCGTGCTAATTAAACCGAGGTTGGCTGTAGTTGTTATTAATTGTCCATGTGTTTGTTTGACAATCTTCGAGATTTTTTCTAAAGGTGTCTTTTTAAAAAAAAAAAAAGATGTTAATTTGCGTTTTCAAAACTTCTACTGCCTCTCTTCTTCAATCATTTCTCCTTTTAATTTAGTCTAATTTGTGTTCATCCAATTTGTGCAGAAATGTTGACGGAAATTGCTAATGTTGACACCTTACGATTTTCTTTGAAGAGTTCCTGCAACATTTTCTCTCTTTTCTGCCACCTCTTGGCCTGCAGTGTCAATGTTAACGCTTGGTTACCCACAAATTGTCTTTTTTGGTTCCTTTTTTCATCTTTTTTCTCTTTGTGAGAGAACTGAAATAAGAACTATTTGTTCCAACCTTGATTCCCAAGCTGTGCCAGTCCCTGACATTCGCCATGATTAATTCTGAGGCTCTCCGATGTCTGCCTTTGTACATGTATCTGATTCTGATGTTAAAGAAGTCATCATGAAAACTCCATCAAGACATGTGTTTAAGATCCACTACCATCTTCTCTGTTGTCTCTTGTCATTGATGATTTGGTGCCATATATTACCGCAGTTGTGAATGAATCCCTAAGATCAGCCTGTTTTCCTTCTGTATTCAAAACTGCAGTTGTTAGATCTTTACTTAAGAAACCTTCACTTGATGCTGACAATCTTAAAATCTACAGGCCCGTGTCTAATTCACCCTTTTCTTTCTAAACTCATTGGAAAGATTGTCCTTCTTCAACTTCACAATCACCTACACTGCAATAATCTCCTCTGCCCTTTACAGTCTGCTTACCGCTCTGGCCACAGCACAAAAACTGCTTTCCTGAAAATTGTGAACGATCTCTTATTGGCCCTCGACGATAATCAAGTATCTCTGCTCTCGCTTCTTGACTTGTCTGCTGCTTTTGACACCACTGGTCACTCAATTCTTTTGTCTCGTCTGCACGACACATTCGGTATTTCTGATAAAGCACTGTCATGGTTTCAGTCTTATCTATCTGATCGAATTAAGCTTGTCTCTGTAAATGGTTTCTCCTCTCAACCAGCTATTCTCCAGTACGGAGTTCCCCAGGGATCCGTCTTGGGCCCCCTCCTTTTCGTACTCTACATCCATCCTATCTTCAACACTGTTGCCCATCATAGCCTGTCTCACCGCTGCATTTCAGACGACAATCAAATTTAGTTATCCAGCGATATCTCTCAGCTGCCTTCTGCAATCCAACGCACACAGTCGTGTATCATGGACATAAAATCTTGGATGTCAGTTGACAAACTTCAGCTCAACAATGAAAAAACTGAAATGATCTTCTTCGCACCCAAAATACCTCTTTCATCTGACTGTATCCAAAACTCTATCAAACTGGAAAATTGGCTTATTCAGACATCTTAATCTGCACGGAATTTAGGTGTTACCCTTGACTCAGCACTTTCCTTCCAGCAACATGTTTCTACAGTCTGCCATGTCTGTTACTTTGAGCTTCGTCGCATTGGTTCTGTGCGACATCTTCTCTCTGTTGATGCCACAAAAAAAACCCTTGTTTCTGCCTTCATTCTATCTAGTCGTCGCCAGAAAGTACAAAACAATGCTGCTCGTTTGATTCTCACATAACCCAGATCTTCTCATGTCACCCCCTTACTTCTTTCTCTTCACTGGCTGCAGGGTCGAAAAATGAATAGACTACAAATTGTCCTTACTCTGCTTTAAGTCTTTGAATGGCTTAGCTCCTTCCTGCCTTTCTGATCTCCTTCATCTCTATGTTCCTTCTAGGTAGTTGCGTTCTTCTGACGACAACAGTTTGCTCAAAATCCCTCGATTTCGAACTAAAACCTATGGCGGTCGTTCTTTTTTCTGTTTTTCTTTTTAGGGTCCAGTTTCTTGGAGTAAACTCCCAATACCCAATATCTTTGCGTAGTTCAAAGTCTCTGTCTTCCTTCAAGGCATCTCTTTAAACAACCCTCTCCCATCAAATTGATTCTGTGACTAATGTGTGTGTGTGTGTGTGTGTGTGTGTGTGTGTGTGTGTGTGTGCGTGCGTGCGTGCGTGCGTGCGTGTGTGCGTGCGTGCGTGCGTGATTGCGTGCGCGCGCGCGTGCGCGCGCGCGCGTGTATGTATGTGTGTGCGTGCGCTCGCTCGCGCGCATGCTGTTGTATCCTTTGTTGTGCAACAGTGTGTGGGGGATCGTGTGTGTGTGTGTGTGTGCGTGTGTGCGTGTGTGTTTCTGTGTGTACGTGGGTGGGTGTCAATATGCACCCTTGTTTGTAGATACGTGGTAGTTATTGCAATATTCATCTTCTTATTGGTTTCATTTATCTTTTCTTTAACTTTTTCTGTATTTGTAAGCGATTTGCGCTTATAATGTAAGATTAAGCGCCACAAATAATCATTATTATTTATCATTATTAAATATTTGTTAAGTTTAAATATTTGTTAAGTTTTCTCCCTGCAAACGCCACTCTTCTTTTTGAATTCAAACCTATTCCATTTGTCTCCCTTGTTTGTTCTCCAGTGATCCCCATCCGGTCCGCCATTCCCATCATCATGGGGGCCAACATTGGCACCTCTGTCACCAACACTCTGGTCTCTCTCGCCCAAGCCTCGGACAGGAACGAGTTCAGGAGGGCTTTCTCCGGGGCCACTGTGAGTAGTTGTTGTTAATGAGTGTAATGGCTTTTTTGTTGATCGGTTGTTGGTTGCTAGGCTGGCTGGTTAAAGCATCAAGTTTGTTTGAAGGTACTTGATTAGTTCGTTCGCTTGGTTGGTCGGTTCTTGGGACGGTTTTGCTTTTTTACTTACTTACCTACCTACTTACTCACTCACTTACTCACTTACTTACCTACTTACTTACCTACTTACTGGCAGAAGTACTTACTCCCTCGCTCACACACTCATCCTCTCACTCACTTACTCATTAACTCACACACTCACTTACCTACTTACTTAGCTGGCTGACAAGCTGATTGGTTGGTTGTTGGCTGATTGGCTGGCAGGCTAGTCGATTGCTGTCTGCCCGGTTGTTAGTTGCTTGGTCGCTAGCTGGCTGCTAAGTCGTTAGTTGCCTGGTGAACTACTCAGTGTAGGTGCAGATGCACTGAGGCATTTCGATACCGGTGGGATGATTCAGCGCAATCGCAGTACTAGTAACGATGAGGAGGACAACGACTGACTGACTGAGGACGACGCGGACGACGACGACGACAGCCTCACGAAGCGAACATAATGAGGAGGACGTTGACGGATCGTACGGCTGATCTGCAGGTGCACGACATGTTCTGGTCTGCGCAGGTGCAGGATGTGCTCTGGTCTGCAGGTGCAGGATGTGCTCTGGTCTGCAGGTGCACGACGTATTCTGGTCTGCAGGTTGCATGACATGCTCTGGTCTGCAGGTGCAGGACGTGTTCTGATCTGCAGGTGAATTACATGTTCTGGTCTGCAGATGCACGACACATTCTGATCTGCAGGTGCACGACATATTCTGGTCTGCAGGTGCACGACATGTCCTGGTCTGCAGGTGTGTGAAATGTCCTGGTCTGCAGTGGCTCGACATGTTCTAACTCTGCAAGTGCACACGTTCTGGTCTGCAGGTGCGCGATATGTTCTTGTCTGCAGGTGCACGACATGTTCTCGTTCTTCAAGTGCACGCCATGTTCTGGTGTGCAGGTGCACGCTGGTCTGCAGGTCCACGACATGTTCTGTTTTGCAGGATGCACGCCATGTTCTGGTGTGCAGGTCCACGACATGTTCTGTTTTGCAGGATGCACGCCATGTTCTGGTCTGCAGGTGCACAACACGTTCTGGTCTGCAGTGTACGCTGGTCTGCAGGCACACGGCATGTTCTGGTCTGCAGGTGCACAACACGTTCTGGTCTGCAGGCGCGCAACTTGCTCTGTTCTGCAGGTGCACGCCATTGTCTGGTCTGCAGGTTGCACATGTTCTGGTCTGCAGGCGCACATATTCTAGTCTGCAGGCTCACAACATGTTCTGGTTTGCAGGTTGCACGCCATGTTCTGGTCTGCGGGGTGCATGACATGTTCTGGTCTGCAGGTGCACGACATGTTCAACTGGATTTGCGCACTGGTGCTGCTGCCCCTGGAGGTGGCAGTCCACTTCCTGGAGTGGATCACTGGCCTGATAGTGAACTCCATGCAGCTGCAGCAGCACGGCAAGGCCCCGGACATGCTGAAGGCCCTCACTAAGCCCCTCACCAAGATGGTCGTGGAGGTCAGGTTCTGAGAGAGTGAGAGAGAGAGAGAGTTGTGTGTGTGTGTGTGTGTGTGTGTGTGTGTGTGTGTGTGTGTGTGTGTGTGTGTGTGTGTGTGTCCAGGACGGGGGAAATCGTGATGGTATTGCTTAAGTGCACTAAGTTGATGTATTATTGGTCAGGTTTAACACACCAAGGTTATCTTTGCACTCATACACGCGTATGCACACTCATGCGCACACCAACATTCACCTCTCTCTGGGAATGGGATGTCACGCATTCGTTTCTCTCCTAACACGACTGAGCACAAGAAATACACTTTCTATGCTACTTATAATCAAACATGAAAAATATCCAATTACACAGATGCACAAATCAACACATAAAAGATCAACACTTCTTTATCCCGGGTTATAATAAAATGACTTCTTACCTGGCCAGGTTTTCACATACACAACCACGCTTTCACACCACACCACAGTTCTTGAACAAGTTTCTTCAAGTCTTCTTCAGCACTGCTTGATGGTGACGCCCTTGGTTGACTGGCTCCAGGTTTCAGGACTGGGTCTTCGTGGTCGTCTCTGGGATCTCGACGTAGAACTCTTCTTCTTCGTCTCTTTCACCCACCTCTGGGTTCAATGTCAGTTTGTCTGTCTTCACCCACCTCTGGGCTTCAAACTAGTTTTCTTCTCTTCCAGCTTGCCTTCAACCCTAAGACTTAGCTGTCTCTTCTATCTCCCAGACCACGTTTCTCTCGACCCTTTCTCTGTCCTGCTCACTCCTCTCCTCTCTCTCTCTCTCTCTCTCTCTCTCTCTCTCTCTCTCTCTCTCTCTCTCTCTCTCTCTCTCTCTCCTCTGCCTTCTCTCTCCCTTTCGTGGTGTTCTCTCTCTCTCTCTCCCCTTCTCTCTCCTCTCTCTCTCTCTCTCTCTTCCTGGTGTTGTTCTCCTTCACGTTGTTCTCCCTCAGTTTATATAGGGATGGAAACAAAGGATCCCCCTTCGGGCCATGCCTTTTGTCCATGCTGCTTCTCAAACCCCTAGTTCACAAGTACCCTGACTTCTCCATTCGCTACATTCTCCCACACATCAGCATTTACACACATCCCTACCTAATTGATTAGCAAACAAACACTTAGCACCAGATGGACATCGAAATTTCCCGCCGACTTCGGTGGTCACTTAACACAGTAATTATCTTAAGGAGGGCTACTACAACCTCCACACGCATTCAGCCAGCCT
>CM031620.1:35553569-35566069 GCA_018398815.1 Conus ventricosus
TGGGAATGTGAATCAGACTTGCGACAACGGAGCTTTTCAGACAGACGAGCACAGACTGTAAAACGAAAGATCTGTGGAAAGAAAGGCAGAAAAGAGGGAACTGCGATGTGAGAGAGAAAGAGAGAGAGACACACAGACAGAGACAGCAGGCCTGAGAATGGGAGACAGACAGACAGACAGACAGACAGACAGACAGACAGAATAGATCTGAGAATGAAAAAGTAAGTTTGCATGGAGAGACTGATAATAATGAAAGACAGGGAATGTCTGCCACATCAGACTGAAAGCGCGCGCGCGCGCACGCGTGTGTGTGTGTGTGTGTGTGTGTGTGTGTGTGTGTGTGTGTGAGAATTATCTGGAGAGAGAGAGAGAGAGAGAGAGAGAGAGAGAGAGAGAGAGAGAGAGAGAGACTTGGTAAAGTTACAGCAGGTGGGCTGGAGGAAGACAGGGTGGGGGTGTGAATAAGGGCTAAAGGAGGGAAACGGAATGCAGGGGGGTGGGGGTGGGGGTGGGGGGAGGGGGCGGTTAGGGAGTGGAGTGTGAGAAATCTACACCTATAACCCTTGAAACGGGAGACGACTGTGATGAAAATGGCGAAAGGGAGATAACGATAATGACCACCTAGGGAGGGAACTGTGACTGGTGGAGAGAAAAAAAAGCCCCCAACACAAGATATCTCCAGGGTTTTACTTGGTGTGCATCAAAGATCGCCCTGTAAATGTTCATGAATATCACCCCCTACCAGATCTGCCCCAGGGAATGGGCGGTAGGCACACGTACCAAGATGTGCCAAGCAGCGGCATTACAAGGATGCCTTGTGCACGTAATACGTGGCCCCGCAAGAAATGACCCGGACAATCCCATTACGTGTTCTTTCGATAAAGAAACTTTTGTACAAATGTACAAACTCACTTCTCTTCTCTTCTCTTCTCATATCTCTCTCTCTCTCTCTCTCTCTCTCTCTCTCTCTCTCTCTCTCTCCTCTCTCTCTCTCTCTCTTGTGTGTGAATCTAAATATTCTTTGTGCGTGTACTTGCTACACACTGGCATGTGTGTGTGTGTGTGTGTGTGTGTGGTGCGTGCGTGCGTGCGTGCGTGCGTGCGTGCGTGCGTGCGTGCGTGTGCGTGCGAGAGAGAGAGAGAGAGAGAGAGAGAGAGAGAGAGAGAGACACAGAGAGAGAGAGACAGAGAGAGAGAGAGAGAGAGAGAGAGAGAGAGAGAGAGAGAGAGATTTGGTTTAATTTGTTTGTCTGTGAGTGAATATATGTGCGTGCACGCATACATGTGAGTATGGGAAGGGGAAGGGTGGGTCGTGTGTGTGTGTGTGTGTGTGTGTGTGTGTGTGTTTGGATGGTGGTTTTTTTATATGGTGGTGGTCTGAGAGAGAGAGAGAGAGAGAGAGAGAGAGAGAGAGAGAGAGAGAGAGAGGGGTTCAATTTTCAGTACAGTTAAGATGTTATTTGTTTTATTATTACAATTTTATTATTTCACTTATAAATGTAAAATGTTTCCCTGTTAAGTCTTCTTTATGATTTTTATGTCATTCAGATGTTATTTGTATTATTTTCGTCTCTCATTGATTTATTAAGTTTTTTTTTTTAATGTCAGTACAACAATACGTTAATCTGACAGTAAATGGTTTCAGTCAGTCAGTCAGTGTGTGTGTCTGTGTGTGTCGTGTGCGTGCGTGTATGGGGCGCGCTCACTCGCGCGCGCGCGCGCGTGTGTGTGTGTGTGTGTGTGTTTGACATGGAGTAAGCAAGCATGTGTGTAAAATGAGAGTATACAGCGGTATAAAGGGTATAACACAAATCCTAATAATAACATATGAAATGACATATACAATATTCTGTAAATAAGCTTACTTACAGAGGCCATAACATGTGACTGCTTTTTTTTAAGGAATGTGCACATTTTTTTCCTTTCAATTCCATATGCCTCAATACATGAGTGTTTTCACAACAAAAGAGAAAAATGTGAAAATAGGAGTGTTTCAGTTTTGCTTACGTTCATTCATGTTTTGATGTAATGTTTTTTTGTTTTTTTTTTGTACATTCGTGTGCCTTTGTATGTGCTCAAAACTATGTAATGTTGTTGTTATTTCAGATCAACGAACAATAATTGTTGTCATCGTTTAACTGCTGTCACACTGTTTCTGTTGAATGGCGAGCGCGCGCGCGCGCGCGCGCGCGCGCGCGCGCGTGCGTGCGTGCGTGCGTGCGTGCGTGCGTGCGTGCGTGCGTGCGTGTGTGTGTGTGTGTGTGTGTGTGTGTGTGTGTGTGTGTGTGTGTGTGTGTGTGAGAGAGAGAGGAAAAGAGAATGAGTGAGTAAGTGAGTGTGTGTGTGTGTGTGTGTGTGTGTGTGTGTGTGTGTGTGTGTGTGTGTAATGTAATGTAATGTAATGTAAAAGGATTTTTATAAAGCGCTTTACCTCGCGAAAGCCCAAAGCGCATATTACAGAAAAACATGATAAAATTCTAATTCTAATTCAAAGCGCGCGCGCGCGCGCGCGCGCACACACACACACACACACACACACACACACACACACACACACACACGAATGCGTACGCGCGCGCGCGCGCGCGCACGCACACGCACACACACACACACACACACACACACACACACATACACACACACACACACAAAGCGAGCACGGAGTTTTGACTCTGTAAAAACTATAGGCTCCTATACGTCCCAGTTATTTACAGATGCTGGTGTTGAACCCCAAACAGTAGCTCCTCAAACGAGTTACAGTAATATTCCTCAATGGGAGCTTAGTAAGGCTAATTACGATATTAATTATACAGATTTAAGGAAAAGCGATGGGACCATGCTGCCAACATATGTCAAGGCACATATAAATGAAAATTATATAAACCATCTTAAAATATATACAGACGGTTATCTGCTTGAAAACCAATTATCAGGTGCTGCATTCATTATTCCATCATTAAAAGTAGAGAAATCTTATCACATTGGGAAACATTTCTCTGTATTCACAGCAGAGCTAATTGCCATTATTATGGCACTGAACTATCTTCTTAGTTTTCCATATTCGATATTTCAAATATTATTTTGTGTCGATTCAAAATCTGTCTTACAAGCTTTAAAATATTCTCAAACAAGAGTGAGAGGAGAAATGATATCAGAGATATACCATTTAATTCATTTTTTATCTTTACGTGGTTCTTCTATTGACTTTTGTTGGATTCCATCACATTGTGGTTTAGCAGCAAATGAAAGGGTTGATCGGTTAGCCAAAAATAGTGCAGCGAAGGAAAAGAGCTCTACAAAAATAAATATTCCTTTATCCTTGAATGAAAATTACAGCCTTTTAGGTAAAGCATCATGGGATTCGGTGATACGAAGACAAAAAGAGTGTCCAAACATGATAAAGGACAACAAGGGAAAATTCTTTAAGGAGCTTGTAAAATATAAAACGGGACACAATCTCCATCAGGAACGGATTTTGAAGAGTCTGATCTTTAGACTCAGACTTAATGCATACAAAACAAAATATTGTAAAAATGTCACTTGCATTTGTGGCCAAAATATTACACCATTCCATGTCATCTTTCTTTGCAGAAATATTAAAATATATTTACCTACTTGGTTATTAAGTTTGAACCCATTAATCGCGAATTTTTGTGACATTTTGGGGAACAAAGCGAAGGCTATAGAAGTTGTTAGGGCAATTGTTAAGAGTCCAGTTGGACATTTACTTTGATTCTCGAGTTATTTGTTGGTTTTATTCTCTTATCATTTCGATGCTTAAAATGTTTTGTTTCTTTACAAATGTTCATATATGAATCCAGGCTAAAGTAGTTTGCTGTTATGCTGGTAGATTAGGATGGGGTTAAAGTGATGGTCACTTTTTGTTGTCTCATTAATTAAAGAGACTATGCATGCAAAGATTAGCATACTACACTCCCTCCACACTCCATACGCTTTTCATGACATTTTAAAAACAACACACACATTTATGCACCCCTCCCCCCCCCCCCCCCCCCCCCCCCCCCCCCCCACACACACACACACGCGCGCGCGCGCGCGCGCGCGCGAGCCATACACACACACCGGCCCCTTTTACATGTGTTTTTTTGTTTTGTCTTTGTTTGTTTGTTTGTTTGCCTGTTCGTTTGTCTCTTGTTTTTGTCTAAGATCACTGTAAAGTGGATAGACATTAAATTAAAGAACAAACGAACACACACCACACACACACACACACACACACACACACACACACACACACCGCCGGGGAAAAAAACACAAACAAAAAAAAACCCACCTCAAACACACCTACAGACAGACGAGCGAGCTCAACATCAGCAAACACCGCACAGTGGTAATGGATATCATTAATCAGTCCGAGGGAAAAGATGTGTCTTTCGGGAGGTTTCAAAAGTCTCTAAAGAGTCCGTGTTACGCAGAGAAGAAGAGAGACTATTCCACAGAGCAGGTGCCTGGTAAGAGAGAGAGAGAGAGAGAGAGAGAGAGAGAGAGAGAGAGAGAGAGAGAGAGAGAGAGAGAGAGAGAGGTGTGTGTGTGTGTGTGTGTGTGTGTGTGTACGCATGCACACGCGCGCGCGTGCGTACCAATGAATAACAGCAATAAAAATGAGTTTCTGTCTTTTCGGGCCGTCTGGTGTGTATCGACAGGGAAAGAGAAAGATATAAACAAACAAATAAACAAACAGAAACGAATCCTAAGCATCAAGACATGAAGAAAAAACTCACTGTGTTTTCATTCACATCTATATTTCTGTTGAATGTTTCCTGTTGCTGTCAAACGATTGTCATTTTGCTTTCGTTTTCACTGTCAAGTGAGTTGGTTTAATTAAAGGTTCGAATTTTGAACCACTGTGTTCAGATTTGAAAGACGTTCTAATATCGATTTTAAAATAAATTCTAGATACATTAATGAGCTCATTTCCGTTTCTTCTGGAGATTTTTTTTTTTTTTTTTTCAAAACCCGTAACTGTTCACAACGTATCACATTTCATGTTTTATAAGGTTCGCTTTTGAAACGTGTATGGGTTTGTTCGTTTTGAAGTGGCTAACGGACTTCCTAAACTGTTCGGTATTTGAAGCCTTTCTTCAGTTTGTTAGTATCATTCCCAGACTGTCACTTCGATTTTACTTCTTTGCACATAGTAAGAACAGCAGCTCAACACATTTTCATTATTTTGTTCTCTTTTCATAATGGCTTTTGGGGCATTTTGTTGTCATCGCTTAACTGCTGTCACATTGTTTCTGTTGAAACGAGAAAACTCTCGTTGGCGTCCTGCTGTCACATTGTTTCTGTTGAAACGAGAAAACTCTCGTTGGCGTCCTGCTGTCACATTGTTTCTGTTGAAACGAGAAAACTCTCGTTGGCGTCCTGCATGCTGTCACATTGTTTCTGTTGAAACGAGAAAACTCTCGTTGGCGTCCTGCTGTCACATTGTTTCTGTTGAAACGAGAAAACTCTCGTTGGCGTCCTGCTGTCACAGAATGAATGATTGGGCAAAATGCACCTCTTCAACCACACGTCTAAAAATCTTTAGGTTGTCGAGCCGAACACACACACACACACCACACACACACACACACACACACACACACACACACACAATACACGCATACATGCACGCACACGCACGCATAAACAGTCACTTGCGCGCGCGCGCGCACTTACACACACACACACACACAGACAGACAGAGTGATGACCTCAGGGTTGGTGGAGTGGGCAGAATCTACCACTCACTCATTATATACGACCTCAACATCGCTTTACATAGAAAAAACAACAACAACAACAACAACAACAACAACCAAATAACACCTGATGTTCGGTGAGGAAACGAAGAGGTGGGCAGGTGAACACTTTACTGCTCACAATACTTACTCCAACAATTTGATGACTGAGAGAAAGAAGGAAACGGGGGTGGAGAGGGAGGCATGGAAGAAAAGAGAGAGATGAGGTGACACTAGGCACAGCCGACAGACATCTTGACGACTCATTGCCTCCAGAGAGGTGCAGACAGTACTTTTGTAGATCGCGGTCACTCCCCCCCCCACCCCCCACCCCCACAACCCCCTCTATACCAAAATGTATCAGAACGAAATATTACCTAATATAAAGAAACGCGCGCGCGCGCGTGTGTGTGTGTATGTGTGTGTGCGTGTGTGTGTGTGTGTGTGTGTGTGTGTGTGTGTGTGTGTGTGTGTGTTGTGTTGTGTTTTTGTGTGTGTGTGTGTGTGTGTGTGTGTGTGTGTGTGTGTGTGTGTGAGTGTGTGTGTGTGTGTGTGTGTGTGTGTGTGTGTGTGTGTGTGTGCATTCGTATGCGTGTGTGTGTGTGTGTGTGTGTGTGTGTGTGTGTGTGTGTGTGTGTGTGTGTGTGTGCATTCGTATGCCTGCGTGCGTGCGTGCATGCGTGAGTGTGTGTGTGTGTCTGTGTGTGTGTGTGTGTGTGTGTGTGTGTGTGTGAGAGAGAGAGAGAGAGAGAGAGAGAGAGAGAGAGAGAGAGACGTGCACGTGCTTTGCCTCAGCAAGGGATTTCACTCCCTGATAATCCCGTTCGTCTCAATTTTCAACGGTTATTTCCCTTAACGCAGCAGATTTTTGACACATCTCGTTATCACACAGGGCGGGCCCATAGATCTAACAACAGATTAGACAACAGGCCTGACAACAGACCTGACAAAACAGATGAGAACAGACCACACAATAGACCTGACATTAGAGCCCAGAAAAGACCTGACAGTAGAGCTGACCCTGTGAATATATAATTTTTTTTTTTTTTTTTTTTTTTTTTTTTTTTTTTTACATCAGAGTCATTACAGAGCTAAAATTGCTACGTAACAGACTTGACCGATTGCCCTCTGCCCTTCTTCTGTTATGTGGCGTTTTAGTTGCACATGGGGTCATACATGACATTGCCTTTCGTGTTCTTTATATTGTGTACCACTCTGTATTCCCAAATTGTACGAGTCATTGACGGAGAAAAGACTTTTCTCGTGATCAGTTGCTGTGGCGAAGTGGTTAGCGTGGCAAACTCCTGACCGGGACATCGAGGGTTCGATTCCCCATCCAAGCCATTTATTTGTGGGATTTTTCTGTCCCCGACCGGCTCCTACCCAGATCCAAGTTTGCCGTGGGGCTCAGCTGGGAAGACCGGGACTTCTCCAATGAGTTTTGTCCACTTACTGGTTGGATGCGTCTCCCGGAATGTTGCTGAAATGTCCTGACCTGCACTACAACCAGCACAGAGTACAGCTTCGTCATGCAGTTTCACACCAGAACGGAAATCCACAGCATTATCTTTCTCCTCGTCGTCCTCAGCAACCAGCATCAATAAAACGTTGAAAAAAAATAATTAAAAAAAACAAACCGGTTTCTTTGCTACTTTTGAACAGAACTAAATCCATTGTGTAGAGGTGTACTGATGCACACACCACGGGCGGTATTTTGACATAAGATCCTCTGTAATTCGGTTTACACGCAGAATGCTGTAAGCTTACTTACTGTCTAAAACGATGCTGAGAATTTCTGTGTAGTGTAAACAGAGGCTGTCACTTTCACAAAACCACACAAAGAAGCAAAAAGACAGGTCCAGGCTGATTTCTGCTTCAATACCCTCGCAGAGTGAGCGCAGAGTGGTCGGAATACAGTAGGGAACCTACCTAAATCGCGACACTGCCAGCATCTGAACTATATAAAAAGAGCTGAACTGCAACAGCTACATTCTAAACGAGCAAGATGTGTGAGTTAGGAGGAAAAAGTTGTACGTCAGTCAGATGTAAATGATTTGTGTTGGAATATGTTAAAAAAAAAAAAGAATAAAAAAAGAAAGAAAGAAAGAAAGAAAATCTTATGCAGTCAACTGTGGAACAGTAGCTCCTCGACTTCTTAACTACAATGTAGATGCTTTTTAGATTAAAATATTGTTTTCAATTCCACAAGTTTTTGCACACATGATTTCAACATTTCACGAAAGGGCAAGGCTAAATCGGAAACACACACACACACACGTAATACAAAACGGGGGGGGGGGGGGGGGGGGGGGGGGGGGGGGGGGGACATGTCTAAAAAGTTTTTTTCATTTGAAGGACAATGTCACATGTATACATCTCTGTCTATCTATTACAATACATCAAACACGCCGTGCACGTGAAAATGAATTGGATTGTTAGATCTATCTTAAGGAGGAAATGCACACCGGTGATGGCGTGGGACGCTGGAGTTTTGTCGAGCAAAGATCGAGACAGCAGGAGTACTGGCTTGAGTGTAACAGTATGAGTAGACCCCCCACAACACACACACCTTTCTTTTTTTTTTAAAGTTATGGGAGTGTTCTGTGATGACTTTTGCGTGCAGAACTAAATCTGTATCTTGTGTAAAAGGTTGAATAACGGGAAGCCGACTGGATTGGATTGAAAGCTGATTAGTTAGTTGTCAACTAGGAAGTTTGTGACGAAGTCGTTTTAATTAAAGTGTGTGAAATCGCAGACCAACAAAGATTTATTTGAAAACACTGAAAAGGGCGAGATTTTTGTGTTGGAATGGATATTCAGTATGACTTTTTTAAAGATAGATAGCTAGATAGATAAACAGACAGGCAGACAGACAAACAGACAGATGGGTAGACAGACGCATAGATAGACAGACAGATAGATAAATAGACACAGACACAGACAGACAGACAGACAAACAGAGAGGGTAGTGTGGGACAAAGAGAGAGGCATAAAGGGACGTGCAGTACTTATGTACATTACTTCAACAACAACAACAACAACAACTAATCATCGATTCGCAAACCTACGGGTGTATGTCAAGCTAGAACAAACACACACACACACAGAGGCATGCATTAATAATGTCATAACAACAGCTCTGACACACCAGGCGTGACAACGGACCTGACAACAAAGCTGACATGTTTGTGGTTGTCTTTCTGTAAACTAACTCACCCACCTTCGCGCCCACCCACCCCACCGCTCCAAGCCCGTCCCCTGCCACCTTCTTCATCATCTTGTTGCCATTTAACCTTTATTTCAGCTCTAGCATGTTCCTGCACGCGCAACCAAGACGGGTTTGTGTGTGTGTGTGTGTGTGTGTGTGTGTGTGTGTTGTGTGTGTGTGTGTGTGTGTTGTGTGTGTGTGTGTGTGTGTGTGTGCGTGCGTGCGTGCGTGCGTGCGTGCGTGCGTGCGTGTGTGTGTGTGTGTGTGTGTGTGTGTGTGTGTGTGTGTGTCTGCGTATGTTTGTGTGTGCGTATGAATGAGAGACAGACAGAGACAGAGACAGAGAAAGAGACAGAATGCGTATTTGTGTGCATGCGTGCATGCGCGTGCGCGGGCGTGTGGTTAAGCTGCGTGCATGTGTAAGATATGTAAGTGTGTGTGTGTGTGTGTGTGTGTGTGTGTGTGTGTGTGTGTGTGTGTGTGTGTGTGTGTGTACGCGCGCGCGCGTGTGTGTGCTTGTATGTGTGTGTTCTTCATTGCATGCGTGCGTGTGTGTGCGTGTTTGTGTGTGCGATCGTGGGTGAGTGCATGCATGCGTGTGTATGCGTGTGTCGTTGCGTGCGTTTGTGCGTGCGTGTGTGTGTGTGTGTGTGTGTGTGGTGTGTGCGTGCGTGTGTGCGTGCGTGCGTTGCGTGCGTGTGTGTGTCCGTGGTTCGTACATCTGCGTCTGTGTCTATAATATTGACGCGATCACGCGTCTGTCAGTGTGCGTCAGCGAATGTTGCAATAAGCCCTGTTCAATGCAGCACGTGACAACCAGAAACTCGAACAGCACACAGTATCAACGTGATCACCCAACAACGCGGTGGAAAGAGATTTTTTTTTAATGCAAATGGCGCATCGATACAGAAATAAATATACAGAGGAACAAACACAAGGAAGAAGAAAAAACAGAAAAGAAAGAAAGAAAGAAAGAAAGAAAGAAAGGAAAGAGAGAAGGAAGGCAGGTAGAAATGAAAGAAGTAAGAAAGGAAAGAAGGAAGAAAGGAAGGAAGTGAGAAAGAAAGAAAGAAAGAAAGAAAGATGAGAAAGAAAGAAAGAAAGGAAGAAAGGAAAAAAGGAAAGCAGAAAGAAAGGATGAAAAAAAAGGGAAAGAAGAAATGAAGGAAGGAAGAAAGAAAAGATACAGCGAACAAAAGATAGAAAGAACAAACGAAAGAAACAAAAAAGACAGAGCGAAAAAACAAAGAAGGAAATACAGAAAGAAAAAAAGTGGCCGGAATAGCTCAGTGGTAGAGCGCCGGACTCGTAATCTTGGTGATCCCGGGCAGGGAGATTTTCCCTTCGGAGTTAATATTGGTTCTGACTCCATTCTCCTTACAGTCCTTTGAATGAGACTATAAAACCGAGGTTCCGTGTGTGAACGCACGCATAACATCTTGCACACACGTTAAAATCCCATCACCAACTTTCGGAAGAGAAGGCCAGTTTGGCCGTTGGTATGGATGACAGGTTTACACATAGCATGCACCTTCCCCGAAGTTGGAGTATGACTGCCTTAATGGCTGGATTAAAAGAAAACAAAAAAAAACTGTCATACACGTAAAACTCCATTCTTTTTGTTGGGTTATGGGATTAATCCTTGCCTGTTATACAGGGAGTGTCCGCACGAGTATTAGCCTGCATACTCAGAAAGTAGAAAAGATAAGAAAAAAGAAAAAAGGACGAAAGAAAGAAAGAAAGAGAAGAAAAGAAAGAAAAGAAATGAAAAGACAGAGGAAACGAAAGAAAATAGCGCTGGCGTGCTGGGCAAATGATTTTCTTGGCTCCTGACCTGTTGCTGTTAAAACATTGCGAAACGGCAGCAGGCAGTTTGATCTTTAAAGCACGGGAGAGACGCGCAGCCCAAGAAGACATCAAGTCCTCAACGACACAGCGGCCGTGGCCAGCCATTGATGGCATGCTGCCATCATCATCAAGCCCATGACAGCCCGTGACATTTCCCCCTCCATGACGTTTTAACCTTTTCCGGCAAAAAGGACGGCCGCCCTAAAATGGTACGACAAACTCGCTAACAGCCATGATACACCGGTGGATTTCTCGTATTTGAGCTCGGGGAAAAAGGTCTTCAACGGCTGAAACTGACAAGGGATGTCCCCCTTCCACCATCGCCACCCGCCCCCACTTCACCTCCCTTTCTCCTTCCCTCTCACTGTACCGATTTTGAAAACGAGATTGATTCGAATGAGAAGGCTGCGAGTCGTTTGATGACGTTGATTCGAATGAGAAGGCTGCGATGTCGTTTGATGACGAGGCATTATGCGGAGAAAAGGGAGAGAAGAGACAGCATTACCGTTTCTATGTTGGCCCCACCAGGCGTAAAATATATCATCCTCTTCAGGTCTTGCAAGACTGGTAGGAACGGGGGTGGGGTGGAGGGGAAGGGGGGGGGGGGGGGGGGGGGTGGGGGGGGGTTGGTGGTGGTGGAAAAAATGGAGGTGGGGATGAAATAGGTTAGAAGGGGAGGATGGAAAAAGTGACCCCAGTTATCTTTAGGTACAATGTTCAGATCTTTCCTGTACAATAAAGGTATGAATGAATGATGAATGAGCAAAGAATCTTCTGCTCCCATGGTAACATGTTGACATGCAAGTTATGCCCAGTCAAATTGTTCATAGCGTCTCAGACCATGGAAGCCATATCAGAGCCGAACTGCACGCAGCGTAGGCTACTCCACACTGCAGGAAAAGTACGCGGACTACATTTCATTGAGAAACAAACAAGCGAGTTGTTTGTTGTTGTTGTTGTTGTCGTACCCTGGCTAAAAGACTCCAGGGATCATCCGAACAGCCGAAGTACTTGAACACTATGGTACAAATGCATCAGCTGGGGATGAGAACATTACGTGTGTGACCGTCTTTGATTACCCCGCCACGTGGGCAGCCACACTCCGACTTCGGAGGATTCTGGTGACTGATAATGTTATGCTAGGAGTTTGTCACAACTGAAGACAATCCCCGCATAACTATGCAGAGCATAACAACATGTTGATATAGCCTTGGTGTTCTAGCCTATGTCGTCAATTGGCCTGACACAGCCTTAAGCCAAGACGGAAACAAGCGAATAATCTTCCACTCCATCTCTCAGTCTCTTCGTAAGATACGTTCAATTTATGTTGTTTATAGTCCGGCCGACCACCAGGGGCTACATCAGCGCTGTCTGCTCATCAAAGTCTTCTCTTTTTTTTTACATAGTTGTTTATCAACATCAAAGACCCCAGATTTGCATTCAGTCCGGTGAAGTATGCGTTAATCAATTCACTAACATAAAAAGTTTAGCTCATGAGAAATAATTACTTTCCGGAACTCCATAATCTCATCGGGTAAAACATTTAACAGAATGTTTATGGATTCTATTCAGAATGTCAGTGTCTGACGTTATGCCAGTCCTGACAATCTCAGAAAATGTTAGTGAGAGGTACATCACAGACAATACATCACCTAGCTTCCTCACCTTTAAAAACAAACGAGTGGGTGTACAAAAATTGG
>CM031620.1:35572955-35595680 GCA_018398815.1 Conus ventricosus
TTTTTTTTTTTCTGTGGCCTATGCTTGTGTCACTGCTTCTCCCTCCTTGTTAGATGAGTTTACGTGCCACCATTGTTTCTGGATGTTCATCATTTTGCTTCACTGTGTATTCCAGCTAACTTTACCTTTGGTGACAGAACCGTCCGTGTACATTACAATATCATCTTTTGTGCCAAGGTCTTCTATCTGCATCTGAATTTCTACATTGGTTTTGCCTTCTGGCCATTCTCGACATTATTTTCCAGTTCTGGAGCGATGGCAATTTGGTAGAGGTGTTGAAGTGGTCTGGATACTTTTCCCATTCCTTCGTTTCTTTGAGTTCTGCAAACTGGCACACAAGCTGTATACTGTCTTCTGCCTGTCCCATCCATGATTTTCCACGCCCTAGCCGAGTGCCTTTTGTTTCATTGACCACCACATGAAGTGGGTTGTGGGGATTTTCAAGTGCTCTGAAATATGCCTTCACCTCTTCTAGGTTGTGTCTTGTCTGCATTGAAGGAAGGTCGAGCAAGTATCGCATAGTTTTTAACTGATGTGTCCTTCGTGGTTCCCAAGATCAGTTGCATTGCTTCATTTTGAATTCTTTCTAATTTGAGAAGATTGCTGTTGGACAGTGTTGAAAGCCCTAATCCATCATCAATCACACTGAGTACAAGTGCGTGATACAGTCGGTAGAGATGGCGCTGTACAATGCCTTTAGATGCCATTGTTTTCATGGCAGATAGGTCTTTTTTGCATTTAATAACAATATTCTCAACATGCTTTCTAAAGGTTAGCATTCTGTCAAAGCCTACACCCAAATAGCGTAGGTTGTTAGTTGAATCAATTGGTATTCCATTGAAGGATACTGGTGAGGGTGCTTGTCCTGTATTGTTGTTGATAGTGCAGACTTAATGTCTGGGCTTTTGTAGGGTTGATGGACGATACAGTTTCTTGACATCACTGAGTGATGTTGTTCAAACTGTTGCTAAACTGCTTTCGTTCTTTGTTGAGCATTCTCTGATGTTTTGTAGATCAGACCGTCTTCTGCTAGAGTCAACGCTCGAGCAATTCCGTCTCTGTTGAGGTCTGCAAGGCCTTTAGTGTAAATTATGCATAAAACAGGGGAGAGAGAAGAACCTTAAGGTAATCCCATAGAAAGTTTATGAGGCTCAGATGTCCAGTCTCCAAATCGTAGGATGACGGTTCGCTCCTGAAGTGCCGCTGCACTCTATAGTCAAGGAGTAATTCCATGAGAAGCGAGAACTGGACTTTGTTGTGTGCGTCTTCCAGATCTTTTGCAACAGCCAGGTTTGCTCCTTTCTTTGGAATCCTTCGTATAGGCCTACTTCATAGGCAAAAGCAGCCGCATTGTCCCTTGTACTTTTACCTGTTTTGAAGCCTCCTTGATTTACAGGAGGATTTGTCGACTTTCGAGATCTCTTGTGAGTTTTCTTGCTATGATTCGTTCCATGAGCTTTCCTGCTATATTTTGCATAGAGAGTATGCGGTAGCCATTTAGCCGATGATGATCTTTTCTTGGTTTTGGTAAAGCGTTCAGGTGGCTGTGTGTCCAGTCTTCTTGGACATAGTCTTTATCGAAACTTTCCTGGTAGAAGACTGAAGAGTTGGGCTCTCTCCTCTTCTGAGAGCTGTTTGATATCTGCATGCCGTACTTGGTCTGAACTGGGAGCGCTATCCTTAGTGCATCTAGCTATTGCGTCGTTCAGTTCAGATGTTGTAATTTCATCATCAATGCCAGTCTTAGCTAGGTGCTGGTTTAGCTTGGTCAAATATTTCTTCTTTTCCCCAGATTTCTCTTATCACTCTGTTCTATGAAACTTTTAAGTACAGCCGACCCTTTCTCCAAATTCGTCTTGACTTTTGTTGTCCCATCAGCGTCTAAGATGTCTGGGGTTGCTTTTGTTTTGTGTTTTCCTTCCGTGCGATTATAAATGTGCCAGAACTGAGTGAGTGTTGTGCCATAATTAAGTGACAGGCAAAAATTGTTGCCACTTGGTTTCTTTTGCTTCTTCAGCTAATCTTCGAATTGTCAGTTTTCTGATTCATGTCTGTTTTAATAGCTAGATCGGGGCAAGGTTACGCACTTGCCTTTCTCTTTCCATTCCGTGCCTGTATTCCACCAAATGGGTTGAACGTGGATTTCAGTGGAACTAAATCACAGGATCGTGCGGTGGATCGTGCGGTGGATCGTGCGGTTCGGTTTCATTGGATCAGAGGACAGTACACTTCAGTTTAATCATACCACATGATCGTGCACTTCAGTCTAATCATACCGGAGGATCGTGCACTTCAGTAAAGAATTAAGTCATTGGCAAATTGTGGGAAGGATGGTTTCGGTTTCGATTCAACAGCAGCAGGGGATTATGCGTTTTATTCCTTTATACCAGAAGTTCGTGCTGGTCAGTTTAATCTTACAGTGGATTCGTGCCACCTCAGTTTGATTATACCAGAGGATCGTGCTATTCAGTTTAATTATTCACGATGCTTGTGCTGTTATGTCTTTAATTTTGACCTGAGGGTTGTGGCAATTTCAGTTTAATTTGTACCAGAGTTCCTGCACTTCAGATTATTTATTACCACAGGATTAGCACTTTCAGTTTTATTTTACCAGAGGATGTGCACTTTAGTTTAATTTTACCAGAGTATCATTCACGCATGTGGTTTGCTATTCCAAGGATTCCGCACTTCAGTTTATGTTACCAGAAGACTAAGCACTTCTTTAATTATGCCAAGGTGGTCGTGTACTTCACTTTGATAATAGAGGGGAAGGGGGAGGTTAGACCAGAAGGGATGGAACCGATGGGGAAAGAGGGAGGATTCGATATGTGTGTGTGTGGGGTGTTTGTGCCGTGGGGGTGGTGGGTAGGTGCCGGCGCGCGCGTGCTTGCGTGCGGTTGTTGTTGCGTGTGTGTGCAATGCGCACGTCGAACCCATGGATTGAAGTGAAGGAGAGGACAGGCGGGGGGATGGGGATGAATGGGAGAGGGAGGGCGTTGTGTCAATATTTAAAACAAACGAGCAGTTGTCTCAATGCCGCAGTAAATGGGGGTAGTTATAGGGGCCGCGGTCTCCTGAAAGTGCCAATTCAAACCGGGAACTCTCCAAGTTTTCTCCCCCTACCCCCCCATCCCCTCCCCCACCCTCCCCACTCTCCGTACCTAGTGTTGGAGAGGAGATGGGGGGGGGGGGGGGGGGTGGAGGGGATAGGAAATAAGTGGAGGGTCTCCGAAACGCGTGAGTGGCTCGAACGTCATCTTACTCCTCCTCCACACACCCCCCCCCCCCCCTTTTTTTTTTCTTTCTCCACCCTGGTGGCTGGTGATGTTTGGAGATGCTGTGCTTGAATCTCTTCGGATCGGTGACGTTGGCAAGGCTGTTGAAAGAGAGGTGGGTGGGGTGTAGGGGGCAGGGTCGCGGAGAAAGATGTGGAGGGGGTGGGGGGAAAGGGAGGTGCACGGGGCGGGAGTGGGGGGAGAGGGTGGAGGCAGGGACAGGGGAGGAAAGAGAGAGGGGGGGGGAGGAGGAAGGTGCTCGGACAGGAGAGAGGAGAGGAGAGAGTGAGAGAGAGAGATGAGAGTGAGAGAGAGGAGAGAGAGAGAGAGGAGAGAGAGACGGGGGGGGGGGGGGGTGGGGTCAGGGACAGGGGAGACAGAGAGAGAGAGAGACGGTGGGAGGAGGAGGGTGCAGGGACAGGAGTGAGAGGGGGGGGGGCAGGGTCAGGGAGGACATGATAGAGAGGGGGAGGAGGAGGGTGCCGGACCAGAGAGAGAAGAGAGAGAGAGATGAAGGAGAGAGGAGAGAGAGAGATGGAGAGAGAGAGGGAGCAGAGAGAGATGAGAGAGAGAGAGACAGACAGACAGACAGACAGAGGGGTGGGGCACAGGGACAGAGGAGAGGAGAGAGGGTGGGGGAGGTGGGGGGTACGGAGAGAGAGAGAGAGGTGTGTGAGATGAAGATTGAGAGAGACCAGACAGACAGACAGGACAGACAGACAGCAGACAGAGTGGACAGGGACCCCGTGGAGGAAAAAAAAGACAGAGAAGATTGGCGAAAAGGGATGGAACGGAGATGAAGCGGGCAGAGGGGGGCCAGGGGGAAGGGAGGGGAGGCAGAGACTGACAGAGAGAGAGAGGGGGGGCGGGTTTAGTGAGAGGGTTGGCCCGCGGGATGAGGAAGGTCGAGGAGCGGAGCAGAGAGTGAGAGGGGAGAGAGAGGGAGAGAGAGGCAGACAGGACTGTCAGAGGGGGTGGAGAGAGGAGAGGAGAGACGAGGAGAGAGAGAGAGAGTGGAGAGAGAGAGAGGAGAGAGACGAGGGAAAGAGAGGAGAGAGAGAGGAGGAGAGTGAGAATACAATGTTAAGTCTGTTTATCGGCCGAACTTTCCGCCGTTTTGCCCAATCCACTGGTCAATGTCCATAACCAATGTCTCTGGCTTTCACTGTCGCTTATCCCCCTCTCTTCTCATTATCTCCCGCCCCCTACTCCCCGACCCCCCCCCCCCCCCCCGCCCACTGCCTTGCCGTTTTTATAAATGTTTTTTTTTTTTTTACCTACCCCCTGACTCCCTCAACTCTCTCCTTTCATATCATCTGTTGTTCTGTCTCTGTTGATGCTTGGTTTGTTTCACTACGAGCTGACTGCCGGAAAGTGAATGAGACGACCTGATGTAGGTGTTGCACTGTTACAAGCGTCAGTATACGCCCCTGTGTGTGTGTGTGTGTGTGTGTGTGTGTGTGTGTGTGTGTGTGTGTCTGTGTGTGTGTGTGTGTGTGTGACAGGACAGACAGCAACGGGATTCATATCATCCTGTTGTTCTCTCTCTGTTTGATGCATGTCTTTCATAATACGAGCTGACTGCCGGGATGAAATGTCGATGATGTGCGTTGCACACTGTTACAAGCGTCAGGATACGCCCCGGTGTGTGTGTGTGTGTGTGTGTGTGTGTGTGTGTGTGTGTGTGAGTGTGTGTGTGGTGTGTGTGTGTGTGTGTGTTGTGTGCGTGCGTGCGGTGCGCTCGCGCGCCCGCATCAACGTGCGTGGCGTGTTTACGAGGGGGGCGTCTGTGTGTATATGTGTCTGTGTTCTTGTGTGTGTATGTGTTGTGTGTGTGTGTGTGTGGGTGTTGTGTGTGTGTGATGTGTGTGGCGGCGCGCGTGTGGGTGGCACCGCGCGTGTGTACGTGCGTTCATATGTGTGTGAATGCGCGCGTGCCGCATGTGTGTGTGCACACTCTTGCGTGCGTGCGTGCATATGTGCGCATGCATGTGTGTGTGCGTGTGTCTGATTGTCTGGTGCGTGCGCGTGTGCCGTGCGCGTGCGTCGCACGTGGTGTGCGTGTGTACGTGAGCGCGCGTGTGGTATATGTAAGTGCGTGCGTGCTTGTGTATGGGGTATGTGTGTGTGTTATGGGTGGGGGTGGGCTGGAACGGGCATGAACGATCGAGTCAGAACGCACTTAACACCTGACACGAGCCAACCCAGATAACTGTCGGCATCTGTCTTCACATCAAAGAACAGCAGACCCTGGTCATGAGAAGGACATCGACACACACTTACCGACCGGGGAAAAGGCTGAGAGGCGAGTGTCAAGATCTGTAAAATAATTTCGGAGGAAATGAAAGATAAAATTTTCTGATTGTTTGCAAATTTTTTTTTTTTTTTTTTTTTTTTTTATCAGGCCTTTGACAATAAATGTGTGATGCCGCTGCATCGATCCAAGTTACGTGGGAAATAAAAAATTGTTTTTTGAGAGAAGTGTGAGAGGAGAGAGAGGACTCAAGACTAATACGTCTCGTCCATAAAGGCAAAACCAGGCCCCTTGAGAATGGGGGTGGATTACATCGTGATTCATTGTCGCAAACTGAAAATTGGTCTTCTTTATGTCATATTACTTACTGCGCCTCTTGTATGCTTGACTCAACAAATAGGTAGCTGTTTCAACAGTGTTTTCATTTGGTGATGACTATACAAGGCTGATTTGAAAAGGCAAGGATTATTGAAATACTTTTGTGGCATTGAATTGCTGAGAGAGTGGAGAGAGTGGAGATGAGAAGAGAGAGAGAGAGAGAGAGAGAGAGAGAGAGAAGTGACAGACAGAAGGGCAGACAGACAGACAGACTGAGGGGGTGGGGCACAGGGACAGAGAGAAGAGAGAGTAGAGACGAGAGGGGAAGAGAGACGATTGAGAGAGAGAGAGAGACGAGAGAGAGAGAGAACCACACACAGACAGACAGAGAGACAGAGAGACAGACAGACAGACAGACGGAGAGATGGCAGATTTAGGGAGAGGGGGTTGAGAAGATGGAGAGAGAGGTATACAGGGGAAGGAAGGAACAAAAACCTGGGTTTGGTGGAGGATAGCTGTTTTAAAACCACAAAAAGGACCAGCAAGAGCTAACTGTCATTCGGTGCCCACGTACTGACAATGGGATTTATTTGTCACGGTCGTTCGGAGTAAACAAGCTATTCGAAGAAAAAATGTTGGAAATGAATAACCCTGCAGATGGCAACCTGTCAGTTCTCTTCTGCCAGAAGTGTTAGATTTATATATATTATTATATATATATAATGATGAACTATAAATTAGTGGGGAGTAAAAACAAGGTGCAGGTTAACAATTCTTCAGTCATAGTATGACTTGGCAAAGATGTGAATTAACAAACAAACAAACAAACAACCAAAACAACAGAACAACTACAACAACAAAAAACAAAGAAAATAAATGAAAATGAAGTGAAGAAAATGGGGGGAATATGTATAAATATGAGAACCCTTCACTTGCTGCCTGAGGGAACCATCGTACTCCCCCAATATATGTGAGTGTGTGTGTGTATGTGTGTGTGATTGTGTGTGTGTGTGTGTGTGTGTACTTATATATACGTATATATACATGTTTGCAAATGTTCTTTTATATTTTTTGTTAGATTATTTAGCAACAACAACAAAAAAATTCCGACTTGGCGTTGTATTATCATGGTTAACTATAGAACGATTTGCATGACTTATCCTTTATGGAATTAATCAGTTTTTAAACTAATCTTCCTTCTTTCAGGATAAATTCTGGGACTCAAATACTGTATCAAATAATGTTTAATGGGTCTCTCACTTCAAAGAGAATAAGCTTTGGTTCATCACATTCATTTCATGACTCAAGCCACGGCAGGTGATTTTTTTTTAAGCTCGTTTTGGCGGCTTTCATTCACTTTACTCTTCGAGTTTATGGTGAATTTAAAAGCTAGTGAAATTAGACTAAATTGCTATTTCTTATTCTTCTCTTTCTCTCTATCTCTCTCTCTCTCTCTTCTCTCTCTCTCTCTCTCTCTCTCTCTCTCTCTCTCTCTCTCTCTTTTTTTCATTTCTATAAAAACTATAGTGTTCTCCCAACATATTTTTGGTTTGTTTGAAATGTTCTATCAGTTTATTACTTTTTATGAAAACGCCTTTTTGATTGAGGCTCCACACTTGCGTGCGTTGCGTGCATGCGCGCAGCGTGTGTGTATGCTGCGTGCATTCGTGTATGCGATGGCGTACGTGCGTGTGTGTGTATGTGTAGGTGGTGTGTGTGTGTGTGTGTGTGTGTGTGTGTGTGTGTGTGCGTGTGTGTGTGTGTGTGTGTTTGTGCTCGCGAGCACGTGTGTTGTGTGTGCGCGCGCGCTTGGTGTAAGTGCTTGCTATGCGCGCGGCCGTATGTAGGTGTGATGTGTGCGTACGTGCGTGCATATGCGCGCGCGCCTGTGTGTGTGTGTGTGTGTGTGTTGTGTGTGTGGGTGTGTGTGCGGCGGGGAGTGCGTGCGTGCGTGGCTGTGCGTGCGTGCGATGCGTGCGTGCGTGCGCGTTGCGTGCGATGCGGGTGCGTGTGTGTGCCTGTGTGTGTGAGAGAGAGATGAGAGAGAGAGTGAGAGAGAGAGAGAGAGAGAGAGATGAGAATCTTTTGCGCTCGAAGGTGCGCGTTGTTGTGTTCCTAAGTACCAGAGCCTTATTCATTTATCGTTTGATTACTGATTTCTCTTGATTGCTATGGCACATCTACCTCACGGACACTGCTTCTTCCCAAATCTCCAGCTCCACCGCTACTCCCCCCACCCCCCCACCCCCCACCCCATCTTCCTCCGCCCTTTCCCCTGCCCCCTAACCTTCATTGCATCAGCTCAATCATCATCACGCACCAAAGACCTCCCAAAACAACGGTTGGTTACGAAGATATGTAAAGTAGGGTTTGCTGTCTGTCTATCGGTTTGACTGCCTGTCTGGTCTACCCCCCCCCCTCTCTCTCTCTCCTCTCTCTATCTCCTCTACTCTCTCTCTCTCTCTCCTCTCTCTCTCTCTCTGTCCTCTCGCTCTCTAAACAGTCAGGATTTATGAAACACGCTCTGCTACACTGCACAAGCTTAATTGATAACGGCTCTCAAATATAAAGGTTACAATGTTATCAGTGTTCTCCCTGTATAATTTGCTAACTTGTTTGACATGCCTGACCATATTCTACACTTAGAAAAAAAAGATTATTATGGTGTTTATCAAACAAAACGTTAGAGTCTTTCCTATTATTCGTAAACAACTGATATTTAAGCTTGTTTTCTTGAATAGACGTAATCTGGTCTTCTAACAGTTACATATGGTGTTCCTCAATGGATCCGTTTTGAGACCTTTTTCTTCTCATATGTAATAATGGATCTGCCTTTTTTCTTGAGGCTGTCTGGGACTTGTTCGCGGAATTGACACGTATCCATACTCATGGTAAAGTTGAAGACGTGGTGTTTTATGCAAGCAAGATTAACCAGTATGGAATACATTAAATCATATGACTTGACCAATCCAAACCAAACATTCATAAGTAAGTACGAGATAAAAACGATCAAACCTTCCTTGTCTTTCTGCTCCTCTATACACTAAGGGTTAAAACTTTTGAAGTTTTTTAGATGTGAGTTATCGATTAATGATTTGTCATGGTTCAGAAAATGTGCGGTGCATGTGTAATAAACAGTGTCAAAAATTATATATTCCTAAATAAAACATTTAACTATCCACTGTGCATAATATTTTCAGGCGTACATTTAATATGTAATTTATGCCTATACAGTTTGGGACTCAGCGGGGGGTAAGGGTATCTGAAAACACTGCCTATCTTTCACAGGGTGAGCTCTAAAATCGATCCTATGAAAATTGTCATCATTAGAAGAAAAAGAAACACCCGCAAGGTGTGGGAGGACCAGCGAAGCACTGTTCTTCACCTGCCTTTTGAGCAGCCCTGTACCACCATTGGGGCCCTGCGCTGTGTTGACGATGGGTACAGGACGCGCACAGGACACTCCATTAAGATTTTCAAGGGACATATACTGATCCTGAACAGAGGTAAATCAGAACTGCCAGGATGCAACTCATAACAGCCTTATTAAATAGCATCCCCCTTGGGTTGACCAGCCGTATTTCATGACTGCAAGTGCCCCCCACGGCGAGGAAAACACCCACCTCCAGCTGCCCGAGACACCCCACCGACCCAAACCAACCCATGCCCTCGGGACAGCTGAAGACAGTGCCACTCAGACACAGTCAAGCTTTCGCAATTCGGTCTTATGTGCCCTCAAGAGAGATTCCTAAGTTGTAGTCGGTCCCACTGTCAACAGGACTTTCCTGTGGTCAGTGGGTCTTTCCTCAACCGTCACTGGACATTCTCCAGGGTCAGCCTAGGTAAGGGCAAAGAAGGGAAAGAAACACCCGAAGGTGCTGGGGAGGACCTGTGGAAGCACTGTCTTCACCTAGCCTATAGAGCAGCCCTGTATACCTACCCTTGGAGGCCTGCGCTGTGTTGACGATGGGTACAGGCACGCGCAGGACAACTCATTAAGTATCAAGGGACATAAACTGCTCTGAACAGAGGTAATATCAGACTGCAGGATGCAACTCATAACCTGCTTAAAATAGCATCCCCCATGGGTTTGTACCAGCCAGTATTTCATGGACTGCAGAGACACCGGCGTGAAAACACTCCCTCCAGCTGCCGAGCACACCACAACCAACACCCATGCCCACGGACAGTTTGAAGACAGTGCCACTCCAGACACAGCCAAGCTTTCGCCATACGGTCTTTAAGTGCCCTCAAGAGAGAATCCATAGTTGTAGTCTTTTCCCACTGTCAAATCAGGACTTTCCCTGTGGTCAGTGGGTCTTTCCTCACTCTGTCACTGGACCTTTCTCCAGGGTCAGCCTAGTTAAGGCAAAGACAGAAAATAAAGAAACACCCGTAAGGTGCTGGGTGTGGACCCAGAGAAGCACTGTCTTCACCTGCCTTTAGAGCAGCCCTGTAACCTTGGAGGCCTGCGCTGTGTTGACGATGGGTTCAGGCACGCGCTGGACACGCCATTAAGATATCAAGGGACATACACTGCTCTGAACAGAGGTAATTCAGACTGCAGGTTGAACTCATAACAGCCTTAATATCGCATCCACCATGGTGTACAGCCGTATTGCTGACTGCAGAGCCAACGGGCGGAGAAACACCACATCAGTGCCGAGCACACCCCACAGTACCAACCACCCATGCCCACGGACAGATGAAGACAGTGCCACTCCAGGTCACAGCCAAGCTTTCGCATTACGGTTTGTGTGCCTCAAGAGAGATTCCAAATTGTTAGTCTTTTCCCACTGTCATCATTTTTCTTATTCTGATACTCAACTGTAGGCCTTTCTTCCATTTAAGCTTAGACTGGAAATCAGTAAAGCATTCTTCATTTTCTTAAGATTTTAATAAAGTGAATTATGATTATTCCGCTGGACAAAAGGGTCCAAACAAGTTACAGACAAAACACGAAGCGTTTCGACCTCTTTAGTTTTCTTCTGGCATGTTTAAACATCTTTTGGCTACATGAAATACATAGAATGAGCGACTCACTTTTCTTCGCAATTGGGGGCGTGTTGGACGTTTGAAACTTAAAAAATATTAATTTTAAATTTGTCTATGGTATGCTTCTGTTTCAATAATAGATAAACAATTTTGTTCAACGTTAGGCATTTCCTTCCATTAAAACTACAAAATGAATATTCAGTAAAGCAGTCTTCCTTGTCAGAAATTATCAGAGGGATATGATTGCTTCCTTACGTCTGTACGTCATAGATACAATTCAATTTAAGGAGAATCACCGAATCATAAAATTTGGTGGACGCCTTCCTTACAGTAGATGTTTTTTTTCTTTTTTAAAGGAAGGTCATTAACACTTGTGGTTTCACTACGAAATCTAATTGTACCTTTCTTCCTATTGACGTTCACTGGGGTGACTAAATAATCAAGTTACTTACAGTTAATGAAGAGATTCGTCATTTCCTTCTAATATAATTTCATAGGATTTCCTCTTAACTCAAACTGTTCTGTTGTCGGATGTCTGTATCTGTGTCTGTTAGTTTGTCTACTGTTTGTCTATCGGTCTGTCTGTCTCTCTCTGTCTCTCTTCCTTCCCACCCTCTCTCTCGTCTATATGTTGGCTGGCTGGCTGGCTGACTGGCTCTCTGTGTGTCTGTCTCTGTTGTCTGGCTGCTGATTGGGAAAGTAACGCTGTAATTAATCTGGCAGAGAGGAAATAGAAAACCTTGCCCTGATCTAGCGATTTTAAGATACATGAATATAGAAAACCCTGAACCCCCCCAATTCGAAGAGTCGCAGAAGAAGCGAAAAAAAACGAGTGGCACAATTTTGTCTGTCTCTTAATTATGACACAAACTGACTCAGTTCTGACACATTTATATCCGCATGGATGGAAAATACAAAACATAAAAAAAATACAATAAATTTAAAAACGCATCCCCAGACACATTAGGCGCGGATTGGAAAACAATATCAAGACAAATTTGGAGAAGGGTCGGCTTACTTGAAAGTTGCGTTTAGAACAGAGTGATAAGAAGAATTTTGGAGTAAAAGAGAAACTATTTGAACGAGTTAACCAACACCTAGCTCAGGCTGGCATTGATGATGAAATTACAGCCATCTGACCTGGATGACGGGCATGCTAGATGCTCTAAGGTTGGTGCTCCAGGTTCAGACAAAATACGGTTGCAGATATCAAAAACAGCTCTCAGAAGAGGAGGAGAGCCCATCTCTTCAGTCTCTTCCCAGGAGAGTTTTCGATTAAGAACTATGATCCAAGTAGACCTGGACACCACAGGCTACCTGAACTACTTTACTTACTTACTTAATCCTCTTCGCTCTTCGGGAGCAGAGGGCCTTCACTGCAGATTTCCAGCGTGTGCGGTCTTGGGGGCTGCCCCCTTTGCCTCAGCCAGGACAGCTTGATGAACTCAGCTGCTGTTCAGCGTCCTACGCCAAGTGGTCTCTGGGCGGCCTCGCTTTCTTTTCCTTAGCGGGTTCCATTCCAGTGCATGCCGTTCATTTTGCGTTGTTGTCCGGCCTCGGCGGTAGGATTGTGTCCGGATCACTTCCACTTTCGGATTGGATGGTGTCTCCGATTGCGTCTCTGATCTGTCTGGCGCCATAGCTCTCATTTGCAATTCTGTCAGGCACACCTGAGCGGAGGATCCGCCGCAGGCATGTGTTGATGGGACCTGCAACTTGCGCTCCAAGCCCTTTGGTGTGTCTCCAGGTCTCAGAGACATACAGCAGCAGCTGGGATCTTACATTGGTGTGAAACAGTCTAAGTTTGGTGTGAAGCGGAACGTTTGCGCTCCTCCAGATGGGCTTGAGTGGTGGTGAAAGCAACTCTTGCCTTGGTTTATTCTGGCCATGTGTCATCATCAGTACCGCCTGTATCTTGTTGGACAATGCTTCCTAGGTATGGATAAATTTCTCAACATCTTCATCTGTTTTTTCCCCTAGGCGAATTGCTTCAGCCTGGCTTGTTGTTGGGCTCCTCATGCGCCTCGTCTTGTCTTCTCCGCGTTGGATCTCCAAGCAGTGTTACTGTCTGTGCTGCGGTGGCTCTCGGTCCTTCTGCATTGTGGTGGAGGGTGTGGGTCAGCAAGCTGATATGTCGTCCGCGAAATCCAGGTCCTCAAGTTTCTGCATGAGTGTCCCACTGGATCCGCATGTAGTGGGTTCATCGCGTCTCATCACCTGTCGATCACAAGAGAGAAGATCAGACGGTGGTGAACATTCATCCCTGACCGTACCCGGTGTTCGCTGGGTAGGGTTCCGATCCACCCCCCCCCCCCACACTGGGTTGTGGATGACGTGACACGTTGTGTCCTTGTACAGGCTCTGTATGATTTTTACCATCTTGAGTGGAATTCCATTGTGGTCTCAGGATTTTCATGTTACTTCGCTGTCCACTGTGTCGAATGCTTTTTGAATTTCGATAATAAAATTGAGGTAGATTGGTGAATGCCACTCAAAGGACTGCTTTTTTCGGGATGCACATAAATGATGATTCGGAGAGGGGCTATCTGGTTCGACACATGATCTTCCTGCTCGAAATCCTGCTTGTTCGTCTCTCAGCTTTTCGTTCTACAGCTGCCCGGATCTCTCTAGGATGATTCTCAGATTGATGATCTTAATAGGTAGTGGACAGCAGCTCTGTATCCCTCTCCAGTTCTTACACTCGCTGCGATCTCCCTTCTGGGAGTATCTTGGTTGTTGTATGTAGCCCTTTTTCACTCTTTCAGGCACTTCTTCTTTTCCCAGGGCCTCTTGAAATAAGTCCTATCAGGATGTCTGCCGCGACCGTCGATTTCTGCCATGAGCACTTCCGGTGTGGGATGTTGTCAGTGCCAGGGGCTTTCCTGTTCTTGTCTTCTGATTGCTTGAATGATTTCTTTCATTGCTGCATCGGCCTAGGTTTATCATCCAGGTGTTCCTCTTCTCGATGAGTGGTGGTGTTCTTGACTGGCGTACCCGACCTCTGAGTTGCTCGCCTCCTATATGGTTCCCTCCATCTGTCCGCTGCCTCTGTTGGTTTGCTCAAGATGTTTCCATTCTTCCTTCACTGGTCGGTTTGTGTGGTTTTGCCTACCGCCAGCGGCTTTAGTGATGGTGTAGAGGTTCTTCTTATCATTCTTCTCCGCTGTTCCTGTGCTTGGAGGGCCCAGTCCTTCTCATGGTCTCGCTTGTCCTTTTTGGCACTCTTCTTCACTTGCTTGTCTTCGTTTTGCTGTACTCCTGTTGGAAGACGTTGTTTCTGTGCTCATGTCTGGCTTGGATCTCTCTCTGTTTGGTCTCTCGTCTCTCTTTATCTTCTTGATGGTTTCTTCCGGATCCATGGTTTGTGCTGTCGCTTTCGGTATCCTAGCACTTCTTGACTGGGCTTCATCGAAGGCACTCCTCACTCGCTCCCTTTCCTTTTCAATGCGAGCCATCCTCCAGGTCTGCGAGGGCCGGAAGCTGTTGTTCTGGGTGATGACAAACTCCATTTCTTTTCTTCTGACTTCAGCTTTGTGGTGTCAAAGCGTGGGTGCTCTGTTGACCTGTATCTTGTCCTGGCAATCTTGAGCTTCTGCTTGCCACCAGAAGTATGTGATCTGATCCCACATCTGCACCCTGCATGCCTTAAGTCTTGTAGGGTCCGTCCTCCATCTCCTTGAGATCGTGAAAGCTGGTCTCAGCTATCTGAACGCTTTTCCAAAACCAAGGAAATGATTCATCATCGGCTAAATGGCTACTTGCATACTACAGTTGCAATATATTGCAGGGGAAAGTCATGGAACGAATCTTAGCAAGGAAAAACTGCTAGAAAAATTGTGAAGTCGACATATCACGCCAATCAAATATTCAAGGAGCTACAGAAACTGGTTAGGTAAACAAGGAAAATGTGGCTGCTTTTGACTATGAAAGTATTACGGAACAGGTTCCTAAGAAAGGAAGAAACACTAGCTGTTGCAATGACCTGGAAGTGCCACATAACAAAGTCCAGTTCTCGCTTCTCATGGAATTACTCCTTGATCTATAAAGGTCAGCAAGCAAATAACAGGGCGCCATCTCTGCCGACTGTATCACGACTTTGTACTCAGAGTAATTGATAATGGATTAGGGCTTACAACACTGCCCCTACCCAAACAGCAATCTTCTATATATAAATCCGAAAGCATACCCCCCCCTGAAGCAGTGAGTTGACCCTGGGAACCACGAGGGATTCACCAGTTGAATAAACTATGCGATACTGCTCGTCCTACTTTTAGTGCTGGCAAGACACAAGATAGAGAGGTGAAGGCATATTTCAGAGCACTTGAAAAATTCCCAAAACCCACTTCACAACGGGCGGTCAAGGAAACAAAAGGCACTCGGCTAGGACTTTAAAAATCATGGATTGGACAGGGCAGAAGAAGACAGTATACAGCTTGGTGAGCCAGTTAGCAAAACTCAAAGAACGAAGGTATGGGAGAAAGTATCCCAGAACACTTCAAACTCCGTTACCAAAGTGCCATCGCTTCCCAGAAACTTGGAGGACACAGTCAAGAATGGCCAAAAGGCAAAACCTACGCTGAAGATTTTCAGAATGTGGATAGAAGACCTTGGCACAAAAAAGATGATATTGTTATTATATACTGACGGTTCGGCACCAGAGGGTAAGTCAGGCTGGCGATACACAGTGAAGCAAAATGATCGAACTATCCAGAAGACAAGGGCGCGCACAGTTTATATCAACTTCCAATCAACAATGGAGGGAGAAGGCTGTGAACAAGTAAGCCTCTGGCTTACATCATATGCCAGTTTAAAACTCAACAAGCCATAATACTGACTGACTTCCATGGACCTACTTCTGAAAGTGAAGAGTGGTAATGGTTTAGCCCTGTTTGGCATGAACCTAATGCGCAAACCTTCCATTGGACGAGATCATTTGGATATTCTGCCTGGGGCATGCATGAGTGAATGGAGGAATACGAGAAAGCAGACAACACTGGCTGGTAAGGCAACTATAAGAACGGATTACAGCTTGGCCGATCTGATTGCGTTAACAAATTGAAAGAATCACTTAAGCAATACAAGAACAAAGCCACTATATCAAAGACAATCTTTCTAGATCTCAACATCATGAGAGGAAATGGCCCCGCACATTCAGACGTAGGGTAAGAGCAAGAAACATCACTAAACCATTACAAACACTGGAATAATATCATTGGCCAACACCGCGAAGATCCTAGAGATTGGGGCAAACTAAACTGGGCCTTTCCAGAGTAACAGACACTAATGACCTTGTCACATGTCGATTGAGATAAGATTTGTATATCTCAGGGCCCCAGGTTACTGTAGACATGTGTGCGCTGGTGGGTGTTCATCAGGGGCGGTGATGACACGCGTGGGAATTTAGTCCACGGACGCGAGTGTGCAAGCCTTGGTGTGTGAGTGTGTGTATATGAGGTGAGTGAACGTGTGTGAGAAGTGAGTGTGTGTGTTGTGTGTGTGTGTGTGTGTGTGTGTGTGTTGTGTGTGTGTGTGTGTGTGTGTGTGATGAGGGAGGGGTATGTTTTTATTTTTGTTATGTGTTGTGTGGAGAGGGGGGGGGGGGGGGGGGGGGTGCGCTGTGCACGTGTGGGTTGTATTTGATGTTCTTGTTCTTGTCCTTATTCATCTTCTGAACATTGATTTCCACAAACTATAAAAGGCGCACGCAGTCACAACACACACTCTCGCAAACGCAACGCGGCACCACCCACTTTTAACACCCACGCGCTCGTCCATACGCACACACATATGCCACATGCGTGCATGCGGACATCCATCACCCACACGCTCGTGCGCACTTACATGCTTACATATGAACGCGCACGCGCATACACATACGCACATGGCGTGCATGCCCACATTACAAAGACACACACCCATACACACATATTAAGTACTCATACATGGGCAGATAAGTGGGTATGCTTACACCAAACATTAAATCACACACACACACCACACCAAACAACACACACACACAACACACACACACACACACACATAAACACACACACATGTTACACATGCACTTCTGCTCACGCGCACACACGCACACACACATACATACATAACACACATACACAACACCACAACACACACATGCCACACACCATACACACACACGCATGCGCGCGACACATAAACACACAGGCGCCACACACATACACCTCATGCATACGCATAGATGGCATATCATGCAAGCGCACACATGCGCTCGCACACACAATCCAACACACAATGTGTACCATTTACTACACACCCATACAATGATGAAAATGGCACATACCAGTGTTAGGTAGGTACTCAACGGTATGACCAGAAGTACGTGGGCTTAATGCGTAGGTCAGTCATCTGCTAAGTTGTAGGAACGACCGGACACTCTCTTAGATTCTCTCATCTTAGTTATTTATTTCATGTATCCATTCAGCTTTAATTCATGCGCAGTGTTGTTTCAAAACTTAGGTGATGTGGTGTAGCGATACGACTAGCCCCGCATGCAATGATAGCTCCTAGATGAAACTGAAACTGGTATCTCTCTCTCTCTCTCTCTACTCTCTCTCTCTCTTGTCTAGTTGCTGGCTGGCTGGACTCTCTCCCCCTTCCCCCCCCCCACCCCCCCCCCCCCCCCCCCCCCCCCCCCCCCCCCCTCCGCGTGATGAATGTGGCCACAACGTTGTGCACAAGTTAAAAGTTGCACATTTTGATATTTGGCAACATTTTGCGTAAACAGATATAAGCTAATTCGACTGCATATGAGCACAATTTTGCGAGCTGTTGCCCATTTTAAACGTTCGACAAGCTGACAAAATCATGTGCAGGTACGCGTGGCAGGAAGTAGGAATCTGTAACCCGCAGATATGATGCTGATGGTGGTTTACTTCTGCCGTATAACTAAGTTATTATTTGTTCATTCTATACAATATAAAAGTTTCTCATCAGACATTAAAACTGCTCTACTATATGCTGCTGCTTGCTACTATTACTGCTGATGAAAATGATGATAGATACATTATTTTGATCATTACAACAACTGCTGAGGAACTGCAGCAGCAACAACTACTACAATCATATATCATCATCATAATCATCATTATCTTCTAATCATATCATCATCGTCGTCGTTCGTCGTTCGTCCGTCGCCGCGTTTCGTTTTTAATTCTGAATGATTATTCTAGTGGAGGTGTTAGCACTGTAATACGCAGGAAGGGAACCCGAGTCCAAGCTGTATGTTAATTTGCACACAAACAAATAGCACAATAGCACGTGTAAAAACTTCTCACATAGGCTGCCCACAGCTTCAATTGCGGTCAAACATTTTAATTCAGCAAAAACATGACATGCGTAAGGTCTTCACCCTCGCATTCCTCTCCACCTCCCTTCCCGCTTCCCAACGATCTTAATGTAAGTTGCTTCATGGAGGAATTAGTTTCCGCTAGAACTAAAGCACTGTGACACGGGAATGCATGGATTGCATGATGGAGAGAATGAACGTGCAAAATCTGGCTGGATGATTGGGTTCTTTGTGCTCCTTCTCCCGTCCTTCGTTATACCACAGCTGTGGCGAGAGGACGTGGAGTATTATATGCGTTCATTGATTCGTGCGAACGTTTGCTTGTTGCTTAGTAGGACATGTCGTCACTCAGGAAATCAGTGGTGCTATTGATTTTTGATGCGCACAAGTAACCATAGTTTATTGCTCTAGTGATACTGACAATTTGGTGCTGTTGTTGAGTTGCAGTTGTTGTTTTATTGTTTGCGGGTTGCAGTTGTTGTTATTGTTGCTGTTGTGGCTGCTGCTGCTGTTGGTGTTGTGCTGCTGCTGTTGTTGCTTGTCGTTGGCCTTTTTCTGTAATTGAACACTCAATGCGTTTTCAATGGAGCCAAAGAAAAAAAAAGTTTTCTCTTCGTTGATGATTGATTTAGCGCTGCGTGCGTCAGTAGGGTATAAACGTTTAAGAGTCTGTTATATAGGGCTGGAAGCAGTTCTGACTCTCGTGCTTACTGTGTCGGTGTGTTTCGGGCACACGATGAAGTGACTGGGATGGTATAAACGTCCGACGCTATTCACCAGAGCACGTGTTCAAGACGGCACCTGGCTCAACAGAAGCGACGACACTGCAATGTTCACCCTGCGGCCAACCTTGTTAGACCGACCACCACTGTGATTTCGTGTTGCTCGTTGCCGCATTCTTCACGTAGTAGTTCTGGTCAGCTCTACCGGCAGATTGAGGCACTGGCTGCAGCCCTGGGGTTCCCCGTCAGCTATACGTCACCGACCTCTTCATGGGGCTGGACCTTCTTTCTTTTATTGTCAAAAAAGAAGACAGCTCTATTGTACTCACACTGAGATCATACGTTCATCAATGTTTTTTTCCCTTTGTTGTTGGAAGTGTTTAATACGGTTAGCGTCATGTTAGGTTAGGGTTAGTCGGGTGAGTGTCAGGTTCGATTTAGGATATTTAGGGCTAGGTAGTATCAGTGTCATGCGTTTCGGAGTGGAAGAGTGTGTCTGGTTTTTCGGATGATAAATCAAAAATAAAACAACAAAAAAGTTTTTCGTCCCAAGGCACCAGTGAACAGGTTGCCTTCGGGGAGAAAACTTGCAGGAGAAGTGCGGGGATTTATACACGTTCGTCCCAAGGTACCCAAGCTCCGTCCAGCGCGTTGGGCTAATGCGCAAGTCAGACATCTGCTAAGTGTCACCATGAGTCCGTCTTATTAAATTCTCTCTCATGTAGTTACAATCATTTTAGCCATCAGACGATTAAATTATGTGCAGCGTGTCTCAATAAGTTAGCGGATGTGGTGTAGCGTGTTTGTTTGGATAGTCCGCAAGCAGTGACTCCTCCTTCAAGGAAACTGAACTACTCACTGTGTCGTTACCGCGAGGGGGGCGGTTGGGGAGGGGGGGGGGGGGGGGGGGGGAGTGGGGACCGAAATGGTTTAAAAATTTGGTGTTTCTGTTGGCTGGGAAATCATGAAACTGTGGAGGTGACGTCACCTTTGGCCTGTAAACCAACGTAGAAGTTCAGACCGTCGCCCCCCCCCCCCCCCCCTCCCAAAGACGAGAAACCCCCCCCCCCCCCCCCCAATCCACTGGCACATCCCGGGTATCTACATAGATCCGGTGCACAGGTCTGTCCATGGTGGACGTGTGTGCGCATGAGCCAAAGGAAGACTGAAAACTTCCGTTATACAGCGGAGATGGTGATGCTGTCTAGGGGTTGCCCTACACATAACTAGGTGTTATCAGAACGAACAAGCAGGAATAACTGTTGCTCCATGAGGGAAGTTACGTACACCCCATCAATCCTTACGAATGCTGCTTACGACACCGAATCGCCTGGCTAGAAATGTCAATTTGTGTTTGTTCAGGGCTCCAGTTGTTGTTGCTGTGTACATGTGTCTTGTGCAGGGTAGATATGTGGGCAAGTACTTCTTTTTTTTTCTTTTCTTCTTCTTTCCCTCCTTTTTTTTTTCTTTGGTGGGGGGTGGAGGAGGGGGGTTGTCGCTTGTTCTGTGGGCTCTGTGTCGTCTCGGTGTCGTGAGCAGGAATTCGTTTGGAGTTAACGGGGTATGTGATTTCATCATAGGAGGAAGAGTTATCCTACTTGTTCGGTATTTTCTCTTTACTGTTCCATGTCACATTAAAGATTCCTTTCATATCCAATTGCACCGAGTGACCTTCATTTGTTACGATTCGGCCGTGTTATTTGACTATGCTTAAAATCAAAAAGGCTGTGCAGTCTTGAATTAAGGTTGGTTTATGTTGTTCAATTTTAAATAGTCAGGCTTGTGCACCCGGCATTAACAAGAAAAAAAAAGGACACAACGAATACCAGGACAAAACACGACACGGTTCGGACTTTAGGTCTTCCTCAGGCAAGAAACAAAAACAATCAGGACAACGAAAATGACAAGCAATCACTTATCTTCATCCACTTTCAGCGCAAGAAGGCTATCGTTCTTCCCGTTATTATTTCCATCATGGGAGCAATAGTTTACCTACCTTGTTCGTTCTTTAATGTTTACGTTCCCTGTTCGTTTTAATGATTTCCTCTCAGCGTTATCATGTCCACCCTTGCACCGACCACCCACTGCTCTGAGCAGGCCATTCAAGAGTGTTGGACATTAGACCGACAGACACCCCCTCCTCTCCCACACTCTTCCTCCCCCCCTCTTCCCCGTGACCAACATACGTACAACTTCCCTGGGGTGTGATTATTCGTGGCATGGGGGAGAAGAAGATCAGGGATGAACAGGTTTTTTACCCTCTGGGCCCGTTGATAACACGTTGATTTTGTTTGTCTGAGATGATATCGATTTTAAAAGGAAATGCGGCCTGATTTAGAATTAGATTGTTTCAAAAATCATTTTTGTTTTTACATCTCTCTGTCTCTGTCTGTTCTGTCTGGTCTGTCTGTCTGTCCTCTCTCTCTTCTCTCTCTCGTCTCTCTCTCTCTCACTCTCTCTCTCTCTCTCTCTCCGTGTGTGATGGTGTGTGTGTGTGTGTGTGTGTGTGTGGGTGTGGGTCGGGCTGTGTGTTTTGGCCATATGCCTGCCGCACATACTATGCAAATTTTCCTCTTCGCGATTATATGTTGATGCCACTCCCTGGATTCTGTCCGATCTTTTCCACCCTTCCCCCCCCCCCCCCCCCCCCCCCCCCCCCCCCTCCACCCTCCCCTATCCTCCCATTCCCCCAGTTCGCAGAGGAAAAGGAAGTGAACCGCTGTCGTAGCCGTAGTTCAGTGCCCATCTGTCATTCTTTGTATTGCCAGAAGAGTTTCATTTGGGCGGGGGTGTTGTTCACATAGCTCCCAGCAGACAGTTGTGTTTATTCCGACTACCAGCTGACAGGATCACAACATACATGCTGCTTCATGAGTCTAAAACACGTGAGTATTACCCCCATATTGGCAAAACGATTCATTCTGACGTGAAATTCAGTTTCTACACAACGTGAGTTTGTCATGTGACGTAGCCTCACATCATGGCATGTGACGCTCCTTCACATGTAGTTAGTAATATGAATCATTTCCCCATGGCCACTACTAAAAAGGAAAGGATATTCATGTGGCTTGCTAGTGTAGGGGGCGTCCCCAAATAATTGTGAGTATGATCAGTAAGAAATAAGGGTGGTCCATTGGGTGAAAGTGACCATGAGTGCATAGTTTAAACAAAGGGTTTGGTAAGGTGTGGTATGTGTTTGAACACTGAGTATGCTCTCACTAGGAGGAGGTGGAAAGAAATCAGTTTAGCCAGCAAGGCAAATTGGCCCTAGAGACTCGAACCTGTCAGGACGTGGTCCTCTCTGCTGACCAGTATAACAGGTGAGCCATAGATTGTTTGGGGAAAGCTACAGGGGGAACTTTAAAGAAAAGAGAAAGAAAGGAATTCATATGTTGAATTAAGAAGCAAGGTTACTTACCACGAACCTTATTTCGTGTTTCAGCCACTTCACCCCTTAGACCTTCACCTTTACTCTTCACCCTTCACCTTTCAACCGAGAGGTGGTTGAAGCATGGCATGGTGTGGGGAAACACACGGGAGGCAGCCCCAGGAATTAAGGACTCCAGGGAGAGGAGCCGGAAACTCGTAATCTTCTCCAGGGTCCTGGAGAAGTGTGGGAGAGGAGTCGAACTCGTCACTTCTCCAGGGACAGGGAGAAGGCGAGGAAAGAGAAGTTTGATATCCTATCTCCCAGGTGGACGGCGAATTTAAAGGAAAGGTCGAGTGATACAGATGTCTGTGGAGAGACAGGAAAGCACGACCATATGAAGTCTTGTGTGTTTGATGCAGGCGTGGCACATATGAGAGTACTGGAATTATTTATTTACTGGT
>CM031620.1:35596680-35609180 GCA_018398815.1 Conus ventricosus
AATAAAAACCCCAGTTCACTGATGCCACCCCTGCATCAAACACAAGCTTTCATTGGTCGTGTTTCCTGTCTCTACAGCATGTATACCCCTTTAAATTTCCTTCACTGGAGATAGGATTTCCAATTCTTTTTCCTCGTTTCTCCGCCCCGGAAAAAGTGACGAGTTCCGACTCCTCTCCCTGACTTCTCCGACCCTGGAGAGATTAGGTTTTGGCTCCTCCCCCTGGAGTCCTTAATTTGGGGTGCCCCCCGGTGTTTCCCACACCAGGGCCCTCTTCAACACCTAAAGGGTTAAAAGGTGGGGGGGAAAGAGAAAAAGGTGGGGCTAGGTGGGGCTAAACACGTTTGGGGTTCGTTAAGAAACCCTGCTTCTTAAATTCAAAAATTTGAATTCTTTCTTTCTCTTTTTTTAAGTTCCCCCCCCCGTAGTTTTCCCAACTTCATGGTCACTGGTAAGGAGGGTCAGCAGAGAGGACCAGTCTGACAGGTTTCGAGCTCTAGCCATTGCTGGGCTAAAACTGATTCTTTTCCCCTTCCCCCTAGTGAGTGTACTCTTTTTCAAAACAATGACCGCACCTTACCCCCTTTTTAAAAAACTATACTCATGGTCACTTTCCCCCCAATGACCACCCTTCTTTCTTTACTGAGTCATACTCACAATTTTTTGGGGACGCCCGCTACACTAGTCAAGCCACATGAATATCCTTCCTTTTTAGTAGTGGCATGGGGAAATGATTCATATTATAACTACATGTGATTGGAGCGTCACATCCCTTGATGTGAGGCTACGTCACATAAACAAACTCAACGTTGTGTGAACTGAATTCATCGTCAGAATTGAATCGTTTGCCAATATAGTACTCAAGTGTTTTAGACTCATGAAGCGCATGTATGTTGTGATCCTGTCAGCTGGTAGTCGGAAATAAACAAACTGTCTGCTGGGAGCTTGGTGAACAACACCCCGCCCAAATTTGAACTCTTCTGGCAATACAAAGATGACAGATGGGCATGATCTACGGCTACGGAAGCGTGTTCACTTCCTTCCTCTGCGAACTGGGGAATGGGAGGATAGGGGAGGGTGGAGGGGGGGGGGGGGAGGGTGGAAAGATCGGGACAGAATCCAGGGAGTGCAGCAACAGATTGAATCGCGAGAGATTTTGCATGTATGCGGCAGGCTTTGGCAAAACACCACAGCCCGACACACACACACACACCACACACACACACACACACACACACACACGGAGAGAGAGAGAGAGAGAGAGAGAGAGAGGAGAAGAGAGAGAGAGAGAGGAGAGAAGAGAGAGAGACAGACAGACAGACAGACAGACAGACAGAGACAGAGAGATGAAAAAAAAAAATAAAATTTGAAACAATCTAGATCTAAATCAGGCGCTTTCCTTTTAAAATCGATATCATCTCAGAACAAACAAAATCAACGTTGTGATCAACGGGCCCCAGAGGGTAAAAAACCTGTTCAGCCCTGATCTTCTTCCCCATGCCACGGGAATAATCCACACCCCATGGGAAGTTGTGACGTTGTTGGTCACGGGGAGAGGGAGGGAGGGAGAGTGTGGGAGGAGAGGGGTGTCTGTCGGTCTTAATGTCCATCACCTCTTTGATGGCCTGCTCAGAGCAGGGGTGGTCGGTGGCAAGGGGTGGACATGATAACGCTGAGAGGAAATCTTTAACGAAGCAGGGAACAGTAACAGTAAAGAACGAACAAGTAGGGTAACTCTTGCTCCCAGGATGAAATAAATACACGGGATGAACGATAGCCTGTCTTGCGCTGAAGTGGATGAAGATAAGTGATTGCTTGTTCATTTTCGTTGTCCTGATTGTTTTTTTTCTTGCCTGAGGAAGACCTAAGAGGTCGAAACGTGTCGTGTTTTGTCTGGTGATTCGTTTGCCCTTTTTTTTTTTTTTTAATGCGGTGCACAAGCATGAATATTTAAAATTTGAACAAACATAAACCAACATTTATCAAGACTGGCACAGCCTTTTTGATTTTAAGCATAGTCAAATACACGGACGAATCGTAACAAATGGAAGGGCCCTCGGTGCATTTGATATGAAAGGAATTCTTTAATGTGACATGGAACAGTAAAGAGAAAATAACGAACAAGTAGGATAAACTCTTCCTCCTATGATGAAATCACTATACGCCCGTAACTCCAAACGAATTCTGCTCACGACACCGAGGACGACACAGAGCCCACAGAACAAGCGACAACCCCCTCCTCCACCCCCACCAAAAAAAAAAAAGAAGAAGAAAAGAAAAAAAAAGAAGTTCTTGCCCACATACCCTGCACTAGACACATGTACACAGCAACAACAACTGGAGACATGAACAAACACAAATTGACATTCTGCCAGGCGATTCGGTGTCGTAAGCAGCATTCGTAAGGATTGATGGGTGTGTACGTACGTCCTCATGGGAGCAACAGTTTCCTGCTTGTTCGTTATGATAACACTAGTTATGTGTAGGGCAACACCTAGACAGCATCACCATCTCCGCTGTATAACGGAAGTTTTCAGTCTTCCTTGTGTCTCACGCACAAACGTCCACCAGGACAGTCCTGTGCACCGGATCTTGTAGATGACCCGGGGATGTGCCCAGTGGATCGTTCTCGTCTTTGGGAGCGACGGTCTGACTTCTAGCGTTGTTTACAGGCCAAAGGTGGACAGTCACCTCCACAGTTTCATGATTTCCCCAGCCAACAGAACACCAATTTTACCATTTCGGTCCCCACTCCCCCCCCCCCCCCCCCCCCTCCCAACCGCCCCCCTCGCGGTAACGACGACAGTAGTAGTTTCAGTTTCCTTGAAGGAGGAGTCACTGCTTGCGGACTAGTCCATACACGCTACACCACATCCGCTAACTTTTGAGACCACGCTGCACATAATTTAACGCTGATGGCTAAAATGAATTGATAACTAAGATGAGAGAGAATTTAAGAAGACGGACTCATGGCTGACACTTAGCAGATGTCTGACTTGCGCATTAGCCCAACGCGCTGGTCGGAGCTTGGGTACCTTGGGACGAACGTGGTAAAATCCCAGCACTTTCTCCTGCAAGTTCTCCCCGAAGGGCAACCTGTTCACTGGTGCCTTGGAGACGAAAACTTTTCATCAGAAAACCAGAACACTCTTCAACTCCGAAACGCATGACTCTGTTACTAGCCTAGCCCTAAATATCTAAATCGAACCTGACCTCACCCGAACCCTAATCCTAACATGACGCTAACCGTATTAAACATATTCCAACAACAAAGGGGAAAAAATCATTGATGAACGTATGATCTCAGTGTGAGTACAATAGAGCTGTCTTCTTTTTTGGTCAATAAAAGAAAGAAGGTCCAGCCCCATGAAGAGGTCGGTGACGTTGTAGCTGACGGGGAACCCCAGGGCTGCAGCCAGTGCCTCAATCTGCCGGTAGAGCTGACTGACGATCCTACGTGAAGAATGCGGCAACGAGGCAACACGAAATCACAGGTGTGGTCGGTCGACAAGGTTGGCGCAGGGTGACATTGCAGTGTCGTCGCTTCTGGGTGAGCAGGTGCCGTCTTGAACACGTGCTCTGGTGAATAGCGTCGTGACGTTATACCATCCCAGTCACTTCATCGTGTGCCAGACACACCGACACAGTAAGTTCGAGAGTCAGAACTGCTTCCAGCCTATATAACAGACTCTTAACGGTTTATACCTACTGACGCACGCAGCGCTAAATCAAATCATCAACGAAGAGAAAACTTTTTTTTTCTTTGGCTCATTGAAAACGCATTGTGTGTTCAATACAGAAAAAGGCCAACGACAGCAACAACAGCAGCAGCAGCAACAACAACAGCAGCAGCAGCAACAACAGCAACATTAACAACAACTGCAACCGCAACAATAACAACAACTGCAACTTCAACAACAGCAACAAATTGTCAGTATCACTAGAGCAGATGAAACTATGGTTACTTGTGCGCATCAAAAATCAATAGCACCACTGATTTCCTGAGTGACGACAGGCCTTCTTAGCACGAAGCAAACGTTCGCACGAATCAATGAACGCATATAATACTCCACGTCTCTCCCACAGCTGTGGTATTACGAGGACGGGAGAAGGGCACAAAGAGACCCAATCATCCAGCCAGATTTTGCACGTGCATTCTCTCCATCATGCATTCCATGCATTCCCGTGTCACAGTGCTTTTGTTCTAGACGGAAACTATTTCCATGAAGCTCTTACATTAAGATCGTTGGGAGCGGGAAGGGAGGTGGAGAGGAATGCGAGGTGGTGTAGACTTACGCATGTCAGTGTTTTGCTGAAATAAATGTTTGACCGCAATTGAGCTGTGGGCAGCCTATGTGAGAAGTTTTACACGTGTTTGTGCTATTTGTTTGTCAAATGAACATACAGCTTGGAACTCGGTCCCTTCCTGCGTATTACAGTGCCTAACACCTCCACTAGAATAATAATTCAGAATTAAAACGACGGCGACGACGACGACGACGACGACGATGAGATGATGATGATGAATGATAATGATGATGATGATGATGATATTTGTTGTAGTAGTTGTTGCTGCTGCTGTTCCTGCTGCTGTTGTTGTAATGATCAAAATAATGTATCTATCATCATTTTCATCAGCAGTAATAGTAGCAGCAGCAGCAGTATAGTAGAGCAGTTTTTAATGTCATGATGAGAACTTTTATATTGTATAGAATAACAAAATAATAACTTAGGTATTACGGCAGAAGTAAACCACCATCAGCATCATTATCTGCGGTTCAGATTCCTTCTTTCCTGCCACGCGTACATTGCACATGATGTTGACAGCTGTCGAACGTTGAAAATGGCAAGCAGCTCGCAAAATGGTGCTCATTATGCAGTCGAATAGCTTTTTTCTGTTTACGCAAAATGTTGCCAAATATAAAAATGTGCAACTTTAAACTTTGTGCACAACGTTTGTGGCCACATCAGTCACGCGGGGGGGGGGGGGGGGGGGGGGGGGGGGGGGGGGGGGGGGGGAGGGGAGAGAGTCGCCAGCGCCAATAGACAAGAGAGAGAGAGAGAGAGAGAGAGAGAGAGAGTTCAGTTTCAGTTTCATTAGGAGCTATCATTGCATGCGGGCTAGTCCGTATACGCTAACCACATACTAAGTTTGAAACAACATGCGCATGAATTAAGCTGATGATAAATGAATAATAACTAGAGAGAATTTAAGAGAGTGTCTCGATAGCTACAACTTAGCAAGATGACGACCTACGCAATTAGCCCAACGTACTGTACATACCTTGAGTACCTACCTAACACTGGTTGTGCCATTTTCATCATTGTATGTGTGTGTAGTAAATGTACACATGTGTGTGTGTGGATGTGTGTGCGAGCGCATGTGCGTTTGCATGATATGCATCTATGCGTATGCATGAGTGTGTATGTGTGTGCGCCTGTGTGTGTATGTGCGCGCGCATGCGTGTGTGTGTATGTGTGTGTGCATGTGTGTGTGTGCGTGTGTGTATGTGTGTGTATGTATGTATGTGTGTGTGCGTGTGTGCGCGTGTGCAGAAGTGCATGTGCATGTGTGTGTGTGTATGTGTGTGTGTGTGTGTGTGTGTGTGTGTGTGTGTGTGTGTGTGTGTGTGTGTGTGTGTGTGATTTAAGGGTTTGTGTAAGCATACACACGTATCTGCACATGTATGTGTACTTATATGTGTGTATGTGTGTGTCTTTGTATGTGGGCATGCACGCATGTGCGTATGTGTATGCGCGTGCGCGTTCATATGTAAGCATGTATGTGCGCACGCGTGTGGGTGTGGATGTCCGCATGCACGCATGTGCATATGTGTGTGCGTAGGAGCGAGCGCGTGTGTGTATATGTGGGTGTGTGCGCGTGCGTGTGCGTGTGTGTGTGTGTGTGACTGCGTGCGCCTTTTATTGTTTGTGGGAAATCAATGTTCAGAAGATGAATTAGGATCAAGAACAAGAACATCAAATACAACACACACGTGCACGCGCACGCCCCCCCCCCCCCCCCCCCCCCCCCTCTCCACACACACATAACAATAAGAAAAACAACCCCCTCCCTCACACACACACACACACACACACACACACACACACACACACACACACACACACACACACACACACTCACTCACTCACTCACTCACTCTCATATACACACTCACACACCAAGGCTTGCACACTCGCGTCCGTGGACTATAATTACCACGCGTGCATCACCCCACTGATGAACACACACCAGCGCACACATGTCTACAGTATACGCTGGGGGCCCTGAGATATTCAAAGTCTTATCTCAATCGACATGTGTCTGGTCATTTGTGTCTGTTACTGGAAAGGCCCAGTATGAGTTTGCCCCAATCTCTAGGAGTCTTCGCGGTGTTGGCCTTGAGATTATTCCAGTGTTTGTATGGTTAGTGATGTTTCTTGCTCTTACCTTACGTCTGAATGTGCGGCCATTTCCTCTCTTGATGTTGAGATCTGAAAGATGGTCTTTGATATAGTGGCTTTGTTCTTGTTTGCTTAAGTGATTCTTCAGATTTGTTATCGCATCAGATCGGCCAAGCTGTAATCCAGTTCTTATTGTTGCCTTACCAGCCAGTGTGTCTGCTTTCTCGTTTCCTTTAACTCATGCATGCCCAGGGCAGAATATCCATATGAGTCTCTCCAATGGAAGGTTGCGCATTAGTTCATGCCAAACAGGGCTACCCATTCCACTCTTCACTTTCTGAAGTAGGTCCATGGAGTCAGTCAGTATATGGCTTGTTGAGTTTTAAACTGGCTTATGGATGTAAGCCAGTGGAGTACTTGTGTCACTGCTTCTCCCTCCATTGTTAGATTTGAAGTTGTTAACTGTGCGCGCCATTGTCTTCCTGGATAGTTCGATCATTTTGCTTCACTGTGTATCGCCAGCCTGACTTACCTCTGGTGGCAGAACCGTCAGTATATATAACAATATCATCTTTTGTGCCAAGGTCTTCTATCTACATCTGAATTTCTGCGTTGGTTTTGCCTTTTGGCCATTCTTGACTGTGTCCTCCAAGTTCTGGAGCGATGGCAATTTGGTAACGGAGTTTGAAGTGTTCTGGATACTTTTCCCATTCCTTCGTTTCTTTGAGTTTTGCTAACTGGCACACAAGCTGTATACTGTCTTCTGCCTGTCCAATCCATGATTTTTAATGTCCTAGCCGAGTGCCTTTTGTTTCCTTGACCGCCGTGTGAAGTGGGTTTTGGGAATTTTCAAGTGCTCTGAAATATGCCTTCACCTCTTCTAGCTTGTGTCTTGCCTGCACTAAAAAGAAGGTCGAGCAGGTATCGCATAGTTTCAACTGGTGTATCCTTCGTGGTTCCCAGGGTCAATCTCACTGCTTCATTTTGAATTCTTTCGGATTTATATAAGAAGATTGCTGTTGGGCAGTGTTGTAAGCCCTAATCCATTATCAATTACTCTGAGTACAAGTGCGTGATACAGTCGGCAGAGATGGCGCTGTTTATTGGCTTGCTGACTTTATAGTCAAGGAGTAGTTCCATGAGAAGCGAGAACTGGACTTTGTTATGTGCATCTTCCAGGTCTATTGCAACAGCTAGTGTTTCTTCCTTTCTTTGGAATCTTTCGTATACTTCATAGTCAAAAGCAGCCACATTTTCCTTGTTACCTAACCAGTTCTGTAGCCTCCTTGATTATTTGATTGGCGGATTTGTCGACTTTCAATTTTTCTTGCCAGTTTTCTTGCTATGATTCGTTCCATGAGCTTTCCTGCAATATTTTGCACTGTGAGTATGCAGTAGCCATTTAGCCGATGATGATCTTTTCTTGGTTTTGGTAAAGCGTTCAGGTAGCTGAGACCACTTCACGATCTCAAGGAGATGGAGACGGACCCTACAAGACGTGAAGGCATGCAGGGGTGCAGATGTGGGATCAGATCACATACTTCTGGTGGGCAAGCTGAAGATCAAGATTGCCAGGAACAAAGATACAGGTCAACAGAGGCACCCACGCTTTGACACCACAAAGCTGAAGTCAGAAGAAAAGAAGAGGGAGTTTGTCATCACCCTGAACAACAGATTCCAGGCCCTCGCAGACCTGGAGGATGGCTCGCTGGAAAAGAAATGGGAGCGAGTGAGGAGTGCCTTCGATGAAGCCAGTCAAGAAGTGCTAGGATACAGGAAACGACAGCACAAACCATGGATCTCGGAAGAAACCATCAAGAAGATAGAAGAGAGACGAGAGACCAAACAGAGAGAGATCCAAGCCAGAACATGAGCACAGAAACAACGTCTTCAACAGGAGTACAGCAAACGAGACAAGGAAGTGAAGAAGAGTGCCAAAAAGGACAAGCGAGACCATGTAGAAGGACTGGCCACTCAAGCACAGGAAGCAGCGGAGAAGAATGATATGAAGACCCTCTACACCATCACTAAGCAGCTGGGCGGTAGGAAAACCAACACAAACCGACCAGTGAAAGGGAAGAATGGAAACATCTTGAGCAAACCAACAGAGCAGCTGGACAGATGGAGGGAACACTTTAGCGAGCTACTCAGCGGTACGCCAGTCAAGACACCACCACTCATCGAGGAAGGAGAAGACCTGGATGTGAACCTAGGGCCGATCAGCAAAGAAGAAATCATTCAAGCAATCAGGAAGACAAAGAACAGGAAAGCCCCTGGACCTGACAACATCACACCGGAAGTGCTCAGGGCAGAATCGACGGTCGCGGCAGACATCCTGATGGACTTATTTCAAGAGGCCTGGGAAAAGGAAGAAGTGCCGAAAGAGTGGAAAAAGGGCTACATCATCAAGATACCCAAGAAGGGAGATCTCAGCGAGTGTAAGAACTGGAGAGGGATACAGCTGCTGTCACTACCTAGTAAGATCTTCACGAGAATCATCCTAGAGAGGATCCGGGCAGCTGTAGACGAAAAGCTGAGAGACGAACAAGCAGGATTTCGAGCAGGAAGATCATGTGTCGACCAGATAGCCACGCTCCGAATCATCATCGAGCAGTCTCTTGAGTGGCAGTCACCAATCTACATCAATTTTATCGATTTCAAAAAAGCATTCGACACAGTGGACAGAGAAGTAACATGGAAAATCCTGAGACACTATGGAATTCCACTCAAGATGGTAAAAATCATACAGAGCCTGTACAAGGACACAACGTGTCACGTCATCCACAACACGAGTGTGTCGGAACCCTTCACAGTGAACACCGGGGTACGTCAGGGATGTATGTTGTCACCGCTGATCTTCTCTCTTGTGATCGACTGGGTGATGAGGACAGCGATGAACCCACCATGCGGGATCCAGTGGACACTCATGCAGAAACTTGAGGACCTGGATTTCGCGGACGACATCAGCTTGCTGACCCACACCCTCCACCACATGCAGAAGAAGACCGAGAGCCTCCGCAGCACAGACAGTAACACTGGCTTGGAGATCAACGCGGAGAAGACAAAGACCATGAGAGCCAACACAAGCCAGGCTGAAGCAATTCGCCTAGGGGAAAAACAGATAGAAGATGTTGAGAAATTTACCTACCTAGGAAGCATTGTCAACAAGACAGGAGGTACTGATGATGACATCAGGGCCAGAATAACCAAGGCAAGATTTGCTTTCCACCACCCTCAAGCCCATCTGGAGGAGCGCAAACGTCCGTCTTCACACCAAACTGAGACTGTTTAACACCAATGTAAGACCTGTGCTGCTGTATGGCTCGGAGACCTGGAGACTCACCAAAGGGCTGGAGCGCAAGTTGCAGGTCTTCATCAACACATGCCTGCGGCGGATCCTCCGCATCAGGTGGCCTGACAGAATTGCAAATGAGGAGCTATGGCGCCAGACAGATCAGAGACCAATCGGAGACACCATCAGAATCCGAAAGTGGAAGTGGATCGGACACATCCTACGCCGAGGCCCGGACAACATCGCACGGCAGGCACTGGAATGGAACCCGCAAGGAAAGAGAAAGCGAGGCCGCCCAGTGACAACTTGGCGTAGGACGCTGAACAGCGAGCTGAGTTCCATCAAGCTGTCCTGGGGTGAGGCAAAGCGGGCAGCCCAAGACCGCACACGCTGGAAATCTGCAGTGAAGGCCCTATGCTCCCGATGGAGCGAAGAGGATTAAGTAAGTAAGTAAGTAGTTCAGGTAGCTGTGTGTCCAGTCTTCTTGGACATAGTCTTTATCGAAACTCTCCTGGTAGAGACTGAAGAGATGGGCTCTCTCCTCTTCTGAGAGCTGTTTGATATCTGCATACCGTATTTTGTCTGAACCTGGAGCACCATCCTTAGTGCATCTAGCTATTGCGTCATCCAGGTCAGATGCTGTAATTTCATCATCATTGCCAGCCTGAGCTAGGTGTTGGTTAACTTGGTCAATATTTCTACTTTTACTCCAAATTTCTCTTATCACTCTGTTCTACGAAACTTTAAAGTAGAGCCGACCCTTTCTCCAAATTTGTCTTGAGTTTTGTTGTTCCATCAGCGCCTAAGGTGTCTGGGGTTGCGTTTGTTTTGTATTTTCCTTCCATGCGGTTATAAATGTGTCAGAACTGAGTCAGTGTTGTGTCATAATTAAGTGACAGACAAAATTGTGCCACTCGGTTTCTTTAGCTTCTTCTGCGACTCTTTCGAATTGTTCAGGTTTTCTATATTCATGTATCTTATAATAGCTAGATCAGGGCAAGGTTTTCTTCTTTCCCTCTCTGCCAGATTATTACAGCGTTTCTTTCCAATCAGCCTGACAGACAGAGACAGACACACAGAGAGGCCAGTCAGCCAGCCAGCCAGCCAACCATAGAGACAGAGAGAGAGGGTGGGAAGGAGAGAGAGACAGAGAGAGACAGACAGACAGATAGACAAACAGATAGACAAACTAACAGACACAGATACAGACAGACAGACAGACAGACAGTTTGAGTTAAGAGGATATCCTATGAAATTATATTAGAAGGAAATGACGAAGTCCTTCATTAACTGTAAGTAACTTGATTATTTAGTCACCCCGAGTGACGTCAATAGGAAGAAAGGTATCAATTTGATTTCGTAGTGAACCACAAGTGTTAATGACTTCCTTTAAAAAAAAAAAAACATCTACTGTAAGAAGGCGTCACCAAATTTTATGAGTTCGGTGATTCTCATTAAATTGAATTGTATCTATGACGTACAGACGTAGGAGCATATCATATCCTCTGATAATTCTGAACATGAAGACTGCTTTACTGAATTTCATGTGTAGTTTTAATGGAAGAATGCCTAACGTTGACAAAATTTTTATCTATGATTGAAACAGAAGCATACCATGAGACAATTTTTAATATGAATTTTTTTTTAAGTTTCAACGTCCATCACGCGCCCCAAGTGCGAAGATAAGTGATCGCTCATTCTTTGTTTTCATTGTACCAAATGATGTTTAACATGCCTGAAGAAAACTAAAGAGGTCGAAACGCGTCGTGTTTTGTCTTGTAACTTGTTTGACCCTTTTGTCCAGCGGAATAATCATGATTTCTCTTTAAAATTTGAAAATGAAGAATGCTTTACTGAATTTCAGTCTAAGCTTAAATGGAAGAATGCCTACAGTTGAGTAGTCAGAATAAGATAATGATGACAGTGGGAAAGACTACAACTTTGGATTCTCTCTTGAGGGCACATAAGACCGTATGGCGAAAGCTTGGCTGTGTCTGGAGTGGCACTGTCTTCATCTGTCCGTGGGCATGGGTGGTTGGGTCTGTGGGGTGTGCTCGGCAGCTGGAGGGTGGTGTTTCTCGCCGGTGGGCTCTGCAGTCATGAAATACGGGCTGGTACACCCATGGGGGATGCTATTTTAAGGCTGTTATGAGTTGCATCCTGCAGTCTGATTTACCTCTGTTCAGGAGCAGTTATGTCCCTTGATATCTTAATGGAGTGTCCTGCGCGTGCCTGTACCCATCGTCAACACAGCGCAGGCCTCCAAGGGTGGTACAGGGCTGCTCTAAAGGCAGGTGAAGACAGTGCTTCTCTGGGTCCTCCCCAGCACCTTCGGGTGTTTCTTTTTCTTCTTTGCCTTAACTAGGCTGACCCTGGAGAAAGGTCCAGTGACGGTGAGGAAAGACCCACTGACCACAGGGAAAGTCCTGTTGACAGTGGGAAAGACTACAACTTTGGATTCTCTCTTGAGGGCACATAAGACCGTATGGCGAAAGCTTGGCTGTGTCTGGAGTGGCACTGTCTTCATCTGTCCGTGGGCATGGGTGGTTGGGTCTGTGGGGTGTGCTCGGCAGCTGGAGGGTGGTGTTTCTCGCCGGTGGGCTCTGCAGTCATGAAATACGGGCTGGTACACCCATGGGGGATGCTATTTTAAGGCTGTTATGAGTTGCATCCTGCAGTCTGATTTACCTCTGTTCAGGAGCAGTTATGTCCCTTGATATCTTAATGGAGTGTCCTGCGCGTGCCTGTACCCATCGTCAACACAGCGCAGGCCTCCAAGGGTGGTACAGGGCTGCTCTAAAGG
>CM031620.1:35614180-35621680 GCA_018398815.1 Conus ventricosus
ACAACAGATGATATGAATGGAGAGAGTGAGGGAGTCAGGGGGGGGGATTACGGGCAGGCAGGGGCGGGGGGGGGGGGGGGGGGGGGGGGGGGGGCGTAGGGGGGCGGGAGATAATGAGAAGGGGGGGTGAAGAGACAGGGAAAGCCAGAGACATTGGTTAGTGGTAATTGACCAGTGGATGGGCAAAACGGCGGATAGTTAGGCTGATAACAGACTTAACTTTGTATCTCTCTCTCTCCTCTTCTCTCTCTCTCTCTTCTCTTCTCTCTCTCTCTCTCTCTCTCTCTCTCATTCTCTCTCTCTCTCTCCTCTCTCGCTCCACCCCCTCTGTCAGTCTGTCTGCCTCTCTCTCAATCTCTCTCTCCCCCCCTCCTCTCTCTGCTCCGCCTCCTCGTCCTCCTCATCCCGCGGCCCCCTCTCTCTAACCCTCCCCCCCTCTCTCTCTCTGTCAGTCTCTGCCTCTCCCTTCCCCCTGGCCCCCTCTGCCCGCTTTCTATCTCCGTCCATCCCTTTTCGCCAATCTGTCTCTGTCTTTTTTTTCCTCCACTGTCCCTGTCCCCTCTGTCTGTCTGTCTGTCTGTCTGTCTGGTCTGTCCTGTCTCTCTCTCTCTCTCCCCTCTCTCTCTCTCTCTCTCTGTACCCCCCTCCTCCCCCCTCTCTCCCCTTCTCTGTCCCTGTGCCCCACCCCTCTGTCTGTCTGTCTGTCTGTCTCTCTCTCTCTCTCTCTCTCCTCTCTCTCTTCTCTCTCCTCTCTCTCTCTCTCTCTCTCTCTCTTGTCCCTGCACCCTCCTCCTCCCCCCTCTCTCTCGGGTCTCCCTGTCCCTGCCCCCCCCCCCTCTCGTCTCCTGTCCCTGCACCTCCTCCTCCCCCTCTCTCTCTCTCTCTCTGTCTCCCCTGTCCCTGACCCCACCCCCCCCCCCCGTCTCCTCTCTCTCTCTCTCCTCTCTCTCTCTCTCTCTCTCTCTCTCTCTCTCTCTCTCTCTCTCTCTCTCTCCTGTCCGTGCACCTTCCTCCTCCCCCCCCCCCTCTCTTCTTTCTCCCCTGTCCCTGCCTCCACCCTCTCCCCCACTCCCGCCCCGTGCAACCTCCTCCTCCCCCTCTCTCTCTTTCCCCCCTGTCCCTGCCCCCCTACCCCCCACCCACCTCTCTTTCCACAGCCTTGCCAACGTCACCGATCCGAAGAGATCAAGCACAGCATCTCCCAAACATCACCAGCCTCCAGGGTGGAGAAAGAAAAAAAAAAGGGGGGGGGGGGGTGGTGGAGGAGGAGGGTATGATGACGTTCGGAGCCACACGCGTTCCGGAGACCCTCCACTTATTTCCTATCCCCTCCACCCCCCCCCCCCCCCCATCTCTCTCCAACACTAGGGACGGGAGAGTGGGGAGGGTGGGGGGTGGGGATGGGGGTAGGGGGAGAAAACTTGGAGAGTTCCGGTTGAATTGGCACTTCAGGAGACCGCCCCTATATACTACCCCATTACTGTCGGCATTGAGACAACTGCTCGTTTGTTTAATTATTGACACAACGCCCTCTCCTCTCCCATTCCTCCCATCCCCGCCTGTCCTCTCCTCACTCAATTCCATGGGTTTCGTACGTGCGCATGCACACACACACACACACGCACGCATGCACGCGCGCGCGCGCACCCCCACCCCCACGCACACACCCACACACACACATATCTGAATCCTCCCTCTTTCCCATCGTTCAAGTCCCTTCTGGTCTACTCCCCCTTCCCCTCTATAATCAAAGTGAAGTACACGACCTCCTTGCATAATTAAACTGAAGTGCTTAGTCTTCTGGTATCAATAAACTGAAGTGCGGAATCCTGTGGTATAATAACACATGCGTGAATGATTCTCTGGTATAATTAAACTAAAGTGCACGATCCTCTGGTATAATAAAACTGAAGTGGATAATCCTGTGGTATAATTAATCTGAAGTGCAGGATCTTCTGGTACAATTAAACTGAAATGCACAACCCTCTGGTATAATTAGACTGAACTGCACAATCATCTGGTATAATTAAACTGAAGAGCACGATCCTCTGGTATAATCAAACTGAGGTGCACGATCCACTGGTATGATTAAACTGAACTGCACGATCTTCTGGTATAATGGAATAAAACGCATAATCCCCTGCTGCTGTTGAATCGAAACCGAAACCATCCTTCCCACAATTTGCCAATGACTTAATTCTTTACTGAAGTGCACGATCCTCCGGTATAGATTAGACTGAAGTGCACGATCATGTGGTATGATTAAACTGAAGTGTACTGTCCTCTGATCCAATGAAACCGAACCGCACGATCCACCGCACGATCCACCGCACGATCCTGTGATTTAGTTCAACTGAAATCCACGTTCAACCCATTTGGTGGAATACAGGCACGGAATGGAAAGAGAAAGGCAAGTGCGTAAACCTTGCCCCGATCTAGCTATTAAAACAGACATGAATCAGAAAACTGAACAATTCGAAAGATTAGCTGAAGAAGCAAAAGAAACCAAGTGGCAACAATTTTGCCTGTCACTTAATTATGGCACAACACTCACTCAGTTCTGGCACATTTATAATCGCACGGAAGGAAAACACAAAACAAAAGCAACCCCAGACATCTTAGACGCTGATGGGACAACAAAAGTCAAGACGAATTTGGAGAAAGGGTCGCTGTACTTAAAAGTTTCATAGAACAGAGTGATAAGAGAAATCTGGAGGAAAAGAAGAAATATTTGACCAAGCTAAACCAGCACCTAGCTAAGACTGGCATTGATGATGAAATTACAACATCTGAACTGAACGACGCAATAGCTAGATGCACTAAGGATAGCGCTCCAGGTTCAGACCAAGTACGGCATGCAGATATCAAACAGCTCTCAGAAGAGGAGAGAGCCCAACTCTTCAGTCTCTACCAGGAAAGTTTCGATAAAGACTATGTCCAAGAAGACTGGACACACAGCCACCTGAACGCTTTACCAAAACCAAGAAAAGATCATCATCGGCTAAATGGCTACCGCATACTCTCTATGCAAAATATAGCAGAAAGCTCATGGAACGAATCATAGCAAGAAAACTCACAAGAGATCTCGAAAGTCGACAAATCCTCCTGTAAATCAAGGAGGCTTCAAAACAGGTAAAAGTACAAGGGACAATGCGGCTGCTTTTGCCTATGAAGTAGGCCTATACGAAGGATTCCAAAGAAAGGAGCAAACACTGGCTGTTGCAAAAGATCTGGAAGACGCACACAACAAAGTCCAGTTCTCGCTTCTCATGGAATTACTCCTTGACTATAGAGTGCAGCGGCACTTCAGGAGCGAACCGTCATCCTACGATTTGGAGACTGGACATCTGAGCCTCATAAACTTTCTATGGGATTACCTTAAGGTTCTTCTCTCTCCCCTGTTTTATGCATAATTTACACTAAAGGCCTTGCAGACCTCAACAGAGACGGAATTGCTCGAGCGTTGACTCTAGCAGAAGACGGTCTGATCTACAAAACATCAGAGAATGCTCAACAAAGAACGAAAGCAGTTTAGCAACAGTTGAACAACATCACTCAGTGATGTCAAGAAACTGTATCGTCCATCAACCCTACAAAAGCCCAGACATTAGTCTGCACTATCAACAACAATACAGGACAAGCACCCTCACCAGTATCCTTCAATGGAATACCAATTGATTCAACTAACAACCTACGCTATTTGGGTGTAGGCTTTGACAGAATGCTAACCTTTAGAAAGCATGTTGAGAATATTGTTATTAAATGCAAAAAAGACCTATCTGCCATGAAAACAATGGCAGCTAAAGGCATTGTACAGCGCCATCTCTACCGACTGTATCACGCACTTGTACTCAGTGTGATTGATGATGGATTAGGGCTTTCAACACTGTCCAACAGCAATCTTCTCAAATTAGAAAGAATTCAAAATGAAGCAATGCAACTGATCTTGGGAACCACGAAGGACACATCAGTTAAAAAACTATGCGATACTTGCTCGACCTTCCTTCAATGCAGACAAGACACAACCTAGAAGAGGTGAAGGCATATTTCAGAGCACTTGAAAATCCCCACAACCCACTTCATGTGGTGGTCAATGAAACAAAAGGCACTCGGCTAGGGCGTGGAAAATCATGGATGGGACAGGCAGAAGACAGTATACAGCTTGTGTGCCAGTTTGCAGAACTCAAAGAAACGAAGGAATGGGAAAAGTATCCAGACCACTTCAAGCACCTCTACCAAATTGCCATCGCTCCAGAACTTGGAAAATAATGTCGAGAATGGCCAGAAGGCAAAACCAATGTAGAAATTCAGATGCAGATAGAAGACCTTGGCACAAAAGATGATATTGTAATGTACACGGACGGTTCTGTCACCAAAGGTAAGTTAGGCTGGGAATACACAGTGAAGCAAAATGATTGAACTATCCAGGAAAACAATGGTGCGCACAGTTTAACAACTTCAATTCTAACAATGGAGGGAGAAGCAGTGACACAAGCACTCCACGGGCTTTCATCCACAAGCCAGTTTAAAACTCAACAAGCCATGATACTGACTGACTCCATGAACCTACTTCAGAAAGTGGAGGCTGGAATAGGAAGCCCTGTTTGGCATGAACTAATGCGAAACCTTCCATTGGAGAGACTCATATGAATGTAGTGCCCTTGATATGCTGGAGGTAAAGGAAACGAGAGAGCAGACACACTGGCTGGCAAGGCAACGATAAGAACTGGATTACAGCTTGGCCTATCTGATGTGATAACAAAGCTGAAGAATCACTTAGGCAAACAAGAGCAAAGCTACTATACCATAGACCATCTTTCAGATCTGAACATCAAGAGAGGAGGTGGCCGCAGATCCAGACTTAAGGGAAGAGTAAGAAACATCACCAACCAACCAAACATTGGAATAATCTCAAGGCCAACACTGCGAAGACTCCTAGAGATTGGGGCAAACTCATACTGGCCTTTCCAATAATTGACACAAATGATCAAACACATGTCAACTGAGATAAGACTTTGAATCTCTCAGGGCCCCCAGCGTATACTGTAGACGTGTGTGCGCTGGGGTGTGTTCATCAGTGGGGTGATGCCAGCGTGTTAATTAGAGAGTTCACGGACGTGAGTGTGCAAGCCTTGGTGTGTGAGTGTGTGTGTGAGAGAGTGAGTGTGTGTGTGTGTGTGTGTGTGTTGTGTGTGTGTGTGTGTGTGTGTGTGTGTGTGTGTGTGTGTGTGTGTGTGCGTGAGGATTTATGCGAGGGAGGAGTTGTTGTTCTTATTGTTATATGTGTGTGTGTGTGTGTGTGTGTGTGTGTGTGTGCGTGCGTGCGTGCGTGCGTGCGTGCGTGCGTGCGTGCGTGCGTGCGTGCGTGCGTGCGTGCGTGCGTGTGTGTGTGTGTGTGTGTGTGTGTGTGTGTGTGTGTTGTGCATGTGTGCGTGCACGTATATGTTGTATTTGATGGTCTTGTTCTTATTCTTGATCCTAAGCCATTTGAACATTCACACACGCAGTCACTACACACACACACACACACACACACACACACACACACACACACACACACACACCACACACACATACGCGCGCACGCGCATGCACAACATGTGTACACACACGCGCACGAGCGCACACACGCACAAATGTGCACGCGTAGATGCGCTCACTCCTACGCACAGACAAAAGCACTTGCGTGCATATGCACATCCACACCCACACGTGTGCGCACATACAAGCATACACGTGAGCACACAAATGCATACACACAATACATGCGTACACGCCCACGTACAAAGACACATAAATATACACACATGTATGTACACATACATATGCACATACGTGTGATGTGTATGCTCACACAAACTCACAAATTACACACACACACACACACACACACACACACACACACACACACACACACACACACACACACACACACATATGCACACGCACTTCTGCACACGCAAACACACGCTCACACACATGCAGGCAGACGCGCGCGCACGCACACACACTCACACACACACACACACACACACACACACACACACACACACACACACACACACACACACACACACGTACGTGCACGCACACATACACACACAAGCGCGCACACACGCCTGCACGCGCGCACACACGCACACACATGTGCACGCGCACACACGTGAGCCCGTGCCCACACATCCGTGCACACACGTGTGTACATTCACTACACACACATACAAAAAAGAAAAAAAGAAAAAAGACAACCAATGTTAGATAGGCACTCAATGTCTGACCAGCGCGTTGGGCTAATGCGTAGGTCAGTCATCTGCTAAGTCGTAGCCACGAGACGCTCTTCTTCAATTCTCTCATCTTAGTTGTTAGTTCATTTATCCATCAGATTCAATCATGCGTAGTGTGGTCTCAAAACTTAGCGGATGTGGTGTAGCGTATATGGTCTAGTCCGCATGCAGTGACGCCTCCTTGATAAAACTGAAACTGAAACCACGATCCTCTGGTTTAAGTAAATTGAAGTGCATGATACTATTGTCCAACTGAACTGAAGTGCATCATGCTCTGGCACAATTAAACTGAAGTGCATGATTGTTCGATATGATTGAACTGAAGTTAATCATCTTCTGGTAGAATTAGACTGCAGTGCACGATCCTTTGATCTAATTGAACTGAAGTGCATCATCCTTTGGTATAATTGAACTGAAGTGAAGTGCATTATCATCTGGTATAACTGAACTGAAGTGCATCACCCTCTGGTATAACTGAGCTGAAGTGCATCATTCTCTAGTATAACTGAACTGAAGTGAACGACGCTTTGATATAACTGAACCGAAGTGCATCATCCTCTGGTATAACCGAAGTGCATCAACCTCTGGTACAATTTAACTGAAGTAAACGACTCTTTGATATAACTGAACTGAAGTGCATCATCCTCTGGTATAATGAAACTGAAGTGAACGATCCTTTGATATAACTGAACTGCATCTTCCTCTGGTATAATCAAACTGAAGTGAACGACCCTTTGATATAACTGAACTGCATCTTCCTCTGGTATAATCAAACTGAAGTGAACGATCCTTTGATATAACTGAAGTGCATCATCCTCTGGTATAATCAAACTGAAGTGAACGACCCTTTGATATAACTGAACTGCATCATCCTCTGGTATAATCAAACTGAAATGAACGACCCCTTGATATAACTGAACTGCATCATCCTCTGGTGTGATGAAACTGAAATGAACGACCCCTTGATATAACTGAACTGCATCATCCTCTGGTGTGATGAAACTGAAATGAACGACCCCTTGATATAACTGAACTGCATCATCCTCTGGTGTGATGAAACTGAAATGAACGACCCTCTGATATAACTGAACTGCATCATCCTCTGGTATAATTGAACTGAAGTGCATGATTCCCTGACACCATTGAAGTGAAACCGAAATTATTCACACACACACGCGCGCGCGCGCGCGCGCGCGCCACACACACACACACACAC
>CM031620.1:35636680-35639180 GCA_018398815.1 Conus ventricosus
CGCTGCCATTTACTGCTTAAGATATTTTTAATGCAAACTTCAACAACAACCCCCCCACCACCACCACCACCACTACCACCCCAACCACCACAACCCCGAAAGAGTACTCGGGAAAGCGAAGACCTCCGTCAAGGTAAAAAAAAAAAAAAAAGGTCAGCGTCACTCGATTCGGGTATTAATTAAGTACCGCACTAAATCTTACAAGTTCCTAGACATAAATTATAGTATTATAGGCCTGATTTTTTTTCTCTTTCAGACCCATATCACTTCTTATTAAGTTTACTAAATTGTCAATAAAATCCTACTCGCGGTGTTTAAAAACAAAACAAAACAACAACAACACCACAACAAAATACTGAACTCGCATCTGATATCCCGCCCCCCTTTCCGTATACGCTATTGGCTGTAGGGACAGTGAACTGTCAGAGGTTTACCACGACTAGGGCATGTATGACGGAAGGCGGAGCCTACCCTTCCTCTTCCGCCGCCTGTAACCTACCCTTAACAGAATCAGATACCAATTCACTGCAGGATAGGCAGAGCTGTTTTAAGCCCCACCCCATCCCACCCCCATCCCCCTACCCCTCCACCCTCACCACCACCACCCCCTCATCCCCACCCCCACCCCCCACCCCCCAAAAAAAATCCAATCTTAGCCCATGTAGGGTTCGGACCCACGACTGTCAGCTCCGCGGGCAAACGGCTCCAACCCTCTGACCACGGCGCCCTCTGACATATGTCCGCACCACAATGTAATGACTTCATCCCTGGGCCACATTCCACTTTGCATTCAAATTTTGGGAGGAAAAATCTGTCCAACACCGCAAGTGTCTGTATCTCTCTGGCCTAGTTGACTTCCGGGATATTTTATAAAAGTCAGCGTAGAGCACAGCCCTGTCATGCAGTCTCAGACAAGAATGGAAATCCGTTGCATTATCTCCATTATCATCATCTTCATCAATCAACATTTAAAAATTAAAAAAAAATTAAAAAGTCTAAAATCCTGTGGCCCTTCATACCCTGCTCTCACAGTGACCTCAGTTTCGACTGCCTCTACACGTTATGGTCTTGGTTTGATTCTGTCGGGGTCACCGGTATAGCGAATTCATGGTCAGTGTTACTGGAGGGACGTGGTGGCACCCCCGGAAGGAGAGCTCACTCTCGCAGGCCCCTCGACTGAGCAATTATTGTCGTCAGTCGTGGGATTAGTAAGTGGTATCCTGTGTATGTTTGATCAAATCAGGCACCGCTGAATACCACTGAAGTAACACGGCAGCAGTGCAGTGTATCCTCTGGCGGGTTGCCTCATGACAACTTGACATTGACTGCTTCCTGTAGATCGTCTGTGCCGGATATGTGGCGGGATGGGCCGGGATGTGGGCATGGACGAGGGGAGTAATAATGAACGGCGTGGATGCAGTGTCACTGTGGTGGCACGGAAGACGGGACATAAAATAAAAAAAAACAAGAAAAGAAAAGAAAGAAGAAAGGGGAAAACAAGGAAGAAAGAAAGAAAGAAATGAAAAAAGAAAATGAATTGCATCAGTGGTTTTGGCGTAATGTTGCTGACAGACACACAGAGAAACCGACAGACAGACGAAACAACAGACAGGGGTGACAACGGCCTTGACGGATGGAATTCCAGACCGAGACGCTGTCCACAGAGATCTGACAGCAATTCCGCACGGTTTGTCTGAGAGGCCACACCTCTGTTCCAGACTCACTGAGAAATAAACCTTCTGTCACACTACAGGTCACACAGTGCTTGCCAGTTCTTTCGTTGATCTGAACTGTTGTTTCGCTGTCTATTGACACATGATTTCTACTTCTTAGCAGAAAAGATATTATAATCATGGCGATTATCCCGAAGAAGAATAGGACAAACTATTAAAAAAAAAATGTCGTCATTGAAGATCTGCTTGAGGTGTATAGATGGAATACAAGAATTTGTCTTTACATTAAAAACTTGCATACAAACCTTCACTCATATTACATATGAACTGAGTGACTCTGCAAATAATGATTTTGTTTTCCAGATTGCAAAGCAGACCGTTTTAGCCTCGCGACATTCGTACATTGTGAAATTCAGCAATTCAACGATCATTAAAAAAAAAAACTGCTGACGATGGGAAAAAAGGTCAGCTGTTCCAAAACAGGCGAACATTAGAATCTATGCTATGTTGCCTTTCATCATTTCAGTCACTTGATATGATCATAGAGAATACAGTTTGTTTGTTTGCTTCATCTGATGACAAAGTCAAAATCAATATCAGCCATCAGCTTTGATATAGAATGGTTTTTTTTTAACCGTAATGTTTTTCCAACACAAACCCCAAGAGCTAATTCATACGTTAACGAATAAAACATATTTAAAAATCAACGGCCGATAATTTGTACATCCTTGGATGTCTTTCATATAGAATCTTCACGGCAAATTGACACACGATATTCGCTCACATGGAGTTAACGTTGGGGGGGGGGGGGGGGGGGGGGGGGGATT
>CM031620.1:35641680-35656680 GCA_018398815.1 Conus ventricosus
AATGTGGTGAATGCGTGATGAAATATTAAGAGAACTTGAGCCAAAGCTTTCCGCTTAAAAACGTACAAGCAATTAAGTTCCTTTTTAAAAGGACAGAGGAAGTATCAGAAAGGAGATCTTTCCCGAATAAACAGATCAGTTACATACTGACGTTGGCTGATGGACAATGCGTGACAAAATATCAAAGTAGGGATAGAGAAAGAGGTCTAAAAGGAACTCTCGCCTGAACAAACAAATGACTTACATGTGGTCGACGGCTGGTCCAGCGATGGCACAGGTTGCTCTGATACCGATACGGACTACTCCTGCAGTATTGTACACCTGTCTTACTCCTGTAAGAGGTTGGTTGTTCCGTACAGACTGAGGCAGGTACACGCACATTGGTCCTGCACCGACGGAGACAGGTCCGGTCTTGGTTTCAGTTGGTCTTGTATTGATGAAGGGATATCCTGTAAGCGATACACGAGAACTCCATATTGAAGAAGTCTGGTTCTGTAGAGGTAGGGCCATTGCATACTGATCTGGTTTTGCCTCAAGCTGTTTGGTCCAACAGTAACGTAGGACGCATTCGTAGACCGGAACTTGGTGTTGCAGTAGGGCTGGTTGTTCATGCAACAACATGGCTTGGTCTTGTTCTAACAAGGGCTGTACACCTTTTACATCCTCTGGCACCGTTTCTCCGTTGAGTACCCCTTGTTCTGCAAGCAATTCCAGGGCAGCATAAAATCCTCTCAGTATTTGTCCAAACAGGTATGGTGTTTTCTTTATAGTTTCTTTTCATACAAATATTGATGGAGTTGTAACAAACATTATAGATCTAGCAGAGCTTCAACGTTTTGCACTATGCCTTTACCCCCAAAACAGCTGATACGTCCAACAATCCACAACAATCCGCTGATGGAATACAATTATGTTCAGCAGTGCTACCCTTGATCACAGCAGCCATTGTACCCAAGACATGAAATCTAATGCTGTAGTTTTTCCCTTGGTATAACAAAACACTGGATATGAATTCTTTCATACACAGACACATGCAGGTGCTCGAACTCATCACTACTTTGTTTTAAAACCTTGACGCGATTGGCAACTGTTCCGACGAATGACAAAACAGTGAGTAAAAGCACACTAATTTTACACACACACATGCACGCACGCACGCACGCACGCTCGCACATCTGTCACCGTTTCGTTTCAAGGGTTTTGGAGCGACTGTCCATTTGTCCGTGTAAATCAAATTGTCATTTGCGCCGGTGAAATTTAAAAGCGCACCGGAGGATTGTTATTCACCCCGGTGCAAATCGCAATTTCCATTTACCTCCGGGTAAATTGCCCCAAACCACACACACACACACACACACACACACACACACACACATATATATTATAGATAGAAAAATAGATACGCAAACAAGTATGCACGCTGGACAAGCAGACGCACGCACATACATATATACATACATATATACACATACATACGTGCTTACAAGTCAACATACACATACATAAATCGATGTATACATATGTCACGGTGCAAATGAGAATCTGCGCAACTGGCAATCGCCCCGATATAAATGGCAATCGCGATTTGCACCAGGTAACAAAGAATTGGCTACTGTGCCGGTGCATATGACAATTGCAATTTGTGTGTGTGTGCGTGTGCGTGTGTGTGTGTGTGTGTGTGTGAAAGAATTCTTACTTACTATTTTGCTATCGGCCCATGATGATCTTATTCAAGGAACACACCGCCCCACACACCCCTTCCCACTGAATTTAATCACTTGTCTCTCCTATTAAGTTCGCTCCGCCTGAGTGAAACGTTGAACTTTCTTTTTCTTTTCTTTTTTTGCACAACAACTTGCTGTGAATATGGAGCGGGTTATCTGTGGGGAAAAAAGGAAAATGATGGAAAGAGTTGGCATTGTGGTCTCAAGTTTACTGTGTGGATTTTCAATAATAGAAACTACAGGAAAAAACGACATGAGCTCGTGTTTAGATAGATACAATAGGCGCCAGTGGTGCCTTGAAAATGCATGCAGACTAAAGAATGCTCAATAAAGAAACTTTGGGAGATGTTGAAGGAGAACAACCTTTTACAACAAGACTAAGCTATGCTGATATACAAAAAATATTTAAAAAAAAACATTGCCCCATTTGAAGAGGGGTGATTTCAATTTTGGTATACGATAATAAGCAAAGCAAGGCTAAACAAATTCTAAACAAATAACAAATACCAGCATGCTGACATTTTTTTCCTCATAGATCAGTGAAGTGGTTGTGCAGATGAGCAAGGGTTTTCTGATTCGGTCGTCAAATTTGCTTGCTTAAAAAATTTTTTATAAAGACATAAGTGCTAGTTCTTCCTAATTGTGTTCGTTCTGATTTCACATGAGCAGAAATGCCCTAAACAGACATGGGTGTGCATAAAACTCACAAGGAATATATTCTCTTCTCAGGTCACTGAGAGGAGGACAGAAATCTCTCTCTCTCTCTCTCTCTCTCTCTCTCTCTCTCTCTCTCTCTCTCTCTGAGCGTGTGTGTATGTGTGTGTGTCTGTTTGTCTGTGTGTGTGTGTCTGTGCTCTCTGTGTGTGTACGCGTGCGTGCATGCGTGTGCGCGCGCGCGCGTGTGTGTATGTGTATGTGTGTGCGCGCGCGCCTTGAGCCGAGCTGTGACTGTACGCGCGCAACTGTGTGTCTAAGAGTTTTAGGGTGAGGAAGGAGTTAGGGAGGAGAGTCAGGAAGACTTGCACAATGACGCCGAAATACAATACCCATCATTGGGGGAGGGGGGAGGGGTGACGTGGGAAGGGGAATGGTGAAAATTAACCTCTATTTCTTTCTCGCTTCAAACCGATCCCCGTACAACTGAAGGCAAACCAATTAACGCACAGACTAACTCATTAATTTTGCAGGAGTCGTCTTCAGTCTCCTGCGCTGTTCCTCCCCTCCCCATCCCCCCCCCCCCCCCCCCCCCCCCCCCCCCCCCCCCCCCCCCCCCCACCCCCCCCCGCCCGCTCACCCACTCCCCCTCCTCCGATATCACTCACCAGTCCAACTCACACTGAACGGTGTTGTGAAGTGTGGTGTGTGTGTGTGTGTGTGTGTGTGTGTGTGTGTGTGTGTGTGGTGTGTGATAAGAGAGTGTGTGTGTGTGTGTGTGTGTGTGTGTGTGTGTGTGTGTGTTATAAGTTTGAGTGTGTGTGTGTGTGTGTGTGTGTGTGTGTGTGTGTGTGTGTGTGTGTGTGTTACAAGTGTGTGTGTGTGTGTGTGTGTGAGGAGAGAGAGAGAGAGAGAGAGGAGAGAGAGAAGAGAGAGAGAGAGAGAGAGAGAGAGAGAGAGAGAGTAGAGGGTGTGTGTGGTGTGTGTTGATGTGTGTGGTGGTGGTGTGTGTGTGTTCAAAAACTTAGTCTTTCGTATTTGGAAAACTTGCCAGGTTTTTTCCTTTTTCTTTCATTTCTTCTCCTTCGTTCTTCGTCCCCCTCCTCCTTCACCCCCTTCTACTTTCTAGAGGTTTTGAATCATTCTTAAGCTGCTGTCTATTCCAAATTTGTTCTGCTTCAAGTAAAAATATAAATTGCCAAATTGCACTCCGTGTACACATGCAGACTTCTCTTTTAAATTTCCTTTGACATTGTTTAAAAGACTTATTGGGTGGGGGTGGGGGAAGGCAGAGCGGGAGAGCTCTTGTGTAGCAAAAGACATGGGGATTCTGTTTAACAGAAGACTGTAGGGGTTCTGGTGTAACAAAAGACTGGAATGGTACTGTGTAACAAAAGACAGCAAACATGCAAGTTTTATCCATTCACTTTTGTGTTTACATGATACATCAACCAGTCATCCAATCATGTATGAATCGCATTGACATCACAGTCGTTCATTGACATCACAGATCTACCCGTTTTCACCTCTTACAGCATTGACTTCTGCCTTTGGCTAATTCGTGTCAAGCCATCCCTGTCTGGAACTTACGCCGGCCTGTTTTTTGCGATCTGTGTCAAAGCGATTAATAATTGCGTTTCTACACCCTCCAAGATGGGCAACATTTTCGCGATGTGAAAATTTGCTTTTTTTCTGTCGTTTAAGCAGGTGTCACCATTTCTCGTATTTCTCACGGCAAAAATAAATTCTCGTCTGCTTTTAAGGAAGTGACATATATCCGCTTTGCGCATGTCTGCTTCTTACCCATTTTTCGGATTCCGTATGTAAATTTAGAAGCTGCTTACTTTAAGCATGGGACCGTACAGCTTATACAGTTTGGATAGAAAAAAAAGGTATAAAAAACACGTGAACCCACTTGGGAGGAGAAAACAGGTCCTTTAGTTCGTAGAACCTTCAAAGCACTATAGAGAGCGGGTGCGCTTAAACACAATCACTGTCGAAAAAATAATGACATCGATTGAATCTCTCAGTGACGAAATAAATTATGACGAATGGATATAACTGCAGGGGTGGTGGGGGTGGGGGTGTAGTTGGAAAAAGAGGTGAGAAAGAATCTAGATAGTTGAGGGGAAGGGGGAAGGTGAAGATGAGGGGGGGAGAGAGGGGAGCAAATAGGAAAAATGGGGATGGGGTTAGGGATAGCCTGTGATTTTGATCTAGTCTTTAATGTTGAGGCCATCTTGCGCTGTGGTAACCCAGATGGTAGAATAAACTAACACTCACCATCAAAATCTGCACCCAGTATTAATGATGTTTTCAAGATCCTCATAATAAACATAATTATTAACAAAACTATAGATAGGAATTTGATGATAATAAGTCTGAGCTAGCCTATGACTGGACCAACGTTAGAAAAAAAAAAAAAAAGGATATATACATACAGAAGGGGCGTAAAAAAAAGCCTAAAGGCCTCAGTTGTAATTGATACAACGCCCCTGATCCTAACCTGATCCTGAAAGAAACTGTGTCCCGTTTACGAGTCTCACAGTCCAGACAACGTGTGACGTAATATTTGATATGACGACAACTTTCAACTCACTGAGATGGTTATCTAGCGCGCAGATAATTTCAAATAGACTCAACTTAAATCATAAGTTTGTCAGTTCTTTTAATTGTCTTCATAAGATTTGTACCGGTTTCGCGCGCGCGCGCGCGCAGCGCGCGCGGTGGCGCGCGCGTTGTGTTTTGTGTGTGTCGTCTGTTTGTGTGTCTGTGTGTGTGGTGATTTTTGTTTTCGTTTTGTATTGTTTTTCCGTTTCAAAACTTCCTCCCAAACACATTTTTTTAAGAGGGAATTTTGTAATTTGTTATATTGAAAAGATTCTTCCTTGTTGTCTAGAAAATAGGAGACCAAACAGATATGTTGCTTTATTCCTCAAAGTCGCTGTATGAAGAAAGAACAAAATGCACACAAACACGAGAGAGAGCAGAGAGATATTCATTTTTCTGCTGTAGATTTAGAGTTTAGCCAAGTAGGCCAAATGCACGTGGCAATCTCTCTCGTCTCTCTCTCTCTCTCTCTCTCTCTCTCTCACGAAACACACACACACACACACACACACACACACACCAACGAACCGCACGCACGCACGCACACGCACGCAACAACACAATCACACCACACACACCAACACACAACACACACACACACACACACACACACACCACATGTGCCCAAAGGTGTGGAATACAATTGCGAGACCAAAAGAGAAATGATGACAGCGTAGGGTGTGACGGCACCTGGCTCACAGTCGGAGACCTCTCCCTGACGTGCGGAGTAACTCCTGTTTTCTGCCAGTCCGCCTGGCATCACCATCTTCTTTCCACCCTCTACCGTCGGGCTACGACCTTGCCCCTTCCCCATCCCCACCCCTATTTCCTTCCTTCATCCCACCCTACCTCCCTCCATCCCCATTCCTTTTCTATACCGTAAAATGCACGTGTCCCTGTCCGCCCGCTTTTGGTCCCCCCAACCCCCACCCCCAACTACCCCCAACTCTTTTTTCCCCCACCCTCGTGTAAACCTACCAGCGTGTCAGGACTTGCATCTGCATGGCCCACTGCCTTCACCCGCTCCTCCCACGTCCTCCTTCGATCCTTCTCATCTCAGCAACCCTACTGCTTCCCGACCCCAGCCTTCCTTCCCCCCCCCCCCCCCCCCTCACACCCCCACACCTCTCCCGTTCCCCTACGTCACCCCTTCCCTTTCCTCCTCCGCCGATGAGAGCCAGGTTGTCAGGGCTGGTGTTTCCGCCAGCTGCATTATTAAGCAGTTGAACGTGCGCTACTTAAAAAAACAAAAAAACAGAAGAAGAAAACTCACAATAGCCGCGCATGCACGCCGCACAGCACACACACACACACACACACACTCTCTCTCTCTCTCTCTCCCCCCTCTCCTCCTTCCATTCTCCTCTCTCCTCATTCTCTCTCTCCTCTCACACACACACACACACACACACACCCACAACACACACACACACACACACACACACACAAACACACTCACATCACACACACAACACACACTGCACACACACTCACACACACACACACACATAAATTTAGATACATACACAAACGCGCCGCGGGCCATGTCGCCACGTCCCCATACACCCAAACTCTCGCATACTCGCACTAGCACACACCGCTCATGCACCACATGCACATCCGCCACTCGCGCGCGCGCGCACAACACAGCACACACACACACACACACCACACACCCACACACACACACACACACACAACACACACACACACACCACGCGCGCGCTCGCGCATGCCTACACAATTGTTCACGCGTCGCGTGCATACCCACACACACACCACACACACCGCCGCGCGCGCGCGCACGCACGCACGCACGCACGCACACCCTGGCAACAAATCGTAACTCTACCCCACTCAAGTCATTCCATACAGCACACACAGACACACACACGCCGTGCGCGACGCGCGCGCGCCGCACTCATCTACGTACACACGCGTACCGTAAATGGACACCATGCACGCACGCGCACACGCACACATGCACACATGAGCGCATGCTTCACATTTACGCGCGAATGACACCTATTCACGTAGACACACACATACAGATGTTGTGTTCTGTACACACTCACTCACTCTCTGTCTGTCTGTCTGTCCTGTCTGTCTCTGTCTCTCTCTCTCTCTCTCTCTCTCTCTCTCCTCTCTCTCTCTCTCTCACTCCTCTCTCTCACACACACACAATACACCCACACACACAACACACAACACACAAACTCGAGCAGTGCGTACTCACGCAGCAGTAACCTATCTATCTATATCTTATTAGCTACCTCTTTATCTGTCTATCCTAACTATCTTTCCTATCTATCATGGAGAGAGAGTAGAGAGAGAGAGAGAGAGAGAGAGAGCGAGAGAGAGAGAGAGTGTGTAGTGTGTGCGAGTGTGTTGTGTGTGTGTGTGTGTGTGTTGCGTGCGTGAGTGCGTGCGTGCGTGCGTGTGTGGTGTGTGTGTGTGTGTGTGTGTGTGTGTGGTGTGTGTGAGTGTGTGTGTGTGTGTGGAGTGTGTGTTGGCGTACGTGTGGTGACCGTGAGTGTAGTTGTGTCGCCGGATGTGTTGTTTGTGTGTGTGTGTGTGTTGTGTGTGTGTGTGGTGTGTGTGTGGTGGTGTGTGTGTGTGTGTGTCGCGCGCGCTTGTTTGTTTCTGCTTGTCATTTTTGTTGCAGACAGTAATTGGCGGGTGGATTATTTCGTTTTTTCTGTCTTATTTCTAACTTGTCTGGAATACTGGAGAAAAATTCTCTCCGATCAATTGCTGATGGAGCTGCGCTGTTCACGAAGTTTTTTTTTTTTTAAATGGGCTAGTCCTACAGGATAAATGTTGACAAGTTGCTAGCATAGTACTACTTCTCTCTAGGCAGGTGAATCCGACCTAGTTTTAATCGTCCATAGGGTGTTTGTAATGGCATTGCAAAGCACGTTCTGTTTTGAGTCTCAAAGTTACCAGCAACTCTGACTTTAAGCATGAACGTCCAAAGAAATAGATGTACCAAACAGTATTTTCAAAAACACGTGTGCCTTAATTTCATGGTACCTACAACTTGCATTCACAACTTCATAGTTGTCCACAGGAAAATCGTCGCTCAATTTATTTAACGGCAGCCTGTAACTGAAGGCTGTAGATTCAGGTAATTTGCAAAGTTGCCAGACGAACTGCTGAATATGTGTATAGTCTGAAATGGTTTTAAGCATTATAAAATTTACTTTGCCTGATACACTACCTGCACTGAAAATATATATGCAATCTCACAGAAAAAATCAATAAATAAATGAATCCACCGCCAAATGCATGGGTGGGACGAAAACAGAGAAACCCGGCCCAGTGTATGCGGCTGACGCCGAGCAAGTGAGAAACAATAATCTCTCAACAGTGGTGTACATTTTTGTTTTTATTTTGCTTTGTTTTGCGACTGGTAAGAACAGTCGGGACGAGTAAACGACGACCAAACAAAAGAAAAGAAAGAAAGAAAAATGACAAAACCCATCAAAATGATGAAGAGGGGAACAAAAAGGAGAGGAGAGAGAGAGAGAGAGAGAGAGAGAGAGAAGAGAGAGAGAGAGAGAGAGAGAAAAGAGAGAGAGAGAGTAAAAGTGACAAAGTGGGACATAATACATGACCAAATAAAACGACAGAGAGAATGAAGAGACGAAAGAAGGGAGGCAAACATTGTCAGCACAACATGTGACGAAAGGAGAAAACGGAGAGAAGAAGTATTCACAAAAACACGACAAAGTGCGGATGAAGAAGAAAAATGGAGTACAAGCCAAACTGACCATGAATGAATTAATGCACACGAGTCAGACGAACAACAACTTCATGAAACTCGAAGAGTATCGTGAGAAGAAAACACCGACAAACATAACAAAGTGTCCAAGATGGCGGAAAAGGGAGCACGGAGGAGCGAAATGAGCGACAACGGAAATATACGACGGGGCAGAAATGGCAAGGTATGGTAGGCGGGATGGGGCATAAGAGGGGGGGGGGGGGATAGGGGGGAAGATAAGAAGGCATGGAAATAAGGGCTGGGGGACAAGGAGGGAGGGGAAGGTTGGAGCATGGAAATATAGGTCAAAAAAAAAGGGGGGGGGGGGGGAATATAATCATGCGGGAAAGGAACAAGTGGCTAAAGAAAGAGAAAAGGACATTGACGCGATGCAATAAATTTTGGTGTCGGAAAAGGAGCAACAAAAAGGAAAAACGTGGACTATTAAAAAAAAAAAAAACAAAAAAAAAAACAAAAAAAAAAAGGGGGCTTCTATGATGAGATTCTTTTCACTGTCGAAGGTTGTTGTCGACTCTTTTCCCTTCGACTTCGTCTTTGTTGGTTCTTTTTTTACACCCATGTCAGTTCTTGCGCAGTTTGCTGCTAACAACACAAAGCAGGTAGTACTACAGCTGCCTTATTTGAAAGAAGACACCGTGATGCAGAGTTATCGGTGTTTTCTCTTATCAGCGTCATGATTTTTCATTCTTTTAGGTCTTAAAGTGTAGTTGTACAGCAGGTGGCGGAAGTTGAAACAAAATTTAAAAATAGGAATTTGCCCCGTTAACATGGACAAATAAATCACAAACGAAAAACGATGCGTTTTCGACAGTCTTAGGTCGTCTTTCAGCCAGACAAACAACATTCAGGACAATAAAAGCGAAAGAACGAACAATGACTTAACTTACACGAATTCGGCCGCAAGATGGGCGTTGAAATGAAAACGAGGCAGTTGGGAAAAAAACTATGCGGAGTTAAGATATGTAATGTAGATGAAAATGATAAAAGAAAAGAAAATTACTTCTTTCAGTCCTATTGTTCACCCTTACATAGCCCTTTCCGGGGCAGTTTTGACGATCTAGTTGCCGATTGATTGGTGGAATCTTCTAGACCTTGAAGGACACTGCTTTATCCCCCCCCCAATATCCCCCCCCCCCCCCCCCTAATCCCCCCCCCCCCACCCCCCCCCCCCCCGCCCCCCACCCCAAGCCCACCTCCTCCCCATCCATTCAGGCCAGAACAAAAACCGCTGACCCTCCCTGGAGGTCCATTCAGACAGAACATGAGTTATCCCCCAGGAAGTCCATTCAGACAGAACATTCGCTGATACTCCCTCTTGAATGTCCATTCGGACAGAAAATCGGTGATCTCCCCCTCTCCCCCTGGATGTTCTTACAGACAGAACGCGCTGATCTCCCCTGGATATCCATCACAGACAAGAACATCGTAACTTCTCCCTTGTGGATGTTGTCCCAGGGGGGAAAAAAAAATGGTTCGGGGCTAGGAATTGGTGGCAATGCGATTGTACCGGAGCGCGGTCGCAAAGCCACAGGCCTCTAAAGCAAGCCCCTATCGACAACGTCCGCCAGTAATTTGCGACACTAAGAAGGTGCCGAAACTGGCCCTGCGGGAACGGGTCGACGTAGCATTGGTCGGAGGGAGAGGGGGGTGTGAGGGGGGGTACTTGATGGACAGGGCAATTATCTAACTCTAATACTCTTATTTTTCCTCACACATAATAGGCTGACGACGTTGGAACGATCGGGGCAATGTGACGCATTGGCTTACCTTGTATCCTGCATTCTTTCATTAAGCGTGCGTAGTGTGTGTGTGTTGTGTGTGTGTGTGTGGTGTGTGTGTGTGAGTGGTGTGTGTAACGTGTGTTGTGTGCTGCGTGGCGTGCGTGCGTGCGTGCGTGCGTGCCGAGCGTGCGTGCGTGAGTGCGTGCGTGCGTGCGTGCGCGCCGCGCGTGTGTGTGTGTGTGTGTGTGTGTGGTGTGAGTGTGTGTTTGTTGTGGTGGAGTATGTGTGATGTGAGAATATATATCCAAACTTCCACTCAGACAATGGTCATATATTACCTTTGTGCATACCTTTTTGGATCCTCAAACACTACTTTCAATATTTCCATTGCTATAGAACACTCTAACTTATCTATCTGCCCGCCGCCGCTTCCCCCTGTCTGTCTGTGCTGGCGGCTGGCTCTCCCTCTCACTCTCTCTCTCACTCTTGTTTCAACTCTCTCACTCTCGTTGTCTCTCATCACTCACCTCTCTCCTTCGCCTCTCTTCTTCCCATCCTCTCTCTCTCTCTCACTCCCCCATCTCACTATCTCTCTCGCTCCCCCGTCCCCTCCTCTCTCACCTCTCTCTCTCCTCATCTCATCTCCTCTCCTCTCTCTCTCCTACTTCCTTAACTAATCTATCTATCTATCTTATCTATCTATCTATCATCTCTCTATCTATCTACTGTCGGGGGCTAACGGTTAAAAATTCCCATCGGCCGTAAAAGTATTGAACCTGCAGATTTGAGGTGTTCACCATGTTGAAAAGTTCAGTACTTAGACTAATAAACAACGAAATATAAAGTAGAAACTGCCAAACATTTGTGAGTTCACGAGTGCCTGACAAGAGCGTGTAGGCGTGGGAGAAAACAGACGAGGAGTGAGGGTGGAGGTTATAGCCTGGGGGGGGGGGGGGGGAGAGAGAGAGGAGAATGATAGAGAGAGGAGAGAATAGAGAGAAAGAGAGAGAGAGAGAGAGAAGAAAGGGGGGTGGTTAACGAGACTGATCTTCAAACAATTATAGAAGACCAGTTACATTTGAAAACCACAAACATCAATGACACTGGTGAAATCTGTAGGAATGTTACTAAACCTCAGTAAAGAACCACTGGTTTTAGAACCACCAATTAATCCAATGCCTCCACACACGTTCCATACGTTTGGATGATTTGCAGGACCCGTACTCCACCTGGTGCTGATAATTCGGGTACAAATACCTAGAGGACACAATATTCAAGCAAGCACGAACATTATAAAAAGACATACTAAATAATACGATATAGACCTTTGGTTAAGTTGAGGCAACTGATGCATTGTACATTTAGCACTTTTTTAACAAAATAAAAAACATACAAGTGCGTGAATAACACAACCAAACGCAAATTACTTAAGGCCCCAATCTTTCCATACTTACGGTATGCTTATCCATATCATATGGTTCTGGTATAATAATGGATCACCTATGCACACCACACACACACATCAACACACACACATACGCACGTGCGCGCGCGGCGCACCACGCACGCACAACACACACACACACACACACACACACTCACACACACCACACACACACACACACACACACACATTTTTAAACGAGAGAGAGGTGGGGGGGGGGGGGGGGGGGGGGGTGGCGGTAGTAAAGGGCGGTAAGTACAACCGAAACTTCCATCGTGAAGCAGATCCACCACAACATCATAATGCATGACGTTAGCAGTGGCAGATGTGGTCCCAAGGGAAGGACTATTCGGGTTGATTTTCTCTGTTAGCAATATACAGAAGTCTTCAGGTTTAACATTTCACCTAACCCTTCACTCTCTCCCATGGAACGTGAAAGAAACGTCATCTGCTCCCAGCCCCCATCCACAAGTGATGGAGGGAGTCAATTTCCGGGTACTAGTCCTCGACAGATTTTTTTTTCCCCGGGACTGCTAAACAAAACAAATTCAAGAGAGCTCCAGAGCCTTTAGGCTTGTGCTCTTTAAATGACAGTCAATTGGAGATGTAAGGTTTAAAACATGAAATAATGGCATGAACAACAAAGAACGGACACGAGTTAATTGTACATCAACCAGCATTAAAAAATTGAGTATCCAGAATACAATGGTACAAAAATCAACTGACAGAACTGGAGATGAGTTTCAAACAATGACATAATTTATGAAAACAACAAAGAAACAGACACAATAACATAAAATAAACCACCAACACAGCTTTCCATTTGAATTACAGAAAAAAATAATAATGCAGATCAATGAACTTCAGTCAAATGAAGCCATTGTTATTTGTTCAGACCCCCACCCCACCCCTCCCCCCCGCCCCCCCCCCCCCCCCCCCCCCCGCCCCCAGTCCCCCCCCCCTTATCCATCATCAGGAGAGGGGAATTTATTGGTCACTTAAAGTTTGATAGTCCAGGGGTATTATTAGATTATCATACCATAGTCGGTGGAGAGTGTGCGGGATTCTATCTCTTTCTCGATTGCTGGCGACTGGGTGAGCCTTTTTTTCTCTACGGCAGACTGATCTGTTTTGTGGTGTCTGCTTAGCCACGATGGTAGCGTGGATTCTTGATCCTGTGCTGGCCAATTGTCCGGTAGCCATACGAATTCATAGTTTCTCCTGGATTTATCAGCGAAATTAGACACAGGATCTCAGAGTAGGAATTTGAAACATTCCAGCCCTCTGGCCTACACACCATGTTAGACAACTGTGATCAGTCCTTTACAGGCCCTTTGGTGGAGCAGTGGAGTGGGGGAGGCAAAATCTCCCCTCTTTGTGTGTTAAAAAAAACTGCACCACCCTGGCCTCTGTATGCCCAGTCAGATGGATAGGTAGTCTAGTAGTTGGAATTTGAGCTGGATAGTGAGATTAACTGTCCTATTGGCCTGAGGCCCCTTAAGAGACAAATAGTGTCCCAGACTAGAGTCTGTGTCATAGGAACAGACTAGCAAGAAAATAAATCATTATTAGAAACAAGAAAAAGCTGGGGGGGGGGGGGGGGGTGTTATAATCTGAGGGAGAATGAAGGGTGGGGGAGGTGATCTGCAAAGATACCGTCAATCACACCATCTCCAGTGTGAGAAAACTTGCACGAGCGGCTTGCGATTAGGGAAGACAAATATCTCAGATGTTGGAGGTTATTTTAAGTCTCGGGGCGAATGACACCAAAGCTGCGGGCCGTCCTCACCACCAGCGAGAAACTGGTAAGACTAGACACGGGATAGACACGGGCCATCTTGCCGGACAAAACTCAGCTGGCAGACAGAGGGATTGACGGTGGGCAATTGAAAAATGACAGTACACTAGTAATCGATCTACAAGTTTTGAGAGAACTAACAGAGAGAGAGAGAGAGAGAGAGAGAGAGGATAGAGGAGAGAGAGAAGAGAGAGAGGGGTGGCTGTCATTGTCACGAAACAAAATGATTTTTAGAATTAAACAAACAAAAACGCAACGTCAGATACCCTACATGCCGTAATAGATAACCCTACGACCACAAAACAAGGACGGCTACAAGGGAATGGGGGGGTTAAGAGTAAAAGAAGAGGGACGAGGTTAGAGAAGAGAGGATAAAGGAATAAAGAGGCTCCTACCCAAAAACAATGTGGCAATAAATGAAAAGATCATTTAACAGTCAGTGTGGAGGATTTGGTTACGTATGTATGTGCACTACAAGTCTTGGAGACGAAGAGACATTTTTATTAATGATAGAGAAATGAATGGCCCATGTCTGTTTAGACTCCACTTGCTTTTTTTTTAGACACACACACACACACACACACAACACACAACACACACACACACACACACACACCACCACACACCCACACACACCCCTAGAGAGTGAGAAGAGAAGAGAAGGAGAGGATAGAGAGAGAGAGAGAGAGGAGAGAGCGAGAGAGAGAGAGAGGAGACTGAGAGAGACACCGAGACAGAGAGAGATGACAGATAAAGGGTGCTCACCTCTCTCTCTCTCCTCTCTCCTCTCCTCTCCATCTCTCTCTCTCTTTCATCCCCCCCCCCCTTCCCACCCCCCCTCTCCCCCCCCGCCCCCCCCCCGCTTATCCCCCCGCCCCCCCCCCCTTTTTCCCCCCCCCGCCCCCCCCCCCCCCCCCCCCCCCCCCCCCCCCCCCGAAATATCATCGAAAGAAGATAGAATGAGATTCATCCGGCGCCAGCCCCAATCTCCACGGTCTAGAAACCGCCCACAACGGACCACAAGTAATGAGCAGTAGAACAGCCATGCGTCTCTGGAATGAAATTCCCCTATTGCTCCGTGCATCCTCGAACGAGAAGGGCTGTATGAAGACTTTGAGACGAAAGAGTACACAGCAGCGCATTGCAACCTCAGATAAGGCGTCAGGAAACCAAAACCTAAGACCAGATCCAAGCCGAGTGTTGCCACAGATATTCACAGCTGATTCAGGTCGTAGACGAGGAAATTTATCATGGCCTCTTCGAAT
>CM031620.1:35666680-35671680 GCA_018398815.1 Conus ventricosus
TCATGAAACTAATTTAATCAACTAGAAAGCACTCGGAATCTCGCACGCACGCACGCACACACGCACAGACACACACACACACATTGGCGTTGCTGTTTAAGGCATATTTTACTCCAAATACAAGAATAATTGAGTTACAAGTGATATACAAAATGGGAAGAATCAGCCACGTGTTGTGTACGTTCACAGTCCAACGGTCCCTTAAATTTCGGTCAACAGCACCCCTGATTATCGTGTCTATCCGTCGATGTGCGACGTCGCCAAAAATATTAACAGGTATGTCAAAACTGTGTCTACCCAGGAGAAAAAGACGCTTGTTGGTGTATAATGTGAGATGAGCCTTTCACTGTGAAACGTGTTCCAATAGTGGGGTGGAATTTGCATGACATACATCACCACTTTACGACAGACTCCATGAACATCTTGTTCGAAGACGTTCCATCAGGGCAAGCAACTCTTGAGTTTGTGGAAGAGGTCTTTTTCTGTGTTTAAAATTTTGTGGAAAGTACACCCGATTATCAACGACTTTGAGCCTGTTTGACGTGAACACGCACGCGCGCACGCGCGCGCGCGCACACACACACACACACACACACACACACACACACACACACACACACACACACACACACACGCGCGCGCGCGCGCGCGCGCGCGCGCGCGCACGCGGATGCACGCACATACCTGAGTTACGCACACTAAAGTTTCTAATGTTTCTAAACGAGGCATTTTACTATCTTTCATCGTAGTTGCAAGATTTTTTGGAAGACAGACCCAGTTTCAGACGATTTCAGTATGTTTGGAATGAACTTCTTTCTTTCTTTGTTTTTTCAATACATACAAATAGTCTATTTTGACATGATGACATCCCTTGTATGCCCCTCCCCCCCTCACCCCCACCCCCATTCCACCTGTGGTCGGCTCGGCTTTATCTTAGCACGTTTGTAGTATGACAGGTTTCTGGCTGTTTGTTTACTGAGCAATGACGTGAACACACACACACACACACACACACACACACACACACACACACACACACACACACACACACACACATCCCATCCCATCCCCTTGTGAACGTCATTTTGCTCATTGTGTCCATGTGGTAAACCAGATCTTCACCACAACTCTAACAAGTTCATACATATCACACACATCTCATAGACCCGTTTCTTTCTTTTTTTTCATTGAAATCCAGGCAATGTTTCTGGAGAAATTCACAAACGTGGACAAAAATGCATGCGCTGAATACAATGTGTTTTCAATTAGAAAAAGAGAGATGATTCTTCCACCGTTTTACACCAAAATGCGTTCATAACAATCACAACACGTCATCGAAAAACCTTCACTGACCGCCAGTGAATGAGTCTGAGTGACCTTCACAGTCACTTCAGAAGCGGCGCTGTGGAGCGTACGTAAGCCGGACAGCTGACGAAAAAGGGTATGGTCAATGGACTGCGTCAAAAACCGTTTTTTCTATGTTGCCCTCATGTTGCGCCATAGGGTGATTTTTATTGAGGTATGGCAATGTGCCGGTTGTTACTGTACTTTGTTGAATTGATTTGTTGTTATACTACTTCGTGATATCTCTATAAATTGTATATTGCATCGAACTGGGTTGTTACTGTTGTACTACACTGAGCCTGAGCAGTTGCCATCCAGGAAAAGAGGAATCAGAGATGATGGGGCCCATTGTTGCAGGACTCCATTCCATGCAGCGTTTGTGAAAGACTTTGTGCCTCAAGAATTGGTCTTCATTCCCACATGAGGACCCACATCAGCAGATGACCTGCCTGCCTACTCGTCCGTCGGACATGACGGGAGAATCCATCCATCCATTTACACTGAACCAGAATGTTAACGTTACAATGCATGGTACAAGATTGGTGGTGTTTTAATTTCACGTTGTGTATTGGCGAGCCGACTATGATGGACGACATCGTGAGCTGACATCTCGTAAAAATCAGTTCCCTATTCTGAAGTTTAAAAAAAGCATGAGAACTCATTAAAACGGATTTTATAAAAACGTCCAAAGACTGCATTAAAATGTTTCTTCCTTGAAATGTTAGATAAGAGAAACTGTATTTCCCTCTTTCAGGAACTCCAAAAGCACATCAGGTGGAACATCTCTGGAAAAGGTTTTCATGGGTTCTGCTGTCAGGCGTTTATGTCTGACCTCATGTAAGTCCGAAAGGTATGCAAGAACATGTTTTATAGTCAGTGGTACATCACAGATTATGTAAGAACGTGTTTTATAGTAAGCAGTACATCACATTTTCAGTCTGACGCAACATATCCGTCCCAAAAGTATCTAAGAACATGTTCCATAGTAATGGCATATCACATATTATGTCTGACACATCATGTAAGTCCTAAAGGTATGAAAAAACATGTTTTATAGTGAGTGGTGCATCACATATTATGCCTGACACATCATGCAAGTCCCTAAAGTATGTAAGAAAATGTTTTATAGTAAATGATAATTACACATTATGTAAGAACACATTTTATAATCAGTGGTATGTCACTTATTAAGTCTCACACATCATTTAAGTCCCGAAAGTATGTAAGAACGTGTTTTACAGTCTGCAGTACATCACATATTATGTCTAGCACATCATGTAAGTCCTGAACGTATGTAAGAATATATCTTAATAGTAAGTGTCTGACACATCATGCAAGTCCCAACAGTCTATAGGAACATGTTTTATAGTAAGTGGCACATCACATATGTCTGACACATTTTGTAAATCCCAACAGTCTATAAGAACATGTTTTATAGTAAGTGGCACATCACATATGTCTGACACATTATGCAAGTCCCAACAGTCTATAAGAACATGTTTTATAGTAAGTGGCACACTTGAGATCGAGAAGTTCCAGGAGTTTACCAGGCCGTTCTAGTCGTCCCTTTGTCTTTCATTGTTCTAATCTACAGGCAGTCTTGAGGGGTGAGTGAATTTGCGACCCTATGTGCCTGGTATATGAATTCTAAACTGCCAAGTCAGGTTTCTGTTCTGGCTGACAAGTGTCAGTCAAACACATCAGGAGTGAGAGAGGGAGGGATCTAGTCTTATCACCAGTCGCCGCGGAAATTGTTTGAACCTAATCGGCACCGGTTAATTTATGCGTCCGTATAGACAAAGACTCTCGGGGAGAAACTCCACTGACATACTTTACTAAAGATCCGCGAGCACACGGACTGTAGATATGGGGGGGGGGGGGGGGGGGTGGAGAAGGAGGGAGGTTTGACGTTTACCTTTGTGTCAACTACTGCCGCACGTGGCTCAGGTGGAGGGGGGGGGGGGGTGAGTGGTGGTGGTGGCAGGGGAGAGTGGACATAGATTTGAAATCTATTCTTTGGTTTTGGGGTTTGAGTTGGACCGATCGGATGAGTTTGTCAAGCGTTTCGTTACAGACATACTGTTTTAAGTTATTGATGTTACAATGCGTGATATAATGTTACTGATGTTTTACTGCACTGTGCTGCTTTTCTTTATGTTTTAATGTATGGTATAAGGTTGTTGATTTTCTTTCCATTGCACTGGCTTGTGAATGCCATAAGGTATTGTATAAGCTTGTTGATTTTACAGTACAGTGTACTGGGTTGTTGATATTACAATGCATGGTAAACGACTGGCGACAACATATTGGGTTGTTGGTATATCGTAGTGCATGGTACAAGATTGTCGATGACATACTGTGTTGCATTAGATCATTCAGATTATTCTACACTGCATTAGATTGTTGATACTATGTAATGCAGTATAAGTTGTTCATGTGTACAGCACACTGTATTTGGTTGTTAATGATCTACAGCGATGTACTGGGTTGTTAATGTTGTGCACATTGTATTGTAGTGCACCGAGTTGTTCTTATTAAAGAACGTTTTGTCTGGTGGCTGGTGGTGTAATAGTACAGATGATAAGACATTGATTGAAAAAAATAAAAAATAAAAACGTGCAAGGGGGGAGAGAAAGGAAAAAAAATTCTCATGAAAACTTTTACTTTTGCATATGTAGCACCAATTTGCTGTTGCTATCAGCTTCTTGGTCATCTAACAGAAAAAAGTACATAAGTAATATTCAAACACATAGTTAAACAAACAGACAAACAAACAAAACCATCCACCACATCCCAAAACGCGCAGCAACATGGTTAAGCAAAATTTATATGTTTTCGACATTTTTGTTAAACCATAGTTTTGGCTTCGGTCACTTGGGACGTTCTCTCTAAAGCTGCTGACACACGAGTCTTTTCGTCCGTACAGTTGAGATGAAACGTTTGATCCTGGGCGGTCCGACCAGTCAGTGTCGAACGGACAGAGTGCTTCATGATAGTTTAAAAACCTTCGAGTTTGATCCCACATGCCACTTCAAAGGACTGTACAATTGAATACGAAGATTTTTTTCGAATGTTTAGATTCTTATAATTTTTTGAGTTGACATTCCAAAGCACATCATGGCCTTGGTACGATTCAATCAAATGTTTGGTCTCCGAATCGGACAGTCTGACCGCCTTGCTAGATGACGCCATTTTTTCTTGTGTCATGGGTGTTGGCTCAATGCTGAGCATCGATTGGTTGGAGGATACTAACTGTCCGTTTCGAATAGATCACGGTGTATCTCGAACGGTTGGGTTTAACTGGATGCTGAAGTCCGCTTGAGTTGTACGTTTACTATGACAGATGCTACGTTTCGGATCGGGTTCGACCGGTACTTCCGAAGCGTACGGGTGGGGAGGCTCGTGTGTCAGACGCTTAAGCGACAAAAATGCTGAATGAACAGTTGAACTAGATGCTCTCTTGAGAGAGAGAGAGAGAGAGAGAGAGAGAGAGAAGACTTTGGTGCTTTGACGATTTATTGCCTTCAGAGTAACAAGCCATTATGGAAAAAAAAAAAAAAAAAAAAAAAAAGCCATTATGGCAAGGGGGAACACAGACGACTTGACACATTGCATCATGGAAGTATAAGGAAAATATTCAAAATGACTAGATTAAC
>CM031620.1:35674180-35686680 GCA_018398815.1 Conus ventricosus
AAACAGCATGCAGAATGAAATTCAAAATGACACTGCCATAACAAGTATCACAGAAGTCGAACAGAACAGACCAAGATAGAGAAACATCTTAATTTTTAAACCTGTTTGACCTTAATGACTTCCCCAAAACAAAACAAACAACACAAAAAAGCAAAAAACAAAAAAAACTTGAACTTGGTGGTGTTAGAGGCCTTATGAGGCCTGTTCACCGTTCTAATATATAACATCGAGATCAAAAACTGCATGCGTGGAAGGAAGAGAGTCACAGACTGGACTATCTAGGTCGACAGCATTCCGGATTGTATTTTGTCGGGAGTTCCTGCCAGTGAGTGTCCAACCGTGATACAAAACGACGGAAGCGCCCATCGTGACGCACACATGCGCAACACGCTAAGCTGACTCGTGGCCGAGCCCAGATAACTAAAGCGATGTCTGTGTGTTGAACATCGGCCAATTGACGTCGACTTTCGGCAGTCACATGACGTCTTCCGATGACCGGTAGGCGCTACATGTGAATGCCCGCATTTCTTTGTGTGTGCGTGGTCAGTCAGTCAACGGTGTTCACGACAACACGTGGTTTCTGTGACCGACTGGAAAACTCCGCACGTGTTTCTGCTAGCGAGGTAAGTGGATACGCTTGTCTCATGTTTTGATTAATAAAAGAGAAAGTAAATAGTATTATGATTAACTAGATAGTGTAGTATGCTCACACATCGGTCTATCTATCTAGAGAAGGCCAATCTGTTCATTCCATCGCTGCCCGTTGTTGTCTTTTGGGATGTCGGAGGCCTTTTAAAACAGTGCAAAGAGTTCTCTCCCTGCTCTGGAAGTTCTATGCGTGCTTAACTTCCTTTTTTTTCTGTCATTACTTCGAAGTTCTATGCGTGCTGTAACTTCCTTATTTTCTGTCATTACTTCGAAGTTCTATGCGTGCTGTAACTTCCTTATTTTCTGTCATTACTTCTAAGTTCTATGCGTGCTGAAAACTTCTTTTTTTTCTGTCACTCCTTCGACTTTTTTTTTCTTCTTTTTTACGTCTGTCGCGCAAACCTTCGCTGTTTCTAATAAACACGTAGGGGAAGTATTGCTCCCATAGAAGAAAACCTAACACAGAGTAAGTTTTATTCCAGACTGGCACAGCCTTTTATACTTGAATAAAGTCAGACAAATACAAACAATCCAATAATGGGGGGAAATAAGTGCAGGCTAACAACTTCTCTGTAAAGATTTGGACTTATGGTGGGTGGTGGGTATTGAAGATGAGGGAAATAGGATCATGAACTTTTAAAAAGGGTATTATAAATGTGAAAACTTTTCATTAGCTGAACGAGAGAACGATCACAATTTCTTGCTAATGCAAATCTATTTGTATTGCTTATTTGTAGGCCTTTCGTTCGCTGAATCGGATTTATCACAGAGACACAACTGGTTGTAACTGTGCTCCTGGTGTCAAATAGAGACACATCACAGTCCATAATACTGTGGTGTCCTCACCACCAAGGGTTAAAAAAAAGAATCCAACAGCACCCCAAAGCAGCCAGCGACGGGTAGTAAACGAAACAAAACGAAAGTGTGGGGAGGAAAAATATTGCTGAGAAACTAAAGACATTATGCAAGCACTACAAAAAGTAGGGGACAATCCTTGAGCCTACGCTTGAGGATCCACCCAAGGATGCAAGGGAGATCAAAAGACAAACACAACAACGGACAGAAACAAATACAAATAACCTCGATTTGATTGAAACGAAACTGAAAATGAATTGAGGCAGGGAATACAATTAAGGTGTCTTGCTGCCATACGAAAACCTAACACAGAGCAATTTTATTCAAAACTGGCACAGCCTTTTAAACTTGAGTAAAGTCAGACAAATACAAAGACTTTATTGTTTCTGTTTGTGGGGACCATTCCCATGTCTTTGTGCTGAAATCTCCTGTGCACTTTTATTTTCCAGTCATGGTTTATGACATGCCAGCTTTTGTTGTTGCTGTGATCTGGTGACTTAGACTAGGCAATGAAAATTGAACGCATTATCCAGAGTACACACTAGCTGACCGTTCTGCTGTGGCACATATTGGCTTTTCACAACGTCTTTTTCGTGCTGTTTAAATGTAGGATCGCTTTTGAAATAAAAGTTATGATCGGGAAGTGAGAAGTCAAAGACGAGTGCCTGGTGATGTCATCACAGCCTAATGGAATCTGCCATGAGAAAGTTACTAGTTTGACTGCAAAGATTGACGTTTGTTATCTGTATCTTTCAACTGGATTTAGATTATAATCATGCTCGATAATCTGACCAGTTCAGGCTGACACTTTCTTCTGTATGAATTTAACAAACCTTGGAAGGCACTGTGTTGTCGGGTGGGTCATAACGAAAAAGAAAAAAAAAAAGAAAGAAAACTATCATGTCGCTGAGAAGTGTTCGTTGAATTGGTGCATGCTGGCGATACGTTTCTCTATCGTGATACATGTATTAATTTTTTTTTTTTAAAGAAATGATACGCATATTGAATATTTGAATACAGGCGACAGAGTGGTGGAGGGTTGGGCTTACGTGTAGGCCAACACTCCCTCCATCATTAATTAAAGCGAAGGGAATTGAATCAAACCGCTTTGCATTGACCACTCTCTCGCCACAAGTGGGTTTCGTCGAAAAACTATTCCAGTGCAGAACATTTTATTATGATTTTTTTATCGCCTCGATTTCGTCCCTTGACTAAAACTGAAACCTGTTTGTGTTAGTCCGGGCCTGGGTTGCTTTAACGTCCGATTAAAGGGACGTTTTTTTTTAATGACATGATATGACAAGGACAAGGTCCTCCTCATGTTACCTGATAGTGGAAGCCCACCCACGTTATCGAATAGAGACCCAGCACAACACCAGTGATTTTGATTACTCTCACCACCAAGGCCACGAAACCAAAATTCAATGTCTCCCATAGCAGCCAGGGAAGAGTTGGAAAAAGAAAAGAAGAAAAAGATGAAAGAAAAAAAAAAGAAGAAAAAAGAAAAAAAAAGGGTGGGGGTTGTAGGGGTGGGGTGGGGTGGGGGGATGTGGAAGAAAATACTGAAAGGGAATAAGCTCCATACAAAATGAAATTTATAGTATGTTTGTGAGGGGAGGGGGGGGGGGGGGGGGAGAGACTCACATTTTCCAGTTTTTTTGGAGGAACTATTCTCTCATCTTCCAACTGTCTATTTAAACAGTGTGTGTAGAGATGCAGGAGTGTGGTGTGGAGGGAAGCGGGAGGGGTGGATGGAGAAAACGTACCGTAACACGCAATATTATTTTTTGCTTCAAATATTGGAAGGGGAGTGGGGAGGGGGGACCGAAGGTAGTCGTGTTTTTTCAAGTGGGAGGGGTAAGTGGGAGGGTGCGGTGCCTCCCTGACTGCCCCTACCCCTTTCTCTACTCTCCCCGCCATGGGTTCCAACGCCACTGTCATTACTGTGATGGTCGTTGAGTTTGCGTTGCATCTTCTATGGGGATGGCAAGCATTAGGCCCCATGCCGGACCACGTTTCGCTTATAGCCCAGCCGACCGAAAAGGGCCAAATTAGGTCTGTCACCCATTAAAGTCAACACTCAACATCGATTACAACACACACACACACACACACCACACACACCACACACACACACACACACACACACACACATTCACACACACACACACACACAACACACACACACACACACACACACACACACACACACACCACACACACACACACACAAACACACACACACACACACACACTGACACAGTCACACAACACACACACACACACACACACACACACACACACACACACACACACACACACACACACTGACACAGTCACACACACACACACACACACACACACACACACACACACACACACACACTGACACACACACACACTGACACAGTCACACAACACACACACACACACACACACACAACACACTCACAGCACACACGCACACACACGCGCGCGCGCGCGCCGCGCGCGCGCACACACGTACACACACTCACGGATTTTCAATTTAAACGAAAAAAAGCTGGACTTTAGTTAAAATCTTTTTTTTTTCTGTAAAATCTTAGATCAGATTAAAAAATGTTGATTTTTCTCAGAAACACATGTGGAACTCTGAACATCTCCCAACATATTTTTTCTTGGAGTCCGCTTGTGATTTGTTGATGTCCTGTATTATGTACGTCCCAAGACTTATAGACATTGTCCTGTACCATGTACGTCCCAACACTACAGGCATATATTTTACAGTGAAAAGGTACATTACCTTGAATGCACCACGTACCTTTTAAAAGATACGAGTTGGTGTAAAAAGACTGGTAGGTCTTTACACGGCTAAAGACTTTCTTCTTTACGGCCGCCAGTGGTACACGGTATTAACTCTTTAAGGTTCGGGCGGACCGGAAGAGGTGTTTTGGGGTTTTGGGGTGTTTTTGTTTTCCTTCATTTTGTTGTTGTTGCTGTTGTTTCAATATCCGTCTGCAAGTTCCATTCCTCTTTCCAAAGATCAGTGACGCAAAACTGAGCTATAGATTTCAGATCGGTGAGAGAAAAGGAGAATCTTCTTAAATTTTCAATTTTCGGCATTCTTGGCAAGTTGACCAACTCACTTCATTGCCTCGATTGTCAACATGACCAAGAACCCAAGCAAAAACCATGTTGTATCTATTTGATTTGGGAGGGTGTGCAGTTCCAAGACATCCAGCAGCTAAGGGTGCTTGGGGTTACGGCCAGCTATGGCCTCCAAAGCAGAAAAAGTCCGAAAGAACGAAAAAGTGTTCATGTTTTGATGTAGAGACCCCCTTACAGTGACCCACTCTATCAGATCAACGGTGTACATGGAGCGATCTGTGGGAATGTGTTTAGAGCCATCGGTAAATATTCTTTGAGAAGAATGATACTTGGAATGAAGTTGCCCCCCCCCCCCCCCCCCCCTCCACCTTCCCCCATCAAAATTGTGCTGTATGCTAAAGAGCTGGAGAGGTCAGGCAGTAGGCCAGCTTTAATGTCATTGTGTGTGTGTGTGTGTGTGTGTGTGTGTGTGTGTGTGTGTGTGTGTGTGTGACTGTGTCAGTGTGTGTGTGTGTGTGTGTGTGTGTGTGTGTGTGTGTGTGTTGTCAGTGTGAGTGTGTGTGTGTGTGTGTGTGTGTGTGACTGTGTGTGTGTGACTGTGTGTGTGTGTGACTGTGTGTGACTGTGTCAGTGTGTGTGTGTGTGTGTGTGTGTGATATATTAAGATCTATATCCTGTATATTTTCAGGAGGATGAAGTATTGATTGATTTATGAGGACGGTGGCGTCATACCGTAGGCTATGGATTCTATTTCTGCTTACGTCTTGGATCACCTGAGGAAACGAACCGTGGATGATTTCACTTGATTTATCCAAGGCTGCCATGAAATGATAGAACCGTTAGAAGTAACCCGGTGGGGCTGAACTTTAACACGTGCACAGAAAGAAACTTAAACAAAGAAAAACGTGATTTGAAAACACTGCGTCACGGCATTACAAGAAAGCGAGACGTCACGGTCAATAACGACTTCAGACTCGAGGACATTTAAAACGGTTTACAGCTGAAGATCAGAAACAACTCGGAAAATATTAAACAGAGAGCACACACACACACACACACACACACACACACACACACACACACCTGCGCGCATACACACACACACACACACACACACACACACACACATACACACATACACACACACATACACGCACGTGCGCGCGCGCGCGCCACACATGCGGGCAAGTGGCGTGTTCACATGGAAAAGAAGCTTGAAGTGAAAACAAAGACAGTAGGATGGTTGAGCATGTTTCATCGTGATGAATGCGATGAATGTTATGATTAGGGATAGCGTGTGTGTGTGTGTGTGTGTGTGTGTGTGTGTGTGGGTGTGTGTGTGTGTGTGTGTGTGTGTGTGTGTGTGAGAGAGAGAGACAGAGACAGAGACAGAGACAGAGAGACAGAGCGATGTACTTTATGGAGATAATGAAGCTAAGCAACTTTGAATACAGCACACAGGCAAAGAACTGGAAATGATCATACAATTATGTAATATATGGCACAAGCTGAATAATCCACCATGAAGGGAGGGGGGGGGGGTCGGTTTTAATTCTTTTGACACCACAGAGTTTATCATACAACCTGCCAGTGGCTTGCCTCCTCGCTACGGACGCTTAAGCAGAGCGCTCGCTGACCAGTCAAAGTCACATGATGTCTTTTGATTGTCGGTACAGTGTAGCACGTGATTTAGCCATTGGTTCGTCGTCGTGTTGTTGTTCAATCAGTTGGTGGTGACCATCAGAAACACGTTTGAAACTTAACTTTTACTGATACTGACTGATGCCCTTTGTCGTGTTGTGTTTCTCGTCACGTCTTTGCTCTATGTGTACTTGTCAGTGCTGTCAGCCATTTCTCATTCTCAGTACCCTTCATTTTGGAACATGAGAAGATAAGTGGTTTCTCGTTCTTCTTTTTCACGGTTATTTGTTTTCACCTGAAAAAGACCCAAGAGGTCGAAATGCATTGTGTCTTGTCCTGTACTATGTTTGTCCTTGTCCTTGGCGGTAACTAACCCCCACTCTTTCTAAATTTTGCATCAGAAACAAGGCAAGCATTACGGTAGATCGTGTGTGAGACAAAAAAAAATGATATAAGGGCATTGCGTAGTGAGTACATATTTAGGTTCTTCCACGGTTTTACACACGAGTGAGAGTTTGAGGGGCTTGTCGATTGTTTGTAACAGGCTTACACGTTGGACGGCTAACAAACGCGTGTTTACATTTCGTTATCAAGAATAATGTCCTCAAAGCCTTAAAAAAATTTTTAAAAAATAAAAAGGTTTTCAAGGAGGGCGTAATCTTACATCACATACGAACCACGCATACCTGCCTTTTTTCAGCAGGATGTTATGGTTCAGATATCCAAATAAATTAGCATTGAAAAACCAGGTCTTTGCTTAAATAGAATTCTAATTAATTTGATCACACTTACTATTAAATTGATAGATACCCCCAACTAATGTGTTTAACTAGCATGCAAAATAAATAAATAAATACATAAATAAAAGTCAAAGAAAGAAAATGTGGTGGGGGCAATTTGTTTTCAAACGGGCTTTGCAGTTTTTGCCGACAGTTTTTGCCAGCTGGGAGGAGGACGCCCCCCCCCCCCCCCACCTACCTCCCCCCCCCCCCCCCCCCCCCCCCTCCGTTCTCATCCCTTGTCCGGCCCTGTGAAGTGTTGGGGTCGGAGATCTATGGAGGCAGAAAAAAAGGTGGTCTTGTACAAAGGGGGTGTGCTCTCCCTTTAGAAAGAAGTCCGGACTCCATGATAAATTTAGTCTTTCCAACCTCAGGAGGTGATGTAAATACACAGTACAGAACAAAACAATACTCGTCTTCTTCTTCGTTCATTCAGACAGGAACCCCAGAGGCACTGACGAAGGCTGCTGTACGGCGGAGGCCCTCCAGTGATCCATACAGCACAATAGAGTACGATACAGTACGGTGCAGTACAATACAATTTAAAACGAAACAACGTAATGGTTCAAATGCTTTCGGGATAATATGGCACACAGTTCAACTGCTTCAAGTAATCTAACCAACTCTATTTTCCACCACTGTAATATCGCCCCGTTCATACGTTTAGTCTGATGTCGAAGGCTCATGCGTTTTTCAGTTAAAGGTTATCAATCCATAAATAGCAGAGGGATATATGTTCTTCGCAAACGGCATGCGGTTTAAAATAAAATAAAAAATAAAAAAAGGGTTGAAGTATCGCCTCATCCATATCACTTTACCCCACACCAACCTTGGTGTATATGGGCGAGGTCTCCATTGACGTCATGTAGATCTCTTTTCGTTCTCTCTCTAATTGTCGGTGATGTTTTGTTTTTTGTTTTGTTTTTCATTCCCCCCTGAAGGTGCATTCTGCTGAGGCAAGTGTATTGCGAGGTGAAAGGAGAGAGCGGGGCTCGATATTAGACACACTTGAAATGAACTGGCCAAGGCCACTCTCACACCAGTTGCGCTCCTCTACTCTCCCCTTACCTCTCGCGACAATTCCCCTGCACGAGCACACACGCACGCACTTACACACACACACACGCACACGCATGCACGCACACACGCACGCGCGCGCACACACTCACACACACACACACACACACACGCACGCACGCATGCACACGCATACTCATTCATACACGCACACGCACGCACGCACGCACACTCACGCACGCACGCACAGACACATGCACGCACGCGCGCGCGCACACTCGCACACACACGCACGCACGCACGCACGCACACACACACACACACACACACACACACACACACAACACACACACACACACACATACGCACACACTCGCACACACACGCATGCACGCACGCACGCACACACACACACATACGCAAACACGCGCGCGCGCGCACACACAGACACACACACACACACACACACACACACACACACACACACACACACACACACACACACACGCACGCACGCACACACACCACACACACACACACACTATATCCCCGACAAACCAGTGCTTCCTCTCCTCTCCACAACCATGCACACACACACACACACACACACACACACACACACACACACACATATGATCAAACGAAATTCATGTTTCATGGGGGCAAAAACAAATGCTTGTTTTGTTGTTGTTTGTTAATGCTTCTACGATTTATCGTAATCTTTACATTAACTAATCCTGGCATGACGGAATAAGGTCAGAGGTATACCTACAGTTAATCATGGTATGATCAGTTCAGTTCAGTGGTTTATTTAAGGTATTTTCATCGCCAGATGATATTAGACACTTATTTGAATTTTTAAAAAAAAGAAAAGAAAAAAAAAAGAAGACGAAGAAAGAAAGAAAGAAAGAAAGAAAGAAAGAAAACACCTCCACACTTAACTTGTCATCCTCGTTAGTACTTTCAAACCTACACCTGATATATGCATATTTACATAAGTGAAATACCTTGGTGGTAAACAAAATTGTTGTTCTTTATAAAAATGTTGCAACCTGTGACTGCGAAATAACCATGGCAATTTCAGCGATATATGAACCGTATAAAACAGTATTGACATTATCAAAGTTAGTCATCTCAATACATTTCTCCTGATAGAGCGAGGTCAACACTGAGCATTCAAACAAAAGATTATGCACAGAAATGGTCTCTCTGCAGACACAAGTAATACCATGAGTGTTTCAATTTATCAATTAATCTAACAATGTGCCTTAGGCACGATGGTAAAGTAGCCTTTTTTAAACTTTAATTCTGCTTATTTATGTGTATATTTTTTCCATAACTTGGATTAATTCACAAGAGGATAGATTTAAGGGATTTTTGTCATGGCATGACAGGGGGATAAGGTCAGAGGTATTCATACAGTTAGCCAATCATGGCATGACAGGGGATAAGGTCAAAGGTAGGCCTGCAGGTGCGAGCGATGGACGATGATGGTGGGCGAAGGAGTGGCAAAATGTTTTAGACCTTCAAACGTCAAGGCAAGGCTGAGACACACCGGTCACTTTGGTGGAGGAAAAGAGAAAGTAAGAGGGGGGGGGGGGGGGGGGGGGGGGAGGGACGTGTCGATGGAAAGAGGGCGGGGGCGGACGGCGATTGGGGAGCAGAGATGCAGGGAGAATGGGGCAGTTGGTAGGGTGTAGGGCTCTCCCATTTCTCTGAGGAGGGCTCAGGAAACATGCACAAACACCTGTGACTTGGAGAAAGCGAGTTGAAAAGAGACAGTCCGAGTTCAAGCATTTTCTTAGTGAATGAGGTGAGAGGGTACGGTGGTGGTGGTAGGAACACTCTTTTTTTTTTTTTGCAGAACTGCTTGTCAGTTTGCTGCTTTGTCTTTGTCGATTCTTTTCCTTTCATTTCCGTTTCTTGTTGTTGAACGAGGTGAGGAGAGTGGTCCGGATGTCCAGATGGTCCAGAGTTTCTGTATCCTCTCCTTACACAACACCCGAACTGCCCTTCGAAAACTTTGACGATCCTCTCATAAGGTCGTAAGTTTGGTGGAAACTCTCTGGGTCTCTCTCTCTCTCTCTCTCTCTCTCTCTCCCCTCTCTCTCTCTCTCTCTCTCTCTCTCTCTCTCTCTCTCTCTCTCTCTCTGTCGTTCAAAATTTCTTGGTCCGGCCAATACTCGTTTGGTCCACAGAGAATATGGTGCCCCATTATTCCTTTTCATGATTATTGTTGTTGTTATCATTATTATTAGGAAACTGTCAGGGAAATCAGTAAGGTCTTTAGAGGCTAAGAGTATATCAGGAAATTGGCAGGGAATTCAACAGGGTCTAGAGTCCAATAGGATGATTAAGAAATTGCCGTGGAAATCAGTGGGGTCTTTTCTAATAGCACAAGTTGTACCGTCTTTCGAGCTGTTAGTAGGAGATCGGATCTATTGGAGAGTTGACAACTGGTATCTCAAATCAGCAAGGACATGTCAAATTCTTTATTTCAAACCCTAGGGTGCATAATGATTAAGGGAGGCAAATCAACCAGTTCAATTCTGGATAACGTATGGTAGGTGGTATCTCTCACGCGAGGTGGAGGTGGAGTTGTGGTTGTCTTCACAGCAGAGATAGAGCAAGCCCTGAAGACTTCCCGCTTGAGAATAGATGTTTCCCCTAACTTGTAATAAACTGCCGAGCAGGTGCTATTGTCAGGCTGGACCGGACTTGAGTGGACCAGGTGGTTGTAGATGACAGGATGTTACTTTGCGGGAGGATGTCTCAGAAGTCGGTGTGAATTTTGATATCCATTTCCGTGATAGAGGAGTGAAATTGTCTGTTGGCTATTTAGAAAATTTGTTTTAATGTTTATGCGTGGCAAAACCTAGTTGAAGGGAGATATATTGTGGATGTGCCTCTGTTTAAGCTGGACAGAGAAGAAAATCGGACACGACGATGGCGAGACTGGGAGAAGGAACAGTGAGAGAAGGAGGTCAGAGGATAGAAGAGAACGTGGCTCTAAGTGACTTAAATGAGAGTGACCCTGTGAAGTTGGGGACGGCGAAGAACGGAGAAGAGAACACCCCTTCGAGAACAGTCTCCAGAAGACGCCCACAGCAACCCTGTGTTGAACCTGGTACCACAAGGACCAAGGCAACACATCATTTGTTGTAGCTGAGATTCTTGCCGATCAAACTGAACTTGAAAGAACCAATTCCCAACACCGCGTGCACAGGGAAACTGAAGAGACACCATCAGGCACATTTTCGCATCTACGTTTAAAACTACTGCTGTTTAGTCAAAAGCCAGACTCGATCGATGCAGTCGTCAGTCATTTTGAATCGTGTGTCGTGCGTGAAGGTTGTTAGATCGAGAAACGAATAGACGTTTATTTTTTAGCTTTGTTGATAGATCGTGCATGACACACCGTTTCTACTTCGCTCAAGTCAGAACAAAGAGAATTTGTAAGGAAGCGGGCTGCTCGTAGGGTGTACGATTTGACCTTGGGCGATTTTCGCGAAAATTGAGCAGAGCGAGATACCTGTTCAGTGAGAGTGTGTTTGGAGCAATGTTGTAACAGGTGGTTTGAACTGAGTACAGTAGACTTTGGTTTGCGGCGGGTGGGGGATGGGGGGTGGACATGGGTCTTGCCTGACCACATATGTAGTAACAGAAGGCAGAAACAGTGGCTACAGTCCTTGAAGCAGCAATAGATTGCCTACAGGCGAGGTTCGATGAACGAAGGGCAACGCAAAAACTGATAGTCGACAGGCGAGTCTGTTTCTTGTGTGACGCGACAGGACACACAACGATGAATTGTAGGTTTGAGTCTAAGAATGTCGCTGCAACACTTAAATGGACTTGATGGTATGCAGAATGAGCACACCCAGGTTCGGAGATAATATGGATGAGCAGGAAGGCGTCCTAGGGATAGTGCAGTCAAGGTAAGAAGCGCGCAGGCTATGAGTGCAGGGATGTGGTTAACAAGCACTGGCGTAGTTGGAAGGCGGAGTTTGATTACGAAAGGGGAACTCGCAGGTGGATTGCGAAAGCGCATAGCAGAGCGAGTGTACCATGGCAGGGCAGTCTAAGACGACTCGGCTGCCCATACATACACCGTTTTTGCAGAATCTCTAGCTGTTCTGAAACCCCTGTGCGACATGTTTCTTGGGAAAATCCCGGGATCACGAGGGTACAGAAACAGTCCCAAAATTCTCACTTGCATCAGCAGAGAAAAGCCAGGTGACAGAAGGCTTGGGTAGCCTGAATCACTTGCCCACGCCCACTAAAAGCAGTGGAGAGAGACCAGAGCAGCGCTGTAAAAAGAGCCGAAGATCATAGCTTTGGAGAGACCAGAGCAGCACTGTAAAAAGAGCAGTAGATCATAGCTTTGGAGAGACCAGAGCAGCGCTGTAAAAAGAGCAAAGGGTCATAGCTGTGGAGAGACCTTTGGTGGAGGAAGCCTGTGTATGAGCTAGATAG
>CM031620.1:35691680-35796680 GCA_018398815.1 Conus ventricosus
ATGAATGAAATAGACACAACCACAGAGGATACCTGTAGATTTAAACCAACACTGCATCACCATCAGTGGCGGAGCCCGCTGAGCGGGCCTTGAGGGGCCGGACCAATCCTCCCTCATTCTTCCCACTCCCCCCCCCCCCCCCCCCCCCCCCGAGTCCCAACCTGTAAAGTTACATCAACCTGATGATTATAAAGCTCCACGGAAGAAGATGAAGAACCTCACAAGCAACAGGTTTATTGTTGTTGTTCTCACTCGCTCTCTCTTTCTCTTTAATGCTGAAATCGCTCTAAATTCTTTTGATGTTGTCACTCAACCCAGAGTATAAAGCCACCTAGTATGCAAGGAAAAAAAAAAAAGGGGGGGGGGGGGAGGAGCAGCTTACATTTGCAAAAAAAGTTCCTACAGACTTCTCATCTTTTTATTTATCAAGCTGGTTTGTCGCAATTGGGAGTGGGGAATGGAGACCACGCCTCCAAACGAGCCAAGTTCATCGCACAGCGACACTTCTTTGTCGGCAGCACAGTTGTGCCATGATCAATGAATATATTAGACCGACATCGCCATCAGTTTAGAATTAGCGCAAGACTGTCATTGTCACTCGCTGAAAACACGAAAACACAATATCTTGTCAGCCCAGCACACGCGCACTGACTTGGCGAGACTGTGAGGTAGTGCCAGTGCTCCGCAGCAGACGACAATTTGGTTAGATGTCCCCACATCAGATGAAACAACCAAATGCCAATAGTGAGTTACATTTAATTTTTTTTCAACAAAAACTTTAGTTTTAATTATCTATTTCTCGATGTTCAGACTTAAACAATGATTTTATAAGCAGAAGAAGCACAAAGAGCAAACCCGAAAGGAAACCACGCGAAAGAATTCTACTTCCTGTGACGTCACACCCGTAATAGTCTGCCATTTTCCCTGTTCGTAGTGGAGAGAGCTTTAGAGCTTAGTGCTTCTTGTATTCTTGTGATTGTTTTTTTGTATGTGTGATGAATTTGACAGAATAATCCATGATGGAATAGTTTATGTTTGATACGGAAAGCGTACAGTTTCTGAGAAATGAATGTAGGTGCAAGTTTATGAATCGCAAGTGGCCAGGTATTCTCGAGTGAATTTGCGATCACATCTCAGCGTGGACCTTTTTGGCTGATGCATCTATTTTGGGCATCTTCCGTTTTGTTTCTGCCTCCCTGTCTTCCTACCTAAGGCAAAGGTACAACACAATCTGTGATAAGGTAAGGAAAGTAAGTTATGGTTTTAATAAAGACAGTAATGAAGGTATTTTCGCAGATAACAATTCTTAAGCATTGATAGAGCTCTATATTTACATGCTCGGATCACTGATGTCTTGACAGGATTGACGATGTCGAGTGTGTCATCAGTCATGTGTGTTAAACTAAATCCAGATGATGCAGCGCAAGATTCGACATTTGTTTAGTTGTAAGGCTTTTATTTGGCATGAAGGTTAATGATAACAGATTTAAAAAAAAAAATGAAACGCAGCCTTTGCAGACTCCCACCGTTGGTAAGATGATGCTCAAAATATTTTTCGTTTTTTGATGTTTTAGGCATCGGTCATTCCTTTGAAAAACAGCAGACATTTGAGTTGATCGATTAACATATTTTAGCCATGCAGCCTATGTAACCACAGCAGATCACAGTTTGGAGCACAAAGCAGCAAATCATTCACAAAGCCTTACAACTCAGAGCGAAAATCAATTTAAGAAAGTTCTGCCTGTGGTTATATTGCTTGATGCGGCAAAACACAGACATACTCACAGAAGGCATTTGATATAAGACAAGTTGAAAATACAATGTGCGAGTCAAGTGATGTGCCAAACTTGCTCAGACAAAATGGGGACAATGGCTGCTAAAAAGCTTAAACATAAATAAAATAATTTGGATTCTCAGTGATGACCCATAGAATTCTTTATTTGGGATCTTGTGACTACTTGAAAAATGTAGCAAACAAGAGCCCTGAGAATGGATTATATTTTCCTCTGTGGATTACAGTCATTAGTGAGATCTGTAGCAAATCCTGCACCTCCAGTGGTCAGCAAGTGTGTTCAATTTCAGCTTTAACGTATAAGAAAGGAAGGGAGGTTTAAAACATGGTTGCCCACGCAGACACAGAAAAATTGATGTACATGTGGAGTTCAGTTTTCTTCAGCTTATAAAAATAATCAAACAAATTGTAAACATCAATATAGCAATTAGTATATCCATATAACATAAATATAGGACTTGAAACACTTTTTTGTCATTGCACATCTTTTGTAAGTAATGTGTATAGTGGTGATTTGGAAATTATGTACAATGGTCTTGTATGGACTGTACTGAGTTTTAAAAAACTGCAGTGTTCCAGATGACACATCTGTGACCTGCTCTGTTTGTTTTGAACTTTTGTCATACACAGTTGGACAGTGTGGTATGATGAATCTCCAAGCAGATCAGCTGCTTTTACAACTGCTCATTTCGTTGATTCTACGAAGATCTACTTATTTCAGAGAAGTGCATTCACGTATTGGCAGATTGACGAAAGATGCAAAAACATCCAGTGATTTTACAGGCAAGTCAGTTTAGTGTTGTCCAAGTTTGTATGGCAGCATTGGTATTGGTGTATTCGGGAACCCAAAATTCCAGCTTTTTATGATTTTTTTTTTTGTAATGAAAGATTTTGAATTTTTTGTTGGAATTGATTTTTTCTTTGTCTAGTGAAAAAGATGGTCATGAGAAAATTTTAAGTTTTATTGCTCACTAGGTGACAAAGAATGTAGATGATCAGAGTGTAGTTTTTCAAATCACAGGATATGATGGAAATTTTTACATTTTGTACACCATGATTACTTATTACTGAAAATTTGGATACGAGTGTTATGCACCATGTCTGACCCCTAATTTTTAGGAAGTAGTACCATGATTATCTTAAGTTTCCCATGATTATAAAAACTTTATGCTCAAAAGGCATTTACCATGACTTAGTGTTGCGTCCAGTTGTTTAGGACTTGTTTGCAATGATCAGACATGGAATTTTTTCTTTGTAGGATGGAGCCACAGGTTAGAAAATTGGACATCCCTCTTACATCCGCTCCTTCTCCCCTCCTCCCCCCCCCCCCCCCCCCCCAAATTGAATTAATCATTGTAGGAACACAAGGAAGAAGATAGTAGAGTATTCCTCTGGTTGAATTTGGCTGTATTACTGTTATATTAAAGAAGATAAAGACTGTAAATGAAACTGTCGAGAGGAAGCCTTGTTTTGAAGAGCCGAACGAAACAGGTGTAATCCTAAATGCCAGTTATTGACGTACATGAATATCTATGCATTAATAATGAAGTAATTGACTGGTGTTTAAACCAAAAAAACAAAAGGGGGGGGGGGGGGGAGGGGGGGGGGGGGGGGGGGGGGGGGGGGGGGCTTGTTATAGCAAAAACTTAGATAAAATGTTAAGTTAGAAAATTTGCAGATTAGTTAATAATTTAAGGAAGAAAATAGCAAAAACTGAAATGATGTATCTTGAAAATTTATCTTTTAAGTTAGAATTGGCAATTAATTGATAGTCACACACATACTCGCATGTATGAATGCACACACGCATGCACACACATTAATGTCTTGAACTTATGGCTGTTTTAACCATCCAAGTATGAGACCATATGACTGATGCCTGCTGCACTTAATGGGTACAGCTGAAGCGATATTCATGGTCCGCTATGTAAAGTTTTGGCTTGCCCACAAAGATCTGGCTTGCACTGTGTTAGGACAAAAAATGCTTGTGAACTCGTACTTTGATAAATTTACCAAACAGCTATGATACTTCTAAGGCATAGTAACTTTTTTGGTAACGAAAGAGAAATGTCAGCATTGTTATGCACAGATCTAATGCTGTTTGCTGAGTTTGTCTCTTTCTCTCTATTTCTCACTCTCTGTCTGTCTGTCTCTCTTTCCCTCTTACCTACCTTCTCTCCTTCCCCCTCTCTGTCTCTCTTACTCTTTTCCTCCCCTCTCTTTCCCTCATTCCCCCCCCCCCCCCCCCCCCCCCCCCCTCTCTCTCTCTCTCTGTGTCTCTCAACCCCTTCTTTCTTTCTCTCTTTAGACTACTTGTTTCTGTCTGTCTGTCTGTCTTTCTCTCTCTTTGAGTGCGTATGTTTGTAAGGTTTTGGAAATTGTATGCAAACTGGCATTCATATGCTGATTATATCTAGACAAGTTTAGTTTCTCTCTCTTGTTTCCTTCTTGTCACATTCACTGATTCAAAGTTTTTTCTTTTTATCATAGTAACCAGACTTCGAGGTAAAGTCATGTGGAAACATTAAAATGAGTAACAGTGCTAGATATTCTCAGTGGTCTTATTTCATTCTGAAAACTGCCTGTGAAGTTGTGCTGTTTGAACAAAGTTTTACCAGCTTGGTTACTACCATCTCGCATTAACAAGACTGGAAGTTTTTTTTGTTTGTTTTTCTCCACAAGGCAGAAAATTGTCAGTCTGTGAGTCATTACCAAATAGTTAATACTCATGCGATGGAAAGAATTTGGCCTCGGCTCATGTGCACCAAATGATTGTCCAGTACTATGAGAGTATGTTTAGGGATGGAGAAATTTGAATTGTTCACTTACTCACCAGGCTAGTGGATTAAAAAAAAAGGTCACAATGCTATGAAAGTTTTCTTTACTAAATTTGAAACATTGATAACTTTTTTTTTCTTTTTCCTTTAAAAAAAAAAGAAAAAAAGATCGCAAATATAAAATTAAAAACAAAGCAAGTTAACTGATTATGTAGAAATCGCTGCCTAGCAGGTCATTTTGCAAGGAGCAGTGCAATTGATAGAATGATGAAGTTATCAATTCCTCATAGTGACAATGCTATTTGGTTCATTCTTTCCCATTCTTGCTATTTAATCTTCCCCCCCACTCCTCAGCATTGTTTACTGTTTTGAAACTTTTTTGTTGTTTGACAGTTGTAGATATGATTTAAATTTGCTGTTGTTTTTGTACTCCCAGTTCTTATAGAACAGGGAGTACTTTACAATGGGAACGAAATTTGCTGTTGTTTTTGTACTCCCAGTTCTTATAGAACAGGGAGTACTTTACGATGGGAACGAAGAAATGCTGTCTGTTTGTGGTCAAAATGTGTTCCACTCGCTCCAGACAAAACTTTTGGGCCAATCTTTCTGAAAATTGTATGTATGTTCATTATGGGTCACATATGATGTCCGATGTTTTATTTTACCAAAATAGCTGTTACTAACAGCCAGACCAGCCAAATCGGTTTTTTCTTCTGTATGGAATATCTCAGAAAGTACTTGTATTCAAGATAACTGGGAATACGTTTATATGCTTTGCATCTTGTTATTATTCCAGATTTCAGGGGGAAAGTAACTAAATGTGACAGTGGCATTGCAATTGAGCTCACAAACATTGAGACAAATGAGAGTCAAGCTGAACATTAGTAATAGTATTGACTGGAGGCTACTGTACGTAGATAGATGGTGTCTGAGGAGCCTGCGGGATTATATTGTGTCAGCTTCATAGGCTTCAAATGTGAATTAAGTTGACGGCCATTCCAGATTAGAATGAAAGCTCAGTTTCTTTTTTTTTTTTTTTTTAAATCCTGACAGGCCAGTGAATTTAGAAATTCACTCACCAGTCAGCATTAGCAGTTGCCTCTGGTGTCCGACTCAAGTGACTTAATTTGTCCGGCCCTGTTGCTTCCTCTTAAAGCTTATAACTTGTTGCAGAAATGATGGCAAAGGAAGGGAAACTGCCCGCATAGTTTTACAGTTGTTAGAAATGGAAAGCTCTTCTTAAATTTTCTCGGGTCAGTGAAAGCCAAAACATTGGCTATTTTTGTTTCCTCTGAGCTATTCAGCAAGCAGTGTATTTTACCAGTGAAAACAAAAACCAGTTTCAAAGAAGTGAAATTAGACACCTAGAGCTGTAAATTCAGAAGTGTAATGTCATGAGTACATATTGTGGACACTTGTGTTGTGTCTGTGACAGTATGGCAGGCAGTGTAGCTGATGGGTTTTTTTTCAGGGCATCACCCACTGGCCAGCTCTCAAAATACATGATCCTAAGCTCAAACAGGGGCTGCAGTGTAGATGAAGAAAGATGAATGCTCACCTTTTACAAAATTGTCATTTGAAGATTTAAGTTTCTCATGTAGGTAACCGTGAAGTAGATGGTACACGAGCAAACATGATTGTTTTACTGGACTGTTCTTTTCATCTGATTTAAATTTCCACAGTCGTCATAGTACAGTCACTTCAGTCAGTGCACCTCCCTTTTATTGGACTTTTATTTTTTTAATTTAGATATCTATGAAGGGTTCAGAAAGACCTTCAGTTTTGTTATAAATACATAACCTCCCCACCCCCACCCAAAAAACAACACCAAAAAAACACAGACACAAAAAAACCACCTAAGTTGGACCATACAGTGAACTGTGATGTTAGTCACACACATGAACTACACATGAAACTTTTCTTACTGGAAGTAACTGTGATTCTTTTCTTGTAAACACTGGAGATAGTTAGGGTTTTTTTTTTTTTTTTCCCCCAATTAACTCACTAATATACACCGATACTCATGAACATAAATTTTGGCAGTATTCTCATGTGGTATGTGTGTGTGTGTGTGTGTTTAAACTTTACTCTGCATAAACATTTGTGAACACACAATTCACTGTTGGAAAAAAATGCTTTTGAAGTATTGTTCTGTTCAGCTTCACACAAACTACAGACATGACAGTTCAAGCAAGTGAAGAGTGAATTTTGTTGATACTTTGCGTCATTGTTATAAGAGAGCTTTAGCAGATGTTGCGAACTTGGCTGATCAATTCTGTGTCGTGAACAAAACATTGAGAGAGTTGTGCGCTGTATTTATTTTCAGACACTAAATGTGAAATCAATAACTCGCAGCATGCTGGTGCTGGTACTGCTGTTTACTTAGGTTACAATTTGTGTGGTGTTTAGTCCTTCAGTGGTTGTGTGAGCATTGGATCTTTCATAATGTTTGTTGATAAAAAGAGGACATTTTTATGGCACTTTCCACAGTCATATTTAAAACACTTTTCTGTGATAGGAGTACACATGCATAAAAGATTTCTTTCCCACCCACACACACAAACATGTCTCCCTGCCTCCCTACTTACTACCCAGGCATAGTCATGACCATGATGAAGCCCACACCACACACACTACACATGTACTCAGGAATGTGCACACGCACACACACTCACGTGCGCACAGTCTCTCTCTCTCTCTCTCTCTCTCTCTCTCTCTCTCTCTCTCTCTCTCTCTCTCTCTCTCTCTCTCTCACACACACACACACACACACACACACACACACTCACGTGCGCACAGTCTCTCTCTCTCTCTCTCTCTCTCTCTCTCTCTCTCACACACACACACACACACACACACACACACACACACACACACACACACACACACACACACACACACACACACACAATCAAGCAAACATACCAAAGAAAGAAAGTCATAAAGAAAGTAGAAAATCAGCAAGAAAAGCAGCAAAAGGTGTACTTCAAGCTAAAGCAAAAGGTACTGTAAAGATTCACTGTAATTTTCATGGGTTAAAGTACTTGAACATAAAATTTGAGAAGTGTTCATATCTGCTCACAGCATTGCAAATCACAACTAGAAGGAATTTATCAGTTTTAATTGTGATGTCTTTGATGGTTAATTTATTTGAGTGAGCCAGTAAATCAGTCTTTTCTCCTTTTCATTGGTAGTGAATTTTTGTTCTTTCATGAAAAAAAAACTATGTGAAAGGAATGATAATTGATACCTTGACAACATCAGTCATTTCGCAACACATCATATTGCTAAAGTACACAAATGCTTATTTTCCCCCCTTTCATTCCAGGTGCTGACAAAATAGGGGTCTTGTTTTTGTTCTGAAGCATGCACCAAAATATATTTATCTTCCACGTCATAACTTACAGTGTATAGGAGGGTTTGAAATATCCACCGGTCTGAATGTCTAGGACAACTAAACCTGTCAGATAAGTTGAAATGTTCTCAAGACTGTCCACTGAGCAGTCAATTTTTTTTTGGTTTAACAAAGTCAGTGAAGAGATCTTAATTTATTGTTATCATGTTATTTTTCATACATACTTTATGTTCAGTTCATAGCAGTTGCTCATATTAATTTACTGCTTGCCCAGGGATTTTTCGTTCTCTGCATCTCTGATTAGTAGTTTGACCCTTCCTGTCTCCAGACTGTAATTCAGTTGAGTATCTTTATCATTATTGTGTTATTGTAACATGAAGTCATTGTTCATTTATGATTCCGTTTTTGTGCATTTCTTACACAGTTACAGATGCCTTGTGCCTCAGGGTTGTTCATTCTCTATTCAGCCCTCAATGTGGCCCTTTGCGGTCGGCTGGGCTGTAAGCAACATTATCTTATCTCATTCTCTATTCCCTGCATCTCTGAGTTCCAACCCTCTCTTTTTTTTTTTGTTTGTTAATGCTATCTCTAAAAACCCCTATAACTTCCTTTCAGTCTCTGTGACCCTCTCTTCCTTCTGAACTCTGTCTGTGTCACGTGTGTGTTTCTTTCTATGTATGTTTGTCTCTCTCTCTCTCTGTCTCTCTCTCTCTCTCTCTGGCTCTCTCTCTCACTTTCTCTCTGTCTGAGTGTCTCTCTGTCTGTCTGTCTGTCTGTCTGTCTGTCTGTCTGTCTGTCTGTCTCTCTCTCTCTCTCTCTCTCTCTCTCTCTCTCTCTCTCTCTCTCTCTCTCTCTCTCTCTCTCACTCTCCAGTCACAGAATGTCAGGGTCATGAAGGTGCTTCAGAACTTGACCTGCTTGGCAGTGTTGAACCCATTCATGCATTATCAATCTGAGCTTTAGGTACAGCAGCACTTAAAAATGAAACAGTTGGGTGGAGCCGGTAGGCTACTTTGGTAGGCTACTTCCGTGTTTCGTGTAATATAGTAGACCTTGTGTCAGCAGCATGCTGGGAACGAGTGGCTGGCTAACTGATAGTGATATCACTTGCTCAGCTAAGGTTCCGTGGAAAAGGTGTGTCATTGTGTGAATGAGTGTGCACATGTGTGTGTGTGTATGTGAGTCTGTGTGTACATGCTCTCGTGTGTGTGTGTGTCTGTGTCTGTGTGACTGTGTGTGGGTGGGTGTATGTGATAGAGAGAGAGAGAGAGAGAGTGTGTGTGTGTGTGTCTGTGTCTCTCTGTGTGTTTGTGTACAATGTGTGTGTCTTCAAGGAGGGGTAAATGAAAGAAAGGACAGAGGAGGATCAGGGCACGGCTATCATGCAAAAGTGATAAGATTACAGAATAGTATTAATTAGGTAGAAATGAAAGTCCTGTTCACAAATGTTGTGTAGTTCTTGAGAATTGGATCAGTGTACACTCAAGCTTTCAAGTTATGGTTAAAAGGAGAAAGTCAGATATGGAGGAGGTGTGTGTGTGTGTGTGTGTGTGTGTGTGTGTGTGTGTGTGTGTGCTTGTGTGTGTGATGCTGAGAACATCAGTGAAGGGAGTCAAGGCTGGTGTGTTGAAGGGAGAGGGAGGAGGGGGGGGCGGATTTAGAATGTTTATTTTTCGTAACTTGATCATGGGGTGAACTGATTTTATATCGAAATGTTTGATTATGAAATAACATTTGTTTAAAACTTAATGTGTTTTTTTTGTGCTTTAGATCTAATTATTTTTACTCTGTGTGTGTGTGTGTGTGTGTGTGTGTGTATGTGCATGCACACCTATGACTTGTGCACACCGTAAAGTTTGTATATTTCAGGATCTGAGTATGGATTTACAGACAGTTTCTGATGCACATGTTGTTCATGTCTGTTTTTGCATCTTTTTCTCTGCAATTTTCATTATTATTCATTAGTATTGTTATTATTATTCTATTTTACTTTAATTAGTATTTTCATCACAGCTAGTATTACATTAATTATTTGAAATTTTCATCATAAAGCACCATCATCATCATTATTTAATTGTTGTTATTGTTATTATTAATGATCAATAATAATTGCCAGATTCTGAACATTCATTCCCCAGAAATAATCAAATGTATGCACACACACACGCATGCACGCACGCATACACGCACGCACACACACACACACACACACACACACACACACACACACACACACACACACACACACACACACACGAGCATGCATGCACTCTTACACAAATTTGCACACATATGTGCAGGCGTGCACACACACGGCATAATACATACATGCACACATCATGTAAGCACATATAAGTACGTACAAGCGTGCAGGAGCATGCTTATACAAGCTCTCAGATCTCGCACACACACACACACACACACACACACACACACACACACACACACACACACACACACACACACCGCATACACTGGCACACACACATACACACCGCATACACTGGCACACATGCATGGGCCCATGCCCACCCACCCATGCGCACTCACACACACACACACACACACACACACACACACACACACACACACACACACACAGACACACACACACACACTCGTACTCACACACACACACAACACACACACACACACACACACACACACACACACACACACACACACACACACACAACACACACACACACACAATGTTAAGTATGTAAAGGTATGAGCAGAGCTTTGGGCTAATGCACAGGTCAGACATCTGCTAAGTCATATCCATGAGACCTTCGTCCTAAATCCTTTCATCTTAGTCATTGATTCTTTTCATTTATCCATCAGCAGTGAATCCTGCACAGAGTGGTCTTAAAAATTAGCATATGTTGTACAGCCAGTGTAAACTAGTCTGCAGGCAGTGACACCACCTTAATGAAACTGAAACTGAAAAGTCTTAACTCATTTATTATTGAACTGAAGCAAGAGATGACCAGGAGAATAAAGACAGGCTAGCAGCATGGTCACCCAGTTTTTAGCTTAGTTACAGGACAGATTTTTTAAAATTCCTTTTAAGCATTATTCTTAGTCTTACACCGCCCGCAGATTTTTTTTCTCTTTCTGTTAAGTGTTTGTCTTACACCACTCGTACAGCGGTGTTTACTGTGTCCATACTACTGGTTCTGTTTGACCCTTTGGTCACTCCTAACTACTTAAGTGTGACACCACTTTGAACTGTGGGATGATGACGTACATGTCCTCATGTTCGCTTATGTGTGTGTGTGTGTGTGTGTGTTTAAAGTATTATTAGCATACACACGTGCTCAGGTGGTTCTTGATACCGATGCAGACATTGCCAGAAAAGGTGGGAACTAACTGAATCAGAGTACACATTTGACACGTTTTTCTTTCAATGAGACAAAACAGATTTGTTCCATGTGAACAGTTTCCATGAAAACATACAATTTTTAACTGAGAAGGTGCATCCATTGCACTGTCAAAAGAGGAAGCGGGCAGCAGATTGAAATTTTACACCAGTTTCTAAATACACAGGTGGTTTATGCATTCATTTCTTGTACAGTGTTTTTCACAAAGACAAACTGAGCTGTCAGTTGCAATGCCTGTGACTTTGGGGCCACGCCCAAGAAATAGGGACCATTAAAATCCTGGCTCCTGTCATTTTAGAAGATTCACTGTTAGAACAGGATATGGCAATGAGTTATGAATGGCTCTCACTTTTTTTCCCCCCTCGGGTTTCAGAGGCCAGTTGTTGGCTGTGATTAGATTGCAGTCTGATGGATTATTAATATGACATATTGCAGGTAACTATAAACGTTTCTTCATTCATTGGCTGTTGATCAGGAAGGTGTAGACTGATTCATATGTTAAAATTAACATTGTGTTGTAAACCATATTGTACTAGTTGCAGTTTTAGGCCAGTTGTCATTTGACTTTTCTTTCAGACCCAAGCATTCATAATGACAGAAAACATAATATTAAACTGTACTTCACAGATTTTTTGTTTCGTTGTGTCTGTGGATTATAATAACTTTTGGTGTTATGTGAAAAGTAAAAGATGTTTCGCCTGATAATGCTGACATTTTTTTCATTGTGATTAAGAAAGTATTAACAAGTCAAGATTTCTGAAAACTTGTCAGAAAATAAAGCAGGGGTTGTATATTGTATGCAAGTTCTGTCATTTCTCAGAATTACCACAAAGAGTTGTTTATTTACTGGCATTGCAAATTAAGTGCCTATGTTTGGTTTGTTGTTATTTTTAACTGGATACTGCCAGTGTCAGGTTGGTTACTAATAAAATTTGAATAGTTTGACACTGCTGAAAGTACCCGACAAATAGCATGTATTTGGCGACATGCATACGTGTTGTTTGGCTGCTATGTCAGAAGTACTACAAGCTATGCTTCATTTGAGTATTTTTGTCTTGAGACTTTGAACATATTTTATAATTATATCCTTCCCACATGGTCGCTAGTCTATTGATGAATTCTTCTTACCCAGAGGTGAGAGACACAGTAAGGCCTGTCGCTGGAATGTTTGTGAATGGGTGTGTCTAACTCAAAGTGTGAGAGTGTGTGGCTGTATATGTATATATAAGAAGGTTGCTTCATGGTAAATCTCAGTAGTTGGTCTCTTATTGCTTATGGATACTGTTAAGCTTATAGTTCAGCTGGTTTGATAAGATTGTCAGCAGTAGTAGTGTTCACAGTGTTTTACACTGTCCAGTCTGTACATTTTAATGTGTCACTGTCAGTCACTGTTTGGTAAACTGACACTAAGTTTTTGTTTTACTTTTAGTTTGTGTGTGTGCACTCCGGTGTTTGCGTGCGTGTACTTGAGTATGTGTGTGTGTGTTGTGTGTGTGTGTGTGTGTGTGTGTGTGTGTGTGTGCGCAACAATATAAGCATCATTGCATGTGCATTTGTGAAGTATATGAGGACGATCCTGCCAAGTCTTCTATCATCTGTCTCTGTCCCCCTCCTCTCTCTCTCTCTCTCTCTCTCTCTCTCTCTCTCTCTCTCTCTCTCCTCTCTCTCTCTCTCTCCCCCCCTCCCCCTCCCCTTCCCTCCCTCCCTCCCCCACCCGCAACACCCCACCACTTTCCCTATCCACCCACCTTCAGCTGCTTCCCACCCTTACCACACCATTTAAATTCTTATAATTCATGTGACAGTTTTTGCTTCCTAGTCTCCCTTTTCCCATCCTGGCCCTTTTTTTTTCTGAAGACGTATTAAATGCAACAAAAGGCATATTTAATGCAACAAAAGACATTAAATGCAACAAAAGGCATATTAAATGCAGCAGAAGGCATATAAAACGCAGCAAAAGGCATATTAAACGCAACAAAAGACGCAGACCTTCATTTTAAATAAGTTAAATTTTAAATCCGAAAAAGAAGAAAGCCAAATGGCAGAAATGACGATCTAGCTTATACCAGAAAGACGAGTAAGAAGTACTGTTTAAAAGCATCTAAGACTGATTATTGAAATATTATCAAAGATACACAATATGACCAGCCACCGTGGCGAGGTGGTTAGTGTCGCGGACTCCTGGCTGGGAGGTCGTGGGTTCGAATCCCATCAGTCATGTGGGTTTATCTGCCCCGACCGGCTCCTACCCAGAGTTGAGTTTGCTGCGGACTCAGTTGGGAAGACTGGGACCACACAGTCGAGTTTCATTCACTTAATGGATGCGTTTCTAAGAGTGTTGCTCAAATTTCCTGACCGACACTGCAGGTGCTTGTATCTCTCGGGCCTGGTTGACGCCGGGATATATTATGAAAGGAAGCGTAGAGTACAGCCCTGTCATGTAGTCTCAGACCGAAAAGGAAATCTGTAGCATCATCTTAATCATCCTCATTCTCATCGATCAGCATTGAAAAAAAAAATCTCAAATTCTGTGGCCCTTCATGCCCTGCTCTCATGGTGACCTCAGTTTCGATGTCCTCTCCACGTCTGTGGCCTTGGTTTGGTTCCGTCGGGTTACCGGTATCGGCCAGTCCTTGGGGGCTGTCATTGGACGGACGTGGTGGTGCCCTCTGGAGGGAGAGCTCACTCATGCCGACTCCGCGACTAAGCAATTATTGTCGTCAGTAGATGGCTTAGTAGGTGATGTCCTGCGTATGTTAGATCAGAACAGGCGTGGCTGAACTCCACCAAAGTGACTCGACAGCAGTGCAGTGTCTCCTCCGGTGGGTTCCTTCTTGACAACTTGACGTTTACTGCTCCCTTTGGATTGCCGGCGCTGGGGCTGCGGCAGAGCCAACCGGGCTGTGGCTGTGGACGGGGTGTCGGAATGAGCGGCGTGGGTGCACTGCCTCTGAGGTGGCGCAGAGGTTCGGACAGAAAAAAAAAAAACAAAAAAAAACACAATACCATATTCAGGAAACTAACTTGTGCATTAAAAAAGCATGATATGTGTAAAAACTGACTTCAGAAGAAAAGGTCTTTTAATGCGCACAGATATGCAAGTTATTTTTGTGACATGCAACCATAGAGATAGACATTGTACTGTTTGCATCGTGATGTTTTTTGTTTTGTTTTTCAGAAGTCGGTGTTTGCAGCAAAATGGCAGAGGCCGAACGACGGCCTGGTAAAACGCCACTTCGTAAACAGCCTGAGATAGAAGAGGTTGAGGAAGAGGGCCAGTCACAGAACAAGGATGTGTGCATGACCAAAATGATTGATACACGGGTCAACAGCAACAGTGGGGAAGAGGACAGGAGTGCCTCTGAACATGGTTAGTGGCGTTGAACTCTTGTGGTTCATTGGTGACTTTAGTTTCTTTTCAGACAGCGAAATAATAAAGAAAATGAAAATGAAAAAAAAAAAGAAAGCATACAATCACCCCACCCCACCTCCTGAATTTGGTGAGATTTGGGCTGCTTGCACACTTTCTTGAATGGAATCTGGGATTCTTCTCCATCCCCCCTTTAAATTTCTAAGGTGCTTGGTGCCCTGGCAAGGAGAAGTGAAAATGTTGTCAGATGCTAGACGTATAATTGTTTTGATGGTCAGGCTGCTTGCTGACCTTTGTTGTTTCTTGTTGACTTGATTAAAAGTTAATAAAACACACTCAAAGTCAACAGTTCCTTTTGAACAACAAAATCTACTGTTTGAAAAATGCACTTTTACACATAGAAAGCGAACAGATTCAGTGGGAGATTAGATGGGAACTACATGGAAAGAAGGAATAAAATATATGCTAGAAAGTGAACAGACATGATGAAAGATCTGATATAGTGATAATAACTTCTTGGAAAGAAGGAAAAACAATGCAGAGAAATGTGTTTCATTAGGCTGACCATGTGTTTGGTAACAAAAGGGAAGAGACTGAAAGGAAAGAAAGAAAAACAACACCTCTTCAGTGGGCTTTCCTTTTGTTGGTCAGTCCAAACAGCAATCATTGATCAAGTCAAAGAGAGAAGGGAAGACCAGTGTTTATCTTCTCTTGATGTCGTCTTCATGAGTAGCGTACCTGTGTGGAATAGAAGGGGGTGTGACGATGCAGACTGCCCTCTTGGTGATGTGGCAGCAGTTAACTCCAGCATTAGTTCATAGTGGGATATTCGTGAAGAAAAGCTGCATGACTGCAGTAGAACTAGCCCTGATGTGGCTGTATGATAAAGAAATGAGGATCACTAGTGTGGAGGAATACAAAGTTCTGAGAGGCTTACGGTCGAAGCTAAGACAGAAAATCAACACACACACACACACACACGCGCACACACACACGCACACACACACACACGCACACATGCACACATGCATGATGTATGCACACCAACTTCTGAAAGATAAAATCAAGATTTTTACATTTAGTTCATTTTGTAACAAAACCCTTTATTGATTTTAACTTGTCTTGATTCTCCCAAAGTTAGAAGTGTTATGACTGGGAGCTGTGGAACCAGACCATGCCTTTGACCATGTCCTGCCCCAGCTGCAGCAATACTGCAGCTTCAGTGAAACCTCCAGTCACAATTTGGGTTAATGCTGAGATGTCAGAATTTTGCTGTGGTTGAAAAAATATTGATATGAATATCAACATGGTAAAAGAATGTTAAGGAATAATTCTTGATAATATCGAGATGAATTCTGATTGAGATTCGAAGTGGGGCTGCTTCTTAAATTTCTTTTAGGGAGGTTTGATTATTTGGGGCTGGTTCTTGCATTTCTTTTCACACTATATCATTGAGCATAATCAGGACAGATCTGCATAGTGGATTGTTGGTCAGAAAATAAGGGCATCGTGCTCAAAGTCACATTCATGGAATTAAAGACAGTCAGATTAATTGATCCCAGAATTTTTATTTTAGCCCCAAACATTGTCGACTATTGTAGATGTTGGCACTGAACAGATAGATCTACAGTGATTTGTCTGCTAATGCTACGGTGGGTTTAAACCAACAACTTTACTCTCACACACAACACACACACACACACACACACACACACACACACACACACACACACACACACACACACACACACACACACATATATATATATATATGTAGCGTGTGTGTGTGTAGTGATGCTATACATCATGTCATGGCAGACGGTTCCTGGCTTTCTTCATAGGATGTCAAAGCATTATACCTCAGCCATGTTTTATCAGAATATGATGACCCGACCTATCGCTTACTGTTCTCCTCCTCCACCTCCCCATTTTGTCTCTCCCCTGCATATTTTCATTCTAATCTGAGGATTAATACCGGACAACAGTTGAATTGATCGTTAGAAACAAGTTGACAGACAATTTCTTTTAGATAGATAAGAAATTTAGGAATTTCGCTACATGAGCAAAACAGTGCTACAGTCTGCCCAGTTTGCCATGTCCAAGTTACTGCCACACTTTCGGTTTATTATCTTGTAGTGCGTATAATTCACATGAAATTAAAATAAGTGAGATTGGCTTCTTGTTTCTTTGATTCTTAATGATCATGTCAGTGTTTGTGTTTAGACTATAGTGGTTCAGGATCCGTGGCTAAGTTGTCATTGTTAACTGTGGATTTGTTTCAGCGGCTGCATGCAGTCTTCCCTTGACGTCGAACGGAGCAGTTGCATCAAGTGTTGACAGCTCTGAAATGACTTCCTCCCTGCAGACCATGACTCCGGCGGAGTTGTCCTCATCTCCAGAAACCACAAGGAAGGAGCGGACTCTGAAAGTGAATCACAGTGTATGTTAAGTGTGTGGGTGTGAGGGGTATATGTGTGGGGGGTATATGTGGGTGTGAGGGGTATGTGTGTGTGGGTGGGGTGGAGGGGGGTTGTGGGTGTGTGTTTGTGCATGCATGTGTGTGATGGTGTGTGTGTGAGCATGTCTGTGTATATATGTGTGTGTGTATGTGATTTTGAGTGTGTGTGATTTTGAGTATGTGTGTGTATGTGCGTGCATGTACGTGTGTGCGCGTGTTGCTATGAATGATCGTTGCTTTTTAAAACTTTACTTAGTGGTAAAAGGAAATTTAGTTGAGGCAGGGACAATCCAGTAGTAAACAAGAAGAAAAAACAATGGTAACTCTTGCTCCCATAGTAAGTCTCCTTGTTCAGTATGCTCTGTGTTTGCATTAGTTCTAGGCAAATTGGTGCCATAAGCAGCAGTCGTTTAGCATTATGGGTGTGTACTTATAATGGGAGCAAAAATTGACCATGTTGTCAGTTATCTAAATACAGTTTTGTTTAAAGAAATGTTTTTGTCATGGTACAGGTCCACAGCAAAAGAAAAAAAAAGTATATTGGCTTGATTTTTATTTCAATTTGTACAGATTCATATCATTTCAGTAATGTAATAACAGTGCTGTATCAGTGTATGTGTATCACTGTATGGTGTCTCACACAGTCTCGTAATGTAAAAACTTCTAACATTCAGTCCTTGAAGAGTTCAGTGTGATAACAAGGGACCCAAGTGATGGGGCAGCTTGTGACCTCCAAGGTTGTAGTGATGCAGTGCATGTGTCAAACCAATTCCCACGTCAATGAGAATGTGCTAACGCCCACTGGTTTGAATGCATGTATAGTATGCTGAAGGTCCCGGGTATCAATACCATCAGAGACATGAGAGACACAAATTCCTCAAGGGACTTCATTTGTTTTTTGTTGCTCCTTCAAATTTCTTTCAACTGGTCCCATTGTTGGTTGTTTTTTTTCTGGATTTATATTCTACTTATATACCAGTTGGAATAATATTGGTAATAGTAGTATGACTTTGCTGTATACTTAAAAGTTGACTCTGCTGTGAATGCCAGTAGTCTAAGTAGATTGGTAACAAGAGATCATGTGATGTAAACCTGTTTTTTTTTCCCACATACTGAGATGCCAGTAATGATTGTAGATTGTCACTGGAGACTACGTTAACTTCTTTTTTCATCAGTCTTTGTAGATTTCTGACAGAAGCCACACAGAGTAAACCTTTGTGCTCACATTTCTGTGGATGTCGACAGTTGTTACAGATTGCTGACAGAGAATATGTAGGTAAACCAATTTGTTCACATTTCTGTGGATGTCAGCAGTCTTTGTAATGGAAACTGTGTAGCATAAACCTTACTGTTCACGTTTATTAATAGAGCCGATTCCATTTCAACATAGGTCCAAACAAGGAAGATGATTTTGCTTCTGTTAGTGAATTACAATAATCTCGGAAAACAAGCAGGTAGGGTTGACAGTTGACGAATATTTTTTTTTCATCTATAGTATGCCTTTATATTTCATTTTGATTACGATGAAAATGATCCAATTTTTTTTTTTTAGCCCATTGTTTGATACATCGATCGATTAATTTTCATTTCTGATGTGTTCCTGGCTAAGGCGTTTTTGAGCCCAAAATGACAGTTGGCTTGTTCAACCCTGTCGGTCTTGCCACATGCTTGTACACACTAATTTCTCCCCTCTGCTACTTTGCAACCATTCTTGTTGGCAGAGAAAGTGCCACTTATTGATTTCTGCCTTTGCTGTCCCCCTCCCCCATTCTGGCTTCACTCAAGCTAGGTTTTAGGAGGAAAATATTAGGTGAATGGTGAAGAGTAGGGGGAGAATGGAGGTGGAGGTGGGGTGGGGGGGGGGGGGAGAGAGGAGGAGTGTAGGGAAAGCAGATGGTGGGCAATTCTTTGTGGAATCTTGTGTCAGCTGCCTTCTTGTGTCTGCGAGGGAACTCCTGTGTCTCTCTCGCTGTTTCCATCTCCCGTTTCTCTGACGCCGTTTCTGTCTGTCGTCTGTGTCTCTGTCTGTCTCATCTCTGTGTTGCTTTCTTTCTCAGTTTTGCAAGTTTCTCAGCTTGTCATATTGCACTAGCCTTGTGTGAGCTAGACGAGGTTGATTGAACCAAACGTTTTTTCCCCTCCCCCCTAGATTGAGATTGAAAGGGGGAAAAAAACACACTGAGAGACCAATCCCAGGGCTCTTGACCTTCACACTAGGTGTGTATGGTGACATGTTTGTTTTTAACCAAGCCATCATCTGATTGGTTAGCCAGAACTGTGATGTGTGTCAAGCTGCCAGAATAGAAACAGGGCTGAACTGGTCGTCGGCAAAGTCTGATGCGCAGTATCGCAAGTTTCCTGTCTGGCTCGAACTACCACACAAGTCTTGTATCGGGCAATCTAACATTGTGCGTCAAAAACGTACATGTTAGCCTTACCATGCATCTTTTACAGTCTGTCATGCCTGATGTGACAAAATCACTTGGAAACATTGCTTAAAATGACACTGAACTGTCAGTATCCTATTAGAATATAATTATTTTGATCTGAAAAAAATCCTGCATTTGTTCCAAATGTATAACGTTTGTGGGGAAACCCCCCCAGAAACTACCTATAGGAATCCACATTCAAATATTAGCACGCATGAAAAAAATGCACAGCAAGAGAGAAAATTGCCTCATGCATCTATATACCATGTTTGAAAACAAGAAATGCTTAATCTGCATAAAACAAATGAAAAAGTGACTGTGGAAAGTCGTGAAATAAAATGACGATGGAAGGAATCTTTTTAAATGATGGAAAAGAATAAGTACAGGAACAAGCGTTGTTATGTCTTACCCTGAGTGAAGGATAAAAAAAAAGTTATAAAAGGAAATAGCAAAACAGTGCAGCAAATTTTAAATTACAAATCAAGTGGCAATGCAAAAGGCATCCAGATTAACATACAGGAAAAATGTTATCTCTGAAAAGAGAGAGATCAGAAAAGGGAGGTAAGGGAATAAGGATGAAGGGGGATGAAAGAGAGGTGGGGAGAGAAATTGTACAAATTCAGTAATTCTGCACAGCACATACACACACAAGTGCTCTCTGTATCTATCTGTGTGTCTGTCTGTCCTTGTCTCTGTCTGTCTGTCTGTCTCTCCCTCACACACACACAAACACACACACACACACACACACACACACACACACACACACACACACACACACATGCGCATGCACACAATACGCACACACACACTCACACACACACACACACACACACACACACACACACACACACACACACACACGCAAATACACACACACACACACACATGCACAGCACACACTCTCTCTCTCTCTTTCCTCCCTCTCTCTCCCTCTCTCTTGACACGCACACACACACACTCATACTCACAGAGATATACATGAAGCAGGTAACACACGTGCATTTCTTTAATGATAACCATTCTCATAAGAGAGAGTGAGAGAGAGAGAAGAGAAAGCAAATTTTGCAGCATGGGACAATGGGAAGCCTATCCATGTTGCTATTTCATAATTAATCAACACTGGTGATCAAAAGTTTTGCAAGAGATGAGAGCAGTAATGTCTTTTGTAAACCTTTGAACTTGTTGTACATCAAATGAAAATGATAAGTTGTTTTACAAGCATCTGCCAGAATAGATCAGCCTAGATTTAAGTAGATTACTCCTCACAGAAATTATCTTAATCTTGTTGACATTTCAAATCAGATTTGTTTCGGAATCCTTTTTCAAAGTAAATCTGTTTCCTTTGCTTTGGATAGGTCTTTACAAAATAAACTACAGCCAGGTAGTACTAATTCTGAATTAGATAGATCTCTTGTATTCGCCAATTTTTTTTTTTTTTTTTTTCAAAACGAAAGAAATGCAAATTATTGCTAATGCTATGGTTGAAGAGAACTGACAGGTTGGTTAGCTTATCGATCAGGCTGATTTTGTTCAGCCATTTGCAGAGGGCCAGACATCCTGCATTCGAGACATACTATCCAGAGCAAAGCAGGAAAGCAATTATGATGGACAAATATTACAACAGATATTACAACAGTGTGATGCGATAAAAAAAACACCACCTAACAACTGCTTTGCAACAATTCTGTTATATAAAATGTCAACCCGATCAGAAACAAAGAGAAAATGCAACAAATGTTCATGCAAATGCAGCAAAGGCAAAATTATAGAAGAGAACTTCATGAAAAATTGAAACAAATCCCTATTGATGGAACTAATGCCAAATGCCACTAAAACAACACAAGTTGTATACAGCACCATAAGCTATGTTGTATTTATTACTAGTAGCAGTCCTATGATCTGTGAGTAATTATATGAAAACGATGACCAAATAAGACTGATAAATCGGCAGGCACTCGGTTTACAATTAAATACAAACCAGCATGTCAAACCTGACCTCTTCTCGTTCCTCCTCTTGGTATTTACACATACCAACAAAAACCCAAACAATTGACTGTACACAAGCACTAGTGCACAGCACATTTCATAACATCAAAGGGCACCAGCAGAACATATTTAACACTTAATAGATAAAGGAAAACATCTTAGCTACACAAATACACGTAGGGAAATATCTTTTCTGGACATCGTCGAATTGTTGAGAGAAAAAAAAATGCGGAGAGGACGAGTTCCATTCGGAGAGCAAGCAAGGTGAAGAAAATTGCTTGATTTTTAAGTCTGAAATGACGGCCTTTGTAAGCCATACCCATACAGTTTACTTTTTGAATTAAAAACATGCAAATTGGCTGGTGAAAGGACATGCTAAAGAACAAGTAAAAAAAGCAATAAGAAAAGTAACTCTTTTATGAAACACATGCATCATTGCATGCGCGCGCACCCACCCACACACACACACACACACACACACACACACACACACACATACACATACACACACACAGAGGATTCCTATGATTTTTAATCTTTTCTGATAATAGAACAGATAATGTTGAAAATTTTCTGTCATGGCAGATTTTTACCGTAGGGCTGGCCCAAAGCCTTTAGGGAAAAGTGTGTGTGACCATGGAGTAGCTGCATGATTTTGAAGGAAGGACTGCAGTGTGTTTCTGCTATAAAGTTGCAGACTTACTGATGATGTGTCATAGGAATCTTGAAATGCAGCATGAACCCTCTTTACATCAATTGTTTGATCATGCCTGTCTAGATGTTGCTGTCATTGACTTCGAGCCGCTGTCTTTGACACATCATTGCAACGCTTGGCACTTGATTTGCAGCTCCTCTGCCCCCCCTCCCCCTCCCCTCTCTTTCTCTGTTTCTCTATCTGAGAATAAAGTATCCATCACCAACACAGATGGCCCTGGTGATTCTCTTTCAAAATTCTTTCATTTGTAAAATCCATATAATTGGCCATTTTCTCTCTCTCTCTCTCTCTCTCTCTGTCTCTCTCTCTCTGTCTGTCTCTCTCTTGCACTCTCTCTTGCATGCATTTGTATTAGGAATAACTGGAATTTAAATGAAATAGTAATCATGTTTTAAAATGATCTTCTCAATATTGATAGTTTATCATGATCATGTATGTTTGTATTTATCATCATTAATATCATCTATGTTTATATTTATCATCATTAGTATTATTTTTTTAAAAAAATTTTTTTTTCAAAGATGGCATCCACTCCACAGACCTAGCATGTATCAGAATTGAGAGCTGAGACACAAATAAAATAAAGAAAAAAATCAATGGAGCCACAAGTTTGCTTTGTCACTGCGTGTAGCAGTGCTGTAGATTACAGGCCTCAAATTTGAAAACACACTGGGGACTTATTGATTGCGCTGCCAGTCATGCTGTTGTTGGAAGAGTCAAATTACCTCCCCTCCCCCCCCCCCCCATCATGCCAGGGGTCTGGGGTGATGAACGAATCAATGTGGTATCGTCGCTGAAATCCTTTTGTAACTAACACTTTTGACCTGTTGAGCACCATCCCTGGTGCTCCTGGGTCGGGAGATATGCCGGGAAGAGAGGCAGGGAGAAGGAGAGAGCCCTGATTGGGGGGAAAAAGAGTTGGGGAAGGGAGCAAAGAGAGAGAGATAACAATGAGAGAGTTTGATGTCATGAATGCCTTTAAAATTCTGCCTGCATTAATTTTTAGTGTCTGTTCTTTTAAAATCACAAGACAAATATTTAGACTGCAATACTGCATCTGTTATTAGAATCATTAACTGAACAACAGCCTGATGCTGCTGCTCTTGAAATCATTTGTTAAAGGTAGTGGCAGCATTGTCAGCATAAAGGAAGGTAGGTAAGGTAAGGTAATGTTGCTTATAGCCCAGCCGACCACAAAGGGCCACTTCTGGGCTGTCACCACGTTAATATTAACCCAAGTCATTCATTCACACAATTCTTTAAAATAGATCTATAAACCCATCCAAAATTTTGTTAAAAATCTTTCCACTGTAAAATCTTAGACCCGATGAAAAATGTTAATCTCTTTCAAGACAGCGTAAAGTAAACAGTGTTGCAGATTGTTACTTCAGACATACACACACACACACACAAAAATCCCCATCAAAAGAAATCTTTGTTACTATAGATGTATCTTTATAGGAAGTTGACAAAGTCACCTTAGAAAAGCAGTTTAAATCATGTGAACTGCTTGGAAAACAGTGTGTTCTCACACCGTAGCCAGTCAAACTTGATAGGTATAAAGAGCATATTAAGTGCACTACCTTCAGGCATAATAGGTGCAGTGTCTAGGCGTGAAAAAGCTCCAGATTTTGTCCATTGGGGAGGGGAAGGGGTGGTACCCCCCCCCCCCCCCCCATGGTGGAGGGGCTGCCTAGACCACTTCCCTTAGAAGAATCTCCCTGTGATGACTCCCCAGAAAACTTCTCAAGTGTCTGAATAGAAGGAGTGTTAATAGGGACAGTGTAAAGGAGGTTTCATTATGTCTATTTTGTGTGTGTGCTGTTCTCAGTGACACAGTTTCAATTGGAAACACAGTGTGTACTTCCTCTTTGAGAATGCAGGAATAAACTGTATCCTCTTCCCATGGAAGTTCTTTGATAGTGATTTTCTTTGCCTTGTCTTTCTCTCTGACTCTAACCTTTATTATTATTACTTTTTTATATTGTTTTTATTTATTTTTTCCCCTCATTTATTATTGTTGTTGTTATTATTGTTTATACTGCCATCCACAGCTTTCCTGCCTTTGTGACCACTGCACCTGTCCGTTTTAGAAAGGTTTTACTTTTTTGTTGTTGTTGTTTTTTTTGTTGGTAATCCTCTTATAATTCATAGCATGCTAATATGTTGTGATCTGACAACTAGGTTATGAAGTTTAACAACTTAAGTGGGCACCGTTGGTCCATTCTGCAATTTTATTGGCTTTTATATATGTTGTTGTTTTTTTTTCATAGTATTGAGATGTTTTTACTAAGCATAATTTTTTTTTCACTTGTTTTCATAAAGAGTGGGTAATAAATCAACGGGAATGGCTGGTACTTTAGTTTGCCTTCGTGTTACCTGCCTTGATGTTGATAGTTGTAACGAACTGCTGCAGAAGTTATAGAGTTGTCTTTCTTGTTTGTCTCTTCTTTACGACGGGACCGTTTTTTCCCTCGGTCTTTCTGTGGTGACAGCCTTTGATAAGTCCCTTGTGTGTGGTCAGCTGGGTTACAGCAGTACTGAAACTAAAAAACGAAAAGTGTACATTTTTTTTTGTTCTGTGTTGCTGTGTGCAGTTTTCCAAAGCCAAGCCGCTAATGAGAGGCACGGCTATTGATGACAGCGTACCCACCCCAGAAGTCAAAGTCATTACGACACCAGCGCCTGACAATGACGACAGTCCTTACGAGTACAGTACCCATGTGCCAGTACCACTGCTTGGGCAGGTGAGCATTGCCTGTGATCGTGGGCAGGTGAGCCTTGCCTGTGATTGTGGGCAGGTGAGCCTGCCTGTGATTGTGCTGGCATGAAAGGGTGTCTGTCGGAGATTCTTAACTCTCAACAGTTTTTGAGATTTTTGCATGACAAATGTGTTTGTTTTTTTACCATTCTGCGCATTATTTCTAAAATAATGATATTTTTGTGATGAATGTGTCTATTTCGGTTTTTTTTAAAGGCGATATATTGCTTCAGATAGCAAAAATGTTGTTTTAAACACCATAATTCCGGGAAGAAAACCGTCGGTCACCGGTGATGGAAATTCAAGGGAGAGAACTGAAGAGAGTGAAGCGTTGTAATTTTCACAATTGTTTTAATCTAGGAGAGATGGAAACAAAATGGAGTACGTTTAACTGAGAAGAACTGGAGCAGCACAACCCTACGGTGAGATGGGGTCACCAGCACTTTTGACTTAACAGTGTTTAAAGACGGTGAGGGATGACTGTAACAGAATGGGTAGGATAGCCACTATTTCTGATAATTTACCAGTATTTTTAGACCATGAGGGATGGATACAAAACATCCGTATGAATGGATGGGGCAGTCACCGCTTGAGGGTGACCGTAACAGAACATCTGTATGAATGGATAGGATAGCAAAACTTCTGACTTTACTGTGCTTATAGACAGTGAAGAACAGACGCAAAGCATCATTATGAATAGATGGGATAGTCACCACTTCTGACTTACCAGTGTTTATAAGCAGGTTTACCAGAATTTGCTTCTTTTTTTTTTATAGTTGATTTCTTTCCTGTCATAGAGATGCACAGCAAGTGAAAGGGAGTGCATTTAGTGTTATGCCTGACAAAAGAAAATATTTAGTTCAGTGGAGCAAGTTGTAACTTATTTTTGCCAAAAGGAATTCAAGTGTCTCATAGCTACATTCAAAAAAGAATGTTGAAACCAGAAACTGAGCATTGATGACTGACACAAGGAAGCTCGCAGGAAGAATAGGAAAAAGAAGCAAACGTTATTTGCCTTGCACTAATACAGTGAATTAGTCATTTACGTATCTGAGTTAAAGACACTGTCTCCAGATTTATGCCCACTGATCTGCTTCACTGGTCAGTGAATTAGCCATCATGACCACCAGCAGGGACAACATGAGCAGGAACAACCATGACTATAGTAAACCAGTAGAACAATGCCAGACATCAGACATGCAACAGCTGTGGCACTGTAAGCATGTGTTAGCTGTTCTTTTAATGCTCCTTATTTCATTCATCCTTCAAATTATTAGCTAGTAGGTTGTGCCGGGACAGACACATGAAGAACAACATTAGTTGCTGTTCCTTAAGGCAGTTCAGTGGGCAAGTGGTAATGTTTGTCAGGGTCGATCTCCTCTCCAAATACTAGGTATACTAGGTATTTTGGGGGTCTCCCAAAACCGCCAAATGCATGTGTGGATTACAGAATCATGTGCGTATCTTACTTTCTGCGTGCATGTACATGCAAATGGGATTCAGTCACTAGCAGGTCTGTATATTATGCACCTGGTGCTCCCTGTTTATGCTGTGGAATCAGATAGGCAAGTGTTCTACTCAATTTATGCTCCACTGTGCAAATATTTCCTTCTGTGGTGATTAAGCCTTGTTATGTTTGGTCAACAATTATCCATGAGGTCTGTATTTATGTTTATCTTTGTTGTTTTTTTTCCATTACAGTTCCGGATGAGAAATTGATTTTATAGACATGTAGAGTGTCATATGGAGTGGAAGAATTAGCAGAACTATGCTGTTCAGATCACACATGCATGCATAGCTGCCAACTGCTACGAGATCGCCGTAGTTTGATACGCCAAGAGAATGCTTGCTACGACGCTACTACGATCATTAAATTGCTACGGCGAAACAAAAAAATTTGACGATACTTTCGTTTTGTTTGGACAGCGCTAAGTAACGTCTCTATCGGTCTGTCGGAACTGCATTTCCGCTTTCGGTTTTACTGTAGCACGTAGATTTTTTTTTTACAATTTGCCCTCTTCCTCTGCTTCATCTCTGTATAATAACATTTATAGATATACTAAGAGTGCTGTAGCTTTAATGTGGTCCGTAAAACTGGTTATAGGCCTGATTTCTTTTTAGAACGCGCGCAAAATTAAGTTGCTACTGTCAAATTGGAAATGCTACTGTGAAAATTGTGAAATGCTACTGTAAGCCGCATGAGCAGGTTGGCAGCTCTGTGCATGTACACAGGGGTAAGGCAGATTTATAACAACTATGGGTTTCCTTTCAGATGTGATATCTTGACAAAAATACTGTATCTTGTATTGTTTTGGGGGAAAAAATCTGTTACTGTTATTTAAAACTACATGGCAGTATTTGTTTTGTCTCAGATTCTCACTAGAGCACCTGTTAACAAAGCTCTCTAGGTTTATCAGAATCATTTGGGGCAACCAGCTGTGCAAGACAACTTGTACATAACGTGCAGTCTAGCCCTGTGTGCATGCCAGCACAGTTCAAAACATAGATTACCGATTGTCAAGTATGCTCCATCCAGTGCAAAAGCACAACACGCATACCATATGTGTGGACTTTACTTTTAATTGATATGTGATGTAGAGTGGGTGCAGGTCACTACCGCGAGCGTCACTACCGCGTGTAACACTACCGCGTGTAACACTATCACATGTGTAAAACTACTGCGAGTAATACTACCGTGTGTAACACTTCCGCGTGTGTAACACTATCGCGTGTGTAATACTACCGTGAGTAGCACTACCGCGTGTAACACTTCCGCGTGATGATGAGAGATAGGAAGAGAGAGAGAGAGAGTGTGTATAAGTGAACTCGTGCAAACTTTCTTTTTATCTTGTGAGTTTGGTTAGCACGACAAGCATTGAGTTAGTGTTCAGGGAGAGTGTTCTTATGTCGAACAGGCATTTTGTTTTATGTCGATCATTTGCAGTCCAAACAAACATTTCAAACTTTGGCCATGGAGGTAATACAGTCTCGTTACTCCAATGACAAGATCCTCTACAACTGGTATCTTTACCGTTGAGACCGTGTAAATAAAACAACGGTCAACTGGCGCTGCGTACAGGACAAATGTAAAGGGAGAATCTTCCCATGCTTGTATGCTCTTCTGGCAGGAAAGAACAGACGGACATACGAGGAAATGTGGCGCCTTATCAAAATGTGCGCACCAAATCTGAACCCACGGTTTTGCATCCTTGATTTTGAATTGACAGCCAAAGCTGCAATCATCTCGGCGTTTCCACATATTGAGGTCAGAGGATGCTTCTTCCACTTATGCCAGTCAATCTGGAGAAAGATCCAGGATCTTGGGTTGCGAGTCACCTATACTGACGATGAAGACACACGGCTGTACTGCCGCATGCTCGCATCATTGGCATTTTTGTCACCAGAGAAGATCACAGGGCATTTCGAGAAACTGCAGGAAGACATGAGTGAAAGAGACATGGACCCACGCTTGGGTGAACTCTGTGACTACTTTGAGGACAATTATGTTGGAAGACTCCGCCGTGGGAGAAGACGGGACGCAAATCCCACGCGGGCCCCTCCATGTTTTGCTCTCGAGTTTTTGTCAGTTCGCGACAGGAACCAAGTCGATCTCCAGCGTACAAATAATAAACTGGAAGGGTGGCACAGTGGCTTGCAATCCATGTTTGACGGCCCGAATCCATCCATCTGGAAATTCATCGCCGGAATCCAAAAGGAACAAAGTCTGCAGCACTGTGTTAAAATTCAAATGGAAGGAGGTCACCCTGGCCCAACCCCAAGGAAACATTTCTCGGCCATCAACAAACGACTCCAGACGCTCATCCAGTCGTATGAACGGGCTGAAGACAACGAGGACGAGGATGACGATGAAAACGACAAGGTTCCTTTCTTACGGTCAGTGGCCAGAAACATTGAATTCAATGTGTGTTGAACCAATCGTGACACTTGACACCTACTTTTAGTGTGGCCATTCCTTTTTTCTGTAATTCAGTATTGCTTTTAATACAAATATGTTTTGTAAATTAAAAATCCTCGAAAATTCTATGCATTCTGTGTGTGTGTGTGTGTGTGTGTGTGTGTGTGTGTGTGTGTGTGTGTGGGCGTGCGTGCGTGCGTGCATGCGTGTGTGTCCATCTGTCTGTCTGTCTCTCTCTGTCTCTTTGTCTGTCTGTCTGTCTCTCTCTCTCTCTCTCTCTCTCTCTCTCTCTCTCTCTCTCTCTCTCTCTCTCTCTTTGTCGGTCTGTTTGTCTCTCTCTCTATGTCTGTCTGTTGGTCTGTCTGTCTGTCTCTCTCTCTCTTTCTCAAAATAACATTATAAATCATATTCGTACTGACAGTACTGCAGAATGACAGAAAAATCACAGTATTGTTACACGCAGATGCGGTACTTGCGTTAGTGTTACACACGCGAAAGTGTTATACGCGGTAGTGCTACTCGCGGTAGTCTTACACACACGATAGTGTTACACACACGGAAGTGTTGCACGGGGTAGTGTTACTCGCGGTAGTGTTACACTCGTGATAGTGTTACACGCGGTAGTGTTACACGCGTTAATGATGCTCGCGGTAGTGTCGCACAACCATGAAGGTTAAAGAATTGTTGGAAACGGAGATATGAAAGGATTAGCTCTGACCTGTCCCCAAAAGCAGAGGGCAAAATTGACTGTCGGGTGAATTTTGGAAAAGGAAACGACTGTCCACACTATCCCAAACAGTTCAGCTTCGAGTAGTCTCGAAATGGTGATAGGATCATGAGGATATTGATAATTTATTATGTGTTTGTTTTAATCTGTGTAAGTTTGTTGTAATCTGTGTATGTTTGTTGTAATCTGTGTATGTTTCACATCCTTTTGTGTGTGTTTTTTACAGTTTTAAAGTGCATCTTGGTGAATTTTTGACATAGTAAAATATTGACATCAGCCCAAGTCCATGCACATAATCTTAACCAGCGACTTGATTTCAGATAAAGCAAAAGCCATGTCCTTAGATTTAAAGACACCATACCTGTGAATAGAAGATATTTTGTCTGCAAGAAAAAAAAGTTCAGTGCATGTTTCCTTTCCCCCATACTGCTTTGATGGCCTGAAATAGTGGTGTCTAATCGAGCTTTTTGATGAATCCAAAATAAGGCTCACAAGGTTCTCTTGTATCTGTGTCCCAAAGGAGGGGAGCATGGGCCGGTCAGTTCTGCAGAAAAACGGGTCACTCAGTTCTGATGCCGGCACAAGTAACTGTAGTCTGTCCCGAGGTGAGGCATAGTCTGTTCGTGTCTGTCTGCACGAGTACAGGTGGTCAGTTGGTTTCTCTTTGTTTCCTGCGTTGGGTTTGTGTGTGAGAGCAGATGTCGAGTGTATGTCTCTACCATTGTATGTGTATGTGTGTGTGTGGGTTGGTATCTGTATTTGTCTTCCTCTCACTGTTTCTGTTGAGTGGATGGTGCCTGCCTGTCTGTGTCTGTCTCTCTCCCCCCCCCCCCCCCCCCCTCTCTCTCTCTCTCTCTTTCAAATGCCTGTATCAGTGTTGATTCTAGAGCGCGCCCTTGCGGGATTCCCGCAATATTTTTCTGAAGGCCGCAAAAAATCGCGAAAGACGCGGCCCAAAAGCCGCAAAAAAAAGAGAACGAACGCGTTTTTGCACAACCAGCGCGGCTTCGCCGCTGCCGTGTGTATAGCCTCCTTTAGCCGAACGCGCGTTCTACCAAATTTTTCATTGGCCGAGAAGCAGCAGTTGAGCCAATCAGCGGTACTGGCAGTTCAACAGCCCTCATGTCGGCTTCAACGATGAAGCGCGCGAAGCCAAACACTCTGTTTTCTTTCGCCTTCACGAAGAAAAAACGCACTGATATATCTAAAGATCATCAGCTGTAAGCCGATAATGAGTCTACAGCCACCGTTACGGCTACTCAGTCAAGCGATAGCGTGTCTCAGCCGATCGACGCCGGAGGCGAAACGGTTGAAAGTGCCAGTGAACCCGAAGATCAGCAAGATAATGAAGATGGTGAAAACGAAGCCGATCCCTCCAGTTCGAACACGGAGGAGCAGAAGAAACTCTACAAGGCGTTTCAAGAATCATGGTTGAAAGACAGACCCTGGTTAAAGAAGGAGAAACAGGCTGAAAGAAGACAGCCTCAATGTGCTGATGACCATCAAATGTGAAGGTCCTCCCATCAATGACCATGACTTCACAGCTGCTGCAGCAGAGTGGAAGCAACAGAAGGATAGGAGGATCTACAAGAAATGAATGGAGTTCTGTGGGCTGTACATATGTATAAAGCTTTTCAGTTGTGTATGGTGAAGGTGTACACAGTGACTTTTCACAGTTAAAGGGTTTTCTTAAGGTGATACTGATGGTATATAAATCTTGACAATAGTGATGGTCACTTCATATAAAGAGACTGAATTAATTGTGGGGTAGGCTTAGAGTTGCTGGATTCTATGATGAGGTGACAACAGACTTGCTCACTTGCTGTATGACTGCCAAGAAGGGAGCTCAGTGAGTACATGCACCACCAGAAAAAGACAAGTCTTCTAAGGTATGTCAGAATGTGTGTGTACTCTGTGCGTGTGTGTGTGTGTGTGTGCGTTTCTGTAATAAAATGTAACTCGTTTCTTGTTTCTTTTTGTTGTTTTAGTTTACTTTGGCCATAATGTAATCATTGTGATTAAGCTTTAAAATCTGAATTTTCACGCGTTTTGAGGGCCTCCCATTTTCACCCTATGGGCCCCCTTTCTTTATGTGAGGGGGCCCTTGGGCCCCCTTTTTTGAAATCCTAGAATCAACACTGCTGTATGTATTGGTTTGTGTCTGTGTTGTCTCCGTCTCATCGCCTCTATGGTTTGTTTGTGTGTGGATGGGTGTTTCACTGTCTGTGTGTGTCTCAAGGTGCGTGTGGATATCATGAGTGCATGCGTGTCTGTGTTTGTTTCCTCTTACATTATCGATGTGTGTGAATGGTCCGTTTCTCTCCTGTGTCTATGTTTGGGGGTGGAGATGAATTTGTTTTCTTTTCACCAAATTTGCCTATTTGGTAAGCAGGTGTCTATCTTATGTGTATGTGTGAGATGTGTGTGTGTGTGTGTGCGTGCATGAGCACAAGTGCGTGTGTGTGTGTGTGTGTTGGTTTCTTCAGTGTTCTGAAACGTTTTCATTCTGTTGAATGATTCATTGATTGTCCTGTGTTTCTTTGCATACATCAAGTTGTCGGTGTTGAAGATGAAAATTTTGAGGAAATTTAACCTGTGTTTTTAGTTTATATAGATATGAGCAATAAATCTTTAAACATTCATTGAGAATTAACAGAGAACTCAGTTGAGTTCTCGGCTTTGAAGCTCTGAAAATATTAAAAAGCATTTTTCCTTGTGTTCCGAGTTGCAGGTGAGGCAAGCATGGTCGTGTGTAAGTGGATCACAGCACTCTCATCTGCTTTAGATTAGCCTGAGTGGTATTGAAGAAAGTCTTCTTTGTTTTAAGTGCTACATGCAGCTGTCAAGATAAAAAAAAACTTTTGTATTGAGGTAAGACAAAAGTTGGAGTAAATGCAAGATATTGAGTAGTTTGTTTTAGCTTTGGTGTGGACAGAAAGGCCAACCGGCTGGATGTTTTACAGAATCCAGCGTGGAAAAGATCTACAAGGACAGCAGCGGTGTGGACTTGGAGGAGTTCATCAAGAAGACTTTGCTCAAGTCCAAAAAGGACAAACAGATGTTGCTGAGCCTGGAGAAGGACTTCAGGATCTTTGTGGAATCAGAGTATGTACTATTTCTTATTATTGTGATTATCATTAGTAGTAGTAGTAGGGGTAGTAGTAAGAATACTTGCATAGCGCCTATCTTCGGCTAGAGACCAAGCTCTAAGCGCTTTACAATCCACTCTCTCATGTATGTAATGCACTGCCTACCTGGGTAGAGCCGACCAAAGAGTTGCCCTGCGTCACTTCATTCAGTGTTTTCCCACGTCACTTAGATATCATTTACTCAATTTTCTTCCTTCCTTCTTTTGATTGTGCATGCTGTGTGTAAAGTGTCATCCACACCAACGGCCAAACTGACCTCCTCCAAAAGTTGGACGTTGTTTTTTGGTTTATAGTCTCATTCATAGGACTTTTGGGGTTATGGAAACAGAAAAATCGGTCTGTGTCAAAACGGCCCAGGTGAGATTCAAACCCACAACCCCAGAATCACCAAGATTATGAGTCCCGGTCTCTACCAGCTGAACTGTTCAGGCATTTCTTGTTCTGTCATTATCAGGCTGAGAGCGGTTTTCCTTCATTTTGTTTTTCTGTCTTGGTTGGCAGTATATGACAGATCATTGTGTGGATGGGTGCTTGCGCATGAATGTTTTTGCAGCATTTGATATTCTCATAGATTTCACACAGTTATATGTGTTTGTGTGTATGTATACATTCTACTATTGTTGATTTGTTGGGTTTTTTTTACTGTGGGTTTGAATGGCTTGATGCTGTAGTTTGTTTATGAGTTTAGTGCTAATCTTAAAAAGATGCAGTGTTTGTTTATGAGTTTAGTGCTAATCTCAAAAAGATGCAATGTCCCTGAACATTTTATTCAGGTTATTGATGAAAAAGATAATGCTGCATGTTACTTCTGTAGATCTAGGACCAATTGCAACAATATTGATTCATCTGTAGTAGTATAGAACTACTTAACTGGCCTATTTGTGTAGAAATATTTTTTTTTAAATGTATTGTATGGACAGATACTTTCTTGGGGTATGCAAATGTATGCAGGTGGACATGTGCTTGTGTGGTCACATGATATTCTGACACACACGTATGTGTTTTATTGCTGACACATAGTCATTGTTCTTTACTGTAGACATTGTAAGGCACTCATGAGACATAACAGTATATAACTACTCGGTAGTAATGTTAACTCTGTTCTCTTTGGTTTCCAGTGACCAGCATTACCAGCTGGGAGAAATGTGCTCCTACGACAGAATGATCTGCCATCGCGTGGCGGCCTTTTATGGCATGGACCACAACATCGACAAGTCTGGAAAATGTGTCATTGTGTCCAAAACAAAGTTCACGAGAATGTGAGTATTGAACCCCAACAGCCTTTGCCATACATTGTACATGTGTGATCTGGAAAATGTCGTTTGGAAAAAAGCTCACAAGAATGGGAGAATTGAAGACTGGAAAGTGTGTCGATAGGTCCAAAACAAAGCTTTGAATGCAAATGTATCTTATCCTGTTTCTCCACAGTAAATAATGTTCAGAATCCTGATGTATGTTTTGTCTCGTCTACCTGAGTCGTCCTTCCACATTGTAATACATGATCTGTTTGGGTTGACTTTCTAATTGGTCAGCTGTGTTCTGGTTTAATGTTCACCAAATTTGACTGGGCAAGCAGGGAAAACCGTCCCACCATGACAGGGAGGGAGGGAGAGGTCCCATCTTACTGTACACCGACGCCATCAGAGAAACAACGTGCTACACTGACACCATCAGAGAAACAACGTGCTAACAACAGGTAGCATAAATAGTATTCATGTTGGGTACCTGAAGGGTTGCACATGCAACACCTGACTGCAGCATTGATGCTGTGCTGATGAATCAGTCAGGCATGCATCTGCTCTTAATCTGTGAGTGGTGCAACCATCTGAGTGCACGTATACAGGGGGTTCAGCCTAGAGTACAGAAGGCATACCTAAGCTTGTAAGAAATTTGTGTTGCCATGCAGGAAAGTAGTTTTGAAGATTGATAGAAGCAGTGGATGTTTTGTCGCACGTTATCCAGGAAACTGCTGCAGTTGCTTTACAGTGATGATGATAGTCAGTCATAATCAATAGCAGTAATGATATTAACAATGCATTCATACAATATAGACTCAGTTCTACCAATCACAGTACGTCAGTGATACACATATGCATAAAAGATGCATTCAGTAAACTGTTCATATAAAAACAGACAAAGAAGCACACCCGTACACACATTTCTCTATAATATTGCATGTGTACTAGATACATGCACATACATCAGACTTTTACATGAGCAGCAGTGTGTACTGTTTGATGGGACATAGCACAACCAAACATATTGCTAAAAGTAGAGTTGAGTTTTAAGGCCAAACTTAAGATAGGCTAGTGAGTTAGAGTGCTGACTTATGATAGACTAGTGAGTCAGAGCGCTGACTTATGATAGGTTAGTGAGTCAGAGTGCCGACTTATGGTAGATTAGTGAGTCAGAGTGCTGACTTATGATAGGTTCGTGAGTCAGAGTGCCGACTTAGGATAGGTTCGTGAGTCAGAGTGCTGACTTATGATAGGTTAGTGAGTCAGAGTGCCGACTTAATGATAGGTTCGTGAGTCAGAGTGCTGACTTATGATAGGTTAGTGAGTCAGAGTGCCGACTTATGATAGGTTAGTGTTAGTGAGTCTGAGCGCAGACTTATGACAGGCTAGTGAGTCAGAGCAAAGACTGTACGCCCTACGGAAAGACGGTTCACTCGCTGAGCGGTTACTCTGTCCGCAGTATTAGCCACAGTGAAGCTGGCTGAGCGCCGTGCCGCGAGCAGGCTTTGCCTGCCACTCCCACTTTACCCGGGCATAACACAGCCGACTGGCAGATCAGGAAGTGATGGAACACAATGTTTTACAAGTTTCGTGTTCTCTCTGTCTCATGTGTGTGTGTGTGTGTGTGTGTGTCTGTCTGTCTGTCTGTGCGTGCGCGCGCGCGCGCGCGTGCGTGCGTGCGTGCGTGCGTGCGTGCGTGCGTGTGTGTGTGTGTGTGGACTTTATCGTCATCTTATTTCTTCTTTTTTTCTGTTTACATCACTCTGTCTTGTATTTCAGAGAAAAAGAGAGTGCAGGGGGGGGGGGGGAGTCTCTTCTCCTATCTTTGTTTGGTATTGTTTTGCATTCTTTACATGGGATATTTTGTCTGTGTGGGAAGTGGTCGTTTTATGGTAGTCTTCGTGGTGGATTTGGTACATTGAAAAGCGTTGGTACTGCACTCCAAATCAGTCGACAGTTCTTGCGGGTGTGTTCCATGAACTGATTGGCTTCAAAATGCTGGGAACAAATACAGCAGTTTGCATGAAGGTACGCAGCTGGTTTGCCCACAAGATCTTCACGCCTACAGTTCTGAACCCATTTCTTGCATCTGCAAAGAACACAAAAAGAATGGTGAAACTTGGTTCAATATAGAAACTGTTTTTAACGCCAGTCTGTAGACGTTCTCTCAGTGTGTGCATATGTGCGCCGTGTGAGCACATGGTCACTTGCTTATGCACATGCGTATCATCTTCATACAAGTGTGTGTGTGTGTGTGTGTGTGTGTGCGTGCGTGCGTGCGTGCGTGCGTGCGTGCGTGCGTGTGTGTGTGTGCAAGCGTCTATATGTGCGTGTGTGTGTGTGTGTGTGCAAGCGTCTATATGTGTGTGTGTGTGAGCGCTAGTAGTATCCTATGCATTCTCTCTCTCTCTCTCTCTCTCTCACACACACACACGCACACGCACACGCACACGCACACACACACACACACATACACACACACGCGCATACATACACACATGCGCGCGTGCATGTATGCTCTCTCTCTCTGCTTCTGCATGACAACAACGCGGGAGCAGTTTCCTCGCTCACGCAGCTGAACTGAATCTCTCTCTCTCTCTCTCTCTCTCTCTCTTAAAACAACGAATTTAGGAAATGTAACACAGAAAATCGCTACATTAGAGCCACACCAGATTACCTCCAAATTTTGGGTTTTGGGTTTTTTGGTGCATTGTGTGTCTTTTCATGGTCTTATCAAGAGCTCCAAACCTGGTGATGTGATGTTGCATAATAGCAGAGATAAAGCGAAAAAACACTTGTGGCACAGAGCAAGATTACCTATGTGTTTGGAGCAACAGCGGAACACCCGGCTTTAACCAACTGTGCTGAGAAAGAGGATATGTTAAGGAAAGGAAGGGAGGGTAGGCTACCTCCGTACACTTGGCTGATACTCTTCCCTGCTGTGAAAGATAAGGGCAGCAGGAGGAAAAACGTCTGCCTTCCTCATTACACTGATTTATGGCCTGCTCTGCCATGTGGGAGTGGAGAGGCTAGGAGGTCAGATAAAGAGTGCGCTACACCAGGCTTACCACTGGAAGTCTGGTTTGCTCCAAATTATGAAGAGCCCTGCGATGCAGTTTTCAAGCAAGGAATGACTATTTTTTGTAAAGGTGTGTTTTTATGTTTTCTGTTGAATACTATTTGATGCTGCTAACAGCACTTATACATTACAACTTGAACTTGAACCATTGTGAGTTATGTGACTATAGAAGTGCTCGTGTGACTTCTGCCATTGTTTAAAAACTTCAAGTGGGCATTTCTCAAATCTGCCATTTTGGAGATGAACCGGTGTGCCTCTGAAGTAGCGAAATGATCTCACGTTTCTTCGTCTTTTGGAAAAGAAAAACACCGGAACCCCTTCTTCCGAGAATGATGACAGTTCGGCGCGGCGCACCAGTTGCCTCTTGCCTTACTCGCCATGTTGGACACGCGTGGAAAGATAGCCGGTGAAGGTGGGAGTGGCAGGATGGAATGTGCCAGCCATCTGGCTTCACTTTTCCGCGGAGTGAACCATCTTTCCGTAGGGCGAACTATCTTTGGTCAGAGCGCCGGAAATTTACAGGGAGTCGGTTCCATGTTGATGGTGCTTACATCAAAACTGTGAACAAAGAAAAGGAAACGGGTGTATCATAAATCGGAATGCAGTCAGGAATAGCAGGATGTTAAAGAAATTTTCTGGGAAAGACAAAAGTTGTCGCAAAATTTTTGTTGTCCCGTGCCTTGGCACACATCAGTCTCTCGTTCACATCCACGCATGAATATGGATACTCACATACTCACATGGATGCATATGTGCATGTGCCCATTCCCACACAGACAGACAGACACTCGCACACATAGAGAAACACACGCACACATACACGCCTCCTTGCGGTTTATCCCTGGCTGTCCATGTCATTCTGTGATGGTTTGCTGGTCAGAAGTCATGATTCAGTGGAAATAAATCAAAATACGGATGGAAACTTAACAGCATTGGTCATAAACGCAGACCTTGATTTCATTGTTTTGCATAGGAGTGTGAGGGTTACAAAACACAGTTTATCATTCTGAAGCATGCAGTATGCTGTAGTTACCTGATATTGATTGATCATACAGCCGTCAGGTAGTGACTGACCGTGAATAATGATTGAACATGGTGTTTCATTGACCATTCATTTGTTTTTCTCTCCAAGCTGTGAAATGAGAGTTTGGACTGTCTGGTCGGGATAACTGTGTGTTCGGTCTGCTGTGGCTTCCGCTTTATGGCCTGTGACAGGCGCATGTATTTGAGGTGTCTGTTGGCAGTCCCACGTTCAGCTGTGAGAGGTACATACGCACCGTGGAGCCCGATGACTCGGGGTCAGAGAAGAAACAGATGAGGTTACTAAAGAAACCTGCCAGTATGGAGGAGAGGGTGAGTACATGAGTTTGTGTGTGTGTGTGTGTGTGTGTGTGTGTGTGTGTGTGTGTGTGTGTGTGTGTGTCACAAGAAGATATTTCCTTCCCATCTCCACCACATTGGTCTGGAGAGAAAAAAAAGCAAATTGGTCTGGGTGCAAGTCTTTTGAATGAGATAATTGATGTCCTGTGGAGAGCATGCGTGTAGAACACCCTGATGATTGTGTCACAAAATCCACTATGATAGATAAGCTACTACACACAAATAACAAGGGGTGATGAGTACTAAGTTGGTGCACTATCTCTGGCAAAAGTAGTCGAACTTTCACTCAAAGAACTGTATTTTGATGAGATTTGATACGGTGCAGTACAGTACAATGCCATGCAATCATGTGTGATTCTATCCATTTTAATACAGTCCAGCTTTGCACCGTCTAGTTCTATACAGTTCAGTGTAAGTTATGAAATGTGGCTTGATAAAGTTGTATTGTTGACTTGTGGAAATTGCTGTTTTCAGTCAAGGGCAGGAGATAAAGCTCAATTCTCTAGTCATCGAACAAAGTCACTAGAAGAGAGACAGAGACATTATGATGAAAAACGCAAGATTATATTTGGGGTAAGTAACATCAGTGTTTCAGACAATAAGCGATTGAGTGCCTCTGTCTGTGTGTGTGTGTGTGTGTGTCTGTCTGTCTGCATGCATGTGCGCATGCGCGCACCAGATCATTTTGTTTTCAAAATGACTTTTGAGTCTTTGTTACTTTTTGTTTTGACTATTCAAAGAAATAGGATCTTGCTTGACTCATGCATGTCCATATTACATTTGTGTGGTTGTTAAGAGCTTTGTAATCTTTGGAATTCTATGGTTATTCGGGTTTGTATCTGGTAGGAGTTTATGAATGGGTTACCTTTTTGCATTAGTACTGATTGCCATCACTAATTCAACTCTATATAACTAACTGGGACTGATTTTGGTTACTTATCTTTTTGTCTTTGAAACACAGAGGATCACCTCTTTCTGTCAAGTGGTAGAGTTGAATGTAGGTAAACTATAAATGTCTTCATAGGATGAAATTTGTTTTCCAAACTGAGCTTAGTGTTGTGATCTCTAAAGGTATCTTCGATATTTGTAGCATGCAGATCATTCTGACTTTGATCGCTGTGTATGGTAAACACATTTTTCTGACCTTGTTTGCTTTGTTTTTTTTTTTTCACAGGCTTCATCGGAGGAAGCCCACGGTACTGTGATAGAGTAAGTACCTTTTGCTTCTGTCTCTTGCCATCTCGGCTCCTTTATTTGTTTTTATCCGCAGTGTATGTTGACTGTTTCGTCATAATGGACTGCCAGTGGTTGGTCTGCACCTTGTGTGAATACATGTGTTCCTGTGCGGGTATGTCTCGGGGACAGAAAATGATAGAGAAATGACACTTTGGGCAGGTAGATGGTGACACTTTGAGCAGGTAGATGGTGACACTTTGGGCAGGTAGATGGTGACATTTTGGGCAGGTAGATGGTGACACTTTGGCAGGTAGATGGTGACAGGAGTGACTTCTGATTCCTGAAAATGTTTCTCAGAATAATTGATGCCCATTTAGCAGTATTTTGAATTGAAGATACAGTGAGCATTGTGCAAGGAATGACACTCACGAGGGCATGGAAAATGAGGAAGGGGGAGAAAAAAAAAAGACCTGTTAGTGACAGCCATGTGAAAATAAATCTGTTTTACTATTTTTTTTTACTTTGAACCCAATTTGAGTGCTAAGAAACTTGCAGGCTGTAGCAGGTACCACCTGACTTGTGTATTTTGTAAAACCGCTACCCTCTTCATTTGAAACAGCAAAATGCTTTAGTTCATTGAAACAACCAAATGTTTTTGTTGAAACAACCAAATGCTTTAGTTTGTTGAAACAACCAAATGCTTTACTTCATTGGAACAACCAAATGCTTTACTTCATTGGAACAACCAAATGCTTTACTTCATTGGAACAACCAAATGCTTTACTTCATTGGAACAACCAAATGCTTTACTTCATTGAAACAACCCATTGCTTTACTTCATTGGAACAACCCATTGCGTTGCTTCACTGAAACAACTTTTTGCTTTACTTCATTGAAACAACAAATGCTTTACTTCATTGATACAACCAGTTGTTCTACTTCATGGAAACAGCCAAATGCTTTACTTAATGAAGACAACAGAATGCTTTATGCTGAAGTTCTTTGATGGCAAGGTACATTCTGTGACGGCAAGGTAAGGTCTGTGACAGCAAGGTAAGGTCTGTGATACCAGTTTCATTCCTGCTACAGCCATTTCTGCTAGAAGTTTTTTTTGGCAGGCTCCAAACAGTGCTGCACAAGCACTATAAATTCAAATTAGTGTCCATGCTGGACCATTTACCGCATACTTTCGCAACAGGCCCCACATAGCAACAGCTCTTGCCTAGGCCCATGACAACTAACAACTATTGATGATGCATTTTTGATGAGAAGAGTAACTTTTTGCATGTGCTTATGTCAGTAAAAATTGTGCAGAAAAAAAAAGATTCTGTTACCTGCATTTGCTGTTGATATCTATGCTTTTAGTCTTGGAGACTTATGCATGGATCATTCTTTTTCAGTCATGTCCCAGCCTCGAGCGCTTGCAAACGTCTGAGCAGTCGTGACTGGAGCAGCACGGATTCTTCAGGCTATGTGTCCGAGGACGGTTCCCGCCTGCGGCGAAACATGATGGCCAAGTCCAACAGTTATGGTGGTAAGCCCACCGTTCACCTATCTCCTAACACCAGAACCTGCAGCTTGTCAAAAGCAGGTACTTTCCTCACTGGCTCTGCTGCGCTGTAGTCCTCATCACGGCTTCCTTATGATTCTTTAGTTTGTTCCTTATCTTTTTTCCCCTTTTTTTTCTTCTTCAGTTCATTTGCTGTGTTCAGTTCATCGGTCGGAGTACATTGGTCAGAAAACTTTTCTTTTTTTTTTTTTTGGTTGAGAGCACATCTTAAATAGAAGATGATATTCGACAAAGTTGAAATTTTCACTCTTTGATTCATTGATTTCTGTTTTCTGTTTCTCATCAGAATAAATGTGTTTCAAAAATTGTTCTTGGAGAATAGGTCTTTTTAAAAAAGATGAAGACATTACTGGTTTTAATGTCCACAAGAATATGTAGTCAGTCCTAACTTAATGAGGTTTAACATGGGTTTTGCTGACTTCCTTTAAGGCTGAAAGACTGCTATGTCAGGAAGTAAAGTTGTTACAGCATCCTTGATTGGAAGTGTGCTTTTTTGACATTTGGTTGATTTAGCACACTTCACATCTTATTCTGGAATAGAAAGTAAAATATATTGACTTATGAAACATTGAATAGGGTCATTGTTTGTTTAAGCCAGGTCTCTCTCTCTCTCTCTCTCTCTTTCTCTCTTTCTTTTTTGAATTATTTTGGTTGCTGAATTTTTTCATTGTTAGCTTAGATTATTGTTACTAGACAAATTGTCTCAGAACAATACATTTTTTTGTCGGGTTTGAAGGTGGGAGTGGACAGTTATTTTGTCTCTGAAAGTCAAAAGTTTATACCCAGAAAATAGGGGTGGATGAGAGTGGGGGTGGGGGATGGGGGGAGGGGGGGGGGGGGGGGGGGACAGCTGGCTCGGAAATGTGACATTTTTTAAGGCAAAAGTGAAAGGTCTGGTTAAGAATGAGGAAGGACAAGACTTTTGATTATCATCTGCAGTTCTGGTCTCTATAATTGTTTTAACTAACATTTCTTTTTTGTTTGTTTATTTGTTGTTGTTTTTTTATATCCTTTTATGTTTAAAACAGCATTCGTTTTGTTGATCATTTCAGCTTGTTGTTTTGAAGTTCATGTTTGAGTAATTCGATAAGTTACTAACCATTCGTTTTTCTTACCAAATCTTTTTTTCTGTATGTGCATGTTGTCTCTCTTGATTTTGTTTTAATCTGTCGTTCTTTTAAACATTAATTTGCGATTCTAATTTCAATTTTATTTGACGCAACTTGAGTATTGTGTATGAGCTAATCTCATGGCATGATGAGACGTGATTCAGGAATTTCTACAGTGATGGACTCACCATTTTATGTTAAATATCTTGAGGTGTGATTTTGACTATGATTGTGTCATGATATGTCGTATGTGTAAAAAAAAATATTGAGAATGAGCAGTTTATGCAGAGCTGTTATTCTGACAAGACTGGTATAAAACCAAACCAGGTGACGTCATGGTGCTTACTGACTGGACTGACAGTAGCAGTAATGCGTACTTTTACGACATTGCCAGTTCGACCTTTGCTATTGGTGAAGGTCAGGGAAAAAAACCCAATGTGGTAACAACAGTTCACTGGCACATTCGTGAGCAGCATTTCTTTCTTCCCCCAGATATGCAGTGACAATTTAAACAGGTCAGTGACGAGAGCATTTCCTGGTTTTTGAGAGAGTTTGTGTTTTATGTGAGACCAGTCGATGGTTCAGGGTCATAGGGTCACTGCCTGGATTGAACATTGCACCGGGGGGTCTCCATCACTGATGGTCAGGGGCAACAACTTGAGTCGAGGCGTTGCTCTTTCTAGTCCACTTTGTCATGTTGTCTGTCCATCTCTTCCTGTCTACCCTCTCTCTTCTTTCTGGCACTGGTGTTTGGGGGATGGGCTAGGAGAGTCAGCTGTATATTGTCTCATGTCTGTACCTCCCTGGCTTTTATTTCCTCAGTATGGTCCGTAGAACTACACAGTGATTTTGATGCCTGATAGTTCTGCAGACTTGTTTCTGACATGCCCAGTACAGGGTTGGCCAGGTTCTCTTCTGAGACATCTTGTCGCCACTCTTTCGATGTCACTGTGAAGTTCTGCTGTCGGGTTTCATGATTTATACGCACTCGGAAAGATCGATTCTCAGTTGCACGTTAAAGGCTTCTGTTTCTGTCTTTTGGGTAAGGTTTTAGTTCTGCCTGTGGCACTACTGTTTGTGCAGTTTATCACTTTGCCAGGACGTGGGTCTTGGAGCTGTCGTGACTGATCATGCTGATAACGTGTTTGAGCTGTCTCACAGTCTCTGATTTTTGTTCACTGACTGATCGTTGCCACAAATAGCTTTAAGCTGTTCACCATCGTGGTTCTGTCCGCTGTGCTGATTTTCATGCCAGATCTGGCAGATGCTCCATCCAGGCAGTTCACATGGTTGGTGAGTTTCAGAACTGAAAGGAAGGGTGGGGGGGGGGGGGAGGAAGGGAGAAAGGCAGAAAGACAACAACTAAAAAAAGGAAAAGAAAAAAAAAAGATGAGAAATAGAGAAAAAGGGAAACAAAAGAAATGGAAAAGAGAAAAGACAAGCTTTGAAGAGGAAGAAGATGAAACTCCTTTTTTATGGTGAGGTGAGTTCCATCATTTGAATCAAATTTCCAGAAATACTAGTTGAATGTACTTGTAAAGTTCAACAATTTTCTCAGCACCAAAGAAAATGGTAAAGTTTTCTTTGCTTTCTCCTTTGATTTGGAAAAGAGAGAAGAAAAAAAAAAAGGTGTTTGGATTCCTCTTAATTTTCAGTTAGCCTGTTACTGTCATGGGTAAACCAGAGGGTTGTAATGGTTTGTTCTCCAGTGCGTGCGGACTGTGCCAGCAAGGTCTTTCTGAACATGTCGTAGTGAGCCTTCCAAGATGTTGAACAGTGGTGAGAAAAGAACAGTTTTCACACAATCCCAGACATTGTACTCTGAAATGGAAAGGGAGGATGGTACCGCTTATGTCCTATGTGCTTTCTTTTATAATATACTCTAAAGACTAGCCTGGCCAGAGAGGCACAGGAACCTGAAGTCAGGAAACTCTAAGATTAGGGTCTTCCCCTGTGAGTTCATAGCTCACTGAACAGCTGGGGCAAGAAGTTGACCAGGGGAGATTGAGTAAGTTCTGTGCCGAGCAGTAGTTTGGGAGTGACGATTAGGGCTGAGATTTGAGACGGACTCCTTGGATTCAGAGAAACAGAGTGCAACGATGCATGTATGCCTGATGATGTTACGGTATTTAGCTGATGTTATTTTCCCAAAGTCTTAAGTATCACAGCTTGTTAAAAAAAATTGTTTTCTGTTTCATCATGTTTTGGTTTCTTTTCCCATAGATGTCAGTTTGTTGAATAATGTGAAGGTTGCATTTGTTCTTTTCCATGAACTTAACACGTAAGGGTGTGCGCCGGTGCATATGTTAGCATGTGGTGAGGAAGGAGATGGAAGGAGATTGTCTGTACACAAGTTGATGTGAACACTAATGATCTGCATGCATGGATTCTTGATCTGTGGCGGATATCATTGTTTTTTTTTTTTTATCACATTCACACATAAAACCTTTAAAAGATGTGCAGTTTATTTCATCAGTGCGGTCTGTTTAACGTAACAGTACCATTTGAGTTGTGAAAATTATTTGTGAAATGGAAATATTGCACACTTGGTTGTCATTTTCTGTGAAACTGTTCCTTCTCTGTCAGTAAACTTCTGAGCTGTGATATTCGGTGGAACTGGTTCTTCTCTCACTGAACATTTGACTCCACAGGTTCATGTGATGGAAGCACTTGTTTCTTGAAGGGGGACATTTCCAATACAATGTTTATGTTGAGTGATCAGGTCTTTCCACATATACTGAAAGGTATGTTTTCATGTCAGGTTACATAACGATAGATTCTGAAAAGTATATTTTCGTATAAGGTTAGATAGAGCTAGCAGTCAGTCTACAGGCTGAAAGTCAAATTGAAAATAGACTTTTGAATCAATAGTAGGGTCAGAACATTAGATGCATTTTTTCTACATAATCAAGAATTCTTGCAAATATGTAACTTGAATTCTGAGGGAGGTAAAACAGAGAAGGGAGACAAGAGAGAGAAGATGCGTGTGTGTGTGTATGTGCGTGCGTGTGTGTGTGTGTGTGTGTGTGTGTGTGTGCACGCCTGCGTGTGTTTGAGTGTGTGTTTGCATGGGTGCAAGGGGGAAATAGGGTGGGAGAGAAAAATGATCAGAATCGCGTCACTGTTGGATTTATTGTTCCGAGTTCCTTCCACCGTCTGATATGTGAAAATTATTACCATTTATGTGGACTTTTATGGGGGCGAGTTTGACATTGATAATTTCTTGGTTGGAATTTGATAGGCTTTCATTATTTTTTTTTTTATCCTTTTGCTTTCCTTCTTTTCGTTCTTTTGCTTTCCTTTGTTTTTCCTTTTTTCCCCTTAATTTCTTAATAGCGTAAATTAAGTGGATGCTATGAGATAACCACTGTTTAATGTCATATATTAGCTGCTATCAAGTTTTAAAGTCAATCACCAGTATTCTTTTGAAAGTGCTGTTTGAGCCTGTTTTGTCCTTTGCTGCAAAAATATATTACACTTGGAAATTGTACATCTAAAGAAGTTTTGAAAGCTTCAGGAAGAAAAGGTGTTTGAATTTCAGTTGGACAAATGCATGTTATAAACATAGAAAATGAAATTTAATTTCACGTTTATTTTGTCATTGATCATTTAGTATACCACTTATTTCATTCCAAAACTGTTGATTGTTTTTTGGCATATCGCAGGACAAATGAAGTTAAAGATTGGGATTGTTTTTAGGCACATCTCTGGACAAATGAAATGAAAGCATCAGTGTAGGGTTAGTTTGAATTGTCAGTGAGATGTAGTTGAGAAAGAGAGCCACCTTCATCATCTCCCCTTCCCACAACCCCCATGCACAATACACACTTGACTCTGCTCACCAGCCTCCTCCTTCCCACCCCAAAAACGTTTTTTTTTAAAAGAAAAAAGAAAAAACAATAGGGGACAGTTGGTTGATAAAAGGGAAAGCAGGTACTTTTGTGTTTCTCTTGATGTGATGTTTTGTCTATGGCATGTAGATCGAGGTCCAGGTCAGAGAGTTTATTTGACACAACTGTAAAGGGACAACTGTCAGCGTTTTTCCTAAAGTGTACAACTTCATCAAGTGAGAGTACTTGTCCACAGTGGCAACACTTCCCATTGTGATAACCAAGCTTGTGTGAAGAAGTTTAGAAATGCAGGGACCACGGCCATCTAGATATGCAAAAGTGTACTGAATTAGCAACTGAAAATGGGTCCAACGAAGTGCGTCTTAGTACTCAAGAAATCCAAGGGAAGCAACTATTCTTGCCACATAGGAGAACTTTTCTTTATTTGCTTCCAGTAGTCTTTTTTGCTTTGCTGCGAGATAAAATAATAGGTTGCATGTTTGTGTTGATGCCTGACATCCAGAGCATGGCACAGAAATGAAATTGTACCTGGTACATGAAAGGGCTTGCATGGGAACATGTGCTGGTTGTTCAGGTCAGTGATGTCAGCTGTCAAATGTTGATTACAGTGGACACATTTGGACTGCCAGAAACTTTCACGTTTAAGGCTTTACCAAAAAAAAAAAAATTATTGATTTTGAGTATACAAGTGGAAAAGGAAGCAAATAGCAGAGGTACCAAGATGCAGATCTGATTCCCAGGAAATGAGTGGCACAGTCTCCTTACCTCCCCCTTCTCCCCCCCCCCCCCCCCCCCCCCCCCCCACACACACCAACACACACACTCTCTTTTAGTGACTAAAAAAAAAAGGACATGGTCTAGTCTCTGTAAGGTGGCAGTACATGCTGTGGTCTTCAGTGACTAAACCAATTGCCAGGCATTTCGCTGCTTGGAGGGATCCATCAATTTGTTTTGGCTGATAGAGGTTAGGTCTGGGTGTTCTACTGATACAGGTGTCAGCAGAGTGGGTCAAGGTAGGTATTGGTCACAGGGCTAGTTTGTGGAGTCTTGCATAGTCTCACCATTTACCCCGTACAGTTCAGATAGCTTCTGCATATTTTTATGTATCTATTTAGTTACATAGTTTGAAATGGATAATCTTTCACCTATGGTTTAACCCGACACTTTTGACCTTTTCAAAGTGCTGCCCGTACATTTTCAGGTGGGTATGTTTCTGAAAGCGGTACGCGAAGGATGACACCATCCATGTTCATCGCCACTGACGATGCTTCATTTTCATTTCTGGACAACTTAGATAACAAATCATAAAATAAGAGAGAAATAACACTGAATGTTGCAGACTCGATAACAAGTGGCAGTTATGAGAGCGCTCCTGTTCGAACCAAACATGCTTCATCAGAAAACTCGCAGTCGCCCGTCTCAGGCTCAGGGAGAAGTTCCGCCGATGTTAATTCGCCAAGTCAGGGTGAGGAGAAAGGTTTTTTTTGTGTACCCAGTCAGCTGTTTTTCTCTCCTGTCTTTTACCCATGTGTTCATGCGCTGTTTTCTAAGCATGGAAGTGCTCTTTCATCATTGTCTGTGCTCACCTACTCCAACACAAATCTGTGCATGGAAAATATATGGGGGGAAAAATTTCTTCCACTTATGTACCATAGTCGTGGACAGAATCTTGATTAAACTGTCTTCATTTTTGCTGTATATATTGTACATGAGAATGGCTTTTTCTTTTTGGCATGGTGACCCTTTTTACTGAGCCAGGGCGATGGAAGAGGTGTGAATTCATGAAGGTCCTATTCTTCGGATGGCCCTGTCGTTTAACTGGGTTTGATAGCCAGAGTAGTGAGTCAGAGAGAGAAGTCCGGCTTTTCCGAACATTTCTTTTAAACCTATTTTTAGGTGGCCCAGGTATATACAGATGAGCCAGGATGAGAAAAAAATTATTCTTTTAATGCCCCCTTTTTTAATGTGATCAGAAAGCCTGATAAAGAGAGTTGGAGAAAGACATAGGATTCGTTGAATGTCCATATTACAGTTAAATAAAACCAGAGAGAGTAGTATGATTCTGTGACCGTCTCGTTTGACACCTACGGTATCCAGATAGAATCAGAGAGAGCAGTGTGATTCTTTAAATGTCCTATTTGATAGCTACAGTATCCAAATAGAATCAGAAAAAAGAGAGCAGTGTGATTCTATAAATGTCCTATTTGATAGCTACAGATTCCAAATAGAATCGGAGAGAAAGAGAGCAGTGTGATTCTGTAAATGTCCTATTTGATAGCTACAGTATCCAAATAGAATCGGAGAGAAAGAGAGCAGTGTGATTCATTAAATGTCCTATTTGATAGCTACAGTATCCAAATAGAATCAGAAAAAAAGAGAACAGTGTGATTCGTTAAATGTCCTATTTGATAGCTACAGTATCCAAATAGAATCAGAGAGAAAGAGAGCAGTGTGATTCATTAAATGTCCTATTTGATAGCTACAGTATCCAAATAGAATCGGAGAGAAAGAGAGCAGTGTGATTCTATAAATGTCCTATATGATAGCTACAGTATCCAAATAGAATCAGAGAGAAAGAGAGCAGTGTGATTCATTAAATGTCCTATTTGATAGCTACAGTATCCAAATAGAATCAGGAAAAAAGAGAACAGTGTGATTCGTTAAATGTCCTATTTGATAGCTACAGTATCCAAATAGAATCAGAGAAAGAGAACAGTGTGATTCTTTAAATGTCCTATTTGATAGCTACAGTATCCAAATAGAATCAGAGAGAGAGAGCAGTGTGATTCTTTAAATGTCCTATTTGAAATAGAATCAGAGAGAGAGAGAGAGTAGTGCGATTCTTTAAATGTCCTATTTGATAGCTACAGATTCCAAATAGAATCAGTTAGAGAACTGTGATTCTTTGAATGTTCCATATGACGGCTACAGTATCGAAATAGAATCAGAGAAGTGTTACTCTATGTATGTCGCATTGACAGCAGCAGTATCCAAATAGAATCAGAGAGAAGTGTTATTGTCTATATGTCCCATTTTGACAGCTACAGTATCCAGATAGAATCAGAGAATTGTTATTCTTTGTATATCTAATTTGACCGCTACAGTATCCAAATAGAATCGGCGCAGCGTTATTTTCTGTGTGTCCCATTTTGACAGCTACAGTTTCCAACTAGAATCAGAGAGAAGAATGATTCTCTGAATGTCCCATTTGATCCCTGCAATACGCACAGAGAATCGGAGAGAGAAAGAGAACTATCCCAAGGTTTCCTACTCGGACCCACAGTGAAGCATCAGAAGCATGGGGAGGGTAAGGGGAGGAGCGTCAGCGAGTCCTTCAGTTCAGTGTCGTGGAGTGTTGACGGCTGTGATGATAGTTACTAGTTTCCTTCATAGTGTCAGTGTGCTTGTTACAGTACCTGGAGATATTGTTCATATGTTTTACATGAAATCTGGTGTGTTTGATTATTTTCCCCAACCGATTTGTGACATGTCACAGTATTGCCAGCACCTGTTGAATGAAATATCTGTGGCTTTGGGGGGGGGGGGGGGGGGGGGGGGGGGCGAAAAAAGTAAACCCTTGGATTTTGTTTTTATTGCTTTAGCTCCAAAGTTATTGAGAATATGAGAGGATCATTTGGAAAGAAGGTTGTTCAGGTTTTTGTTTTGTTTGTTTTTGTTTCTGTTTGGTTGGTTTGGTTCGGTTCCATCATTTCTGTGTATTATGTTCTGTTCTTGTCTCGTGGGCACCTCGGCTGGGCTATAAGCAACATTATCTTATCTTATCTTATCGTGGGCACCTCAGCTGCTTTGTAGAGTAGACTTGAGTCAAGCAGCTGGTCATATTATAGATGTTCTCCTTGAATACCAAAAGGCATAGTTGAAAATGACGGTTTGTTTTTAATTGGTTTGAAATACTTTGTAAAAAATCATTTCGAATTTTTAGTCCAGTAGTGGAAATTAAAAATAGTGCACTTAGTATGGCCAAATTTTACCTGCTGTAAGGATTTCAGTTGTACAATTAGTGTATTATGAATTGTTATGAAAAGTGTGTGATTCGTGTGTGTGTGTGTGTGTGTCTGTCTGTGTGTGTGTGTCTGTGTGTGTTCACTTGGTGACAGCCTTGAGAGGGCTGCATGTGGTAAGCAGGAATGTATTGGAAAGTGAAAGAAATTGGATGAACTCAAGGCAGCTGCTTACATTAATCTTATCTGCATACTGTTCAATATATGTACTGTTCAAAATGCTGATTAGTAGAAAGACATAGCTGAACTAAAGAAATGCCAAGAAATAGGGTTTTAAGAATATGACTCTAGTTTAAAAAACAGTGTTGTGTAAACTTGTCAGCACTTAGACAAAATCATTTGCTTAAAATTAAGAGTGAAGATTTTTTTTTTCTTAATTTTTATGATCTGATTTGTGAAAATGATCAGATTTTATCATTTACTTGTTTCCTTGTGTCTTCTTTCATCTGTATGCACTTTTTGTCGTTCTTTTTCTTTATCTATCAAACTGCCGTCTGACTTCTTGAGAGTTGCCTGGTAAATATAATTTTATTTGTAATGTTGTCAGATGTTCACATGGTGTTTACAATAGAAGGCTACACAGTGTAACACTCTGAACACTGTTTTGAATATCAGCAGTGAAAGAAACAGTATACATTGCATGCATAAACACAAAATACAGTATGAGAAGATTGCTGAGTGGACTACATCAGTGTGTGTATGTGTGTCTGTGTTTCCATAGAGGAGGTTGACAAAAGAGAGAAAAAGTAAGTAAAAGATTTGTAAGATGTGTTTAGGGAGAACATTGACGAGTATGGAATCTTTTTATTAATTGTGACATCAGACTCAGGACAACTAAGATAACAACAACGGCAGCATCAACAGGGGCATTGAGAATTACCAGAAATAAAGTCCACGACTTCGCTGGAAAGAATTTCTACCAGATCGTTCTATTCATTTGCTTACTCTTTTGGTATTTGGAGAGTTGTATTGGACAATCAAAAAAATTATTTAAAACTAATGATGGATAGTTGGAACATAAACATGGATTTGGTGCATATTTTGTTTTCCTTGTGAAAAAAGTTGAACTTCCTTTTATTCTGTCATGGAACGGAATTCAGTGGCATAATCAGAGAGAGAAAACACTTCAGTGTATGTGTCCATCAGAAGACACGAGATAGGAAGAGACGGTGACACAAAGAGAAGGGTGGAAGAAGGGGAGGCAAAACTCATTCTGGAAATCAAACTTTTTTTGATGTTATTGTATGAAAGTTAATGGCATGAGCAGTAAAAGAGAAAAGCACTCAAGATGTATGTATCCATCGAAAGACACCACGAGATCGGAAGAGAACTGTAACACAAAAGGAAGGGTGGAAGAAGGCGAGGCCATTCTGGGTGAGTGTGGTTTGAAGAATACTCATGCTGGAAATTAAACTTCCTGTTTTTTTTCTGTGATTGTATGAAATTCAGTTGCATGGGAGAGAAAGCACTCAGATACATGTATGTGTCCATCGAAAGACACGAGGTAGGGAGAGAACAGTGACACAAGAGGAAGGTTGGAAGAGAGGGGAGGCAATTCTGACGGAGGTGTGTGTTCTGTTCAGGGACAGCAGGGTGTGGTACCGGCCACCCTACACTGTTCTGGTGGCCACGGACATCAACACAATCCCTCCGGCAGTATGGTGGTCAATCCACACACTTGTTAGTAATATTCCTTTCCAGGCTTCTTCTCCTCCTCCTCCCCCCCCCCCCCCCCCCCCCCTCCTTCATTGCCATTTAGTGTGTGTTTGAGTTGTGTGTTTTTTTTTTCTCCTGTTGACTACTTCTGGCATATTTTGTCCTCTTTTTTTTTTTTTCCTTGGTGTATTTTTTTTATGGCTGTGAGGGTGTAGCACAAAAACCTAGCTTGGCTTCACCTCCTTTATATTTTTGTGCTTCATGTAGACCTAGTCCTTTCGCTTTTTTTTTTTTTTTACTGAACCCCACCACAATAGACTGGAATTGAAAAAAAAAAAGGAAAACAAGCAAACAACCCCCCCCCCCCCCCCCCCCCCCCCCCCCCCCCCCCCCCCCCCCCCCCCCCCCCCCCCCCCCCCCCCCCCCCCCCTCCACAACCTTTTGTTGCTTCCATAGCTTTTAATGGACATGAGATGTACTAAAAGAAGTACAGGGTTCGTACAGACTGCTGGAACTCTTTAACAGTCTTGAATCGCGGAAAGGGTCTTGTCCTTGAACTCTGTTAAAGTCTTGAATCACGGAAAGGGTCTTGTCCTTGAACTCTGTTAAAGTCTTGAATCATGGAAAGGGTCTTGTCCTTGAACTCTGTTATTTGTCTTGAATCACGGAAAGGGTCTTGTCCTTGAACTCTGTTAAAGTCTTGAATCACAGAAAGGGTCTTGTCCTTGAACTCTGTTAAAGTCTTGAATCACAGAAAGGGTCTTGTCCTTGAGAACTCTGTTCAAGTCTTGAATCACAGAAAGGGTCTTGTCCTTGAACTCTGTTATTTGTCTTGAATCACAGAAAGGGTCTTGTCCTTGAACTCTGTTAAAGTCTTGAATCACAGAAAGGGTCTTGTCCTTGAACTCTGTTAAAGTCTTGAATCACAGAAAGGGTCTTGTCCTTGAACTCTGTTAAAGTCTTGAAAGGGTCTTGTCCTTTTCAGGAAGAGTCCACGGAAATACACATTCGTCTCATTCGTCTTTAGTCCAGGAATGGAGAGGAGGAAAAAAAATGACATCAAAAAAATATTTCATGGTGTATTAAGCGTAACTGGCAACAACATATTCAACATTTCTCTTGCAGACTACAGTTTATCTGGTTGTTGAAAACATTTGCATGCATATCAAAAACTTTTTTTTGTTTACATGTGGTGTATTTTTGGTGACTGCTGCAGCTGCGGGCAAACGTTGTAGTAGCAGACAATGGAGTTGTGCCATGATCAGTTCGTTGTGGAGGTGCAGCGGTTAGCATTCTCCCGAAATTACAATGTGGAAAAAAGAAAAAAAAATCTATTTAAGAAATGAGTAAAAGACACCATCATATCAAGGGTTCGGAACTGAGCAAGATATGATAGGTTCTGATTGGTGATGGTTCTCGTTTGTTAAATTTTGTTACAAAGCAAATTTAACTTGGTTGTGGGATTTAAGGTCATAGAAATGTGAGCTCGGGGCTTCTGGAAAAGTCCAGAAACAGAATGAAATTTCACGTGTTCAGACCTGTATGAACCCTTGAATTAGTACTGCCTTCCAAATGCCTTATTTGCCACGCTCACAGACTTTGTGGAGTTGCTGTTTAAAGTGCAGAGAATGGCATTTTGATGCATTTTGGTGTATTGTGACATCCAGTGGTGATGCATCGTGCATGTTTGTGGAAGCGGAAGCACTAATGAAAGTTTCCTGGGAATAATGGCTGCTAAATTCATCCGTAGAATGTGAGGTTCATGAGTCAAAAGTAAGCGTTTATGTGAAGCATAACTTACACTTTGCAGTGAGGTGCACACAAAAATGAATGTGTTCTCTTGGTTGTGTACGCTTGCTGGAGAGAGAAGAAGAGAGCGACAAGATGGGTAGATGTTTCATCTTTTTTTTTTTAACCCTGGGTATTGGGGATAGTCTGTAAAACAAGGTCCAGCTGTCGGTCCTGACTTGATGTGCAGTGGATGGTCATCAATATAACATTGACACGGTTGTGTCAAAAATGATTGATTTCGATGTCTGTAGGAGCAACATTTAGGTAATAAGAATACACCTGCACACACACACACACACACACACACATACACACACACACACACACACACACACACACACACACACACACACACACTCACCCATCTCCCCCCTAACACCCTTCCCCCAAAAAAAAACAAAGAACAAATGAGAAAAAGAGACCTAAACAAAGAAATAAGAAAGAGAAAAAGAAACATTATCACTGGCAGTCAGCCACGAGCATTAAGACATCAGTGGCCCTAGATATGCGATGAAAAAAAGAAACATTATCACTGGCAGTCAGCCACGAGCATTAAGACATCAGTGGCCCTAGATATGCGATGCCAGCCTAAAGTCCAGCTCGCAGCGATTACCATACATTGGGCATGTGAGTCCTGATTACACGATCTGTTCTTCTTTCCTTGCAGGCATTGTGCTATAGATGCTTTGGACCGTTGAAGCTGCAAAGCATGCACGCTTGGCTGGCAGCTGCGAGTTAAGCACTTCGGTTGGTTGCCAGCCATTCCCACCAGTGATCGAAACGTTGCATGCCTATTACGATGCTTGAAATTGTCACTGAAATTCCGTGCTGGACAACCTGGTTTTCTTACACCTGATACAAGCTGGAAGAAGACGATGTTTGGTTGGTGGTCATTTCCCGTCCTGACCCACACCCAGCTGTTTGTTACCAGGTCTTCATCAGAAGGACCTCGAGCACTCTTTGTTACCAGGTCTTCATCAGAAGGCCCTCGAGCACTCTTTGTTACCAGGTCTTCATCAGAAGGCCCTCGACGCCAGAGTGCTCAATGTCCAGTAGAATAAACGTGGCAGGGATTTTTTATGCAAATGCACACATCAGAGCTTAATCTAGAGCGCGGGATTGGTACAATTCCCCGAATATCTGTTCCTTCCCGCAATTATCAAGTCTTAACGCGGGCAGACTCCCGCACAGTTGCAGGACTGCCCGCCCTGTTCACTGATCGTTGCGGGCGCTCGTTTGTCGACTGCTTGAAAAACTGAAACTAGGACTGAGCAGGAGCGAACGATTTCTTGATATTTCATTGGCTGTTAGTGTAAATCAACCAATCGGCGGCATTCATCTCCTCCATCTCGATCATCTACGAGAAGTTGCGAGAGTTTAAGGCGCCATATTGGATATTTTCCAAAATGAAGCGTGCACCGACCCTATTTGACTTCGACTTTCATTGAGGAAAATGAAAAAAAAAAAAAAGGATTCTGTGGAGAAGATCATGAAGAAACCGCGACTACATCCAAAAGCTTGGAGAAGCAGCCCAAAAAGAGTGCAAGGGAATACCGGTTTCAAGACGATTGGCTGAAGAAGTGGCCCGGGGAGAGTGGGGGGAGGGGGGGGAAGGAGGGGGGGGGGGGGGGGGGGGAGGAGTGCCCCCCTTTTTTTGATATGAGGGGGGGGACTGCCCCCCTTTTTAAAAATCCTAGATTAAGCTCTGACACATGTGCTCAGGATTGTGGGCGCACACACATGCATACACACGCATGCACACACACGCATGCATGCATGTAGGTTCATGTGCATATGCACGCGCACACACACAAACGTTCTCTTGTCTCTCAAATTACATTATATATGTCCGTTATTCTTTATACCGCAATTCATATTCTGTGAAAACAGCTGTCAGGTATTCTGTTTCAATGTTGTGATATTTTCTTTTCTCAGAATGTATATATACTGTGTACATTCCATTTTTTCTGATATTGTGTATGTATATCTTTTGTATAAGAAGCAAAAGCAAAGCTACCCATATATGGCTTGAAAGCTTTTCTGATCATGTGGTGTATACTTCACTTTCTTTTTCCTGCTTCCCTTTGGTTCTCTTTTCCCACTTTCTGAAAACTTAGTAGCTTCTGTTTGGTAAAAACATAAACAGACTAACCTTTTTTTGAGAATGGGCAGAGTTCAACTTTGCTATTTCCCCTGCCTATGCCAGTTCTGGCCTTCGACTTTTGTCGACAGTTTTTGAGTTTTTCTTCACATTTTTGTTAACAATAACAGTGCAACTACATTAAAGTATCTCAATTATTTTATTTTTTTTGAAAATGTGTTTGTTTAGGGTTGTTTGAATAAAGCATTCCATTGATAACAACAACAAAATTTTTGGATGTGATAATTTCAACAAAAAACTTTTGACCACTGGTAGTTAAAAAAATCAAGGGAAAGAACTGAAGGGAGTTTAAATTTGAAGACAGGTGCTTCATGTTTTGTTTATTTGATTTGATTTATTAATTCTTTAAAATTTTTAAACTCGGTGTGAAATTCAAAACAAGTTTCATTGAGACATGTCTTCCTAAAATTTCAAAACCTTCCATTCATAAATGACACGCACGCACACACACACACACACACACACACACACACCACACACACACACACACACACACACACACACACGCACATACACAAAACACACACATATACACACACACACACACATACACACACACACGCACACACACACACACACACACACGCATGCCTTGAAGTACTTTCTATAATCACAAGCTGAAAGCAAACAAGTTTTGAATTTTCAGACCATTCATGTTACGAGATCAGGCAAGTGGACAAAGAAAGGCCATGTCTCACATGTGGATACTGGAGTAAACTTTGCATTGCATCGTTTTACAGCAAAGTTCGCTTAGAACATATGCCATTTCGTCAGTGAAGCAAATAAGCGGGTACGAAATTGGGGCTGGAACCAGATACGTTGGCTTCTGTTCAGTGTGTGTGTGTGTGTGTGTGTATGAGAGAGAGAGAGGAAGTGCATGTGTGCAACACTCACGATTTTTTAAACTAAGACGAATTGATGTAGTATGGCGGTCAAAACTGAACATTGTTGCACCAAGGGTTTGCACCCCTCCACCTAGCTCTCCCCCCCCCCCCCCCCCCCCCCCCCTCTCCTCCACTGCCCCTGCCATTTCTCTGCCAGATGTTGCCACCAGCACAGCTGCTGGTCTCTATGCTCTGATGCATTCGTGTGTTATGTGCATTGCACTGTCTTGATGCCTGTGGTTTTTAGGGGGGGAAAAAGTTGCCACTCTCTTCGAGTGACGTTGATGGTTGTTGATGGAGTAAAGGACACTGGCTTTAAGAATGGTCAGCTGATATGTGTGAAATGTTTCTGCACAAGTGTGTGTACTTGGGCTCTTGTCTTTTGTCAGTGGACAGCTGGTTGTGTGGTTCAAACCTTGGCATTTTTCTCGCTGCTGATATGATTTTCAACTGAAAATGGTTTCCTTATCAAAACTTTGTTTTGTTACCATGTGATGGCAGGAAAATGCATTTGAAATATGATATTGTGATCGAAAACAGTATGTGTGGATTGTGGTAAAATTTATGGTAGATGTTTCCAAGGTTATGTTCAAATAGCTGATTCAGTAAAGGGTTAATTTCTCTGTCCCTTTCTCTCTCTCTGTCTACGGCTGTCTCTCTCTCTCTCTCTCTCTCTCTCTCTCTCTCTCTCTCTCTCTCTCTCTCTCTCTCTCTCTGTCTGTCTCTCATTCTCCCTCCCTCTCCCCCCTCCCCTCTCTCTATGTCTTTATAGCAAATAGGTCAGTTTTTTTACCTGATGCATGGTTCCTTCCTTTCTGTCTGTCTGTCTGTCTGTCTCTCTCTCTCTCTCTCTCTCTCTCTCTCTCTCTCTCTCTCTCTCTCTCTCACTCATTCTCTCTCTCTCTCTCTCATTCTCATTCTCTCTCTCTCTCTCTCTCTCTCTCTCTCTCTCTCTCTCTCTCTCTTCTCAACCAAGGTACAAAATGCCAGTTGCTCTGATGTCAAGATCGGAAAAGTTTGAGCAAGAGGAATGCAGATAGGCAGTGATAAGAGAACTGTGTAACAAGTTCACTTACACTGTTAAACTCTGCACCGTGAGATAATGCAAAGTGATGAAATTGTGTTCTGAACAATTGTTGTGAACATTTTCAAATGGTCCAGGGCTATCAACTTCACACACAGGTAATGAAAACGGCTAACAAACCAACAAAACTTAACCAGCAAAATATATGTTCCATGAAGAGTTGCCGGTCAGCAAAGTGGAGGAAATAATTCCCAAATGAGTTCCTTTCCATGAAACATGAATATGACATAGAAGAAAATATTTAAATGTCAAGGATAGAAAATGGGATAACGTTGTTTTTTTTTAAAGAAAAAAAAAGTGGCATAAATGGTTGCCACAGATGAAAAAGCTGCACAGAGAAACTGAGCAATAAAAGAGGCTTATAGTGATCACAAAACTGATTATCAGATTAACATTTATTGCATATAGGTCGGATGCTAACATTGTGTCATGTGCTAGCAGTAATTAAGTTTATATTTGTGTACTTAAACATGGGATATGGAGTTTCTTCCGTTCTTTCTACCTTTGAATGTGACTGCTCACGTGTGAAAATAGATTGAGAGGCTGAGAGTATGGCAGAATTTATACTGTCAGAATTGGAATGATTATTGTAGCATAATTTTCATTGCTATGGAAGTATTGAAGACTGAGTTATGATAAGGTACTGTAGGTACATGTGATAGAATGTGTGAATTTAATATGGAACTGTTTTGCGCTGTAACATCCATCCCTCTCACAATTGCCTCCAGGATTGGTGGACTGTTTTGGCAGTTTAGTTTTATTACTTTTGAAAATGATGATCTCAAAAAGATCTGTTTTTCATGAGGCCCACACAAGGATTGAGGAGTTGTAAAAGATGACATAATTTGCAGTTAAAGCTATTGGTGCTTTCCTAGACATGAAAAATGTATAACTTGCATCTGTGTGGTCTTGGATGATATGTGTAGCTCTCAAACATGAAGTTTTTCGCTTCATGAATGAACATTCACAAATAGCACCTATCACTTTAGTGGCGCCACGGACAGATATTGTAACACTAGTCTTGTGCTTGAGACTTCACTTAATGAATGAACATTCACAAATAGCGCCCATCATTCGAGTGGCCCCACGGACAGTTATTGTAACGCTGGTCTTGTACTCGAGGCTTCCCTTCCACCATGGATGTTAAGACAATGGAATACCCAACAATTTCTTGAACATATGCTCAAACGAAACGCAAGGCGCTCATGTAGGTGAGTTGTCCACACAAAAAAATGCCCATGAGATATATCTTTCTTCGTGTGTCTGAATCAACGCATGTAGCAACCAGTCAGTCTGTCTTTCTCTAAATGCGTTTAGTTAAGCAACTTGTGCAATGATTAGGCCATCTCACCAAATCGGCAAGCTGGTAAAGGATAGCTGATGCAGATTTTGTTGTTTTCTTTTTAAACATTTAGATTTACCATCAAGACATAGCAGTTTTCAGCATGCTTACTAGTGTGGTTGTTACATTTGGCTGTGCTACTAATTGTTTAGTTTCTTTTTATTTCATTTGTTTATTCATTTCAGTTCAAAGATCAAGGTATTCAGCGTTATACCATATGCCTCTTAAATAGGAAGAGAGAGTTCAGTTGTAATCCATATCATGTCTTAACATCATATCTGACTGTGCCAAATATCAGCCTGGCTTGCTGTCCTCCTCTGTGTTTTTTTTCTCCTCTGGGCTACATTATTTATCACATTGTGTGTAGATGACATATTGTGTGTAGACGACATACAGGTGACATGTCAGCTCTTGTTAGCTCACCAGCACAGTTAGCATGCTTCCCATGATATCCTCTCTGTCTGCACAAACATCAGTGATTATGACTAGTGTTGTGGGGTCCTCCTAATGGGTCTTGTGCTTGCTCTTTTCAGCTGCAATAATCCATCAAGTCTTGTTTCGTGTGTTGAATAGCATTTTTCTTTCTTTTTTTTGTGCTGAGCAGTTATGGCCTGTTGCTCATGTTCAAAGCATTGGTATAATTTGCTTTTCTTGATATTTAGGGGTTGGTTTGGTTTTTTTTGCTTCTTTTTTTTTTCCTTTCCCGATTATATTATCTTTTAAGATTAGACAGCCCTGATGTGGCCCTTTGCGGTCGGCTGGGCTATAAGCAACATTATCTTATCTTATCTTTTAAGATTAGAAGTTTTTGTGTAATTGATGATCACCAGTAAAATGGTCTGTGTGTGTGTGTGTGTGTGTGTGTGTGTGTGTGTGTGTGTGTGTGTCAGAGAGAGAGAGAGGGGAGGGGGAGGGCAAGGGCAAGCTGATAGAAAATGAGAAAGTTTTCTTACGCAGTTCAGTATTAATGTTAGGAAGGAGGAAGGAAAATATGTGGGTAAATGTGTGTGTGTTTGTGCAAGCATGCATGAGCATGTTTGCATGCATGTTTTGTGTGTGTGTGTGTGAGTGAGATAGAGGGATTCGAGAAAGAGTTTGAGGGACAAAGAAGGAAACTGGAAAGATAATTCCTGTGTTAGTCTGTGTAAATGTGTTCTTTATAACAACTCTGAATGCAGAACTTTAGTTGGTGTACTAAATGTTCTTTCCTTTCTTGCCTTTTCACATTCAGTTTTCATGTTTCTGAATCTGATGCATGACGTGTATAAACATTGGCATTCACACATGGAGGCTGCATTATTCAGAACAAAGAAACGCACACCATTTCCTATTTGTTACTTGCTGCAATCATTATCGTATGGTTCTACCCATATCAAGCTCCACAAATTACAGATGTAGATAGACTGTTTTTGTTTTCGTATTCAGAGGTGGAAAGCTTTTTTTTTTTTCTTAATCTTTTCTTTTCAATGTTGATGTGCAGTTTGCTTTCGTTTTGTGCAGTGCAACCACATATCAATGCTGATGGGACCCCGTACCGCTACAACCCCAACGATCCCAACGGTATGCCAGCGTGGTTGGCGTGCAGTGGTGCTGCCACCAACACCTCACAGCAACAGCCTGGCAACAGTTACCTCAGCTACAACCACACCCCTTCTGTTCAGCCAGTGCAATATACCGTGAGTAGACAGACAGCGTGCCAGTGGAAAGGCTGGCTGTTGTGCATGAAAGGATATTCGCCCTGAGTGTGTGTGGGTGTGTGTGTGTGTGTGTGTGTGTGAAAGCATTCAACCTACTGAAGGCATTTTGGCAGCAAAACGTGCTTCTGTCTGCGGACATGAACAACACGGCTTCCAATCCTTCTGGATTTTTCTGGAATTTCCCAGATTTTTTGAAACAGTTCTTGAAATCCTGAATTTAGTGGGGAAAATCTGAAATTTCAAAACACAGTTTGAAAAGGTGAGGTTTTGGGGATGATAAAGTGTTGCAGGGTAAAGCCCAAATGATGTTGTGTGGATGCTGGTTGTTATGTGTATGGAAAGTGCTTTTTGGTTCCCCTTCATATCAACTGTGTGCAGAAATACTTTTAGTCAAAAGTTGCTCAGTGCCACCTTCAGCCCCACCCTCCTAATCCCTGATTCCCCAATTCTTATTCCAGAAGACTGGGAGCTGTGGAAAAGCAGATGTAGGTATGAATGTCTACAGGCATTCATTTGCTATGATTTGTATAATCTTATCGGAATATTCACTTTATGAATTTTGTTTTTGAAAATGTCGCTAGGTTCTGACAGGTTAATATAATGGCCCCCTCCCTCCCACCCACCCTCTGTCACCTTGCCTCCCCCCCCCATCTCCCACCCCATCCCCACCACACCCCTCCAACTCTCCATTCTGTCTCCACCCACCTCATCTTAGCCTCTTCCCTGATCCCGAAAACCAAAGAATACAATCCATTACAAATGTGTATGAATAAGTAGATGGATACAGAGTGTTTGTTTGTTTGTTTGACATGTACATTTGTATTGTCACATGAACAAGGAAATGCTGTGTTTCTGTGACTACAGACCTAAGAAAAGGGATGATGTTTTCTCTCAGCAGCAGAACAACGATCTGTGCAATCGCTTTTCGGCCATGGAGGTGGCCCCGCCCATGGAGGCTTCTCTGGAGGGGCAGCAGATGATGGCCCTGGGACACCACCCACCACAGCCACACCACCAGCCGCAGCCACATATCCAGCAGCAACCCAGCCAACTGCCCATCATGGTGTCCGCCGCCATGCAGCCGACCCAGCAGTTTGTGTCGTCCTTTCCCGCCGGAACAGCTCAGGTGGGTGGATTGACTGGGAGTGGTAGGTGTTGATCGCCAGGTGGGTGGATTGACTCGGAGTGGTAGGTGTTCATCGACAGGTAGGTGGATTGACTCGGAGTGGTAGGTGTTCATCGCCAGGTAGGTGGATTGACTTGGAGTGGTAGGTGTTCATCGCCAGGGATGGTGCCTTCTCACTTATTCACTGAAGTCTGTGGGGAAAAAAAAAACCACACAATTTAAAGAAAAACCTGCAGTCCCGACAAAACCATTCCTTTCAGTTGGCTTAAGGCCATTCGCTTCAGTTCTCTCACTCACCCAGAATAGCACACCTCATTTGAGACTACCCTCTCATGTGACTAGGTAACATTCAATATATTTTTCTACCATTAGGCTAAGACCAGTAAGCTGTTTCCCTGAAGTATAAAAACCAGAAAATACCTGAGTGAATGGATACTGTTCCATCAAATTCTCCAAAAGAGGAGATAAATGCTGTTATAACAGGGAAATGGCTGAATGCGAGGCTTAAAAAGACTACAGCATCTAAATAACGAAAAGCTTGTTTTAAAGACTCTTTACTATGTTACAGAGACATGTTTTTGTGGAACATGATTTTGATCTTTCTGGGCAGAACAACCATCAACTCCAAATGAACACTGCTTGCATGTATGAAGGAAGTGGTGATTGAAGATGCCAGGTACTGAACGTGTGGACGGTAAAGACTTCAAATGTAGTGAAAGTCAGTTTGAGAATAGTTGTTAGAGGTTATGAACACATGCAGAATTTACTCCTGGCAGTGCACATGCTTGAAAGGAGGAGTACAGAGCATACTGACTTTGTTGTCTGGTATAAAAAGTTTTTTTTTATTATATTTTTTGTTTTTTGTTGTTTGTCTGTTGTCAGTATTATTGTTGTAGTAAAGCATGGGAGTGGTTGTTCCAGGGTCAGGGCTTCTACACAGGGGCGCACGTGCAGTTTGTGCAAGTGGACGCGCAGGGTCAGTATGTGCCTGTGGCTGGCCCGTCCACTGGGTCCCTCCAGTCCGGGATGATCGGGTACAGCCAGCCCCACGTCATACAGACAGCCTCGACCCTCCAGCCCACCATGCTGGAGCAGTCCAACCTACCCACCGGGGGCCTGTACGGACAGAATGTGTACACGGGGTCAGTGACAGACACGGGAGCCAGTGCCAACAGTTACTGTGTGCCCTACATGACCAACAGTGTGGTGTACCCCAGCACTCACTACCCGGCCAACGGTGTCAGCAGCGTGGCCATGGCGCCCGCCGGGGCCTCTCACTACGGCCCCTTCAACGCGCCGCAGCAGTCTTCCTCGCCGCAGCTGGCGTGCACCGCGTTTGCGCCGCTGCAGAATCCACAAGTGCGTCCGGCCACCCCTCCCAACCTGTCCATTGGGCAGCCCGTGGGTTACCACAGCCAGCAGGCCGCTGGGATAGGACTAGGGCATGGGGTGTCGTCACCACCCCAGCTGCAGCCGGGTACGTACTACGCCACCCAGCCCCACCCCTTCTCGGCCCAGGGGCAGCCGATGGGGCAGGTGATGCAGGTGTCCATGCGCCCCCAGGGGGTGGGGGCGGGGGGTGCTGTGCCGGTGAGCAGCGCCCATCCCCAGATCGGTCACCAGCACCAGAGCCAACACAGCACCCCCGCCCTGCAGCATTCCCAGTCCTTCCCTCTCCTGCGCACCGTCCCGACCTCTGGCCCCACTCCTCTCGCCATGGGCCCCGCCCCCAACCCAGCCCCAACTCCGCCTCAGCATCCTATGATGTCGGTGAAGAGCATGTCAATGGGGAGCATTCGCGGGAGCGGAGGGCGGCCACGCCGGACAAGGAGACGCCCAGCATGGGTCTGAGCGGAAACAGTTCATTTTTGCCCGGGGTGCAGCAGCCAGCGAGTACGATGCAGTTCACTGGACAGCTGATGCCTCAAGGCATGCGCCAGCCACAGCCAGGTCAGTGTGCCTCTCTGTGCTGTTTCTCTCTCTGTGTCTGCAGGCAAGCGCAGGAAGCTTAGCAGAAAACGATGATGGTGGATCTTGTCTGTCGTTATGATGGAAGCCTCTTGGTCTAGACTGAGGGACTGGTGTGAAGGGGACAGTAACATTCAAGCGAAGCAATAATTGTGTCGGGGGGTTCGTGTTCTGATTGTGTGCACACGCGCAAGTGCGCACAAGAGCGTGAATGCAGGTTACATGTCAGAATGATGTATCCTATAAATAGAAAAAAAACCACCTGTATATCCCTCATTTCAGTGGGAGGATCGCACTTGCTTAATAGTATGGCACAGGGATGACTTCAGAAGCCCACCATTTCTCAGGCATGGGAATTGTCGGCGAAAACGCTGATTTCCGCGGCAGTAAAATTTGCTTTCCGCGAAAACGAAATTGCGTCCGCGAAAAAAAAAATCTGGGGTACAAAAAATATAAAGCACCGGTTTTAGCTGTTGCTGAACTGGTCTCGGCTGGCCTAGACCAAGTTATACTAACGCGAGCGTTATCTCGTTCTCTGTTCTCGTTCTCGCGGAAGTTTGGGTATGGACGATCGAAACTATTGCGGAACGCGAGCGTACTGTGTTTGCGTGCTGCGAACGCCTGCCTCAGTTACCCGAATCGCCAGCAACAGCAGCTATTAACTCTCGCGGGCAGCCCAAATTTGTCAATGTCGTGACTTTCTGCGCATGCGCAAACTTTGAACAGGCGAGTTTTCAACATGGCGTGCCTTGGTCGTGTGGTAAACTTCGGCGATCCGTTCGAAGACAAGTGCCCAAATAAATGGAAATGGGAGCGGATATTTGTAGTTGTGGAGGTGGAAATCGGAGATGTAGTAAAGAAGGAGCGCCTTGGGACGCGCTTTCGCAAGATAAATATCAGTGGAGCTGCACGGTGTATTGTCTGCAACAAAGACGTATCTTACGCCAGTCGTGGTGTTTCAACACTGACTGACCATCTCCGCTCAAAGAAGCATCTGGATAAGTGTGCGTCTCTGGAAAGTAATCAACGTTTGCCAGGTAAGATTCTTCTCAGTGACAGCAGTAAACAAGGGAGCTGCTTGTGTGACATTCTTCTCAGTGACAGCAGTAAACAAGCTCAGTGACAGCAGTAAACAAGGGAGCTGCTTGTATGACATTCTTCTCAGTGACAGCAGTAAACAAGCTCAGTGACAGCAGTAAACAAGGGAGCTGCTTGTATGACATTCTTCTCAGTGACAGCAGTAAACAAGCTCAGTGACAGCAGTAAACAAGGGAGCTGCTTGTATGACATTCTTCTCAGTGACAGCAGTAAACAAGCTCAGTGACAGCAGTAAACAAGGGAGCTGCTTGTATGACATTCTTCTCAGTGACAGCAGTAAACAAGCTCAGTGACAGCAGTAAACAAGGGAGCTGCTTGTGTGACATTCTTCTCAGTGACAGCAGTAAACAAGGGAGCTGCTTGTATGACATTCTTCTCAGTGACAGCAGTAAACAGGGGAGCTGCTTGTATGACATTCTTCTCAGTGACAGCAGTAAACAGGGGAGCTGCTTGTGTGACAGTCTTCTCAGCAGTAAACTTCAAATACCTTCCTGTTTTCTCTTCAGAGATACTTGCCTCAGCTCTAGAGGTAATGCCTGGTGCCAGTGTCTGTAACCAGTTTCAAGTGAATGTGTGCAGGCTTAACTTTTCTTTTGTGTGTGTGGGGGTGTTTCTTGTTTGGTTGGTTGACCAGTTGGTTGGTTGGTTGATTGGTGATTGTTTGGATTGGTTGGGTTGGTTGATTGTTGTTTTGTTTTTGTTGTTTGTTTTGTTTGTTTTTTGAGCCTGTGTGATCTTTGTAGTCAGCTGGAGATAAACTCATAGAACTGAATAAAAACATTTTGTGTGAAAATTGTTTTTGTTTGTTGTTTTAATGCTAATTTACTTCTTTTTTTTTTACGTTCATAAATCCATAAAAATGAAGTCAGGATAGCCCAGATTGCACAGATTTTGATCTTGAAAAAAAAAATTTTCCGGGGGGGCATACCCCAGACCCCCTAGATTTCAGAGTTTTCCCTTTCAGTCAATTCCCATGCCTGATTTCTGTTTGTTAAAGATTCATTTTATCATAGCATTAGGTCTGGGCATCTGGCATGTCGGATGGATACTGTGCTGTAACATTAATTACCATAAAAACAATTAACTCGTGTGCACTGAAACATCTTGGTGACTGTGTCTCACATCCTGAAAAAGGTATGTATGTATACCACCTGTGTCCTAATGTAAAGGGCATTCATTCCCTTGCGGGGGGGAGGAAGGGGCAGTGAAAGCAGAATATGAGAAAATAAGTGGTTTCGTTCTTCGTTTTCACTGTCCTAAATGTTATTTGTTTTTGCCTGAAGAAGACCCAAGAGGTGGAAATGCATTGTGTGTTGTCCTGCACTCTGTCTGTGTCCTTGGTGGTAACTAACCCCTTCTCTTTCTAAATTTTGTTACAAGAAAGATAACGACAAGTATACAAAGAACAACATCCCTTGCGACATCAAGTATATGAAAACCCATATCTGCTTTCGAGTCCTTTCAGTGAAAATGGGTATGATGAGAGACACCTGGCAGGTACAGGTCAAAGAAAACTGTAGTTCTCATCTTACCTCTTAAATGTAAATGTTGTGCATGTTCATGCCTCGCGAATAATGAATGGTACATGTCTATACCACATTGCTGAAATGTTTGGTGATTTTTCAGTATGAAGAGGTACTATACCTCAGATGTCACATGGTGTGGGAAACATTGCTGAATGCAACAATGGCACGTGGCTGATTGTCCAGTGTTGCTGAATGTGAAACAATTCTAACTGTACATGGACAGTGTTGATTTGTTTTTTTGTTGTTGTTGTTGTTGACTGTCCGATACTTGTGTTGCCCCAGAAGCATTGAAAATGATTGTTTTGACATCATAATAACCATTATCTGCATGCACACAGTCAATAAAAACATGTCAAAATAACCGTTTCTGTTTTCATGAAGAAAAGTAGTGTTTTCACAAGAGAATGTCCAGTAGTAACACAAAATACAGACTTGCATGGTACATGGGAGTTCCAGTACCCCCCCCCCCCCCCCCCCCCCCCCGCCCCCGAAAAAAAAGGGGTGGAGGGGGGGGGGGGGGAGAGAAGAGGATGGAGGCCCCACAAAAACAAAACAAAAACAAAAAAATATGGAGGTTTGGAGGAAGCAGAAAAACAAAACAAAAAAAGAAAGTAAGTTTTCTTGAAGAGAACAATAATGGAGAACTTTCAAAAATAAAGATCTCCAAAACTATTAATCTAACAGTTTTTTGTGAAATAATCGAAAGCATTGAATATGTGAGACTATTGAAATTGTGTGAATTGGTGAATTATCTGTCTACTCATAATCCCACATTTAAATTCTCTCTCTGCCACTGTCATGTGTGTGTGTCTCTGTCTCTTCCTATGGGTGTGCTCACACATGTGTGTATGTTTGAATGTCCAAGTGTTTTTGCATATATTTGTTTTACAAAAATGAATTTCCTTGTTTGTTATTTAATGCTTTTAACAAATGTCAGTTGGTTGCGATGTTGCAGCGCTTGTGAAGCATGCTGCACCATGATGTAATACTTGAATGCCGTTGGTGATGATGAAGAGACGTTTCCTTATTTTCAGTGTGTGTTTTGATGGTCCAGGACTGCTGAACCTGGTGAATTTTTTTTTGTTTTGTGTTTTTGCTTGACAGGTTTTGCTTAGCAAGAGTTTGTGACTACCAAGGCCTGGTTCACAGCCAAGTGACTAGTATTTCAGAACAGATTGTATTCCACTCGTTGACGGCTGTTAGGAAGGAGTGCCAGATACATCAGTGGCAAACCAAGCTCCGTCCCACCCCGTACCCATACCCCTCACCCCTTACAGACTTCCATCTAGGAACAAGTTGTCCTGAAAAAAAGCATGAGGCTAATTAGACGTCAGTGTCACCATGAAGCGTCATGAGATTCTGTCTTCCCTACAGGTGATTTACGGGTGGTGGGAGCAGCCTCAATACGTCCACAGATGGCTCCGTCTCTTATTGCCATCCAGCCAGGTCAACCTGTACGCAGTAACAGGTGGGATATTCTACAGTCCATTTATGTTCTGTTGAACTTGTCTTATTTGCAGCGTATGACAGAAAGAGAATTAACTAGATTTAGACTTGTTTGTTCTTCTTTTTGTTTTCCTTTGTTTTTTGGTGGGTTTTTTTTTTTTTTTGTAAATCTGTCACATTCTGCCTGTGAAGGCTCAGTAGGTGTATCACAAGTGATGATTTGGTCAAATTTTTATCTTTTTATGCCTCCAAACTTTGGACTGTTTGTAAAACGTTTCAAGCGAGTCGGTGGCAGATTTCGAAAGGTCAACACAATATGACAGAACATGGTTCTTTAGTTGATGCGGTAAAGGCGGCTGTAGATTCTTCCCATGATAAGATCATGGTTCTTTAGTCGATGCAGTAAAGTCAGCTGTAGATTCTTCCCGTGATAATGATCATTAATTCGTTATGAGGATGGAATGAACTTGACAGGGATTCAAGATGAAGATAAAAGTGACATGACTGCTTCCAGTGATTCTGACGACAGTGATTCTGGAGTTCCACATTGTTTGAGATTCAGCATCTGAATAGACACTGTGAAATAGGATTGGTAGCCTGTTGGTATCAGTGATGGATTCCTGGCCCTCAAAGTAAAAGGGTTCGATGTCTGATTGTTTCAAGTACAAGCAAGAAATTTTATATGACTGCTTGTCTTACCAGCAGCTATTTTTTACCAACTTTCAGCAATGTAAGTTTTTGTTGTTGTTGTTGTTTTGGGGGGGGGGGGGGGGGGGTTGTTTGTTTTTTTTTTTTTTTCACCAAGAATGGTTGATCGTACCTAGACTGTGCAAGGAATGATGACGATGATAGTAGAAAGAAACTCGTGGAGAGCGTGGCAGCAGAGAGTCCTCAGAAGAGAAGCCCCCTTCAAGCAAGTGTTTCGGCCCTTATCTCCTGACACTCTAGGGGGGTTGGGCCACACCCGGTTCATGACTCCGGATGTCCCTCTGCTGCCCCTTTTTTTTCCCCCCATCTTGGGACGAGCCATGGCTGGGATTCGAACCCATGACCTTCTGGACATGCTCATTTTCTACTTAATGACTCGCGCTTTAACCACTGAGCCACAGGGACACCTGATATTTGTAGGGAAATTAAGCCTTATGAAGTTCACTTTTGTTCCTCCTTGACCAGATCCAGCTTGAACACCTCTCTGCCGCTTCTGCCATTGCTTTCAGGGCTCTGGTTTTTTCCTTCCCTGCAACTGAGAGCTGTTTCATGAGGCTGTATGCAGACGTTCCTACAAATCCCCTAGCTCCAATTTCTGCAGTGAGGACTTTGACCTGATAGCCTTCTCTCCTCAGGCTGTTTGCCAGATCAGCATACTTTTCAGTCTTGTAGATTTGAGCTGCCTCCATTCTGTTCTCATATGGCACCGTGAGCTCGATCATGATCAGCTGCTTGGTTGACTTAGAGTGGACTACTATGTCTGGTCTCATGCCACTCTTGCTGATGATCTCTGGGTGACTCTTCCATTCTGGGAGGTCTGCAGTGCACTCCCAGTCATCTGCCCCATCCAGCAGACTCTGCCTGCATGTTTCGAGTGGCACTGTTGTTCTTGGCCATGATTTGCTGCCTCCTGCCGTGAAGAATGTTGCGGGTGCTTTTGGAGTCCTGATTCTCCCTTTTGTGGTGTTGGTACTAGCCCAGACTACTTGTACAATTTCTTTGTGTCTTACGAACCTTTTTTTTTATAGATCAGGTCTGCGGCAGTCACGACCTCCCAAACGAAATAATAGCACTGCCGGCAGCAGCAATCCAGCCCCCACCACTGCCTCTGCTTCCGTTGCTAGAATGATGTCCCTTGATTCGGGTCAGCTCTTCATCAAACTATAAACCGGTGAGTTCCTATGGAGTAAATTGATACAATATGTCATGGAACTTCTTTGCACTGACCCAAGAGAAATCCTTTCTTTACAAATCTGCTTTTAAAGGGGAGAGTGCTGGGGAGAAATGTAGTATAGAGCAAGAGAACACCGGTGCTGGAAAACGGGCCTTGAAAGGCAAGAAGGTTGGAGGTAAATGTACCAAGAGAGAAACAGTCCAGAAAAACAAAGAGTTTTAACAGGAGAGACTGGGGGCTAAACGTGGCAGAGAGCAAGAGAAAACCATGCAGGAAAACAAGACTTTGAAGGAGAGGGAGTGGGAAATATATATATTTCATAGGCAAAGAGGAATATGGTGCAGGCGGCTAACAGTTTGAAGGGGAAGGAACGGGAGGAAAACATAGAATAGACTATCAGAAAAATGGTGCAGGAAACTTTGGCTTAAAACGGTAGTGAATGGGAGGGTACTAAATGCTAAGGAAAAAAATTCTATGAATAGTGAGTTTAAAGGGAGGGAATGAAAGGGGAAAAAATGTCGAATAGACCAGATGGAAGTTTTCCCGTAATGGTGCAGGAGAATGAGCATTTAATGGAAAGTGAATGGGAGGGAAAATGTATAAACCAAGAAAAAATGGGGGAGGAGAACAACAGTTTAAAAGGGAGGAAATGGGCGATCTGTGTTGTACACGGACCCAGGACGAAAAGGTCAGTGGAAAAAAAGAGTTTAAAGGGAGGGAACGTTCACTGTAAGGTTCCATCATAATGAAATAATAAACCAATGTTGGGATTATGGTGGAAAGAAAATATGTGTAATGCAATCCCTTGTTTCCCTCATTGTTTGAAAATTTGGAAATAGATTTGAGCAAATGGAGCCAGGTCATATGTTTGTGTTTATATGCATACGGATATGTTTGTGTTTGTCCATTTCCTTTGACATCACTAGACTTTAATTTAAACAATTAGGACATGTCACCTGGGCGGTTAAAGAAAAAAGATTTGGCTGACTTTTTCTGTGTCAGTTTCATCAAGGAGGCGTTACTGCGTGCGGTCTAGTCCATACACGCTACACATCATTTGCTAAGTTTTGAGATCACACTGTGCATGATTTTAAGCTGATGGATAAATGAATTAACAACTAGGATGAGAGAATTGAAGAAGAGAGTCTCGTGGCTACGACTTAACGGGTGTCTGATCTACACATTAGCCCAACACGCTGGTCAGACCTTGAGTGCTTTCCCAACATTGGTTGTCTTTTTGTTGTTGTTTTTTAACAGGTCAAGTCAGTGTGCTGCTTGCACCCTAAGGAGCAAGGCTTAAACTGCAATGTGGAATAGAAATGAAAAAATTGTGAGCTGACACGGAGACAGGAGTCTTGGAACTGAAACACTGAAAACATTTCACCTTGAAATTGAAGGGATGATGAAAAATGTTAAATGATTTATTCCAAACAAAAATTGTAGAAGAGACTGAAAGTGCAATGCAGTGGGTTTGTCAGCATTACATTGTACGTCATGTTTTGTCAACATTACATTGAACGTCATGTTTATACTGCCTCTGGTCGATAAGAGCAGCTGTTTGTCAACTTTCAGTGGCCAGTATTCATCGTGAATACCTTTCTGAGAAGTACAAAGAGCATTTAGCCTGTTGTTTGAACAAGTTAGTATGCCCAACTTCTGGCTATCTTTTCAAAAACAAGCAGCAAAGAGAACAGTATCTGAGTGCTGAGAAAAGAAAAATTCCTTTGGCATTTTACAGTTTCAAAACATCTGGCATGCTCCTGTTAATTTTCCTGCTCTAATTACAGGGGTGTAGGGAGGGGGGGCGCACAGAGGTTACAGGAGAGAGAAATAGATAGATAGAGATACATACATACCCGCACACACACACACACACACACACACACACACACACACACACACACACACACACACACTCACAGCAGTATCTCGGACATCCATACACACGTACATACGTATGTACGTACACCGGCATGGTCCCAAGCTTTGTAAATGCCACAGACAACTAGAACGGGTCACAGATGTAGTGATCAATATCCATTTCACATGGATTAACAATATCCATTTCACATGGATTAAAGTATTGACAAAAACAAAGGATGTCATGTGTGCTCCTTGTGATGTTCCCGCAGTTTGAATTATGAGATTTTTGTATGGGAACTTTGAATGCCAGTAACGTTGCACCTCTTTCATGTCCACAGAATCTGTCCGGAATAGCGCTGAACTGTCTATAACCAGGGCTCTGGTCACCCGAATACATTACTTCTGGATAAAGCCTTCTCTAACATAAATAAAATGAAAATATTTTGACAGCAAGTTGGAAAGTTTCATGTCCTCTTGAGCTGATGTCCTGATTGTTATCATTTGTTAATGTGATTCATGAACATACATTTGCCTGTAGTCTGAATTTTAAGAATAATTCTCTTAGTGAGTCGGCCAAAAACGAAGATAAACAAGTTACAAGACAAAACACGACATGTTTTGACCTCATAGGTCTTCTTCAGGCAAGATGAACAAGAAGAAGACCTAAGAGGTCAAAACTCGTCATGTTTTGTCATATAACTTGTATGTCCTTGTTTTTGGCGGACTCGCTTAGACTCATTCATAATATTTTTTCAATTTCTGCTTGCAGTCATCTCACTTTGAAACTAGCTGTAATCTGAATGTTATGTATTTTTTGTGTAGTCCATTGCTGGGGAATAGATAAAGTCCAGTTTTATATATATATTGACCGCTTGGTATGTGTGTGTGTGGGTTGTTGGTTTTTTTTTCAAATAAAATAACACTGTGTGTGTGTTGCAGTGGACGTTGGACATGAGGATCAGACAAAAAGATATCAAACTGTAAATATTTGTTTTATTTTAGCATGGTTATTTGAATATGATTTGCAACTGTGAGAATTGCAAGAGATTTAATTGACAGATATAATTATTTTGTCGTATCCTCTGTCCCAAATGACACATCCACATTTGTAAATTTCCAGTGAATATAATTCTAAAACTACTGTATGAACTACTTTTGAAAAGGCATTTATAAGTTCTTGCAATTTTTATTTAGGCAAATTGAAAAAAAGCATGGTAAGTTGTCTTGAAAACAGTGTTTAGGATTTTTTTTTTTTTTTTTTTTTTTTTTTAGAATGCCATGTTTTTCCCAAGGTTTTGTTTTTGTTTCTTTTTTAATCAGAATGCCTTGTTTTTCCCAAAACCTAGATTTGTGCTCTTTTTTTTCTGTTGTTAGCTGGGTTTTTGTTGTTGTTGTCCTTTCCCCCCAACATATTGATTTCAGTTATCATGTTTGTGGCTAAAACCGGTGAATAGTATTGTATTTGTAATGCCGTGTCAATGTTAATGTGTTTTGTTGTACTGTGTTTTCAGGCCCTGATGAAAGCCAGCCAGGACTAGCTAGTGAACGATCTCATCCTCCTTCCCTACCTTGTGTACCCTCACCCCTCCCCACCCATCCATCCTTCCTCCAACCCACCCACCCACCCACCCACTCGCTCACCACTCTATAGATCTGACTGCTACAGTGTTGTTGTAGAGGCTTCACTTTGAGGATCTGATCAACATGCACACACCACAGGGTCTGACACACTTTTGGCAGCAGGGAGGCTACGACATCTTCATCCTCTTTCCACTTCCTTTTCCTCCTCCTCCACTTCTCTCCACTTGTGTTTGGTGTGGCCGTCGGTGTTCACTGTTGAGGAGACGCTGGAACTGCATGACACAGTCACCGTTCACTTCATCAAGGGGCACACTTCACTTTCGTCCACTTCTGTCGGTGACCCGAGCTGTGTGAAAAAAAGCTCTGGAATGTTAGTCCAGAATATCTGTGTTGGAGTCTTCGACAACAAAACTAATGCGTAACGAAGAAGAAATCGAGGAGAAGACAAGGGTGTGACACACGCTGAGTGACATGGCCAGAGACTTCATGACAGCGAATCTGAAGAGCAGAAAGTCGGGAAGGGAGGGGTGACTGGACATTAAGGGTTGTGACATTGACCCTGAGGAGTTCGGTTCAAAACGGACAGTGTTGTTAAATGCTTGGTGTCGAGAAATGTCAGTGTTGGGTATAGTATCTTTGGCCGGTATTGTGTAATGACCAGTGGAGTAAGCAACGCTGGACTGTTATGTCCTCATCATTATGTCGGGTGGAATGTTTGATTTTTGTCCCTCCTTAAACAAAACAAAAACCTTTGTGTGGGTATCAAAAGAACAGGACTTTGGCATGTTGAAGATAAAACAAAGGTAGATAAAAGTTTGAAAAGAAAAAGAAAAAAAAAGGTATGGACATGATGACAAGAAGATATTTGTGTTTACAGTCTGGTTAAGATTGCAGGAGAACGTTCTGCCTTGAATGTGTTCATAGTGTTTTTTTTAGGGATTTTAAGAAGGTAAACAGGTATGGAAGGAAATGAGAGCACCCCCAGCAGTCCAGAATATGTGCAGACAGGAGTTCATAGGCTTCCACAAGCGCGTTTTTCCCCCACTCCACTTCCCTCCCTATCCCCTCTCATTTCTTCTCCTTCCTTTCTCATTTGTAGCCTTTGACTTTCCTCATCTGATGCGCTCACATACAGTTGGTTCAGTGTGATGTAGAAGTACTAGGTCATTAAAAGAATGACATTTTCTACACTTGTACCCAAATGTAAGTGTATTTGTGTGAATGTGCATTTGAGCATAGGTGTTGTGTGTGCATGTGGTTTGTGTGTGTGAGAGAGAGAGAGAGTGTGTGTGTGGTTGTAGTTAGTATAGTATTTTTGTGTTCACATGACTGTTATATGAACTATGTCGCCATCAGTCACTGGTGGCTGTCAGCCGTGTAGTGCTCAACATCAGTCCAGAGGGTATAACGGGTGGAAGGGAGGATTGCAAACCTGTGCTGAATTCCTTTTCTTTTTAGCTGTGAATTTTACTTCATATGTGTACGTGAGAGAGAGAGAATGCTGCGCTACAATAGTAACGGTGAATGAATGGAACTTGTCATGTTATCAGGGTTTTAGTTCATTTTAATTGTTTTACTGGTTTTCTTTTCCCTTTATACGACATAACGACTCCAGTCAATTATGCTTGTACAATCAGTAAGTGTCGGTGTCGTCAAAAAGTTTAAACCTTCCCTTCCCTCTCTTTCCGTCCTGTCATGAAGTCTGGGATTCAGTGTTTATACAAAATGACAAAACAGGCATGCTGAAAAAAAAAGATCAAACAGTTTAAAGAAAGGACAGAAATTGATGTAAGAGAATAATAATGCAAGTTTTAGGTATATATTGGGGAGGGAGGGGTATAGGGGTGCCACAATTTGAAAATTACAATGTCCATTTTTGTGGCTAAAATCGTTACAGAACAGCTGTTGGTCAAATCTCATGAGCAGCTATAACATTTCATACTGTCCCATAAAGGGTAGGGCTGCCATTGTAACACATGACTCTTACGCAAATTTAGAGTGTAAGTCATGGTAACTGAGTGCTAGGTGTCAGATGTTGCCTTGAAAGGTAGTGGTTCAGATTCTAGCAGGTAAAAATCTCTGCGCGCGCACAGACACACACACGCACGCACACAACTTTGTTGTATTTTGTTTACTATTTAGATAAACTGTCTTGAAACTGTGTACCACTGAGTAACAATATTCAGTACACAGTTTTGAACACAGGTTGTGGTTTTCTTCCCCTCCTTTTTTTTTTCTTTTTCTTTTTGTTTTGAGAATGACCTCTTCAAACTAATTTAAAAACAACACTACTTGACCAAAAAAAAAAAAAAGAAGTCAGAATTGCCACACAGTTCAGTATGGGTTGAAAGCCTATACACCAGCAGTGAACTCAAACCATGCTGCAAAATACCGTTCATGTGGTGGAAGCCTTCTCATGTCGCTCAAGATACTACGAAGAGCTAGGGCATGCCCTGCAAGATGCCAAGTTGGTAGACAACTCTCATTCTCATTGTGTACTGTATGTATTCCAATCTGTATGGTCAGTTTACTTATACACCTACCCGAGTCTGGGAAGGTAACTCTAGTGAGTGTACACAGGCGAAAAATAAAAATGTCCGTCTTAGATAACCTGTTACACTTGCAAAAAGTGAAAATGTCTGTGTTAAATGATCTGCCCATGGGGTTGCGGAGATTATGGTGCGTTTGTCCTCAGCGCAGAGTCTCTTCTCTGAGTAATTTTTTTTCAAAGGCGGTTTTCTGACCAAGGCTGAAGAGCACCTTCTTCCCTGGATTGTTTCTCGGTGGTTTCCTTCCACACGGCTGGAGCTGTTGCTGAAGCCCACAGATCATAGAGCAAAGTTTCTGGGCTCGAAGATCGAGCCACTCGGTTTAAAGCATGGGTTGGATCTGTCCACAAGCTAGAGAGTGGCAAGTTGCCAGATTAGAACCATGCGCTATGTAGGTCGTTTTTCCTTATCAATGATGCTTACAGTACCCATTCAGAATTGCTTTCTAAGATCAGGAACAGATAACCCCATGTGTAGCTTACTTCCCTTTCAAAATGAAAGTTTTTTGCTGATGCAGATTCACTTATAAATTTGATCGTGCAGCAGATGTATTGGTAAAAGAACACACGGCCATGAAAACAATGAATTGTACATGCAACGCAGAAGTGCATCCAACTGCATGAAACCTGCTGAGTGTAGAAAATTGGTCTCTTCAAATGTGAGATATATGTGATATGTGACCCAGCAGTACAGTGTGCATTAGTGGTGTCAGATGCCAAAGTTTTCTGCTAGGCATCTATGTAAGTATTAAAGCATTATTGTCATAGTTTCCGTCTAACCGCTGTCAAACTTTTACTCTGTAACAATCTTGCATTGACTTCAATTTCTTTGATAGAATGGCCAGTACTCGTGCCTTCAAAGCATGTTGCATGCGTGTAAAACAAGGTGAACAGTCAGGTATGCAAATAACTTGGTAGTGTGTCTTTCTTGTGGCTGGCCACACGGGATATGGTATTAACAACCTGGGCTCAACACTGTGAGTTCCTCCTGTGTCTGCAGGCAGCCTAAGGTAGTCGTTCACCTGATGCACCTGACAAAGGATGTTGGTGAACAGGTGTAGTGGGCATCGCCTCGCTTCCTCATCCCATCCTAAGATCACCAGACGCGTTGGGACTACTGATTTAATTCACAGCTTAATCCCCTTATGTTGGGACTGTATACTATCAGGGATGGCAGTTGGCTGCTAGTTCCCAGATCCTAAACTAGAAATACCCCAGCTCGCTTAAAATCATTCCAGTCTTTCTTTCTCTCCTTTTTTCTCCATCTGCCTTGCTTTCTCTCATCCATGGAGTTTCTTCACCTGTTCCCCCTACAGCCTTGTAAAAGTTACCTATTACTCTGTAGTATGACTGACATGCAAATGCATTCATCAGTGAATTTGCTAGTGTCTTTGTGTCCCATGCTATACTTTAACTCAAGGGTTCATACTTGGTAGTTACTGAATTTTGTATACACACATCTGTCCTGGTCTTGTTTTCATGCACATGCCAAAGATTATTCAAGAACTTACAAAAGTTGCATTTTTGTAAAACGATTGGTTGCGCTGATTTTTATCCTAAGATGCGAAGTAGCAAGAAATTTGATCTTCTATCGAGGGGATCGGAGGGAAAGGAAGTTGCCTCTTGTACAGATAGTCTGTTTTATATCATTGGTTAATGTCAAACAGGAAGGAACAAAAATGAATTAAATATATGTTAAACCTACAGAAGTATTTTTCTCATGCCGCACTCATGATAATTTGTGATCAGATTTCAGCGACTGTGAAGCGGTGACTTGAACAGATCTATCACGTGATTATATCACTGTTTGTTCAGTTTTTAATGTGTAAGAGCTTTATTCATTGTGAAATACTTAGTGGCACTCATGTTTGAGGTTTTGCAGGCTTTCAGTGTTGTGGTGGTCTTTTTTTTTCTTAACAAAAGACAGTTCAATCTTTTATGTTTGAATGCTTTTTTTTTTTTTTTTTTGGACACAGTTCTCTTACCATGTTTTTGTTTAATGTGCTGACATAGGACGTGGAGTTGGGCTTTAGAATAGACCTCAAGTTTGTGGCTTGCCTGTAGAGTCTATGTGACTGCCAAGAAATGTTTGAAATGAAAACTAAATCCATATGTTATTAGTTCATGCCAGTAGTCCCTCTTCTCTGTTCCTCCCCAACTTCTTCTTTTCTTTTCTTTTTTTGTTGTTATGGAGAGTGTGTGTGTGTGTGTGTTCAATCCATAATGCTGTCCATTCGGGAATTGTTGGCTGATTTTCAATATTCTATTTGTTCCATTAAAGAGGTGTAATGGAACGGGGTCATCCGTACTGAAAATTTAATGAAAACTGTCATGGGTGTGTATGGTTAATGCTGATACAAGGGGAATGCTCACTCTTGCTGGCTCAGCGACTAAGCAGTCATTGTCGTCAGTTTGGGCTTAATAGGTAACTAGTGTCCTGCTTGTGTTTGATCCCACCAAATGACACGGCGTCAGTGCAGTGTCTCCCTCGGTGGGTTTCCTCATGACAACTTGATAGTTCCTGTGGACTGTGGTACTTTGGCTGTTACTAGACAAACATGTATGAATAGAATAATGGCACTGAGGGAGCACAGAAATTGAGACAGGAAAACAAAAAGAAAGATATTGAAAATAGAAAGATGGTGTGACATCAGATAAACGTGGTTTAATGTCCGACAGACATTATATGTTGAATAGAAGAAAAGATGACGTTGAATAGAAGAAAAGACAGACGTCAGATAGAAACGATGATGTAATATCAGACCGACGTTAGACAGAAGATAGAAACGATCATGTTATATCAGACATTAGACAGAAGGTAGAAACGATGATGTAATATCAGACAGAAGGTAGAAAAAGTGGTATAACATCGGACAAATACCTGCCTCTCCCTCTCTGATAGTTGACTGGACATTCAGCACTTTAATGAGAAGTCTGTGGCAGCGGTCATTCAGTACAGTAATGCTGTACAGGTACGTACAGGTACAAACTCAACAGATGTGCAAAACTGAGTAACAAGCATCAGAGTGTGATGTTAGCTACAGGAATTGTCCTCAGGATGGACAGCCTCTCTTTAAGATGTAGGTTAGCCAGCCAGTGCTTCGGCTAACCACACTGTAACTGCCACAGTGCACTGTTGCATTAAAGCATTATTGCAAAACAAGAAGACAAAACACAAATAAGTAACCAAAATAAGGTGCGGAGTAATGCTAATTTAATATACTGTTCGAAATTTTGACCAATATGCCTTCATCAGATGTTGTCAATAGCAGATGAAAATGCACAGAACAATTTCCTCAGATAGCAGTCAGCAGTGTACTGCAATGACATTTTGTCTCAAGAGCATAGAAATAGGTTCTGTGAATAGAGGAAGGTTTTCTTTATCTTGTCTGCATTCAACTCAGACAGATCAATAGGTTGGTCTCTAAAAGAAAGGAACGGCGTTTATCATGGATGAAGAATAGTTCTTTGAAAAAGAAAAGTTACTGGGAGGGTTTATGGACAGTTGTATTTCCTCACAAAACATATACAGGAAACATATGACTTGAAAGTGCGCAAGACAAATTGAATCCAACAGAATTACTGGATCTTCTCAGTTCAGAGGGACCGTTTCACCTTCCATGAGATGCTGTATGTTTCCCTACATGCAATGAAACAAACAAAATTGCTGCACAAGATCAAAGAGCCAGGAAGCCAGGGTAATGAAATTCTCAACTGGTTCATTTAGTATCATTATGAAATTAATGGCTCAAGCTAATCTTCAAACTACACACACTGTCTTCACAGCAAGCATGTGTAAGTGCACAGTTATGAGTCCATCAGTGGTACAGAGACAGTATTCATAAGAACTCCTGTGTTGGCTGGGAACTCTTTCCCAATCCGGACTCTTACCTGTTGTTGCATCTTTATTGATAGTCACTGGACCCCAACTTGAGATACCTTTCAGTGGTCACTGGGATTCTTGATTTGTGCTAGCTTCTACCCGCAAACTTAGGCATGGAGTAGACCTTTGGGGAATTAGAAAGTGGATGTAGTCTCTTTACAAAACAAACTGAAACAAATAAATAGGTGAACATTAGGTCAGGACCCTGTTCATGGTGATTTGTGTTCCAGGGGTTCTCTTGCGGTCAAGTTGGACTGTGTATGTTACTTGGTGTGTGTGTGTGCGCTCGAGCGTGTTTGTGTGTGTGCGCAGGAGTGTGTGTGTTGTGCCTACTAGGTGAAATTACTTCCAACTCGCTCATTCCAGCTATGCAGACACAGCGAGCTTTGGCCCGTTCCAACCTAGTACTGGCAGTCCACATGGAGCAGTCGATATCAGGTTCTAGTGATCTAACTCGCCACCAGAGGAAATGGCATACTGCCACCAAGTCACTTCTGTAACACTCGGCGGTGCCTGCTCTGATCCAGGGTATCCAGGACGCCGCATACTAAGCCCCAAGCCGAGGACAATAATGGCATGTTGTGGAACCAGCAGGAGCCAGTCTTCCCATGGAGAAGATGTCACCAGATCCATCAGTAACAGCATTTCTGAATTTGCCAATACCATTAACACAAACTGGTTTTCATCTGATATGACAGTGTGATGTTTTGATGGTTGGGGAATATTTTTAACCTGACATGATCCTGTGCATGTTCAACCCTGATGTTCACTTGCGCAATCAGCAGGATCATGCAAAGACAGAAGGGAAAGATTAACCATATGTGATCTTGACTTTAGAACAGAGTTGTGAACAACTGTTGTAAAGGAATAGCTGATGTTGCTCAGGCAGTCACCGAAATAATGCAAGGGAAAGAATATAGCCCTTCTCATAGCTCGTACCTCTGGGTGCAATTTCCTGCCTCCCTCCCCCCTCTTTATTTTAAAAAATTTTTTTTTTAAATAATAATTTTGATTACTACTGTCAGGAAATGTGTAGAAAAGATACCAAAAATGTATTCCCTTTCCATGTGGTCCATGTCTGCATTCTTTGGATTTAAGTGCTTTACCTTCACAGACTAGTAGCTTTGTAGCCAACCAGACACTGATTGGTCCTGGTGAATTACCTGGTCCATACAGGATTGGGCCAGTATGGCAGCATTGTCATTATCATCAGTGGTATCCTAGGAGCTGTACTGACCAGAGGCGACAAGGGGGTAACAGCAGCAATATTGAAGATATTTACACCGAAAGTTGTGTTACATCACAGGAATGGTACACCGTCATTTACATGTCTGTATTTTGCCAGACGTAAGGATCTGCAACTTGCAAAAGAGAAGATACACAATTCTGAGAATGTGAGATAACGACATGTTAAGAGTAGTTTCCTAGCCCTGAAATTAGATTGAAATCTAGCTTGACAACGATGGAACTCACAATCTGACTGGCATGTCCTCTTTTTATTCTTTTTTTTTCTTTTAATGGGCATTCCACATTAATGAACACATCAACACGCTTCTTTTCGTTTCTTTATCAGAGCCAAGAATATGTGTGAATATCATCTGAACTATGTGGATGGTGAAAGATACTACTGCTATCAACCTAAATATAACTCGGAAATAAAATGTTGGCTTGGCAATTGAACAAAATTACCTGTGTCACCGAAATAACCAGCTTAAAGTCTTGGATGTTAATATGTTATTGTGTGTAACATGAAGACAGTATACACAGCATTAGTGTGTATGTGAGGCTACACTTAACTGCCAGTGTGCAAGCTGAATGTGGATACCTATTGTCAAAAAGATTGATGTGAACCTGTGTTATGTTTTCACTGCATCCATCCCTCACATATCAGACCCTTAACTATTGCACGCTGTTGAAAACGACAGGTTTATGCTTTATATTCTTTATGAAATTGAATCTCTTTTATTGAAAATAATGATGACGTAGACATCTATTCACTTTCTGTATCCCCCCTCCCTCCCCCCTCACTACCACCGTTTCTCCACTCCTCCCTTTTCCTCCCCTCCTCATGACAATGTGCAGCACATGTTGCTCCTGACTGTGTCACGTATGCGTTGATTTCCATCAGTCCCCACAGTGATAAAACATTTCTTGCATTTCATCAGTTCTTCACAAGTTCCAGCACTCCCAACCCCTTGTTGCCCATATATGTCTGATTGGTTTAGTTCACTCAACCAAAATACAGCAATCGTTCTGGTGAAAGCATTTGTTTTTCTGTTCATTTCTCGTCTCGCCCAATTCTGTAGAAGCCCCTGTAGCGGTAGTGTGTGTTCCTTGTGTGTCTGTGTGTGTGTGTGTGTGTTCTGTTACAGTGTTTGCTTTTTGTACTTATGGAGAAACTGTCCCAAGTTCAAACTAATTAAAATATTATTGAAACCGAAGTGTGTGCTGGTGAGACAGAAAAATGATGTGTGTGCATGTATGAGGGAGAGGGAGAGAAAGACAACGTGTGTGTGTGTGTGTGTGTGTGTGTGTGTGTGTGTGTGTGTGTGTGTGTTGTGTGCTAAACAGAAACGCATGCTTTGCTGTTTGATTTTATCTGTTCTGTTCATTGTCCATTCAACTTGAAACTATAGCTGTGTTGATCTTGTTCATATGAGAAGTGGGTGTATTCAAATATACTGGAAGAGATATGGAATTTTCTGTCGCTTTCTGTCCACACTGTCATACACCTCGCTTCTTTGAACTTTTCTCGTCTTCTCTTCCCACTCACTTTGGAATTTCACTTTCTTGGTCCAAATTTTAAGTTTTATGTCTTCAGCTTTTAAAGTTAAATTATCAGAACTTGTTTCAATTTCAATCTGTTTTGCACAAGTTTTGAGCATTTGCTGCCATCATGCACAGAAAAAAAAAGCATCCCTGTTGCACTTTTGTACAGTATATTGTTTCTGTCACAAGCCAGTTATTGATGAAATTCAGGAATGTAAGATGATGGTTCGTAGCTGTCGTTAATGCCAGAACTAGTCAAAAATGTACTGATAGAAGAACTGTGGTATGTTTGTGATTGATCATGTGATACTGTGTTTTAGTAAGTCAGTTTAATATGTATGCTTTTGTTTCTTCCAATTCTAAACAAAGAAGGCGTAAGTTAGTGAGTTACATCATACATATGTGTCTGTGAACATATTTCACAGTCCATTGACCAGATTCTTCGTCGCTTAGATTCGGAAGATAAAGTGAATTTTTGTTTTGAGTTAATTGTATCAGTGTGTATGGATTCCAAGTAACATTTGAATAAACTCGGACATGACTGGTTTAATGGGAACAGAACATTAAAATCTGTTGAAATATTCATCCATTTTAACTTTGTTGCTGAAATCGATAGTAAGCGGGGGGGGGGGGGGGGAATGTATGGGTTCTGCGGTAATTTCGTGGCAGAATTTTGTTACATCTGTCCAGTGTTTGGAGCATGAAGAGTTGGGAACCTCTTTCCAGCCTTAAGTTGACAAGACCCGTCCAAGTTCATGCAGAAGTCTGTTAGATGAACGAACACAGACCACAACTGGAAATAACAGATGCCTGTTATGCCATCTGAAGGAGAACTGGAAGAGACGCCATCACAGTTTGATCATGCGAACATTCTTATTTTCTTCAAATGTGTTCCACAAGTTGTGTGGAAGTTGCGAAATTGACAGCTTTCCGTTTCTGATTAGATGGTTTCTTCTTTGCGTTTGTACAGAGGCTGGTTTAAAGACGTGTGCAGTTATTTCTAGGTCATTGGGGTTGGGTATTTATTGGTTGGAGGATGGGGATCCTCTGATAAACGAGTATGGCATGCAGTATTTGGAAGGTCAGATGGAAACGTTCTGATATGCTGGCTGTTTTAAGTGATGTTGATCCTGAATTCTCAAAGCCTGCTCAGTCGTACGGAGGAAATAGTTTGTCTATCTTTGTTTTTACCAAGTGCCTGAACAGAACAAAATTATGACAGTAACAAAGAGGATTGTTGCATTGTCACTCATTTCTAGAGAGCTCAGGAATAGCTGTTCTTGATAGAGCACTACCATGACCTTTTGTTGCTTGCTAACGTAACCTTCACCTGTGACCTTTCTGCATGACCTTGCTTGAAACTGAGGTCACTTGAGTGAATATCTTATACTTGAGAAGATGAATTTTTGAAGAAAGAATTCACCTATAAATATGGCTGAAGGTGTCTTTTTTTTGGTTTAAATACCCAGTTTCTCTCTCTCTCTCCCTGTCTCTCAGGCAAGAATTTTTCAATCCTAGCCTGTTTACACAGCATTCAGTGTGAAATTGACATAATGAAAAGTTTAGAAAATTGTTTCTAATAATATAAAAACCATTACTGAGTTTCTGCACAAAAAAGTGATGGACTTGTTAAGTTGGTTGATAGATGATCAAACATTTGCAGAAATGAGGGCTCAAGAGATTTGCTGCCTTACACTTGCAACATCAACAGCAGCCATTAAGATTACTTGTTTTCAGAGATTTATGAGGACAAAAATAGACTAGCACATGAGCGGCGGTAAAGTTAGTGAGTGATTTCAGTTGGTGACTACAAAAATGGCTAGAACACAAAATTGGTTGAAATCTGGTTGTTGGTCTTTCTTAGTGACTTAATGTGCCTTTCATCGTGATTGGTCCTAATGAGGCTGTTTGGCTGACAGGGGCATACGTATCTGTTCAATGCAGAGGATACTGTCCTGAATGATGGTCAGACGGTCAGGTAGACAGTGAGACCCACGCCTGTCACACAGACTGCAGTGGTCTGAAGTGTGACAGTTTCACTGTCAGTTTTAAGCAGTTCTCTTGACAGTTGTCCCTGAAAACTAGGGCATGCCATCATCGTGTTTTCTGATCGTCCATAGCTAGTCCCTTTTGCAGAGCCACCTACTGTGACTGCAGAGAATGGAGTGTTAAAGGGGGAGGAGTCTTCACGGGGAAGGAGAAACAGAAGTAGTCCAGAGCGTGTGTATCATTGCTTTCATCGTCTGCCGCTATGGGTGTACAGTTTTTGTCCATCTGTGAACCATCCTCATTGGAATGTTTTGAAAGTAGCTCACACAAGAGAGCGCTAAGAGAGGAAAGCAGCACACTGCTGCTGTCTTAAAAAATTGCCATCTGGTGGATAGCTGCACAGTATTCTCTGAATGCTGTGCTGACTTGGGAGGTTTTTTTTGTTTTTGTTTTTAAGAGGCAAGCGCTGATCTCATTTCTTTTTTAATCTCTCCCTTGTGTGTGTGTGTGTGCGCGCGCTCACGTTTCAGAAATGCATGGAAGGAAAATGTGTGCACTCACTGTGTATGCTGGTGTGCATACTTTGTATGAATCCATTCATCAGCATTTTTTAGCCTTTTCAACTCGTCATAGTGCTATGTTAGCCCTTTCCACAAGGAGTGAAGAAAAAAAAGAGTATGGACAATTTGCAATATTGTACTAATAATGCTTAGGACCAAAGGAAATGACATTGTCGTTCAGTGGTATATTCAGCAACATTTCCAGCCCTACTGTCACCACACACACACACACACACACACACACACACACACACATGTTTTAGGATAGCTGTTGTGTCGACCTAAATCAAGAACACCTGTAACACAGATGTCTTTAACACACATAATCCTCGTGTAGCAGCATTAAAATGATAGTTAAGGTCTACTTTAGAGGTTTTCGATAATTGGTCAGCTTATGCAGAAATATGAAATGTTTGATAAATTGGTAAAATAAACATCCGATTCGCTCCCGATCACACGAAATCGATCCGCGAAAGTGGGCATTTTCACCTGTAATCAAGAAAACGGGAGGTAATCAACTAAATCTTGGCATGGCTTAACTGCTCTTGGATGTGACGTCACATGATGGACAGCGACGGCGACAGAAAGCGATTCTGATGGTTCTTGCGCATCTCACTCGGTATTTAATTTATCATGTAAAAGCAGTGACTATGATTGCGACAGCCAATGTGACTCTGGGGATGTTTCTGCAAGGCCTGTACCTTATCAGTTTGAACGCTAAGTTCTTTTTACCACGTCAGTTCAGTTCCAGCTGGACGCCCGAACACAGCATCGAAGGCCGAAGTCTCGAAGGAGGCTACCGACTGACTTCTTGATGCGATCACACGTGGACGGCGAGCGGAGATTCTCCTTCTTCAAGCCTTAACGTGTTCATTCAATTTAACAAGTGTGATCTGTCCATAGATAAGAAAAGAATAAACGTGCGACTATCGTACTCATCTGTATGAGCTTACCACTCCGCCTTCAAAGTATACGCGCACAATGCAGACGAAGTTTTTGATCCACTCGAACGCGCTTGGCAATTGTCGGAATAGCTCGTTTCCGCGGTCCAGCTGGAACTGACGTGGTAGAAAGAACTTTAGCTGCCCGGCATGGTTGCACGAACCGAATCCACTTCTTTCGAGTATCTGGATCAGATGGAAATGTGTGCAAAGAATATCCGTCTCCTGCTGAGCGGCTGCACTCGCCTACAGCACAATATCTGCCACCCCCTCGTGACTTTTTAGGCTGTAGGGGTTCGCAACTCGTGTTGATTTCACTTGGCGTTGGCTTGTTGTGCAGGTCGCGGCTGACGGCCAGTCCATCAAGTGACGTCACGGTTTTCGGTCTACCGTGCGGGGTTTGAACAGGTGTGCAAAAGTCGTTTTTTATCTATTAAATTCTTTCGGCGATTTTTATTTAAAAAATGAATACCATACCGTAGTTATATGACATGTAGACCTGTTTTTAACAAATTATCAAAAATCTCTAAAGTAGACCTTTAAGAACACCTTTGTTCACCAACAATAGTAATACAGTACCCAATTGTTGCTTCCTGTGTTGACTCTCCATGATCAGGTTATCTGATGCTGCCCTCTGAGGTCCACATTTGTGTACCCCTTTCCATAGTTCTGGCTGTTCAGTCTAAACTCTGACGTCCACATTTGTGTACCCCTTTCCATAGTTTTGGCAGTTCAGTCTAAACTCTGACGTCCACATTTGTGTACCCCTTTCCATAGTTCTGGCTGTTCAGTCTAAACTCTGAGGTCCACATTTGTGTACCCCTTTCCATAGTTTGGCTAGTTCAGTCTAAACTCTGACGTCCACATTTGTGTACCCCTTTCCATAGTTTTGGCAGTTCAGTCTAAACTCTGACGTCCACATTTGTGTACCCCTTTCCATAGTTCTGGCTGTTCAGTCTAAACTCTGACGTCCACATTTGTGTACCCCTTTCCATAGTTCTGGCAGTTCAATCTGAACTCAGAGAGGTCCGCATTTGTGTACCCCTTTCCATAGTTCTGGCTGTTCAATCTGAACTCGGAGGTCCACATTTGTGTACCCATTTCCATAGTTCTGGTAGTTCAATCTGAACTCAGAGGTCCATAGTGATGTAACACTCTCAACAATTCTGGCAGTTGAAGTAATCCTTTTTGGTCCAACCTCATGAGATTTTAGAATCTAAAAACATCTTAATTGTATTTTGATTATGCCAAGACGTAATCAAAATGTCAGTGCAGCCATCCCATGCATTAAAATGTTGAAGATCTTGTTTTGCAAAACGTCTGATCTTCTTTATACCTGTTTTTTTTTTTTTTTTTTGCACAGAGCTATAGAGGCTGCAGTGAAAAGAAGATGGATGCCCTTGGCTTGAAAGCTCACTGGTCTTGTTCTGGGCCTCCACATATGACCACTGTTGCCTGTCAGTTGTCTGCTCTGGCGACATTCAAAGGGAGGAAATTCATATGTCCTGTGAAACAGAAACCAGCCAGGGAAACTTACCTATTTTCTGAAGTACACCCGCCTGATTTTCTGGTCAGTCATTCTAAAGAGTTCCTGTATGCAGACCAGAATCTGTCTCAGATGAAATCAGCTAGAAATGCCGCTGTTTGCTTTGCCTTGTGTGTAGGTGTCCTCTGCAGAGCTGTTCCTGTCATATGTGGAAGCCTTTTCTAGCCAGCTTCAAATAATGAAATCATGAGATAATGTTATATTCATTGTGATAACAATGATATTGTTTATCACAGCTCTGATGTGGCCCTCTGCGGTCGGCTGGGCTATAAGCAACATTATCACCAGCCGCCAGTGGCGAAGTGGTTAGCGTCGCGGACTCCCGGCTTGGAGGTCGTGGGTTCGAATCCCATCAGAGTCATGTGGGTTTTTTCTGCCCCGACCGGCTCCTACCCAGAGTTGAGTTTGCTGCGGACTCGGTTGGGAAGACTGGGACCACACAGTCGAGTTTCATCCACTTAATGGATGCGTTTCTGAGAGTGTTGCTCAAATTTCCTGACCAACACTGCAGGTGCCTGTATCTCTCGGGCCTGGTTGACGCCGGGATATATTATGAAAGGAAGCGTAGAGTACAGCCCTGTCATGTAGTCTCAGACCGAAATGGAAATCCGTAGCATCATCTTAATCATCCTCATTCTCATCAATCAGCATTAAAAAAAAAAAAAAAAAATGTCTCAAATTCTGTGGCCCTTCATGCCCTGCTCTCATGGTGACCTCAATTTCGATGTCCTCTCCACGTCTGTGGCCTTGGTTTGGTTTCGTCGGGGTCACCGGTATCGGCGAGTCCATGGGGGCTGTCGTTGGACGGACGTGGTGGCGCCCTCCGGAGGGAGAGCTCACTCACGCCGGCTCCGCGACTAAGCAATTATTGTCATCAGTAGGGGGCTTAGTAGGTGGTGTCCTGCGTATGTTAGATCAGAACAGGCGCCACTGAACACCACCGAAGTGACTCGGCAGCAGTGCAGTGTCTCCTCCGGTGGGTTGCCTCTTGACGGCTTGACATTGACTGCTCCCTGTGGATTGCCGGTGCCGGGCTGCGGCGGGGCCGACCGGGTGTGGCTGTGGACGGGGTGTCGGAATGAGCGGCGTGGGTGCACTGCCTCTGAGGTGGCGCAGAGGTTGAGACAGCAAAAAAAAAAAAAAAAAAAAAAAAAAAGCAACATTATCTTATCATGAAGATAGTGTTTAGGAAACCTTAGATACGGTACTCTTATGATCTGATTGCTGTGACACTTTAGCATCCAAATTATATTTATTTGCTTTTGACACTGTCCATCAGGCAACAGGCCAAAAGAAACAAAGTAGTAAGTGTGACTATTCTGCCGTCAGAAGGACATGAGTAATCTTCTAGCAGGGATTTCAAAGTAAAGTCAATGCATTTCAGCAATTTCTCATTTGAATGTGTAAGAGTCATAATTGATGATGTTATACCTTATATTTAGGATTCTGGCACGGTGTTACCGTAAGATACCCCCTCCTTGCTCCTCCTTCCTTTTTTTTGTTTTTGGCTGCGGTATGTAACGGAGTAAAAGTTGTGGGCCTAATGTACTGATTTCTCAGTACCCAGAGAATATGATTTGATTTTGAATCCATTGCGGAAAAATAATAGAAAAAGAAAACCTTTTTTTTAGCCCATAAGCAGAGTCTCGCACATGGTCTCATATTAAGTAATGTGAAACGGTTGCACCCCAAGTAAATTTTGAAATGGAGTCAAGGAAGGAGAGGTTGACCTTTTTGGGGGGGGGGGATGTTGAATTCCTTTAAAACATTTTCCAGCACCAGTCACAATTCCCCAGACTGGCGATGATGATGTGGTCCTGGGTGGTGAATATCGTGCAACTGATTGAACTAACTCTACTGGCTTGCTGCTGCACAGGTCTTCTGAAATCAGCATGTACAGAACAATGTTTCTTTCTTTTAAATGTTTAATGGTACGTTTATAGGAGTCTTCTTCTTCTTCGTCGATCACCACGTTAGATGGATACACCAGTCTGCCTCGCAAACGCTGCCGTCCTCTCCAGGGCTGCCTGGCCGCCATGCAGCTTCTCGTTCAGGGCCTTTGCCTCAGGCCACGTTTCGTTCCTCAGGGCGTCATGCAGATGGCAGTGCTGCAGGAGATGTTCGGTTGTCATAGCAGCTGTATGGCATGGGCACATCTCTGACTGTCCGATCCTCATCTTGTTATACAGGTGAGCGTTCAGCCTGTTGTGACCCGTCCTGAGCCTCAAGATGATGACCTGGTCAGCCCTGCTCAGGCTGTGGTAGCTGTCATTTTTGTTGTATGCCGGATGCCGCTGAGACCATTTCTTTTGGACAATGCTCCTGACGATGGTTTTTTCGTCCTTGTATGACACGGAAGTGTCTGTCTGGTCCAGCTTTCCGCCCTCCTTGGCCAGAGCATCGGCAATCTCGTTTCCCTGTACCCCGCAGTGTGCAGGGATCCACTGTAGGGTAAGATTTGCGCTCTTTGCTAGTATTGCCAGGGTGCCAGACAGCTTGTCCAGTTCTTTTGATTTTGGGTTTTGCAGAGCCTGTAGAACAGAGAGGGCGTCTGTGAAGATGACGATATTGTCATGGGTCCTGTTGTGGTTCCTGGTGAGCCTCTCTGCTGCTTTCTTCAGAGCATCTGCTTCTGCCCTGAAGTTTGTGGAGAACTTTCCCGTCGCAATGGCGCATCGCTCTTCACCATCCGTGTACGTGATATACACGCCTCCGCCCTCCGTCTCTGTTGCTTCAGTGGCAGAGCCATCAGTGTATGCATGTGTCCATTGATCAGACGGGTAGTTTTATAGGAGTGAAATCTTTCTAACTGTATACTGAGCTTTGAAAAAATGCGAACAGGAACACTTATGCATTGGTTTAAAAATTTGTTGTACACATGTATATCAGTTACATGAAAATTAACAAACTGTCGCATAAGGTTATCTGCTCAGAAGGATTATTTCAAACGTGGGTTAAAGTAGCACCTTTAGAAATGCACACAAATGACACAAATGTTTCAGTTACATGAAAAACAGTAAATTTTCATAAGATAATATACCTATAAGAATTGTTTCAAACGTGGATAAAAATTTCACCTTTAGAAATGCACATGAATGACCTGATCATCAAAACCATCGACCGATGAGAAATGAACAGTTTGAATAAATAATCATCGGTATAAACAGTGTTCTCCTTTTGTTCTGTCAGTATGTGATGGTGTCTCAGAAACAAGACACCAGCAGGATAGATGAGGAGTTTTAAAGAAAGAAGGAGGGGCAGTTTTGTGAAGAGAGAGCTTGGGGAGAGGGAGAGGGACTGGTTTGGGATGCTTTGGGTGTAGGGAGTAGGGGGGGGGAATAACACATGCAAGAGAACTGTTCACATCGGTACCATTCTCCCTAACTGTAATTCTTCATCAAGTTGTTGCTCAGTTGGTTTTTTGTATGTTTGTGTTCATTCATTACAGGCGATTGGTGCAATAATTATGTGTATGTCGGGCGTGTCTCACAAGAGTTGAATTGCGAAGATTCGTGCCAGTCTCAAGTTACCTGCAAAGTCCATCAGTAATACATACATGTAACAGACCTTTTTGTCCCACTCTTCCACAATTTTGAGTTTTCCCTGAGATCGTTCATGGTCTTGTGACTCTGCCCAACTCTGCCCGTCTCGCTTTCTCCTGCTTTATAATCTCCATGCCTGCCCCCTTCTCCCACATACATGTCACCATCTTCTCTCTCCTACCCATCTTCCCTTCCTTTGACTCTACCAGCAGCCTATCCACTCGCTCCCATCCCCCCCCTCTCCTTCTCTCTCTCTCTCCTCTCTCCTCTCTCTCTCTCTCTCTCTATATATATATATATTATTGACCTATTTGATTGACCTATTATCTCTCTGCTTTCTCTCTCTCTCTTTTTTCCTTGTCATTTGGTTTTTGTTTTTCTGTGCCATGACGCTCCTATATATTTAGAGATAGACAGATAGATAAGGATACATTATGCCCCAGTGCCATTGTAGGATTGGGTGTCTATCATTATTTAATTAACTGTTGGACATTTATTGTTTATTTGTAACCTACCATTTACCATGATGATACAGATGCCGATATTTTAATGGTTGGGACAAACCTCCAGAACATGTCACGTGCATCAAATCATTTTCTGCCTGTCATTGATATGAATACAAGAAGAAGACTGAATAAACTATCAAGTAAATGAAACGTACTGTTGAATCGCACAGGCAGGCTCCATATCCTTCGTTACATTTTTAGTAGAAAGTTATGCTAACGCCGAGTGGCAGTGGTACACAATGGTGGTTTTTTTGTTTTTGTTTGGGTTTGTTTTTTTTTGGTGGTGTTTTTGTTGTTTTTTGGGGGGAGATTTTCTTTTTCTTTTTAAAGTTTCAATCCTCAGGTGATGGTGGGGATTACTGCCTTGATGAATGGTTTGACATGGATCATTGCATTGATCACTGGCAGGTGAAGGGTGTGTGGTAGGGCATCAGGTGCAAAAAAACTTAACTCTGATTTGCAGGGCTTTACGACTGTTAAAACTGAAACTTCTATTTCAGTGCGGTTTCTGAAATGAGAAAGACCGACATCACACAACACTGTTTCTGTTTCAGAGGGGCCCACACAGTTCAGAGCATTGAGCGTTTCGAAACCGTTTTAAGGCACGTCACAAATGAAATATCCATGGCAGCATTGTACACGTTTGAGCCATTACGATGCACTGTTGAGTTCGTTATTGGAGTTCAACATTGATCATGCTTTTGGTTCTTGTTTCTTTCAGTCTTCAATATTGCACTGAAGAAATCAAGTAGCATTGGAACAAATCGATTCAAAATAAAGTTTTGATTATGTTGAAAATGTGAAATCCGCCTTCCAGTTCATGACTGCTGTTTAATCGTCAAGGGGGGAGGGAGAGGGGGGGGGGGTATAAAACAAGTCAAGTCAGGAAACGGGTCATGCAAGAAATAGCTCACAAAAAGATGTCGGTGGGAAATGATAATGAATACTGTGCCGCGTGCCCATATCAGCATGAAATAAATATTTGATATTCCACTGTGATAGGGCTCTCCGCCTGCTCTCTTTGTGTTATAGGAACTACAGGAAATCTCGTATATAACTTGCAGGTTTGGATTGTTAGAAAAATTGTAACTAATTATACATGTTTGATAGAAGTATGTTTCCACCTGGAGCTCCCTGTAACTGGTACCAGCTGCCTTGCCCCACCCATCCACCCCCTTCCCCACTCCACCTTTCTCTCCCTGCTCCCCCCTCTCTCCTCTTCCCCCTCTCTCTCTCTCTGTTTTTTCTTCCTTTCTTTTTCTTTGTTGTTCTCATTCTCGATCTCTTTCTATCAGATCCAAGAAACCTTCCCCTCTACATACTAATCTGTTTTTGAATATGAACTGGAAATGAAAACTTAGAATGTGAATTTTATTGGTTGAAATTACATAGATTGTGCCTTTGTTTAGGTTGTATTGGAACTTCAGGAAAATGTTTCTCTTGTTGTTAAATGGGAACTAGGCTTGGGAACGAAGGTTCTGAGATAGTGGGGGCATCGTTGAAGTGCTTTAATCAGTGAACAAAATGGAGTTCATACATATAGTGATGACATGTTTAAAAGTGTTGTAGGCCATCATGAATCAACAAAGTGAGATCATTAGTAGTGTTGCTACGTTGATGTCAGGTGACTTGTGTCGTGTCATCAAAGTCTTGTTGTAATGTAGCACAAGTCAGTAGGCATTCCCAACTTACATACACCGAGTGTGTGGTGTGTGCATGCATGCGTGTGTGTGGTGTGTGTGCATGTATGTGTGTGTGTGTGTACGCGCGCCTGTGTGTGTGTGCGTGCATGCATGCGTGTGTGGTGTGCGTATATATATATATGTATATGTGTGCGTCCATATGTATGTGTGCACGTGTACGTGTGTATGTATGTATGCCTTTCTTTGTGTTTATGTGTGCAAGCTTTTCTCCTGTCACCAAAGTGTGAAGTGTGCAAAACCCTACTGTATAACTGGCTCTGCAATACGTGGTTTTGTTTTCGTTCTTTGGTTCTGTTTGACACTTGTGTTGCTTACTATTCGTAAGGGAAGATTATATTGCCTCTATCTCCTTTTCAGTGATGTGTTAGTGTGTGAATTTTAACAGTTTCTGTTGCAATGTGCTTTCATGATTTTTACCTTCTCACTATTTTGTGTTTGATCATTTTTTTCCATGATAAAAAAAAAGTGAAATTACATCGTGTTAATGTAATATTTTCCTCTGGATGTGTGTATAAGTGTGAGTTTCTCTCTCTCTCTCTCTCTCTCTCTCTCTGATCTCTCTCTCTCTCTCTCTCTCTCTCTCTCTCTCTCTCTCTCCTCTCTCTCTCCCCTCTCTCTCTCTCTCTCTCTCTCTCTTTGTCTCTGTCTCTGTATGTCCATCTCGCTGTCTCTGTCACTACCCCGCACCCCACACCACACACCACACACACACACACACAAACCTTAACTGAAAAGTGTTTTGTAATATGGATCATAGTCTGCTACAGTTGCTACCAATCTTTTATCACAATGACTCACCAACGATGATTTTTATTACAAAACAAATGTATGTAGGGATCAAGCATACGGCTGACAGGACGACATGGAGAAAAAAGTGAAAGAAAAAAGTGCTGACTGCTCAACACATGAAGCAGAAAGGAGTAAAACGTGCTGTCTAAACGACACAAAGTAAAGAGTAGGAGAAAGAGTGTTGACAGAAGAAAAGAGTGTTTACAGAACGTCACATGGAGAGGGAAAAAAAACAGGAGAAAAAGATTGCTGACTGAACCACATGTGGAGTAAACAGTAGGAGAAAAGAGTGCTGACTGAACCACACGTGGAGTAAACAGTAGGAGAAAAGAGTGCTGACTGAAAGACACATGCAGTAAACAGTAGGAGAAAAGTGCTCACTGACCCACACATGCAGTAAACAGTAGGAGAAAAGTGCTGACTGAACCACACGTGGAGTAAACAGTAGGAGAAAAGAGTGCTGACTGGCTCACACATGGAGTAAACAGTAGGAGAAAAGAGTGCTGACTGAACCACACGTGGAGTAAACAGTAGGAGAAAAGAGTGCTGACTGAACCACACAAGGAGTAAACAGTAGGAGAAAAGAGTGCTGACTGAACCACACATGGAGTAAACAGTAGGAGAAAAGAGTGCTGACTGATCCACACAAGGAGTAAACAGTAGGAAAAAGAGTGCTGACTGAACCACACGTGGAGTAAACAGTAGGAGAAAAGAGTGCTGACTGAACCACACGTGGAGTAAACAGTAGGAGAAAAGAGTGCTGACTGAAACCTGACGTGGAGTAAACAGTAAGAGAAAAGAGCGCTGACTGAACCACACGTGGAGTAAACGGTAGGAGAAAAAGAGTACTGACTGAACAAACATGGAGTAAACAGTAGGAGAAAAGAGTGCTGACTGAACCACACATGAAGTAAACGGTAGGAGAAAAGAATGCTGACTGAAAGACACATGGAGTAAACGGTAGGAGAAAAGAATGCTGACTGAAAGACACATGGAGTAAACGGTAGGAGAAAAGAGTGCTGACTGAACCACACATGGAGTTAACAGTACGAGAAAAGAGTGCTGACTGAACCACACCCACACGTGGAGTAAACGGTAGGAGACCAAGAGTACTGACTGAACCACACGTGGAGTAAACAGTAGGAGAAAAGAGTGCTGACTGAACCACACGTGGAGTAAACAGTAGGAGAAAAGAGTGCTGACTGAACCACACATGGAGTAAACAGTAGGAGAAAAGAGTGCTGACTGAACCACACATGGAGTAAACGGTAGGAGAAAAGAGTGCTGACTGAAAGACACATGGAGTAAGCGGTAGGAGAAAAGAGTGCTGACTGACCCACACATAGAGTAAACGGTAGAAGAAAAGATTGCTGACTGAAAGACACATGGGGTAAGCGGTAGGAGAAAAGAGTGCTGACTGACCCACACATAGAGTAAACGGTAGAAGAAAAGATTGCTGACTGGCCCACATGGAGTAAACAGTAGGAGAAAAGAATGCTGACTGAAAGACACATGGAGTAAACGGTAGGAGAAAAGAGTGCTGACTGACCCACACATAGAGTAAACAGTAGAAGAAAAGATTGCTGACTGGCCCACATGGAGTAAACGGTAGGAGAAAAGAATGCTGACTGAAAGACACATGGAGTAAACGGTAGGAGAAAAGAGTGCTGACTGAAAGACACATGGAGTAAACGGTAGGAGAAAAGAGTGCTGACTGACCCACACATAGAGTAAACGGTAGAAGAAAAGATTGCTGACTGGCCCACATGAGTAAACGGTAGGAGAAAAGAATGCTGACTGAAAGACACATGGAGTGAACGGTAGGAGAAAAGAGTGCTGACTTGTCCACATATGGAGTAAACGGAAGGAGAAAAGATTGCTGACTGAAAGACACATGGAATAAGCGGTAGGAGAAAAGAGTGCTGACTGGCCCACATGGAGTAAACGGTAGGAGAAAAGAGTGCTGACTTGTCCACATATGGAGTAAACGGTAGGAGAAAAGAGTGCTGACTGACCCACACATAGAGTAAAAGGTAGGAGAAAGGAGTGCTGACTGAAAGACACATGGAGTAAACGGTAGGAGAAAGGAGTGCTGACTGAAAGACACATGGACAAAACGGTAGGATAAAAGAGTGCTGACTGACCCACACATGGAGTAAACAGTAGGAGCAAAGAATTCTGACTGAAAGACACATGGAGTAAACAGTAGGAGAGAAAAAAAGTGCTGACTGAAAGACACATGGAGTAAACAGTAGGAGAAAAAAAAGCTGACTGAAAGACACATGGAGTAAACAGTAGGAGAAAAAAGTGCTGACTGAAAGACACATGGTGTAAACAGTAAGAGAAAAAAGTGCTGACTGAAAGACACATGTAGTAAACAGTAGGAGAAAAAAAGTGCTGACTGAAAGACATATGGAGTAAACAGTAAGGCTGAAGATAGCTGACTAAAAAGTAAACGAGTAAAAAAAACAAAAAAAATAATTAAAAAGAAAAAAGGAAAAGGCATGGGGAAGTGTGCTGACTGGAAACGCATGTAAGTTGGGGTCAAAAAGATATGCAGGGTTTTGAGGTTCAGAAGAGATTCAGACAGTAGTTCAAGGCAAGTTTCAATCGACGATTTGAGAGGGATGGTTCCCTGCCTCAGCGTACAGCCTACAAACAGGGATGGTGCGGAATGCACCCAGACATAACTGAAGCCCTTGATGGTGGACTGGTTGTAGACTTTTCAGGTAGGATGGTCTGGCCGATCTGTACACTACTCATCCATAGTCCAGTTTGGAGCGTGTCAGGGCCCTGTAAAGATGGAGGAGAGTTTTCTTGTCAGCGCCCCAATCTGTGTGTGCCACAACTCGCAGAATGTTCAGTGCTTTCTGACATGCAGTTTTTAAGTGTTGGATATGACTTTTTAAGTTCAGTTTTTCATAAAAAATAACACCCAGAAATTTGGCTTCTTTCACAGCAGGAATGATGGACTTGTCCAGACGAATTTCAGGATCAGCAAAAAACTGACGAAAATTGTGAAAATGGATTGACTGAGTTTTGGTGCATGAAAAGGTAAACCCGTTTTCCTCGGCCCACTGTTGAATCTTATTGACACAAAGTTGGAGTTGACGCTGTACGCTGGTGTAAGAGGCTCCAGTTGCATACAGTGCGAAGTCGTCAACAAACAGAGAGGACTCAGAACCCTGGTTTACAGATTTGACAATGTCGTTAATTTTGATGCTGAAAAGAGCAGAAAGAATGCTCCCTTGGGGTACACCCAACTCCTGCCCATGGATGTCAGAAAGCATGGTGCCAATACGCACCTGGGACTGCCGATCAGCCAGAAAGTTTTGAATAAATAGAGGCAGATGACCACGAAAACCAAGTTTATAAAGATCCGTAAGGATTCCAGATTTCCAATTGGTTGTCAGACGCTTTTTCCAGATTAAAAAAATAACAACCACATACTGTTTATTGAGCTGCGGATGGTAACTTAACTCTAAAACGTACGTGAAAGAAAAATGACTATGCCACCGAACCAAAGAAACGTATACATTAAAAGACAAACACAAACGTGTTTTGACCTCTTCCTCAGGCAAGATGCAACGTCCAAGTTGCAGTGGAGTGAAACTGAACTGGACAAGACTCTCCTGTTAAAGGGGGAAAAAAAAGTGGAATACCAAAATATCTGTGTCTTCGTAACTTCATCATGCGTCCTTTTGTCGACATTCCAAAGGTAACGCAGCGGCTGGCACAATCCTTGAAAGGTCCACTGGAGATAATCCATACCTATTGTGAAGCAAATCTGATTACCTCCCTTCCCTCTCTCTTTCTCTCTCTCTCTCTCTCTTCTCTCTCTCTCCTCTCTCTCTCTCTCTCTCTCTCTCTCTCATGTTCCATGAAAAAAAAATTCAGTTTACTAAACAGTTAAACCAAGTAACTAATAAGAATATGTACAGCAGTAAATAAAACAAGCCTCCACTGAAGTCGGGTGGCCTTCTCTCTCTCTCTCTCTCTCTCCTCTCTCTCTCTCCTCTCTCTCTCTCTCGCTCTCTCTCTCTCTCTCTCACTCTGTCTGTCTGTCTGTCTCTCTCTCTCTCTCTCTCTCTCTCTCTCTCTCCCTCTCTCTCTCTCTCTCTCTCCTTTTCTTCCTTTTTTTATTTTTTTGACTTTATCGACTCTTTGACAAAGAGGGTACGCAATATAAATCTTATTCACAATTTCACGCACTGACCGCGATGGATCAAATCAGATGTGATTAATCAGATTCGTTTCACATCGAGTTGAGCTGCAATGAAAAAATTCGAATTCTACAGCGTCGAATTTTTTCCCCCCAGTGGTGCACACGCGGCGACTACATTGCTGAGCCACAAAAATTAGGAGGGGGAAAAAATAGGTTGGGGGGGGGGGGGGACACGACACACTGAACTGACACTGACAACTTTTTTTTATGATTAGGCCATAGACCCATTCAACAGGGATTTAGACCACCAACAGAGGCATATAAACAAAAACATATTATCATTTTTTCAATTATCATTTCTAATGTCAAGGCTTTATAATTATATGTTGCAACAGGGACCGTACAGCAAAGGACTAACAAGAGCCTGATGGGCCGCGCGAAGTACTGCTCGCGAGCAGACGCCGAACTTGGCGTTTAAAAAACTTCCGTGGCAGCTTCTAGCGAGTAAACAATGTGTGGAACACGCGTGTCGACGGTGTAAATCTCGTTTTTCGCATGAACACTTCCAATTTCTTGTACCAAAAACACATCGCATCTAATATGGGGGTGCAAACTGTGCCTTGGGGGGCGGCCCCGAGAAACAAACAAAAGGGCCTTTTTTCCTTAGGGAAGTTAGACGAGGTGGGAATAAAAGCGATAAGGGGAAAGGGGCAGTTGTTAAACCCCGCGGGCCCTTTGTCCGTTTTTGGGATCGCTCAAAAGGGGGGTTAAGGAGCATAACTTTTAATCGTTCAATAATACAGTAATCGAATTTTTCGAAGAAAAGGTAAGTTCGGGAAAAAATTAGGATGTAAGGGGGTTTGTTTACGGGCCGTCTTTGAAGTAAAACGTATTTGGGGTTGTGGTGGGGGTGGGGGGGGGGAAAAGGAGGGAGGGGGAGGGGGGGGGGGGGGGGGGGAGGGGGGGGGGGGAAGGGGGTTGTTTATTGGGGGGGGCAGTGCTGTTAGGGTGCGTGGGTATTTTGAAGCCCCACGGAAAAAGGGAACCCCCGCTTTTTTGAACAAAATTTAAATTGTGTAAGTACCTTGCTTGCGATAGAATCCATACTCACAGGCATAGTGACACGCCAGCCCCTCCTTCCCTTCCCCCTTCCTTTCTTTCCTTTCTCCTACCAAAAAATTCCATCAAACCAAACAACTTTTTTTTAAATAATATTATAATAAATATTTAAATTCCCCGGCCGGGGAACCAGGGGGCAAAATTTTTGTTTTAAGATTTTTTAAACTTTTCAAAATTTTATAAAATTTTTAATTTTTTAAATTTTAAAAAAAAAAGAGGGGGGTATCTTTTTTTTGGATGTGACCAAATGGTCCCCGTTTATGCAAAACAATTTTTGTAAATAAGAAAACCGTGTTTCTATGGAAGGTTTTGTTCTTGATTGAGCGCCACCTTACTAAAATTTTGGGAATTGGGGAAAAGGTTTAAAAAAACCAAACGCTGAAGGTTTTGGGGGGGGGGGGGGGGTTTGGGGGGTGTTTGGGGAGGGGTGGTTTGGGGGGGGGGTTTTGGGGGAGAGGAGAGAGGAGAGGAGAGAGAGAGAGAGAAGGGCATCTAATGGATGCATACCCTATGTAATTTTTGAGTGTTGTCTTGTTGGATGTGCCAACTGTTGATGTATTAAAATCAGTACACATGTCCATAACATTTAGTCTCTCTCTTCTCTCTCTCTCCTTTCTCTCCAGTGTCTCTCTCCTTCTCTCTCTCTCTCTCTCTCTCTCTTCTCCACTCCCCTCACCACACACTACACACCCACCCACACTACACCACAAGAGAAGAGAGAAGAGAGAGAGAGAGAGAGAGAGAGAGGAGAGAGAGAGAGATGAGAGAGAGTTAGTTGAATAACTTACCAACATTGGCTGTGGTTCGCTGCCTTTTTGATGAATCAGCGACTGCTATCGTGTTCGTTTCTCTGCCATTGCACAGCTGAGCGTGTAAACTGCAGTCGCTTCTGTTTCCTACAATGAACCACATACCCGCTATAATAACCAAAACGAAGACTGAATCTACGAAAGTACTAAATATAGCTACCAGCTGTCATCAATGCATACAAGACGGACACATGAAAGACTAAGGCTCGCAGACACAACTACCATGACTACGATCCTGAGCAAGCATGGTTGTTTACACGCTTGTACGCCGTAAACTGGGCCGATCAGTTATAGGGTAATTACTTGCACATGGTGGTTTGCCCATTCTCCACAACAGAAAGTCATTACACATGTCATATAGTAAGCATAACAACGGAATATGGAAAAAGAATGCTTCCTCAACGAGTTTTGGTGCCAAACCGTACCACCGACACCGAAGTCTGCTACGTTAGTTGTGGGCCCGCCCCTTTCAGTACTTCGTTGTGACTCAAAGGGAGCCGGCCAGCTCCATCCTTTACTGTAGGTCCTGGTTGCAAGTTTGTTTTGTACAGATTTGTTATTATTTGCAAGAGTGAATTTAAAGCTTGAAGGGTTATTAAAGATTTTGTTTGCGAGTAGGTTCTCTAATTTTTTTGGACAAGAGTGGATGAATTTCTGATATTTCAGAGTGGAATCGACAAAATGGACAGTCGAATCGTTAAACAGCTTTCTCTTCCAAAACAACTTGATCTTCAAAGGCGAAAGTCCTAACCTAAAGCGGATAAAAAGTGTTCTAACCCTGAGATGCTTCAAGTGATCAGATACGGCTAGAGATAGGGAGATTTAAATGTGCTATAGAAAGAAACGATCGTTTCACTTGAATTAATGTATTTTTGACCATTCTTGACTATATGACCTAACAAGTCTGTCCTTAAACTCGGCTAGAAAGTTTTTCTCATCGCCCACTCCTTGATTTTCCCAAACTTCTTCAAAGCCATACTGATACAGAGTGTAACAAACAGATGACGTCCTGTTTTTCCTGTTTTGTTTAAAGATATAAAAGCATTCTGTAAGTTTGAATGGCAACCGGTGGGAGACTTTTTTTACACGTAATACTAAATACTTTACGAATATGTTAATTAGCTTATATGGGTAACGACCTTTCTCCGTAGACCATGAGATATGGTGTTTTAACTGAATATTAAAAATCTTTTTAATGCAAACAAGTGAACTCCTCAATGGCTGTTAGATCATATCCAATGCCCCACACCTCTGCACCATAGCTGAGTAGGCTGGATTTGGTATCAAAAAGCTTAAAGAATATTGAAGGAGATCTTTCTCCTAGTGACCAGAGTAGTCGAAAATACATAAACTCCCTTTTCGCACATTAGCAATATCATTCAAAGCATGCGAGAACGACAAACGAGAAGAAAGAAGATGCCAAGGTATTTATAATGTTAACCAATTCCATTCGATTATTACCATAATCCACCGCTCTCGCGCAGCAACATGTCCTCCATTTCTGAATATGTTATGTTTGTTTGTCGAGGTTAACTTCCAGGTCTATTTCATAGCAACCTCATGCAACATATTTAGCTGGTTTTGTAGACCAACAAACAGAATCAGATGCCAATACAACATATCTGCAAACATAAGAATAAAGATTTCAGCAAGGTCTGGTATAAGTTGGATGCCAGTCGATTTGTTTATTTCCTCGCAAGTTCGTTATAAGAAGAGAAAACAAAATAGGAACTACAAATTTCCCCTTGTTTCAGACCCCTGGGGCATAGAAATGATTCTGTCAGCTCACTACCACAACGAACTTTAGCTTTCACTACTCTGTACATGCTTTGTATGGCTGTACATTTTCCCATTTATACATGTTTCTTTATGGTCCAGAGCTTAAGTCTACTCACCGAATCGAATGTTTCTGAAGTCAATAAAGGCTATATACAACTTTTTATGGTACAACAATTGTTTCTGGACCATGCCGAAAAGAGTGAATAAATGTCGATAGTGCTATGTTGTTTTCGAAAACCGGCCTGACTGTCATTTAAAATGTTATTATTTTTCCAATCCACTGGGTTAGCCTTTTGTTTAAAATGAAGCTGTACAGTTTGCTGCACACATTTAATAAAGAGAAGCCTCTATAGTTATCTGGGATATTTGGTCGCCTTTCTTATGTAGAGGTTGTATAACAGCCTCAGACCAATCATCCGGATATCGACCTGATGAAAAAAATTTATTAAAGAATTTCACCAAGTACGGAACAATAGTAGTTGCTGAATGTTTAAGAAATTCGTTGATAATTCCATCTGGTCCCGCCCCTTTACCATTTTTTAAACTGCGCAATGCTGAGTATATTTCCAATTCACTAATATCGTTTCGAGGATATCAAAGTTGATATCTTCACTAGAAGTAGTGTCTAAGTTATCACCTTCGCTGTTGTTATCATCACCTTCTACTTTTTTGAATTGAACACTCTGGAGAAATCATTATAACCATTCCTCCTTGGTTATTGTATTTTGTAGAGAACGCTTTGTTATATGCGATTTGGTTTGCCCCAAAATGTCCTTTGGATCATTGATTGTTTTATGTAGGGATTCAACGACGTTTTTACGATGCTCAGCGCTTTTCACTTTTAGAAGATTTTTATATTCTCTGCGTTTCTGAGCATATGTCTCTCTGTCCTCAATATCATTTGTTCTATTAAAATGTTCTCAGAAACTGCGAGTAACTCGTCTACTTTCTTTGCACTCTAGGTCAAACCAAATCTGCTTTCTTTCTTTTCCTACAATTACCCGTTTCATCATGCATTGTCCGCGTTTAAAATACCCTCATTAAACCTTTTAAGAGACGCGTTGAAATCATGATCAATCAAATCAACTGCTTCCCGAAAACAAGTCTTTATCTCTTCTGTTCCCAAACCTGCGAGAAATTCATCCCTCGAATCAGAATTCCAAACGTATTTTTCCAGTGTAAATGATTTTGCTCTGATTTGTGAACACGGACTGTTTCTCTTGCTATACCAACATACAATTCCACTGGCATATGTTTCGATTCAATTTTTTTTAGCAACATTCAATGACTGTAGCAATGATATCAAATTTTTTGACACAATAAAGTAGTCAATGACACTGTTGCCAGTAGATGAAATGTAAGTAAAATTTCCGCTAGTTCTATCGACACCTGTTCCATTTAAAATGACCAAACTAAACTGATCACAAGTGTTCAATAAATATCTGCCGTATTCATTAATTGTTTGATCTTTAGATGACGTTTGTTGTCCTTAACTATTTCGCATTCATCAGCGAAAACATCTAGAACAAGATCGCCGACATCAATTTCGTTGAAATTTCATTTCCGGTACGTGCATTCATATCACCCATAATTATAAAAGGAACATCACCTACTAATTCAATAATATCAAGAATACATTCCTCAATGATAGATATACCATTTTGTATCTCTGTATCTTTATAATAAACGAGTGGATGGTGGGACATAGCAGCCTAGCAAAACAGATGGAGCGTCTGTGCCTGTGAAGTCACCAGAGACTTTAAGTGCAATAATGTTATCGAATTCTAAATCAATTCTATCAAAGTACTCACTCAAATTCTTTTTAACAAGTAGCACAACACCTCCAGACAGACGAGCTGTTGGTGCGTCATTGACCTTAACACCAGGAGCCATAAAAACCACATGATTTGGAAATAATAAAGACGGAAATGATATGGAAAAAGTATTCAACAAGCAAGCAAACATCAAAACTCTCAATATATGCACGTGTATCAAATTCGTATAAGCAACTTAGACCTTCAATGTTATAAGTTAATAAACTTACAGTCTGTGTAGACAAAAAGCCTCTGAATTTACCATTCAAAGCATGGGCCGGGCCGAAATCCTATTCTTTATTTAGGGGATCTGGGAGTGTCTTCTTTGCATTGTTCTGAGATGCACTATTCGAAACGGAGTCTTGCAGAGTTAACTGTCTCTTTTCCCTGACACTGTGCACTGAAGCTCTTCTCAGTCTTGACGAAGGGCCTTTTTTCGAAGTCCTGGGTCTGTCCTGCCTACTGTCTTTCTGGGCGCTTCATCATTGTGGCGGGAGGCTTTGTCGCTGCTGATGCTGGCGTCTGCAGACTGATCTTCAGAAGAACAGTTAGCTTCAGATTTTGCTTCTGTGGTGGATTCCTTCCCAGTCACTTCTTGTGACGGAAAGACTTCCCCTCCAGTCCTGCTTACATCACCAGTAGCCTCTGTGCTGCGAGTGTGGTAAGGGTCTTGTTTGTCGCTGGACTCAGTTGAAAAGGCCTGGTCGTGTTGCTGCTTTTCTTTGTCCGGGCTTTCATGATCTTCCGTTGTGGTCTCTCAACTGCGAAATCATTTGCCAGGCAACCTTTGCTCTTTGGACTGGGTTCAGGAACGCGTCACTGTCAGGAATCCTTCCACCACAGGCTGAACGGTGAAAAGTGACTGCGATGTTGCTGGCTGATCTTCGCACGCCAGGTCGGGGACACTGTCGTTGTTGGTAATCCTACCACCATCTGTAGGATCTGTGGTACCTGACTGCTGGTTGGCCGCTCATCTGTGCCACTTAGAGCAGAGGAGCTGTCCAGCCCATTTATCAGTTCATGACTCACCACAACTGTAGTATTTGACCGATCTCTGCCCGTTGTTTTCATGGTGAACATTTGGGGACTTTGAATTTGTGTCATCAAATTGAATACCAGGCACATGTGTGTTTTGAGTGACAAAGACCTGGGAACTCTCCTCGGTGGGTGTTACTATCAGCCGTATA